>JAUIZM010000031.1:0-712861 GCA_030848705.1 Heracleum sosnowskyi
CGCGTTTTTTGGTCCGTACGTCCATTTTGTACCTCCATTTTAGCACGTGACAAAAAAAAATCGGAAGAAAAATGTCCGGAACCTCGTTTTTTGAGCGCGTGAAAATGCTAGTGAAACGAGTTTTGGGCCAAAAAGTGGGTTTTTTCCCATTTTTGGGGGTCGAAAAAACCCATTTCCGGAAATGAAATTTCGCGTTTTTTGGTCCGTACGTCCATTTTGTACCTCCATTTTAGCACGTGACAAAAAAAATCGGAAGAAAAATGTTCGGAACCTCGTTTTTTGAGCGCGTGAAAATGCTAGTGAAACGAGTTTTGGGCCAAAAAGTGGGTTTTTTCCCATTTTTGGGGGTCGAAAAAATCCATTTCCGGAAATGAAATTTCGCGTTTTTTGGTCCGTACGTCCATTTTGTACCTCCATTTTAGCACGTGACAAAAAAAATCGGAAGAAAAATGTCCGGAACCTCGTTTTTTGAGCGCGTGAAAATGCCAGTGAAACCAGTTTTGGGCCAAAATGTGGGTTTTTTCCCATTTTCGGGGGTCGAAAAAACCCATTTCCGGAAATGAAATTTCGCGTTTTTTGGTCCTTACGTCCATTTTGTACCTCCATTTTAGCACGTGACAAAAAAAATCGGAAGAAAAATGTCTGGAACCTCGTTTTTTGAGTGCGTGAAAATGCCAGTGAAATCAGTTTTGGGCCAAAAAGTGTGTTTTTTCCCATTTTCGGGGGTCAAAAAAAACCCATTTCCGGAAATGAAACTTCGCGTTTTTTGGTCCGTACGTCCATTTTGTACCTCCATTTTAGCACGTGACAAAAAAAATCGGAAGAAAAATGTCCGGAACCTCATTTTTTGAGCGCGTGAAAATGCCAGTGAAACCAGTTTTGGGCCAAAAAGTGGGTTTTTTCCCATTTTCGGGGGTCGAAAAAACCCATTTGCGGAAATGAAACTTCCCGTTTTTTGGTCTGTACGTCCATTTTGTACCTCCATTTTAGCACGTGACAAAAACAATCGGAAGAAAAATGTCCAGAACCTCATTTTTTGAGCGCGTGAAAATGCCAGTGAAACCAGTTTTGGGCAAAAAAGTGGGTTTTTTCCCATTTTCGGGGGTTGAAAAAACCCATTTGCGGAAATGAAACTTCGCGTTTTTTGGTCCGTACGTCCATTTTGTACCTCCATTATAGCACGTGACAAAAACAATCGGAAGAAAAATGTCCGGAACCTCATTTTTTGAGCGCGTGAAAATGCCAGTGAAACCAGTTTTGGGCCAAAATGTGGGTTTTTTCCCATTTTCGGGGGTCGAAAAAACCCATTTCCGGAAATGAAACTTCGCGTTTTTTGGTCCGTACGTCCATTTTGTACCTCCATTTTAGCACGTGACAAAAAAAAATCGGAAGAAAAATGTCCGGAACCTCGTTTTTTGAGCGCGTGAAAATGCTAGTGAAACGAGTTTTGGGCCAAAAAGTGGGTTTTTTCCCATTTTTGGGGGTCGAAAAAACCCATTTCCGGAAATGAAATTTCGCGTTTTTTGGTCCGTACGTCCATTTTGTACCTCCATTTTAGCACGTGACAAAAAAAATCGGAAGAAAAATGTCCGGAACCTCGTTTTTTGAGCGCGTGAAAATGCCAGTGAAACCAGTTTTGGGCCAAAATGTGGGGTTTTTCCCATTTTCGGGGGTCGAAAAAACCCATTTCCGGAAATGAAATTTCGCGTTTTTTGGTCCTTACGTCCATTTTGTACCTCCATTTTAGCACGTGACAAAAAAAATCGGAAGAAAAATGTCTGGAACCTCGTTTTTTGAGTGCGTGAAAATGCCAGTGAAACCAGTTTTGGTCCAAAAAGTGTGTTTTTTCCCATTTTCGGGGGTCGAAAAAACCCATTTCCGGAAATGAAACTTCGCGTTTTTTGGTCCGTACGTCCATTTTGTACCTCCATTTTAGCACGTGACAAAAACAATCGGAAGAAAAATGTCCAGAACCTCATTTTTTGAGCGCGTGAAAATGCCAGTGAAACCAGTTTTGGGCCAAAAAGTGGGTTTTTTCCCATTTTCGGTGGTCGAAAAAACCCATTTCCGGAAATGAAACTTCGCGTTTTTTGGTCCGTACGTCCATTTTGTACCTCCATTTTAGCACGTGATAAAAAAAATCGGAAGAAAAATGTCCGGAACCTCGTTTTTTGAGCGCGTGAAAATGCCAGTGAAACCAGTTTTGGGCCAAAAAGTGGGTTTTTTCCAATTTTCGGGGGTCGAAAAAACCCATTTCCGGAAATGAAACTTCGCGTTTTTTGGTCCGTACGTCCATTTTGTACCTCCATTTTAGCACGTGACAAAAACAATCGGAAGAAAAATGTCTGGAACCTCGTTTTTTGAGCGCGTGAAAATGCCAGTGAAACCAGTTTTTGGCCAAAAAATGGGTTTTTTTCCCATTTTCGGGGGTCGAAAAAACCCATTTCCGGAAATGAAATTTTGCGTTTTTTGGTCCGTACGTCCATTTTCTACATCCATTTTAGCACGTGATAAAAAAAATCGGAAGAAAAATGTCCGGAACCTCGTTTTTTGAGCGCGTGAAAATGCTAGTGAAACCAGTTGTGGGCCAAAAAATGGGTTTTTTCCCATTTTCGGGGGTCGAAAAAACCCATTTCCGGAAATGAAACTTCGCGTTTTTTGGTCTGTACGTCCATTTTGTATCTCCATTTTAGCACGTGACAAAAAAAATCGGACTAAAAATGTCCGGAACCTCGTTTTTTGAGCGCGTGAAAATGCCAGTGAAACCAGTTTTGGGCCAAAAAGTGGGTTTTTTCCCATTTTCGGGGGTCGAAAAAACCCATTTCCGGAAATGAAACTTCGCGTTTTTTGGTCCGTACGTCCATTTTGTACCTCAATTTTAGCACGTGTCAAAAAAAATCGGAAGAAAAATGTCCGGAACCTCGTTTTTTGAGCGCGTGAAAATGCCAGTGAAACCAGTTTTGGGCCAAAAAGTGGGTTTTTTCCCATTTCTGGGGGTCGAAAAAACCCATTTCCGGAAATGAAACTTCGCGTTTTTTGGTCCGTACGTCCATTTTGTACCTCCATTTTAGCACGTGACAAAAAAAATCGGAAGAAAAATGTCCGGAACCTCGTTTTTTGAGCGCGTGAAAATGCCAGTGAAACCAGTTTTGGGCCAAAATGTGGGTTTTTTCCCATTTTCGGGGGTCGAAAAAACCCATTTCCGGAAATGAAATTTCGCGTTTTTTGGTCCGTACGTCCATTTTGTACCTCCATTTTAGCACGTGACAAAAACAATCGGAAGAAAAATGTCTGGAACCTCGTTTTTTGAGCGCGTGAAAATGCCAGTGAAACCAGTTTTGGGCCAAAAAATGGGTTTTTTCCCATTTTCGGGGGTCGAAAAAACCCATTTCCGGAAATGAAATTTTGCGTTTTTTGGTCCGTACGTCCATTTTCTACATCCATTTTAGCACGTGATAAAAAAAATCGGAAGAAAAATGTCCGGAACCTCGTTTTTTGAGCGCGTGAAAATGCCAGTGAAACCAGTTGTGGGCCAAAAAATGGGTTTTTTCCCATTTTCGGGGGTCAAAAAAACCCATTTCCGGAAATGAAACTTCGCGTTTTTTGGTCTGTACGTCCATTTTGTATCTCCATTTTAGCACGTGACAAAAAAAATCGGACTAAAAATGTCCGGAACCTCATTTTTTGAGCGCGTGAAAATGCCAGTGAAACCAGTTTTGGGCCAAAAAATGGGTTTTTTCCCATTTTCGGGGGTCGAAAAAACCCATTTCCGGAAATGAAACTTCGCGTTTTTTGGTCCGTACGTCCATTTTGTACCTCAATTTTAGCACGTGTCAAAAAAAATCGGAAGAAAAATGTCCGGAACCTCGTTTTTTGAGCGCGTGAAAATGCCAGTGAAACCAGTTTTGGGCCAAAAAGTGGGTTTTTTCCCATTTTCGGGGGTCGAAAAAACCCATTTCCGGAAATGAAACTTCGCGTTTTTTGGTCCGTACGTCCATTTTGTACCTCCATTTTAGCACGTGACAAAAACAATCGGAAGAAAAATGTCTGGAACCTCGTTTTTTGAGCGCGTGAAAATGCCAGTGAAACCAGTTTTGGGCCAAAAAATGGGTTTTTTCCCATTTTCGGGGGTCGAAAAAACCCATTTCCGGAAATGAAATTTTGCGTTTTTTGGTCCGTACGTCCATTTTCTACATCCATTTTAGCACGTGATAAAAAAAATCGGAAGAAAAATGTCCGGAACCTCGTTGTTTGAGCGCGTGAAAATGCTAGTGAAACCAGTTGTGGGCCAAAAAATGGGTTTTTTCCCATTTTCGGGGGTCGAAAAAACCCATTTCCGGAAATGAAACTTCGCGTTTTTTGGTCTGTACGTCCATTTTGTATCTCCATTTTAGCACGTGACAAAAAAAATCGGACTAAAAATGTCCGGAACCTCGTTTTTTGAGCGCGTGAAAATGCCAGTGAAACCAGTTTTGGGCCAAAAAGTGGGTTTTTTCCCATTTTCGGGGGTCGAAAAAACCCATTTCCGGAAATGAAACTTCGCGTTTTTTGGTCCGTACGTCCATTTTGTACCTCAATTTTAGCACGTGTCAAAAAAAATCGGAAGAAAAATGTCCGGAACCTCGTTTTTTGAGCGCGTGAAAATGCCAGTGAAACCAGTTTTGGGCCAAAAAGTGGGTTTTTTCCCATTTCTGGGGGTCGAAAAAACCCATTTCCGGAAATGAAACTTCGCGTTTTTTGGTCCGTACGTCCATTTTGTACCTCCATTTTAGCACGTGACAAAAAAAATCGGAAGAAAAATGTCCGGAACCTCGTTTTTTGAGCGCGTGAAAATGCCAGTGAAACCAGTTTTGGGCCAAATTGTGGGTTTTTTCCCATTTTCGGGGGTCGAAAAAACCCATTTCCGGAAATGAAATTTCGCGTTTTTTGGTCCGTACGTCCATTTTGTACCTCCATTTTAGCACGTGACAAAAACAATCGGAAGAAAAATGTCTGGAACCTCGTTTTTTGAGCGCGTGAAAATGCCAGTGAAACCAGTTTTGGGCCAAAAAATGGGTTTTTTTCCCATTTTCGGGGGTCGAAAAAACCCATTTCCGGAAATGAAATTTTGCGTTTTTTGGTCCGTACGTCCATTTTCTACATCCATTTTAGCACGTGATAAAAAAAATCGGAAGAAAAATGTCCGGAACCTCGTTTTTTGAGCGCGTGAAAATGCCAGTGAAACCAGTTGTGGGCCAAAAAATGGGTTTTTTCCCATTTTCGGGGGTCAAAAAAACCCATTTCCGGAAATGAAACTTCGCGTTTTTTGGTCTGTACGTCCATTTTGTATCTCCATTTTAGCACGTGACAAAAAAAATCGGACTAAAAATGTCCGGAACCTCGTTTTTTGAGCGCGTGAAAATGCCAGTGAAACCAGTTTTGGGCCAAAAAATGGGTTTTTTCCCATTTTCGGGGGTCGAAAAAACCCATTTGCGGAAATGAAACTTCCCGTTTTTTGGTCTGTACGTCCATTTTGTACCTCCATTTTAGCACGTGACAAAAACAATCGGAAGAAAAATGTCCAGAACCTCATTTTTTGAGCGCGTGAAAATGCCAGTGAAACCAGTTTTGGGCAAAAAAGTGTGTTTTTTCCCATTTTCGGGGGTCCAAAAAACCCATTTGCGGAAATGAAACTTCGCGTTTTTTGGTCCGTACGTCCATTTTGTACCTCCATTATAGCACGTGACAAAAACAATCGGAATAAAAATGTCCGGAACCTCATTTTTTGAGCGCGTGAAAATGCCAGTGAAACCAGTTTTGGGCCAAAATGTGGGTTTTTTCCCATTTTCGGGGGTCGAAAAAACCCATTTCCGGAAATGAAACTTCGCGTTTTTTGGTCCGTACGTCCATTTTGTACCTCCATTTTAGCACGTGACAAAAAAAAAATCGGAAGAAAAATGTCCGGAACCTCGTTTTTTGAGCGCGTGAAAATGCTAGTGAAACGAGTTTTGGGCCAAAAAGTGGGTTTTTTCCCATTTTTGGGGGTCGAAAAAACCCATTTCCGGAAATGAAATTTCGCGTTTTTTGGTCCGTACGTCCATTTTGTACCTCCATTTTAGCACGTGACAAAAAAAATCGGAAGAAAAATGTCCGGAACCTCGTTTTTTGAGCGCGTGAAAATGCCAGTGAAACCAGTTTTGGGCCAAAATGTGGGTTTTTTCCCATTTTCGGGGGTCGAAAAAACCCATTTCCGGAAATGAAATTTCGCGTTTTTTGGTCCTTACGTCCATTTTGTACCTCCATTTTAGCACGTGACAAAAAAAATCGGAAGAAAAATGTCTGGAACCTCGTTTTTTGAGTGCGTGAAAATGCCAGTGAAACCAGTTTTGGGCCAAAAAGTGTGTTTTTTCCCATTTTCGGGGGTCGAAAAAACCCATTTCTGGAAATGAAACTTCGCGTTTTTTGGTCCGTACGTCCATTTTGTACCTCCATTTTAGCACGTGACAAAAACAATCGGAAGAAAAATGTCCAGAACCTCATTTTTTGAGCGCGTGAAAATGCCAGTGAAACCAGTTTTGGGCCAAAAAGTGGGTTTTTTCCCATTTTCGGTGGTCGAAAAAACCCATTTCCGGAAATGAAACTTCGCGTTTTTTGGTCCGTACGTCCATTTTGTACCTCCATTTTAGCACGTGATAAAAAAAATCGGAAGAAAAATGTCCGGAACCTCGTTTTTTGAGCGCGTGAAAATGCCAGTGAAACCAGTTTTGGGCCAAAAAGTGGGTTTTTTCCCATTTTCGGGGGTCGAAAAAACCCATTTCCGGAAATGAAACTTCGCGTTTTTTGGTCCGTACGTCCATTTTGTACCTCCATTTTAGCACGTGACAAAAACAATCGGAAGAAAAATGTCTGGAACCTCGTTTTTTGAGCGCGTGAAAATGCCAGTGAAACCAGTTTTGGGCCAAAAAATGGGTTTTTTTCCCATTTTCGGGGGTCGAAAAAACCCATTTCCGGAAATGAAATTTTGCGTTTTTTGGTCCGTACGTCCATTTTCTACATCCATTTTAGCACGTGATAAAAAAAATCGGAAGAAAAATGTCCGGAACCTCGTTTTTTGAGCGCGTGAAAATGCTAGTGAAACCAGTTGTGGGCCAAAAAATGGGTTTTTTCCCATTTTCGGGGGTCGAAAAAACCCATTTCCGGAAATGAAACTTCGCGTTTTTTGGTCTGTACGTCCATTTTGTATCTCCATTTTAGCACGTGACAAAAAAAATCGGACTAAAAATGTCCGGAACCTCGTTTTTTGAGCGCGTGAAAATGCCAGTGAAACCAGTTTTGGGCCAAAAAGTGGGTTTTTTCCCATTTTCGGGGGTCGAAAAAACCCATTTCCGGAAATGAAACTTCGCGTTTTTTGGTCCGTACGTCCATTTTGTACCTCAATTTTAGCACGTGTCAAAAAAAATCGGAAGAAAAATGTCCGGAACCTCGTTTTTTGAGCGCGTGAAAATGCCAGTGAAACCAGTTTTGGGCCAAAAAGTGGGTTTTTTCCCATTTCTGGGGGTCGAAAAAACCCATTTCCGGAAATGAAACTTCGCGTTTTTTGGTCCGTACGTCCATTTTGTACCTCCATTTTAGCACGTGACAAAAAAAATCGGAAGAAAAATGTCCGGAACCTCGTTTTTTGAGCGCGTGAAAATGCCAGTGAAACCAGTTTTGGGCCAAAATGTGGGTTTTTTCCCATTTTCGGGGGTCGAAAAAACCCATTTCCGGAAATGAAATTTCGCGTTTTTTGGTCCGTACGTCCATTTTGTACCTCCATTTTAGCACGTGACAAAAACAATCGGAAGAAAAATGTCTGGAACCTCGTTTTTTGAGCGCGTGAAAATGCCAGTGAAACCAGTTTTGGGCCAAAAAATGGGTTTTTTCCCATTTTCGGGGGTCGAAAAAACCCATTTCCGGAAATGAAATTTTGCGTTTTTTGGTCCGTACGTCCATTTTCTACATCCATTTTAGCACGTGATAAAAAAAATCGGAAGAAAAATGTCCGGAACCTCGTTTTTTGAGCGCGTGAAAATGCCAGTGAAACCAGTTGTGGGCCAAAAAATGGGTTTTTTCCCATTTTCGGGGGTCAAAAAAACCCATTTCCGGAAATGAAACTTCGCGTTTTTTGGTCTGTACGTCCATTTTGTATCTCCATTTTAGCACGTGACAAAAAAAATCGGACTAAAAATGTCCGGAACCTCGTTTTTTGAGCGCGTGAAAATGCCAGTGAAACCAGTTTTGGGCCAAAAAGTAGGTTTTTTCCCATTTTCGGGGGTCGAAAAAACCCATTTCCGGAAATGAAACTTCGCGTTTTTTGGTCCGTACGTCCATTTTGTACCTCAATTTTAGCACGTGTCAAAAAAAATCGGAAGAAAAATGTCCGGAACCTCGTTTTTTGAGCGCGTGAAAATGCCAGTGAAACCAGTTTTGGGCCAAAAAGTGGGTTTTTTCCCATTTCTGGGGGTCGAAAAAACCCATTTCCGGAAATGAAACTTCGCGTTTTTTGGTCCGTACGTCCATTTTGTACCTCCATTTTAGCACGTGACAAAAAAAATCGGAAGAAATATGTCTGGAACCTCGTTTTTTGAGCGCGTGAAAATGCCAGTGAAACCAGTTTTGGGCCAAAAAGTGGGTTTTTTCCCATTTTTGGGGGTCGAAAAAACCCATTTCCGGAAATGAAATTTCGCGTTATTTGGTCCGTACGTCCATTTTGTACCTCCATTTTAGCACGTGACAAAAAAAATCGGAAGCAAAATGTCCGGAACCTCGTTTTTTGAGCGCGTGAAAATGCCAGTGAAACCAGTTTTGGGCCAAAAAGTGGGTTTTTTCCCATTTTCGGGGGTCGAAAAAACCCATTTCCGGAAATGAAACTTCGCGTTTTTTGGTCCGTACGTCCATTTTGTACCTCCATTTTAGCACGTGACAAAAAAAATCGGACTACAAATGTCTGGAACCTCGTTTTTTGAGCGCGTGAAAATGCCAGTGAAACCAGTTTTGGGCCCAAAAGTGGGTTTTTTCCCATTTTCGGGGGTCGAAAAAACCCATTTCCGGAAATGAAACTTCACGTTTTTTAGTCCGTACGTCCATTTTGTACCTCCATTTTAGCACGTGACAAAAAGAATCGGAATAAAAATGTCCGGAACCTCGTTTTTTGAGCGCGTGAAAATGCCAGTGAAACCAGTTTTGGGCCAAAAAGTGGGTTTTTTCCCATTTTCGGGGGTCGAAAAAACCCATTTCCGGAAATGAAACTTTGCGTTTTTTGGTCCGTACGTCCATTTTGTACCTCAATTTTAGCACGTGACAAAAAAAATCGGAAGAAAAATGTCTGGAACCTCGTTTTTTGAGTGCGTGAAAATGCCAGTGAAACCAGTTTTGGGCCAAAAAGTGTGTTTTTTCCCATTTTCGGGGGTCGAAAAAACCCATTTCTGGAAATGAAACTTCGCGTTTTTTGGTCCGTACGTCCATTTTGTACCTCCATTTTAGCACGTGACAAAAACAATCGGAAGAAAAATGTCCAGAACCTCATTTTTGAGCGCGTGAAAATGCCAGTGAAACCAGTTTTGGGCCAAAAAGTGGGTTTTTTCCCATTTTCGGTGGTCGAAAAAACCCATTTCCGGAAATGAAACTTCGCGTTTTTTGGTCCGTACGTCCATTTTGTACCTCCATTTTAGCACGTGATAAAAAAAATCGGAAGAAAAATGTCCGGAACCTCGTTTTTTGAGCGCGTGAAAATGCCAGTGAAACCAGTTTTGGGCCAAAAAGTGGGTTTTTTCCCATTTTCGGGGGTCGAAAAAACCCATTTCCGGAAATGAAACTTCGCGTTTTTTGGTCCGTACGTCCATTTTGTACCTCCATTTTAGCACGTGACAAAAACAATCGGAAGAAAAATGTCTGGAACCTCGTTTTTTGAGCGCGTGAAAATGCCAGTGAAACCAGTTTTGGGCCAAAAAATGGGTTTTTTCCCATTTTCGGGGGTCGAAAAAACCCATTTCCGGAAATGAAATTTTGCGTTTTTTGGTCCGTACGTCCATTTTCTACATCCATTTTAGCACGTGATAAAAAAAATCGGAAGAAAAATGTCCGGAACCTCGTTTTTTGAGCGCGTGAAAATGCTAGTGAAACCAGTTGTGGGCCAAAAAATGGGTTTTTTCCCATTTTCGGGGGTCGAAAAAACCCATTTCCGGAAATGAAACTTCGCGTTTTTTGGTCTGTACGTCCATTTTGTATCTCCATTTTAGCACGTGACAAAAAAAAATCGGACTAAAAATGTCCGGAACCTCGTTTTTTGAGCGCGTGAAAATGCCAGTGAAACCAGTTTTGGGCCAAAAAGTGGGTTTTTTCCCATTTTCGGGGGTCGAAAAAACCCATTTCCGGAAATGAAACTTCGCGTTTTTTGGTCCGTACGTCCATTTTGTACCTCAATTTTAGCACGTGTCAAAAAAAATCGGAAGAAAAATGTCCGGAACCTCGTTTTTTGAGCGCGTGAAAATGCCAGTGAAACCAGTTTTGGGCCAAAAAGTGGGTTTTTTCCCATTTCTGGGGGTCGAAAAAACCCATTTCCGGAAATGAAACTTCGCGTTTTTTGGTCCGTACGTCCATTTTGTACCTCCATTTTAGCACGTGACAAAAAAAATCGGAAGAAAAATGTCCGGAACCTCGTTTTTTGAGCGCGTGAAAATGCCAGTGAAACCAGTTTTGGGCCAAAATGTGGGTTTTTTCCCATTTTCGGGGGTCGAAAAAACCCATTTCCGGAAATGAAATTTCGCGTTTTTTGGTCCGTACGTCCATTTTGTACCTCCATTTTAGCACGTGACAAAAACAATCGGAAGAAAAATGTCTGGAACCTCGTTTTTTGAGCGCGTGAAAATGCCAGTGAAACCAGTTTTGGGCCAAAAAATGGGTTTTTTCCCATTTTCGGGGGTCGAAAAAACCCATTTCCGGAAATGAAATTTTGCGTTTTTTGGTCCGTACGTCCATTTTCTACATCCATTTTAGCACGTGATAAAAAAAATCGGAAGAAAAATGTCCGGAACCTCATTTTTTGAGCGCGTGAAAATGCCAGTGAAACCAGTTGTGGGCCAAAAAATGGGTTTTTTCCCATTTTCGGGGGTCAAAAAAACCCATTTCCGGAAATGAAACTTCGCGTTTTTTGGTCTGTACGTCCATTTTGTATCTCCATTTTAGCACGTGACAAAAAAAATCGGACTAAAAATGTCCGGAACCTCGTTTTTTGAGCGCGTGAAAATGCCAGTGAAACCAGTTTTGGGCCAAAAAGTGGGTTTTTTCCCATTTTCGGGGTCGAAAAAACCCATTTCCGGAAATGAAACTTCGCGTTTTTTGGTCCGTACGTCCATTTTGTACCTCAATTTTAGCACGTGTCAAAAAAAATCGGAAGAAAAATGTCCGGAACCTCGTTTTTTGAGCGCGTGAAAATGCCAGTGAAACCAGTTTTGGGCCAAAAAGTGGGTTTTTTCCCATTTCTGGGGGTCGAAAAAACCCATTTCCGGAAATGAAACTTCGCGTTTTTTGGTCCGTACGTCCATTTTGTACCTCCATTTTAGCACGTGACAAAAAAAAATCGGAAGAAAAATGTCTGGAACCTCGTTTTTTGAGCGCGTGAAAATGCCAGTGAAACCAGTTTTGGGCCAAAAAGTGGGTTTTTTCCCATTTTTGGGGGTCGAAAAAACCCATTTCCGGAAATGAAATTTCGCGTTATTTGGTCCGTACGTCCATTTTGTACCTCCATTTTAGCACGTGACAAAAAAAATCGGAAGCAAAATGTCCGGAACCTCGTTTTTTGAGCGCGTGAAAATGCCAGTGAAACCAGTTTTGGGCCAAAAAGTGGGTTTTTTCCCATTTTCGGGGGTCGAAAAAACCCATTTCCGGAAATGAAACTTCGCGTTTTTGGTCCGTACGTCCATTTTGTACCTCCATTTTAGCACGTGACAAAAAAAATCGGACTACAAATGTCTGGAACCTCGTTTTTTGAGCGCGTGAAAATGCCAGTGAAACCAGTTTTGGGCCCAAAAGTGGGTTTTTTCCCATTTTCGGGGGTCGAAAAAACCCATTTCCGGAAATGAAACTTCACGTTTTTTGGTCCGTACGTCCATTTTGTACCTCCATTTTAGCACGTGACAAAAAGAATCGGAATAAAAATGTCCGGAACCTCGTTTTTTGAGCGCGTGAAAATGCCAGTGAAACCAGTTTTGGGCCAAAAAGTGGGTTTTTTCCCATTTTCGGGGGTCGAAAAAACCCATTTCC
Organism: Heracleum sosnowskyi; assembly: GCA_030848705.1. Lineage (NCBI taxonomy): Eukaryota > Viridiplantae > Streptophyta > Magnoliopsida > Apiales > Apiaceae > Heracleum > Heracleum sosnowskyi. Next base: position 12,280 of record JAUIZM010000031.1, read on the forward strand.
GGAAATGAAACTTTGCGTTTTTTGGTCCGTACGTCCATTTTGTACCTCAATTTTAGCACGTGTCAAAAAAAAATCGGAAGAAAAATGTCCGGAACCTCGTTTTTTGAGCGCGTGAAAATGCCAGTGAAACCAGTTTTGGGCCAAAAAGTGGGTTTTTTCCCATTTCTGGGGGTCGAAAAAACCCATTTCCGGAAATGAAACTTCGCGTTTTTTGGTCCGTACGTCCATTTTGTACCTCCATTTTAGCACGTGACAAAAAAAATCGGAAGAAAAATGTCCGGAACCTCGTTTTTTGAGCGCGTGAAAATGCCAGTGAAACCAGTTTTGGGCCAAAATGTGGGTTTTTTCCCATTTTCGGGGGTCGAAAAAACCCATTTCCGGAAATGAAATTTCGCGTTTTTTGGTCCGTACGTCCATTTTGAACCTCCATTTTAGCACGTGACAAAAAAAATTGGAAGAAAAATGTCTGGAACCTCGTTTTTTGAGCGCGTGAAAATGCCAGTGAAACCAGTTTTGGGCCAAAAAGTGGGTTTTTTCCCATTTTTGGGGGTCGAAAAAACCCATTTCCGCAAAATGAAATTTCGCGTTTTTTGGTCCGTACGTCCATTTTGTACCTCCATTTTAGCACGTGACAAAAAAAATCGGAAGCAAAATGTCCGGAACCTCGTTTTTTGAGCGCGTGAAAATGCCAGTGAAACCAGTTTTGGGCCAAAAAGTGGGTTTTTTCCCATTTTTGGGGGTCGAAAAAACCCCTTTCCGGAAATGAAACTTCGCGTTTTTTGGTCCGTACGTCCATTTTGTACCTCCATTTTAGCACGTGACAAAAAAAATCGGACTAAAAATGTCCGGAACCTCGTTTTTTGAGCGCGTGAAAATGCCAGTGAAACCAGTTTTGGGCCCAAAAGTGGGTTTTTTCCCATTTTCGGGGGTCGAAAAAACCAATTTCCGGAAATGAAACTTCACGTTTTTTGGTCCGTACGTCCATTTTGTACCTCCATTTTAGCACGTGACAAAAACAATCGGAATAAAAATGTCCGGAACCTCGTTTTTTGAGCGCGTGAAAATGCCAGTGAAACCAGTTTTGGGCCAAAAAGTGGGTTTTTTCCCATTTTCGGGGGTCGAAAAAACCCATTTCCGGAAATGAAACTTCGCGTTTTTTGGTCCGTACGTCCATTTTGTACCTCCATTTTAGCACGTGACAAAAACAATCGGAAGAAAAATGTCTGGAACCTCGTTTTTTGAGCGCGTGAAAATGCCAGTGAAACCAGTTTTGGGCCAAAAAATGGGTTTTTTCCCATTTTCGGGGGTCGAAAAAACCCATTTCCGGAAATGAAATTTTGCGTTTTTTGGTCCGTACGTCCATTTTCTACATCCATTTTAGCACGTGATAAAAAAAATCGGAAGAAAAATGTCCGGAACCTCGTTTTTTGAGCGCGTGAAAATGCTAGTGAAACCAGTTGTGGGCCAAAAAATGGGTTTTTTCCCATTTTCGGGGGTCGAAAAAACCCATTTCCGGAAATGAAACTTCGCGTTTTTTGGTCTGTACGTCCATTTTGTATCTCCATTTTAGCACGTGACAAAAAAAATCGGACTAAAAATGTCCGGAACCTCGTTTTTTGAGCGCGTGAAAATGCCAGTGAAACCAGTTTTGGGCCAAAAAGTGGGTTTTTTCCCATTTTCGGGGGTCGAAAAAACCCATTTCCGGAAATGAAACTTCGCGTTTTTGGTCCGTACGTCCATTTTGTACCTCCATTTTAGCACGTGTCAAAAAAAATCGGAAGAAAAATGTCCGGAACCTCATTTTTTGAGCGCGTGAAAATGCCAGTGAAACCAGTTTTGGGCCAAAAAGTGGGTTTTTTCCCATTTCTGGGGGTCGAAAAAACCCATTTCCGGAAATGAAACTTCGCGTTTTTTGGTCCGTACGTCCATTTTGTACCTCCATTTTAGCACGTGACAAAAAAAAATCGGAAGAAAAATGTCCGGAACCTCGTTTTTTGAGCGCGTGAAAATGCCAGTGAAACCAGTTTTGGGCCAAAATGTGGGTTTTTTCCCATTTTCGGGGGTCGAAAAAACCCATTTCCGGAAATGAAATTTCGCGTTTTTTGGTCCGTACGTCCATTTTGAACCTCCATTTTAGCACGTGACAAAAAAAATTGGAAGAAAAATGTCTGGAACCTCGTTTTTTGAGCGTGTGAAAATGCCAGTGAAACCAGTTTTGGGCCAAAAAGTGGGTTTTTTCCCATTTTTGGGAGTCGAAAAAACCCATTTCCGGAAATGAAATTTCGCGTTTTTTGGTCCGTACGTCCATTTTGTACCTCCATTTTTGCACGTGACAAAAAAAATCGGAAGCAAAATGTCCGGAACCTCGTTTTTTGAGCGCGTGAAAATGCCAGTGAAACCAGTTTTGGGCCAAAAAGTGGGTTTTTTCCCATTTTCGGGGGTCGAAAAAACCCATTTCCGGAAATGAAACTTCGCGTTTTTTGGTCCGTACGTCCATTTTGTACCTCCATTTTAGCACGTGACAAAAAAAATCGGACTAAAAATGTCCGGAACCTCGTTTTTTGAGCGCGTGAAAATGCCAGTGAAACCAGTTTTGGGCCAAAAAGTGGGTTTTTTCCCATTTTCGGGGGTCGAAAAAACCCATTTCCGGAGGAAATGAAACTTCACGTTTTTTGGTCCGTACGTCCATTTTGTACCTCCATTTTAGCACGTGACAAAAACAATCGGAATAAAAATGTCCGGAACCTCGTTTTTTGAGCGCGTGAAAATGCCAGTGAAACCAGTTTTGGGCCAAAAAGTGGGTTTTTTCCCATTTTCGGGGGTCGAAAAAACCCATTTCCGGAAATGAAACTTCGCGTTTTTTGGTCCGTACGTCCATTTTGTACCTCCATTTTAGCACGTGACAAAAAAAATCGGAAGAAAAATGTCTGGAACCTCGTTTTTTGAGCGCGTGAAAATGCCAGTGAAACCAGTTTTGGGCCAAAAAGTGGGTTTTTTCCCATTTTTGGGGGTCGAAAAAACCCATTTCTGGAAATGAAACTTCGCGTTTTTTGGTCCGTACGTCATTTTGTACCTCCATTTTAGCACGTGACAAAAAAAATCGGAAGAAAAATGTCCGGAACCTCGTTTTTTGAGCGCGTGAAAATGCCAGTGAAACCAGTTTTGGGCCAAAATGTGGGTTTTTTCCCATTTTCGGGGGTCGAAAAAACCCATTTCCGGAAATGAAATTTCGCCTTTTTTTTTTCCGTACGTCCATTTTGTACCTCCATTTTAGCACGTGACAAAAAAATCGGAAGAAAAATGTCTGGAACCTCGTTTTTTGAGCGCGTGAAAATGCCAGTGAAACCAGTTTTGGGCCAAAATGTGGGTTTTTTCCCATTTTCGGGGGTCGAAAAAACCCATTTCCGGAAATGAAACTTCGCGTTTTTTGGTCCGTACGTCCATTTTGTACCTCCATTTTAGCACGTGACAAAAAAAATCGGAAGAAAAATGTCCGGAACCTCGTTTTTTGAGCGCGTGAAAATGCCAGTGAAACCAGTTTTGGGCCAAAATGTGGGTTTTTTCCCATTTTCGGGGGTCGAAAAAACCCATTTCCGGAAATGAAACTTCGCGTTTTTTGGTCCGTACGTCCATTTTGTACCTCAATTTTAGCACGTGTCAAAAAAAATCGGAAGAAAAATGTCCGGAACCTCGTTTTTTGAGCGCGTGAAAATGCCAGTGAAACCAGTTTTGGGCCAAAAAGTGGGTTTTTTCCCATTTCTGGGGGTCGAAAAAACCCATTTCCGGAAATGAAACTTCGCGTTTTTTGGTCCGTACGTCCATTTTGTACCTCCATTTTAGCACGTGACAAAAAAAATCGGAAGAAAAATGTCCGGAACCTCGTTTTTTGAGCGCGTGAAAATGCCAGTGAAACCAGTTTTGGGCCAAAATGTGGGTTTTTTCCCATTTTCGGGGGTCGAAAAAACCCATTTCCGGAAATGAAATTTCGCGTTTTTTGGTCCGTACGTCCATTTTGTACCTCCATTTTAGCACGTGACAAAAACAATCGGAAGAAAAATGTCTGGAACCTCGTTTTTTGAGCGCGTGAAAATGCCAGTGAAACCAGTTTTGGGCCAAAAAATGGTTTTTTTCCCATTTTCGGGGGTCGAAAAAACCCATTTCCGGAAATGAAATTTTGCGTTTTTTGGTCCGTACGTCCATTTTCTACATCCATTTTAGCACGTGATAAAAAAAATCGGAAGAAAAATGTCCGGAACCTCGTTTTTTGAGCGCGTGAAAATGCCAGTGAAACCAGTTGTGGGCCAAAAAATGGGTTTTTTCCCATTTTCGGGGGTCAAAAAAACCCATTTCCGGAAATGAAACTTCGCGTTTTTTGGTCTGTACGTCCATTTTGTATCTCCATTTTAGCACGTGACAAAAAAAATCGGACTAAAAATGTCCGGAACCTCGTTTTTTGAGCGCGTGAAAATGCCAGTGAAACCAGTTTTGGGCCAAAAAGTGGGTTTTCCCATTTTCGGGGGTCGAAAAAACCCATTTCCGGAAATGAAACTTCGCGTTTTTTGGTCCGTACGTCCATTTTGTACCTCAATTTTAGCACGTGTCAAAAAAAATCGGAAGAAAAATGTCCGGAACCTCGTTTTTTGAGCGCGTGAAAATGCCAGTGAAACCAGTTTTGGGCCAAAAAGTGGGTTTTTTCCCATTTCTGGGGGTCGAAAAAACCCATTTCCGGAAATGAAACTTCGCGTTTTTTGGTCCGTACGTCCATTTTGTACCTCAATTTTAGCACGTGTCAAAAAAAAATCGGAAGAAAAATGTCCGGAACCTCGTTTTTTGAGCGCGTGAAAATGCCAGTGAAACCAGTTTTGGGCCAAAAAGTGGGTTTTTTCCCATTTCTGGGGGTCGAAAAAACCCATTTCCGGAAATGAAACTTCGCGTTTTTTGGTCCGTACGTCCATTTTGTACCTCCATTTTAGCACGTGACAAAAAAAATCGGAAGAAAAATGTCTGGAACCTCGTTTTTTGAGCGCGTGAAAATGCCAGTGAAACCAGTTTTGGGCCAAAAAGTGGGTTTTTTCCCATTTTTGGGGGTCGAAAAAACCCATTTCCGGAAATGAAATTTTGCGTTATTTGGTCCGTACGTCCATTTTGTACCTCCATTTTAGCACGTGACAAAAAAAATCGGAAGCAAAATGTCTGGAACCTCGTTTTTTGAGCGCGTGAAAATGCCAGTGAAACCAGTTTTGGGCCAAAAAGTGGGTTTTTTCCCATTTTCGGGGGTCGAAAAAACCCATTTCCGGAAATGAAACTTCGCGTTTTTTTGGTCCGTACGTCCATTTTGTACCTCCATTTTAGCACGTGACAAAAAAAATCGGACTACAAATGTCTGGAACCTCGTTTTTTGAGCGCGTGAAAATGCCAGTGAAACCAGTTTTGGGCCCAAAAGTGGGTTTTTTCCCATTTTCGGGGGTCGAAAGAACCCATTTCCGGAAATGAAACTTCACGTTTTTTGGTCCGTACGTCCATTTTGTACCTCCATTTTAGCACGTGACAAAAAGAATCGGAATAAAAATGTCCGGAACCTCGTTTTTTGAGCGCGTGAAAATGCCAGTGAAACCAGTTTTGGGCCAAAAAGTGGGTTTTTTCCCATTTTCGGGGGGTCGAAAAAACCCATTTCCGGAAATGAAACTTCGCGTTTTTTGGTCTGTACGTCCATTTTGTATCTCCATTTTAGCACGTGACAAAAAAAATCGGACTAAAAATGTCCGGAACCTCGTTTTTTGAGCGCGTGAAAATGCCAGTGAAACCAGTTTTGGGCCAAAAAGTGGGTTTTTTCCCATTTTCGGGGGTCGAAAAAACCCATTTCCGGAAATGAAACTTCGCGTTTTTTGGTCCGTACGTCCATTTTGTACCTCAATTTTAGCACGTGTCAAAAAAAAATCGGAAGAAAAATGTCCGGAACCTCGTTTTTGAGCGCGTGAAAATGCCAGCGAAACCAGTTTTGGGCCAAAAAGTGGGTTTTTTCCCATTTCTGGGGGTCGAAAAAACCCATTTCCGGAAATGAAACTTCGCGTTTTTTGGTCCGTACGTCCATTTTGTACCTCCATTTTAGCACGTGACAAAAAAAATCGGAAGAAAAATGTCCGGAACCTCGTTTTTTGAGCGCGTGAAAATGCCAGTGAAACCAGTTTTGGGCCAAAATGTGGGTTTTTTCCCATTTTCGGGGGTCGAAAAAACCCATTTCCGGAAATGAAATTTCGCGTTTTTTGGTCCGTACGTCCATTTTGAACCTCCATTTTAGCACGTGACAAAAAAAATTGGAAGAAAAATGTCTGGAACCTCGTTTTTTGAGCGCGTGAAAATGCCAGTGAAACCAGTTTTGGGCCAAAAAGTGGGTTTTTTCCCATTTTTGGGGGTCGAAAAAACCCATTTCCGGAAATGAAATTTCGCGTTTTTTGGTCCGTACGTCCATTTGTACCTCCATTTTAGCACGTGACAAAAAAAATCGGAAGCAAAATGTCCGGAACCTCGTTTTTTGAGCGCGTGAAAATGCCAGTGAAACCAGTTTTGGGCCAAAAAGTGGGTTTTTTCCCATTTTCGGGGGTCGAAAAAACCCCTTTCCGGAAATGAAACTTCGCGTTTTTTGGTCCGTACGTCCATTTTGTACCTCCATTTTAGCACGTGACAAAAAAAATCGGACTAAAAATGTCCGGAACCTCGTTTTTTGAGCGCGTGAAAATGCCAGTGAAACCAGTTTTGGGCCCAAAAGTGGGTTTTTTCCCATTTTCGGGGGTCGAAAAAACCAATTTCCGGAAATGAAACTTCACGTTTTTTGGTCCGTACGTCCATTTTGTACCTCCATTTTAGCACGTGACAAAAACAATCGGAATAAAAATGTCCGGAACCTCGTTTTTTTGAGCGCGTGAAAATGCCAGTGAAACCAGTTTTGGGCCAAAAAGTGGGGTTTTTTCCCATTTTCGGGGGTCGAAAAAACCCATTTCCGGAAATGAAACTTCGCGTTTTTTGGTCCGTACGTCCATTTTGTACCTCCATTTTAGCACGTGACAAAAACAATCGGAAGAAAAATGTCTGGAACCTCGTTTTTTGAGCGCGTGAAAATGCCAGTGAAACCAGTTTTGGGCCAAAAAATGGGTTTTTTCCCATTTTCGGGGGTCGAAAAAACCCATTTCCGGAAATGAAATTTTGCGTTTTTTGGTCCGTACGTCCATTTTCTACATCCATTTTAGCACGTGATAAAAAAAATCGGAAGAAAAATGTCCGGAACCTCGTTTTTTGAGCGCGTGAAAATGCCAGTGAAACCAGTTGTGGGCCAAAAAATGGGTTTTTTCCCATTTTCGGGGGTCGAAAAAACCCATTTCCGAAATGAAACTTCGCGTTTTTTGGTCTGTACGTCCATTTTGTATCTCCATTTTAGCACGTGACAAAAAAAATCGGACTAAAAATGTCCGGAACCTCGTTTTTTGAGCGCGTGAAAATGCCAGTGAAAACCAGTTTTGGGCCAAAAAGTGGGTTTTTTCCCATTTTCGGGGGTCGAAAAAACCCATTTCCGGAAATGAAACTTCGCGTTTTTTGGTCCGTACGTCCATTTTGTACCTCCATTTTAGCATGTGTCAAAAAAAATCGGAAGAAAAATGTCCGAACCTCGTTTTTTGAGCGCGTGAAAATGCCAGTGAAACCAGTTTTGGGCAAAAAGTGGGTTTTTTCCCATTTCTGGGGGTCGAAAAAACCCATTTCCGGAAATGAAACTTCGCGTTTTTTGGTCCGTACGTCCATTTTGTACCTCCATTTTAGCACGTGACAAAAAAAATCGGAAGAAAAATGTCCGGAACCTCGTTTTTTGAGCGCGTGAAAATGCCAGTGAAACCAGTTTTGGGCCAAAATGTGGGTTTTTTCCCATTTTCGGGGGTCGAAAAAACCCATTTCCGGAAATGAAATTTCGCGTTTTTTGGTCCGTACGTCCATTTTGAACCTCCATTTTAGCACGTGACAAAAAAATTGGAAGAAAAATGTCTGGAACCTCGTTTTTTGAGCGTGTGAAAATGCCAGTGAAACCAGTTTTGGGCCAAAAAGTGGGTTTTTTCCCATTTTTGGGGGTCGAAAAAACCCATTTCCGGAAATGAAATTTCGCGTTTTTTGGTCCGTACGTCCATTTTGTACCTCCATTTTTGCACGTGACAAAAAAAATCGGAAGCAAAATGTCCGGAACCTCGTTTTTTGAGCGCGTGAAAATGCCAGTGAAACCAGTTTTGGGCCAAAAAGTGGGTTTTTTCCCATTTTCGGGGGTCGAAAAAACCCATTTCCGGAAATGAAACTTCGCGTTTTTTGGTCCGTACGTCCATTTTGTACCTCCATTTTAGCACGTGACAAAAAAAATCGGACTAAAAATGTCCGGAACCTCGTTTTTTGAGCGCGTGAAAATGCCAGTGAAACCAGTTTTGGGCCAAAAAGTGGGTTTTTTCCCATTTTCGGGGGTCGAAAAAACCCATTTCCGGAGGAAATGAAACTTCACGTTTTTTGGTCCGTACGTCCAGTTTGTACCTCCATTTTAGCACGTGACAAAAACAATCGGAATAAAAATGTCCGGAACCTCGTTTTTTGAGCGCGTGAAAATGCCAGTGAAACCAGTTTTGGGCCAAAAAGTGGGTTTTTTCCCATTTTCGGGGGTCGAAAAAACCCATTTCCGGAAATGAAACTTCGCGTTTTTTGGTCCGTACGTCCATTTTGTACCTCCATTTTAGCACGTGACAAAAAAAATCGGAAGAAAAATGTCTGGAACCTCGTTTTTTGAGCGCGTGAAAATGCCAGTGAAACCAGTTTTGGGCCAAAAAGTGGGTTTTTTCCCATTTTTGGGGGTCGAAAAAACCCATTTCTGGAAATGAAACTTCGCGTTTTTTGGTCCGTACGTCCATTTTGTACCTCCATTTTAGCACGTGACAAAAAAAATCGGAAGAAAAATGTCCGGAACCTCGTTTTTTGAGCGCGTGAAAATGCCAGTGAAACCAGTTTTGGGCCAAAATGTGGGTTTTTTCCCATTTTCGGGGGTCGAAAAAACCCATTTCCGGAAATGAAATTTCGCCTTTTTTTTTCCGTACGTCCATTTTGTACCTCCATTTTAGCACGTGACAAAAAAAATCGGAAGAAAAATGTCTGGAACCTCGTTTTTTGAGCGCGTGAAAATGCCAGTGAAACCAGTTTTGGGCCAAAATGTGGGTTTTTTCCCATTTTCGGGGGTCGAAAAAACCCATTTCCGGAAATGAAACTTCGCGTTTTTTGGTCCGTACGTCCATTTTGTACCTCCATTTTAGCACGTGACAAAAAAAATCGGACTAAAAATGTCCGGAACCTCGTTTTTTGAGCGCGTGAAAATGCCAGTGAAACCAGTTTTGGGCCAAAAAGTGGGTTTTTTCCCATTTTCGGGGGTCGAAAAAACCCATTTCCGGAGGAAATGAAACTTCACGTTTTTTGGTCCGTACGTCCATTTTGTACCTCCATTTTAGCACGTGACAAAAACAATCGGAATAAAAATGTCCGGAACCTCGTTTTTTGAGCGCGTGAAAATGCCAGTGAAACCAGTTTTGGGCCAAAAAGTGGGTTTTTTCCCATTTTCGGGGGTCGAAAAAACCCATTTCCGGAAATGAAACTTCGCGTTTTTTGGTCCGTACGTCCATTTTGTACCTCCATTTTAGCACGTGACAAAAAAAATCGGAAGAAAAATGTCTGGAACCTCGTTTTTTGAGCGCGTGAAAATGCCAGTGAAACCAGTTTTGGGCCAAAAAGTGGGTTTTTTCCCATTTTTGGGGGTCGAAAAAACCCATTTCTGGAAATGAAACTTCGCGTTTTTTGGTCCGTACGTCCATTTTGTACCTCCATTTTAGCACGTGACAAAAAAAATCGGAAGAAAAATGTCCGGAACCTCGTTTTTTGAGCGCGTGAAAATGCCAGTGAAACCAGTTTTGGGCCAAAATGTGGGTTTTTTCCATTTTCGGGGGTCGAAAAAACCCATTTCCGGAAATGAAATTTCGCCTTTTTTTTTCCGTACGTCCATTTTGTACCTCCATTTTAGCACGTGACAAAAAAAATCGGAAGAAAAATGTCTGGAACCTCGTTTTTTGAGTGCGTGAAAATGCTAGTGAAACCAGTTTTGGGCCAAAATGTGGGTTTTTTCCCATTTTCGGGGGTCGAAAAAACCCATTTCCGGAAATGAAACTTCGCGTTTTTTGGTCCGTACGTCCATTTTGTACCTCCATTTTAGCACGTGACAAAAAAAATCGGAAGAAAAATGTCCGGAACCTCGTTTTTTGAGCGCGTGAAAATGCCAGTGAAACAAGTTTTGGGCCAAAATGTGGGTTTTTTCCCATTTTCGGGGGTCGAAAAAACCCATTTCCGGAAATGAAATTTCGCGTTTTTTTGGTCCGTACGTCCATTTTGTACCTCCATTTTAGCACGTGACAAAAAAAATCGGAAGAAAAATGTCCGGAACCTCGTTTTTTGAGCGCGTGAAAATGCCAGTGAAAACAGTTTTGGGCCAAAAAGTGGGTTTTTTCCCATTTTCGGGGGTCGAAAAAACCCATTTCCGGAAATGAAACTTCACGTTTTTTGGTCTGTACGTCCATTTTGTATCTCCATTTTAGCACGTGACAAAAAAAATCGGACTAAAAATGTCCGGAACCTCGTTTTTTGAGCGCGTGAAAATGCCAGCGAAACCAGTTTTGGGCCAAAAAGTGGGTTTTTTCCCATTTTCGGGGGTCGAAAAAACCCATTTCCGGAAATGAATCTTCGCGTTTTTTGGTCCTTACGTCCATTTTGTACCTCCATTTTAGCACGTGTCAAAAAAAATCGGAAGAAAAATGTCCGGAACCTCATTTTTTGAGCGCGTGAAAATGCCAGTGAAACCAGTTTTGGGCCAAAAAGTGGGTTTTTTCCCATTTTTGGGGGTCGAAAAAACCCATTTCCGGAAATGAAACTTCGCGTTTTTTGGTCCGTACGTCCATTTTGTACCTCCATTTTAGCACGTGTCAAAAAAAATCGGAAGAAAAATGTCCGGAACCTCATTTTTTGAGCGCGTGAAAATGCCAGTGAAACCAGTTTTGGGCCAAAAAGTGGGTTTTTTCCCATTTTTGGGGGTCGAAAAAACCCATTTCCGGAAATGAAACTTCGCGTTTTTTGGTCCGTACGTCCATTTTGTGCCTCCATTTTAGCACGTGACAAAAAAAATCGGAAGAAAAATGTCCGGAACCTCGTTTTTTGAGCGCGTGAAAATGCCAGTGAAACCAGTTTTGGGCCAAAATGTGGGTTTTTTCCCATTTTCGGGGGTCGAAAAAACCCATTTCCGGAAATGAAATTTCGCGTTTTTTTGGTCCGTACGTCCATTTTGAACCTCCATTTTAGCACGTGACAAAAAAAATTGGAAGAAAAATGTCTGGAACCTCGTTTTTTGAGCGCGTGAAAATGCCAGTGAAACCAGTTTTGGGCCAAAAGTGGGTTTTTTCCCATTTTTGGGGGTCGAAAAAACCCATTTCCGGAAATGAAACTTCGCGTTTTTTGGTCCGTACATCCATTTTGTACCTCCATTTTAGCACGTGTCAAAAAATATCGGAATAAAAATGTCCGGAACCTCGTTTTTGAGCGCGTGAAAATGCCAGTGAAACCAGTTTTGGGCCAAAATGTGGGTTTTTTCCCATTTTTGGGGGTCGAAAAAACCCATTTCCGGAAATGAAACTTCGCGTTTTTTGGTCCGTACATCCATTTTGTACCTCCATTTTAGCACGTGACAAAAAATATCGGAATAAAAATGTCCGGAACCTCGTTTTTTGAGCGCGTGAAAATGCCAGTGAAACCAGTTTTGGGCCAAAATGTGGGTTTTTTCCCATTTTCGGGGGTCGAAAAAACCCATTTCCGGAAATGAAACTTCGCGTTTTTTGGTCCGTACGTCCATTTTGTACCTCCATTTTAGCACGTGACAAAAAAAATTGGACTAAAAATGTCCGGAACCTCGTTTTTTGAGCGCGTGAAAATGCCAGTGAAACTAGTTTTGGGCCAAAATGTGGGTTTTTTCCCATTTTCGGGGGGTCGAAAAAACCCATTTCCGGAAATGAAATTTCGCGTTTTTTGGTCCGTACGTCCATTTTGTACCTCCATTTTAGCACGTGACAAAAAAAATCGGAAGAAAAATGTCCGGAACCTCGTTTTTTGAGCACGTGAAAATGCCAGTGAAACCAGTTTTGGGTTTTTTCCCATTTTTGGGGGTCGAAAAATCCATTTCCGGAAATGAAATTTCGCGTTTTTTGGTCCGTACGTCCATTTTGTACCTCCATTTTAGCACGTGACAAAAAAAATCGGAAGAAAAATGTCCGGAACCTCATTTTTTGAGCGCGTGAAAATGCCAGTGAAACAGTTTTGGGCCAAAAAGTGGGTTTTTTCCCATTTTCGGGGGTCGAAAAAACCCATTTCCGGAAATGAAACATCACGTTTTTTGGTCTGTACGTCCATTTTGTATCTCCATTTTAGCACGTGACAAAAAAAATCGGAAGAAAAATGTCCGGAACCTCATTTTTTTGAGCGCATGAAAATGCCAGTGAAACCAGTTTTGGGCCAAAATGTGGGTTTTTTTCCCATTTTCGAGGGTCGAAAAAACCCATTTCCGGAAATGAAATTTCGCGTTTTTTGGTCCTTACGTCCATTTTGTACCTCCATTTTAGCACGTGACAAAAAAAATCTGAAGAAAAATGTCTGGAACCTCGTTTTTTGAGTGCGTGAAAATGCCAGTGAAACCAGTTTTGGGCCAAAAAGTGTGTTTTTTCCCATTTTCGGGGGTCGAAAAAACCCATTTCCGGAAATGAAACTTCGCGTTTTTTGGTCCGTACGTCCATTTTGTACCTCCATTTTAGCACGTGACAAAAAAATCGGAAGAAAAATGTCCGGAACCTCATTTTTTGAGCGCGTGAAAATGCCAGTGAAACCAGTTTTGGGCCAAAAAGTGGGTTTTTTCCCATTTTCGGGGGTCGAAAAAACCCATTTCCGGAAATGAAACTTCGCGTTTTTTGGTCCGTACGTCCATTTTGTACCTCCATTTTAGCACGTGACAAAAAAATCGGAAGAAAAATGTCTGGAACCTCGTTTTTTGAGCGCGTGAAAATGCCAGTGAAACCAGTTTTGGGCCAAAAAGTGGGTTTTTTCCAATTTTCGGGGGTCGAAAAAACCCATTTCCGGAAATGAAACTTCGCGTTTTTTGGTCCGTACGTCCATTTTGTACCTCCATTTTAGCACGTGACAAAAACAATCGGAAGAAAAATGTCTGGAACCTCGTTTTTTGAGCGCGTGAAAATGCCAGTGAAACCAGTTTTGGGCCAAAAAGTGGGTTTTTTCCCATTTTCGGGGGTCGAAAAAACCCATTTCCGGAAATGAAATTTCGCGTTTTTTGGTCCGTACGTCCATTTTCTACCTCCATTTTAGCACGTGACAAAAAAAATCGGAATAAAAATGTCCGCCGAGAACCCCCTCCTCGTTTTTTGAGCGCGTGAAAATGCCAGTGAAACCAGTTGTGGGCCAAAAAGTGGGTTTTTTCCCATTTTCGGGGGTCGAAAAAACCCATTTCCGGAAATGAAACTTCGCGTTTTTTGGTCCGTACGTCATTTTGTACCTCCATTTTAGCACGTGACAAAAAAAATCGGACTAAAAATGTCCGGAACCTCGTTTTTTGATCGCGTGAAAATGCCAGTGAAACCAGTTTTGGGCCAAAAAGTGGGTTTTTTCCCATTTTCGGGGGTCGAAAAAACCCATTTCCGGAAATGAAACTTCGCGTTTTTTGGTCCGTACGTCCATTTTGTACCTCCATTTTAGCACGTGTCAAAAAAAATCGGAAGAAAAATGTCTGGAACCTCGTTTTTTGAGCGCGTGAAAATGCCAGTGAAACCAGTTTTGGGCCAAAATGTGGGTTTTTTCCCATTTTCGGGGGTCGAAAAAACCCATTTATGGAAATGAAACTTCGCGTTTTTTTGGTCCGTACGTCCATTTTGTACCTCCATTTTAGCACGTGACAAAAAAAATCGGAAGAAAAATGTCCGGAACCTCGTTTTTTGAGCGCGTGAAAATGCCAGTGAAACCAGTTATGGGCCAAAATGTGGGTTTTTTCCCATTTTCGGGGGTCGAAAAAACCCATTTCCGGAAATGAAATTTCGCGTTTTTTTGGTCCTTACGTCCATTTTGTACCTCCATTTTAGCACGTGACAAAAAAAATCAGAAGAAAAATGTCTGGAACCTCGTTTTTTGAGCGCGTGAAAATGCCAGTGAAACCAGTTTTGGGCCAAAAGTGGGTTTTTTCCCATTTTTGGGGGTCGAAAAAACCCATTTCCGGAAATGAAACTTCGCGTTTTTTGGTCCGTACATCCATTTTGTACCTCCATTTTAGCACGTGACAAAAAATATCGGAATAAAAATGTCCGGAACCTCGTTTTTTGAGCGCGTGAAAATGCCAGTGAAACCAGTTTTGGGCCAAAATGTGGGTTTTTTCCCATTTTCGGGGGTCGAAAAAACCCATTTCCGGAAATGAAATTTCGCGTTTTTTTGGTCCTTACGTCCATTTTGTACCTCCATTTTAGCACGTGACAAAAAAAATCTGAAGAAAAATGTCTGGAACCTCGTTTTTTGAGTGCGTGAAAATGCCAGTGAAACCAGTTTTGGGCCAAAAAGTGTGTTTTTTCCCATTTTCGGGGGTCGAAAAAAACCCATTTCCGGAAATGAAACTTCGCGTTTTTTGGTCCGTACGTCCATTTTGTACCTCCATTTTAGCACGTGACAAAAAAAATCGGACTAAAAATGTCCGGAACCTCATTTTTTGAGCGCGTGAAAATGCCAGTGAAACCAGTTTTGGGCCAAAATGTGGGTTTTTTCCCATTTTCGGGGGTCGAAAAAACCCATTTCCGGAAATGAAATTTCGCGTTTTTTGGTCCGTACGTCCATTTTGTACCTCCATTTTAGCACGTGACAAAAAAAATCGGAAGAAAAAATGTCCGGAACCTCGTTTTTTGAGCACGTGAAAATGCCAGTGAAACCAGTTTTGGGTTTTTTCCCATTTTTGGGGGTCGAAAAATCCCATTTCCGGAAATGAAATTTCACGTTTTTTGGTCCGTACGTCCATTTTGTACCTCCATTTTAGCACGTGACAAAAAAAATCGGAAGAAAAATGTCCGGAACCTCATTTTTTGAGCGCGTGAAAATGCCAGTGAAACCAGTTTTGGGCCAAAAAATGGTTTTTTCCCATTTTCGGGGGTCGAAAAAACCCATTTCCGGAAATGAAACTTCGCGTTTTTTGGTCCGTACGTCCATTTTGTACCTCCATTTTAGCACGTGATAAAAAAAATCGGAAGAAAAATGTCCGGAACCTCGTTTTTTGAGCGCGTGAAAATGCCAGTGAAACCAGTTTTGGGCCAAAAAGTGGGTTTTTTCCAATTTTCGGGGGTCGAAAAAACCCATTTCCGGAAATGAAACATCGCGTTTTTTGGTCCGTACGTCCATTTTGTACCTCCATTTTAGCACGTGACAAAAACAATCGGAAGAAAAATGTCTGGAACCTCGTTTTTTGAGCGCGTGAAAATGCCAGTGAAACCAGTTTTGGGCCAAAAAGTGGGTTTTTTCCCATTTTCGGGGGTCGAAAAAACCCATTTCCGAAAATGAAATTTCGCGTTTTTTGGTCTGTACGTCCATTTTCTACCTCCATTTTAGCACGTGACAAAAAAAATCGGAATAAAAATGTCCGGAACCTCGTTTTTTGAGCGCGTGAAATGCCAGTGAAACCAGTTGTGGGCCAAAAAGTGGGTTTTTTCCATTTTCGGGGGTCGAAAAAACCCATTTCCGGAAATGAAACTTCGCGTTTTTTGGTCCGTACGTCCATTTTGTACCTCCATTTTAGCACGTGACAAAAAAAATCGGACTAAAAATGTCCGGAACCTCGTTTTTTGATCGCGTGAAAATGCCAGTGAAACCAGTTTTGGGCCAAAAAGTGGGTTTTTTCCCATTTTCGGGGGTCGAAAAAACCCATTTCCGGAAATGAAACTTCGCGTTTTTTGGTCCGTACGTCCATTTTGTACCTCCATTTTAGCACGTGTCAAAAAAAATCGGAAGAAAAATGTCTGGAACCTCGTTTTTTGAGCGCGTGAAAATGCCAGTTAAACCAGTTTTGGGCCAAAAAGTGGGTTTTTTCCCATTTTCGGGGGTCGAAAAAACCCATTTCCGGAAATGAAATTTCGCGTTTTTTGGTCCTTACGTCCATTTTGTACCTCCATTTTAGCACGTGACAAAAAAAATCGGAAGAAAAATGTCTGGAACCTCGTTTTTTGAGCGCGTGAAAATGCCAGTGAAACCAGTTTTGGGCCAAAATGTGGGTTTTTTTCCCATTTTCGGGGGTCGAAAAAACCCATTTCCGGAAATGAAACTTCGCGTTTTTTGGTCCGTACGTCCATTTTGTACCTCCATTTTAGCACGTGACAAAAAATATTGGAAGAAAAATGTCCGGACCTCGTTTTTTGAGCGCGTAAAAATGACAGTGAAACCAGTTTTGGGCCAAAATGTGGGTTTTTTCCCATTTTCGGGGGTCGAAAAAACCCATTTATGGAAATGAAACTTCGCGTTTTTTGGTCCGTACGTCCATTTTGTACCTCCATTTTAGCACGTGACAAAAAAAATCGGAAGAAAAATGTCCGGAACCTCGTTTTTTGAGCGCGTGAAAATGCTAGTGAAACGAGTTTTGGGCCAAAAAGTGGGTTTTTCCCATTTTTGGGGGTCGAAAAAACTCATTTCCGGAAATGAAATTTCGCGTTTTTTGGTCCGTACGTCCATTTTGTACCTCCATTTTAGCACGTGACAAAAAATATCGGAAGAAAAATGTCCGGAACCTCGTTTTTTGAGCGCGTGAAAATGCCAGTGAAACCAGTTTTGGGCCAAAATGTGGGTTTTTTCCCATTTTCGGGGGTCGAAAAAACCCATTTCCGGAAATGAAATTTCGCGTTTTTTGGTCCGTACGTCCATTTTGTACCTCCATTTTAGCACGTGACAAAAAAAATCGGAAGAAAAATGTCCGGAACCTCTTTTTTGAGCGCGTGAAAATGTCAGTGAAACCAGTTTTGGGTTTTTTCCCATTTTTGGGGGTCGAAAAAACCCATTTCCGGAAATGAAACTTCGCGTTTTTTGGTCCGTACGTCCATTTTGTACTTCCATTTTAGCACGTGATAAAAAAAATTGGAAGAAAAATGTCTGGAACCTCGTTTTTTGAGCGCGTGAAAATGCCAGTGAAACCAGTTTTGGGCCAAAAGTGGATTTTTTCCCATTTTTGGGGGTCGAAAAAACCCATTTCCGGAAATGAAACTTCGCGTTTTTTGGTCCGTACGTCCATTTTGTACCTCCATTTTAGCACGTGACAAAAAAATCGGAAGAAAAATGTCCGGAACCTCGTTTTTTGAGCGCGTGAAAATGCCAGTGAAACCAGTTTTGGGCCAAAATGTGGGTTTTTTCCCATTTTCGGGGGTCGAAAAAACCAATTTCCGGAAATGAAATTTCGCGTTTTTTGGTCCTTACGTCCATTTTGTACCTCCATTTTAGCACGTGACAAAAAAAATCGGAAGAAAAATGTCTGGAACCTCGTTTTTTGAGTGCGTGAAAATGCCAGTGAAACCAGTTTTGGGCCAAAAAGTGTGTTTTTTCCCATTTTCGGGGGTCGAAAAAACCCATTTCCGGAAATGAAACTTCGCGTTTTTTGGCCCGTACGTCCATTTTGTACCTCCATTTTAGCACGTGACAAAAAAAATCGGAAGAAAAATGTCCGGAACCTCATTTTTTGAGCGCGTGAAAATGCCAATGAAACCAGTTTTGGGCCAAAAAGTGGGTTTTTTCCCATTTTCGGGGGTCGAAAAAACCCATTTCCGGAAATGAAACTTCGCGTTTTTTGGTCCGTACGTCCATTTTGTACCTCCATTTTAGCACGTGACAAAAACAATCGGAATAAAAATGTCCAGAACCTCGTTTTTTGAGCGCGTGAAAATGCCAGTGAAACTAGTTTTGGGCCAAAAAGTGGGTTTTTTCCCATTTTCGGGGGTCGAAAAAACCCATTTCCGGAAATGAAACTTCGCGTTTTTTGGTCCGTACGTCCATTTTGTACCTCCATTTTAGCACGTGAGAAAAAAAATCGGAAGAAAAATGTCCGGAACCTCGTTTTTTGAGCGCGTGAAAATGCCAGTGAAACCAGTTTTGGGCCAAAAAGTGGGTTTTTTCCCATTTTCGGGAGTCGAAAAAACCCATTTCCGGAAATGAAACTTTGCGTTTTTTGGTCCGTACGTCCATTTTGTACCTCCATTTTAGCATGTGACAAAATCAATCGGAAGAAAAATGTCTGGAACCTCGTTTTTTGAGCGCGTGAAAATGCCAGTGAAACCAGTTTTGGGCCAAAAAGTGGGTTTTTCCCATTTTCGGGGGTCGAAAAAACCCATTTCCGGAAATGAAATTTCACGTTTTTTGGTCCGTACGTCCATTTTCTACCTCCATTTTAGCACGTGACAAAAAAAATCGGAATAAAAATGTCCGGAACCTCGTTTTTTGAGCGCGTGAAAATGCTAGTGAAACCAGTTTTGGGCCAAAAAGTGGGTTTTTTCCCATTTTCGGGGGTCGAAAAAACCCATTTCCGGAAATGAAACTTCGCGTTTTTTGGTCCGTACGTCCATTTTGTACCTCCATTTTAGCACGTGACAAAAACAATCGGAAGAAAAATGTCCAGAACCTCGTTTTTTGAGCGCGTGAAAATGCCATGAAACCAGTTTTGGGCCAAAAAGTGGGTTTTTTCCCATTTTCGGGGGTCGAAAAAACCCATTTCCGGAAATGAAACTTCGCGTTTTTTGGTCCGTACGTCCATTTTTGTACCTCCATTTTAGCACGTGAGAAAAAAAATCGGAAGAAAAATGTCCGGAACCTCGTTTTTTGAGCGCGTGAAAATGCCAGTGAAACCAGTTTTGGGCCAAAATGTGGGTTTTTTCCCATTTTCGGGGGTCGAAAAAACCCATTTCCGGAAATGAAACTTCGCGTTTTTTGGTCCGTACGTCCATTTTGTACCTCCATTTTAGCATGTGACAAAATCAATCGGAAGAAAAATGTCTGGAACCTCGTTTTTTGAGCGCGTGAAAATGCCAGTGAAACCAGTTTTGGGCCAAAAAGTGGGTTTTTTCCCATTTTCGGGGGTCGAAAAAACCCATTTCCGGAAATGAAATTTCGCGTCTTTTGGTCCGTACGTCCATTTTCTACCTCCATTTTAGCACGTGACAAAAAAAATCGGAATAAAAATGTCCGGAACCTCGTTTTTTGAGCGCGTGAAAATGCCAGGAAACCAGTTTTGGGCCAAAAAGTGGGTTTTTTCCCATTTTCGGGGGTCGAAAAAACCCATTTCCGGAAATGAAACTTCGCATTTTTTGGTCCGTACGTCCATTTTGTACCTCCATTTTAGCACGTGACAAAAAAAATCGGACTAAAAATGTCCGGAACCTCGTTTTTTGATCGCGTGAAAATGCTAGTGAAACCAGTTTTGGGCCAAAAAGTGGGTTTTTTCCCATTTTCGGGGGTCGAAAAAACCCATTTCCGGAAATGAAACTTCGCGTTTTTTGGTCCGTACGTCCATTTTGTACCTCCATTTTAGCACGTGACAAAAAAAATCGGACTAAAAATGTCCGGAACCTCGTTTTTTGATCGCGTGAAAATGCTAGTGAAACTAGTTTTGGGCCAAAAAGTGGGTTTTTTTCCCATTTTCGGGGGTCGAAAAAACCCATTTCCGGAAATGAAACTTCGCGTTTTTTGGTCCGTACGTCCATTTTGTACCTCCATTTTAGCACGTGACAAAAAAAATCGGACTAAAAATGTCCGGAACCTCGTTTTTTGAGCGCGTGAAAATGCCAGTGAAACCAGTTTTGGGCCAAAAAGTGGGTTTTTTCCCATTTTCGGGGATCGAAAAAACCCATTTCCGGAAATGAAATTTCGCGTTTTTTGGACCGTACGTCCATTTTGTACCTCCATTTTAGCACGTGACAAAAAAAATCGGAAGAAAAATGTCCGGAACCTCGTTTTTTGAGCGCGTGAAAATGCCAGTGAAACCAGTTTTGGGCCAAAAAGTGGGTTTTTTCCCATTTTCGGGGGTCGAAAAAACCCATTTCCGGAAATGAAACTTCGCGTTTTTTGGTCCGTACGTCCATTTTGTACCTCCATTTTAGCACGTGTCAAAAAAAATCGGAAGAAAAATGTCTGGAACCTCGTTTTTTGAGCGCGTGAAAATGCCAGTTAAACCAGTTTTGGGCCAAAAAGTGGGTTTTTTCCCATTTTCGGGGGTCGAAAAAACCCATTTCCGGAAATGAAACTTCGCGTTTTTTGGTCCGTACGTCCATTTTGTACCTCCATTTTAGCATGTGACAAAATCAATCGGAAGAAAAATGTCTGGAACCTCGTTTTTTGAGCGCGTGAAAATGCCAGTGAAACCAGTTTTGGGCCAAAAAGTGGGTTTTTTCCCATTTTCGGGGGTCGAAAAAACCCATTTCCGGAAATGAAATTTCGCGTTTTTTGGTCCGTACGTCCATTTTCTACCTCCATTTTAGCACGTGACAAAAAAAATCGGAATAAAAATGTCCGGAACCTCGTTTTTTG
Source organism: Heracleum sosnowskyi (assembly GCA_030848705.1). Taxonomy (NCBI): domain Eukaryota; kingdom Viridiplantae; phylum Streptophyta; class Magnoliopsida; order Apiales; family Apiaceae; genus Heracleum; species Heracleum sosnowskyi. The sequence goes on from JAUIZM010000031.1 coordinate 32,962, forward strand.
AGCGCGTGAAAATGCCAGGAAACCAGTTTTGGGCCAAAAAGTGGGTTTTTTCCCATTTTCGGGGGTCGAAAAAACCCATTTCCGGAAATGAAACTTCGCATTTTTTGGTCCGTACGTCCATTTTGTACCTCCATTTTAGCACGTGACAAAAAAAATCGGACTAAAAATGTCCGGAACCTCGTTTTTTGATCGCGTGAAAATGCTAGTGAAACCAGTTTTGGGCCAAAAAGTGGGTTTTTTCCCATTTTCGGGGGTCGAAAAAACCCATTTCCGGAAATGAAACTTCGCGTTTTTTGGTCCGTACGTCCATTTTGTACCTCCATTTTAGCACGTGACAAAAAAAATCGGACTAAAAATGTCCGGAACCTCGTTTTTTGATCGCGTGAAAATGCTAGTGAAACTAGTTTTGGGCCAAAAAGTGGGTTTTTTCCCATTTTCGGGGGTCGAAAAAACCCATTTCCGGAAATGAAACTTCGCGTTTTTTGGTCCGTACGTCCATTTTGTACCTCCATTTTAGCACGTGACAAAAAAAATCGGACTAAAAATGTCCGGAACCTCGTTTTTTGAGCGCGTGAAAATGCCAGTGAAACCAGTTTTGGGCCAAAAAGTGGGTTTTTTCCCATTTTCGGGGATCGAAAAAACCCATTTCCGGAAATGAAATTTCGCGTTTTTTGGACCGTACGTCCATTTTGTACCTCCATTTTAGCACGTGACAAAAAAAATCGGAAGAAAAATGTCCGGAACCTCGTTTTTTGAGCGCGTGAAAATGCCAGTGAAACCAGTTTTGGGCCAAAAAGTGGGTTTTTTCCCATTTTCGGGGGTCGAAAAAACCCATTTCCGGAAATGAAACTTCGCGTTTTTTGGTCCGTACGTCCATTTTGTACCTCCATTTTAGCACGTGACAAAAAAATCGGAAGAAAAATGTCCGGAACCTCATTTTTTGAGCGCGTGAAAATGCCAGTGAAACCAGTTTTGGGCCAAAATGTGGGTTTTTTCCCATTTTCGGGGGTCGAAAAAACCAATTTCCGGAAATGAAATTTCGCGTTTTTTGGTCCTTACGTCCATTTTGTACCTCCATTTTAGCACGTGACAAAAAAAATCGGAAGAAAAATGTCTGGAACCTCGTTTTTTGAGTGCGTGAAAATGCCAGTGAAACCAGTTTTGGGCCAAAAAGTGTGTTTTTTCCCATTTTCGGGGGTCGAAAAAACCCATTTCCGGAAATGAAACTTCGCGTTTTTTGGCCCGTACGTCCATTTTGTACCTCCATTTTAGCACGTGACAAAAAAAATCGGAAGAAAAATGTCCGGAACCTCATTTTTTGAGCGCGTGAAAATGCCAATGAAACCAGTTTTGGGCCAAAAAGTGGGTTTTTTCCCATTTTCGGGGGTCGAAAAAACCCATTTCCGGAAATGAAACTTCGCGTTTTTTGGTCCGTACGTCCATTTTGTACCTCCATTTTAGCACGTGACAAAAACAATCGGAATAAAAATGTCCAGAACCTCGTTTTTTGAGCGCGTGAAAATGCCAGTGAAACCAGTTTTGGGCCAAAAAGTGGGTTTTTTCCCATTTTCGGGGGTCGAAAAAACCCATTTCCGGAAATGAAACTTCGCGTTTTTTGGTCCGTACGTCCATTTTGTACCTCCATTTTAGCACGTGAGAAAAAAAATCGGAAGAAAAATGTCCGGAACCTCGTTTTTTGAGCGCGTGAAAATGCCAGTGAAACCAGTTTTGGGCCAAAAAGTGGGTTTTTTCCCATTTTCGGGAGTCGAAAAAACCCATTTCCGGAAATGAAACTTCGCGTTTTTTGGTCCGTACGTCCATTTTGTACCTCCATTTTAGCATGTGACAAAATCAATCGGAAGAAAAATGTCTGGAACCTCGTTTTTTGAGCGCGTGAAAATGCCAGTGAAACCAGTTTTGGGCCAAAAAGTGGGTTTTTCCCATTTTCGGGGGTCGAAAAAACCCATTTCCGGAAATGAAATTTCACGTTTTTTGGTCCGTACGTCCATTTTCTACCTCCATTTTAGCACGTGACAAAAAAAATCGGAATAAAAATGTCCGGAACCTCGTTTTTTGAGCGCGTGAAAATGCTAGTGAAACCAGTTTTGGGCCAAAAAGTGGGTTTTTTCCCATTTTCGGGGGTCGAAAAAACCCATTTCCGGAAATGAAACTTCGCGTTTTTTGGTCCGTACGTCCATTTTGTACCTCCATTTTAGCACGTGACAAAAACAATCGGAAGAAAAATGTCCAGAACCTCGTTTTTTGAGCGCGTGAAAATGCCATGAAACCAGTTTTGGGCCAAAAAGTGGGTTTTTTCCCATTTTCGGGGGTCGAAAAAACCCATTTCCGGAAATGAAACTTCGCGTTTTTTGGTCCGTACGTCCATTTTTGTACCTCCATTTTAGCACGTGAGAAAAAAAATCGGAAGAAAAATGTCCGGAACCTCGTTTTTTGAGCGCGTGAAAATGCCAGTGAAACCAGTTTTGGGCCAAAATGTGGGTTTTTTCCCATTTTCGGGGGTCGAAAAAACCCATTTCCGGAAATGAAACTTCGCGTTTTTTGGTCCGTACGTCCATTTTGTACCTCCATTTTAGCATGTGACAAAATCAATCGGAAGAAAAATGTCTGGAACCTCGTTTTTTGAGCGCGTGAAAATGCCAGTGAAACCAGTTTTGGGCCAAAAAGTGGGTTTTTTCCCATTTTCGGGGGTCGAAAAAACCCATTTCCGGAAATGAAATTTCGCGTCTTTTGGTCCGTACGTCCATTTTCTACCTCCATTTTAGCACGTGACAAAAAAAATCGGAATAAAAATGTCCGGAACCTCGTTTTTTGAGCGCGTGAAAATGCCAGGAAACCAGTTTTGGGCCAAAAAGTGGGTTTTTTCCCATTTTCGGGGGTCGAAAAAACCCATTTCCGGAAATGAAACTTCGCATTTTTTGGTCCGTACGTCCATTTTGTACCTCCATTTTAGCACGTGACAAAAAAAATCGGACTAAAAATGTCCGGAACCTCGTTTTTTGATCGCGTGAAAATGCTAGTGAAACCAGTTTTGGGCCAAAAAGTGGGTTTTTTCCCATTTTCGGGGGTCGAAAAAACCCATTTCCGGAAATGAAACTTCGCGTTTTTTGGTCCGTACGTCCATTTTGTACCTCCATTTTAGCACGTGACAAAAAAAATCGGACTAAAAATGTCCGGAACCTCGTTTTTTGATCGCGTGAAAATGCTAGTGAAACTAGTTTTGGGCCAAAAAGTGGGTTTTTTCCCATTTTCGGGGGTCGAAAAAACCCATTTCCGGAAATGAAACTTCGCGTTTTTTGGTCCGTACGTCCATTTTGTACCTCCATTTTAGCACGTGACAAAAAAAATCGGACTAAAAATGTCCGGAACCTCGTTTTTTGAGCGCGTGAAAATGCCAGTGAAACCAGTTTTGGGCCAAAAAGTGGGTTTTTTCCCATTTTCGGGGATCGAAAAAACCCATTTCCGGAAATGAAATTTCGCGTTTTTTGGACCGTACGTCCATTTTGTACCTCCATTTTAGCACGTGACAAAAAAAATCGGAAGAAAAATGTCCGGAACCTCGTTTTTTGAGCGCGTGAAAATGCCAGTGAAACCAGTTTTGGGCCAAAAAGTGGGTTTTTTCCCATTTTCGGGGGTCGAAAAAACCCATTTCCGGAAATGAAACTTCGCGTTTTTTGGTCCGTACGTCCATTTTGTACCTCCATTTTAGCACGTGTCAAAAAAAATCGGAAGAAAAATGTCTGGAACCTCGTTTTTTGAGCGCGTGAAAATGCCAGTTAAACCAGTTTTGGGCCAAAAAGTGGGTTTTTTCCCATTTTCGGGGGTCGAAAAAACCCATTTCCGGAAATGAAACTTCGCGTTTTTTGGTCCGTACGTCCATTTTGTACCTCCATTTTAGCATGTGACAAAATCAATCGGAAGAAAAATGTCTGGAACCTCGTTTTTTGAGCGCGTGAAAATGCCAGTGAAACCAGTTTTGGGCCAAAAAGTGGGTTTTTTCCCATTTTCGGGGGTCGAAAAAACCCATTTCCGGAAATGAAATTTCGCGTTTTTTGGTCCGTACGTCCATTTTCTACCTCCATTTTAGCACGTGACAAAAAAAATCGGAATAAAAATGTCCGGAACCTCGTTTTTTGAGCGCGTGAAAATGCCAGGAAACCAGTTTTGGGCCAAAAAGTGGGTTTTTTCCCATTTTCGGGGGTCGAAAAAACCCATTTCCGGAAATGAAACTTCGCATTTTTTGGTCCGTACGTCCATTTTGTACCTCCATTTTAGCACGTGACAAAAAAAATCGGACTAAAAATGTCCGGAACCTCGTTTTTTGATCGCGTGAAAATGCTAGTGAAACCAGTTTTGGGCCAAAAAGTGGGTTTTTTCCCATTTTCGGGGGTCGAAAAAACCCATTTCCGGAAATGAAACTTCGCGTTTTTTGGTCCGTACGTCCATTTTGTACCTCCATTTTAGCACGTGACAAAAAAAATCGGACTAAAAATGTCCGGAACCTCGTTTTTTGATCGCGTGAAAATGCTAGTGAAACTAGTTTTGGGCCAAAAAGTGGGTTTTTTCCCATTTTCGGGGGTCGAAAAAACCCATTTCCGGAAATGAAACTTCGCGTTTTTTGGTCCGTACGTCCATTTTGTACCTCCATTTTAGCACGTGACAAAAAAAATCGGACTAAAAATGTCCGGAACCTCGTTTTTTGAGCGCGTGAAAATGCCAGTGAAACCAGTTTTGGGCCAAAAAGTGGGTTTTTTCCCATTTTCGGGGATCAAAAAAACCCATTTCCGGAAATGAAATTTCGCGTTTTTTGGACCGTACGTCCATTTTGTACCTCCATTTTAGCACGTGACAAAAAAAATCGGAAGAAAAATGTCCGGAACCTCGTTTTTTGAGCGCGTGAAAATGCCAGTGAAACCAGTTTTGGGCCAAAAAGTGGGTTTTTTCCCATTTTCGGGGGTCGAAAAAACCCATTTCCGGAAATGAAACTTCGCGTTTTTTGGTCCGTACGTCCATTTTGTACCTCCATTTTAGCACGTGTCAAAAAAAATCGGAAGAAAAATGTCTGGAACCTCGTTTTTTGAGCGCGTGAAAATGCCAGTTAAACCAGTTTTGGGCCAAAAAGTGGGTTTTTCCCATTTTCGGGGGTCGAAAAAACCCATTTCCGGAAATGAAATTTCGCGTTTTTTGGTCCTTACGTCCATTTTGTACCTCCATTTTAGCACGTGACAAAAAAAATCGGAAGAAAAATGTCTGGAACCTCGTTTTTTGAGCGCGTGAAAATGCCAGTGAAACCAGTTTTGGGCCAAAATGTGGGTTTTTTTCCCATTTTCGGGGGTCGAAAAAACCCATTTCCGGAAATGAAACTTCGCGTTTTTTGGTCCGTACGTCCATTTTGTACCTCCATTTTAGCACGTGACAAAAAATATTGGAAGAAAAATGTCCGGACCTCGTTTTTTGAGCGCGTAAAAATGACAGTGAAACCAGTTTTGGGCCAAAATGTGGGTTTTTTCCCATTTTCGGGGGTCGAAAAAACCCATTTATGGAAATGAAACTTCGCGTTTTTTGGTCCGTACGTCCATTTTGTACCTCCATTTTAGCACGTGACAAAAAAAATCGGAAGAAAAATGTCCGGAACCTCATTTTTTGAGCGCGTGAAAATGCTAGTGAAACGAGTTTTGGGCCAAAAAGTGGGTTTTTCCCATTTTTGGGGGTCGAAAAAACTCATTTCCGGAAATGAAATTTCGCGTTTTTTGGTCCGTACGTCCATTTTGTACCTCCATTTTAGCACGTGACAAAAAATATCGGAAGAAAAATGTCCGGAACCTCGTTTTTTGAGCGCGTGAAAATGCCAGTGAAACCAGTTTTGGGCCAAAATGTGGGTTTTTTCCCATTTTCGGGGGTCGAAAAAACCCATTTCCGGAAATGAAATTTCGCGTTTTTTGGTCCGTACGTCCATTTTGTACCTCCATTTTAGCACGTGACAAAAAAAATCGGAAGAAAAATGTCCGGAACCTCTTTTTTGAGCGCGTGAAAATGTCAGTGAAACCAGTTTTGGGTTTTTTCCCATTTTTGGGGGTCGAAAAAACCCATTTCCGGAAATGAAACTTCGCGTTTTTTGGTCCGTACGTCCATTTTGTACTTCCATTTTAGCACGTGATAAAAAAAATTGGAAGAAAAATGTCTGGAACCTCGTTTTTTGAGCGCGTGAAAATGCCAGTGAAACCAGTTTTGGGCCAAAAGTGGATTTTTTCCCATTTTTGGGGGTCGAAAAAACCCATTTCCGGAAATGAAACTTCGCGTTTTTTGGTCCGTACGTCCATTTTGTACCTCCATTTTAGTACGTGACAAAAAAATCGGAAGAAAAATGTCCGGAACCTCGTTTTTTGAGCGCGTGAAAATGCCAGTGAAACCAGTTTTGGGCCAAAATGTGGGTTTTTTCCCATTTTCGGGGGTCGAAAAAACCCATTTCCGGAAATGAAATTTCGCGTTTTTTGGTCCTTACGTCCATTTTGTACCTCCATGTTAGCACGTGACAAAAAAAATCGGAAGAAAAATGTCTGGAACCTCGTTTTTTGAGTGCGTGAAAATGCCAGTGAAACCAGTTTTGGGCCAAAAAGTGTGTTTTTTCCCATTTTCGGGGGTCGAAAAAACCCATTTCCGGAAATGAAACTTCGCGTTTTTTGGCCCGTACGTCCATTTTGTACCTCCATTTTAGCACGTGACAAAAAAAATCGGAAGAAAAATGTCCGGAACCTCATTTTTTGAGCGCGTGAAAATGCCAATGAAACCAGTTTTGGGCCAAAAAATGGGTTTTTTCCCATTTTCGGGGGTCGAAAAAACCCATTTCCGGAAATGAAACTTCGCGTTTTTTGGTCCGTACGTCCATTTTGTACCTCCATTTTAGCACGTGACAAAAACAATCGGAATAAAAATGTCCAGAACCTCGTTTTTTGAGCGCGTGAAAATGCCAGTGAAACTAGTTTTGGGCCAAAAAGTGGGTTTTTTCCCATTTTCGGGGGTCGAAAAAACCCATTTCCGGAAATGAAACTTCGCGTTTTTTGGTCCGTACGTCCATTTTGTACCTCCATTTTAGCACGTGAGAAAAAAAATCGGAAGAAAAATGTCCGGAACCTCGTTTTTTGAGCGCGTGAAAATGCCAGTGAAACCAGTTTTGGGCCAAAAAGTGGGTTTTTTCCCATTTTCGGGAGTCGAAAAAACCCATTTCCGGAAATGAAACTTCGCGTTTTTTGGTCCGTACGTCCATTTTGTACCTCCATTTTAGCATGTGACAAAATCAATCGGAAGAAAAATGTCTGGAACCTCGTTTTTTGAGCGCGTGAAAATGCTAGTGAAACCAGTTTTGGGCCAAAAAGTGGGTTTTTCCCATTTTCGGGGGTCGAAAAAACCCATTTCCGGAAATGAAATTTCACGTTTTTTGGTCCGTACATCCATTTTCTACCTCCATTTTAGCACGTGACAAAAAAAATCGGAATAAAAATGTCCGGAACCTCGTTTTTTGAGCGCGTGAAAATGCTAGTGAAACCAGTTTTGGGCCAAAAAGTGGGTTTTTTCCCATTTTCGGGGGTCGAAAAAACCCATTTCCGGAAATGAAACTTCGCGTTTTTTGGTCCGTACGTCCATTTTGTACCTCCATTTTAGCACGTGACAAAAACAATCGGAAGAAAAATGTCCAGAACCTCGTTTTTTGAGCGCGTGAAAATGCCAGTGAAACCAGTTTTGGGCCAAAAAGTGGGTTTTTTCCCATTTTCGGGGGTCGAAAAAACCCATTTCCGGAAATGAAACTTCGCGTTTTTTGGTCCGTACGTCCATTTTTGTACCTCCATTTTAGCACGTGAGAAAAAAAATCGGAAGAAAAATGTCCGGAACCTCGTTTTTTGAGCGCGTGAAAATGCCAGTGAAACCAGTTTTGGGCCAAAATGTGGGTTTTTTCCCATTTTCGGGGGTCGAAAAAACCCATTTCCGGAAATGAAACTTCGCGTTTTTTGGTCCGTACGTCCATTTTGTACCTCCATTTTAGCATGTGACAAAATCAATCGGAAGAAAAATGTCTGGAACCTCGTTTTTTGAGCGCGTGAAAATGCCAGTGAAACCAGTTTTGGGCCAAAAAGTGGGTTTTTTTCCCATTTTCGGGGGTCGAAAAAACCCATTTCCGGAAATGAAATTTCGCGTTTTTTGGTCCGTACGTCCATTTTCTACCTCCATTTTAGCACGTGACAAAAAAAATCGGAATAAAAATGTCCGGAACCTCGTTTTTTGAGCGCGTGAAAATGGCAGGAAACCAGTTTTGGGCCAAAAAGTGGGTTTTTTCCCATTTTCGGGGGTCGAAAAAACCCATTTCCGGAAATGAAACTTCGCATTTTTTGGTCCGTACGTCCATTTTGTACCTCCATTTTAGCACGTGACAAAAAAAATCGGACTAAAAATGTCCGGAACCTCGTTTTTTGATCGCGTGAAAATGCCAGTGAAACCAGTTTTGGGCCAAAAAGTGGGTTTTTTCCCATTTTCGGGAGTCGAAAAAACCCATTTCCGGAAATGAAACTTCGCGTTTTTTGGTCCGTACGTCCATTTTGTACCTCCATTTTAGCACGGGACAAAAAAAATCGGAAGAAAAATGTCCGGAACCTCATTTTTGAGCGCGTGAAAATGCCAGTGAAACCAGTTTTGGGCCAAAAAGTGGGTTTTTTCCCATTTTCGGGGGTCGAAAAAACCCATTTCCGGAAATGAAACTTCGCGTTTTTTGGTCCGTACGTCCATTTTGTACCTCCATTTTAGCACGTGACAAAAACAATCGGAAGAAAAATGTCCAGAACCTCGTTTTTTGAGCGCGTGAAAATGCCAGTGAAACCAGTTTTGGGCCAAAAAGTGGGTTTTTTCCCATTTTCGGGGGTCGAAAAAACCCATTTCCGGAAATGAAACTTCGCGTTTTTTGGTCCGTACGTCCATTTTTGTACCTCCATTTTAGCACGTGAGAAAAAAAATCGGAAGAAAAATGTCCGGAACCTCGTTTTTTGAGCGCGTGAAAATGCCAGTGAAACCAGTTTTGGGCCAAAATGTGGGTTTTTTCCCATTTTCGGGGGTCGAAAAAACCCATTTCCGGAAATGAAACTTCGCGTTTTTTGGTCCGTACGTCCATTTTGTACCTCCATTTTAGCATGTGACAAAATCAATCGGAAGAAAAATGTCTGGAACCTCGTTTTTTGAGCGCGTGAAAATGCCAGTGAAACCAGTTTTGGGCCAAAAAGTGGGTTTTTTCCCCATTTTCGGGGGTCGAAAAAACCCATTTCCGGAAATGAAATTTCGCGTTTTTTGGTCCGTACGTCCATTTTCTACCTCCATTTTAGCACGTGACAAAAAAAATCGGAATAAAAATGTCCGGAACCTCGTTTTTTGAGCGCGTGAAAATGCCAGGAAACCAGTTTTGGGCCAAAAAGTGGGTTTTTTCCCATTTTCGGGGGTCGAAAAAACCCATTTCCGGAAATGAAACTTCGCATTTTTTGGTCCGTACGTCCATTTTGTACCTCCATTTTAGCACGTGACAAAAAAAAATCGGACTAAAAATGTCCGGAACCTCGTTTTTTGATCGCGTGAAAATGCCAGTGAAACCAGTTTTGGGCCAAAAAGTGGGTTTTTTCCCATTTTCGGGAGTCGAAAAAACCCATTTCCGGAAATGAAACTTCGCGTTTTTTGGTCCGTACGTCCATTTTGTACCTCCATTTTAGCACGGGACAAAAAAAAATCGGAAGAAAAATGTCCGGAACCTCATTTTTTGAGCGCGTGAAAATGCCAGTGAAACCAGTTTTGGGCCAAAAAGTGGGTTTTTTCCCATTTTCGGGGGTCGAAAAAACCCATTTTCGGAAATGAAACTTCGCATTTTTTGGTCCGTACGTCCATTTTGTACCTCCATTTTAGCACGTGACAAAAAAAATCGGAAGAAAAATGTCCAGAACCTCATTTTTTGAGCGCGTGAAAATGCCAGTGAAACCAGTTTTGGGCCAAAAAGTGTGTTTTTTCCCATTTTCGGGGGTCGAAAAAACCCATTTCCGGAAATGAAACTTCGCGTTTTTTGGTCCGTACGTCCATTTTGTACCTCCATTTTAGCACGTGACAAAAAAAATCGGAAGAAAAATGTCCGGAACCTCATTTTTTGAGCGCGTGAAAATGCCAGTGAAACCAGTTTTGGGCCAAAAAGTGGGTTTTTTCCCATTTTCGGGGGTCGAAAAAACCCATTTCCGAAATGAAACTTCGCGTTTTTTGGTCCGTACGTCCATTTTGTACCTCCATTTTAGCACGTGACAAAAACAATCGGAAGAAAAATGTCTGGAACCTCGTTTTTTGAGCGCGTGAAAATGCCAGTGAAACCAGTTTTGGGCCAAAAAGTGGGTTTTTTCCCATTTTCGGGGGTCGAAAAAACCCAATTCCGGAAATGAAATTTCGCGTTTTTTGGTCCTTACGTCCATTTTCTACCTCCATTTTAGCACGTGACAAAAAAAATCGGAATAAAAATGTCCGGAACCTCGTTTTTTGAGCGCGTGAAAATGCCAGTGAAACCAGTTTTGGGCCAAAAAGTGGGTTTTTTCCCATTTTTGGGGGTCGAAAAAACCCATTTCCGGAAATGAAACTTCGCGTTTTTTGGTCCGTACGTCCATTTTGTACCTCCATTTTAGCACGTGACAAAAAAAATCGGACTAAAAATGTCCGGAACCTCGTTTTTTGATCGCGTGAAAATGCTAGTGAAACTAGTTTTGGGCCAAAAAGTGGGTTTTTTCCCATTTTCGGGGGTCGAAAAAACCCATTTCCGGAAATGAAACATCGCGTTTTTTGGTCCGTACGTCCATTTTGTACCTCCATTTTAGCACGTGACAAAAAAAATCGGACTAAAAATGTCCGGAACCTCGTTTTTTGAGCGCGTGAAAATGCCAGTGAAACCAGTTTTGGGCCAAAAAGTGGGTTTTTTCCCATTTTCGGGGATCGAAAAAACCCATTTCCGGAAATGAAATTTCGCGTTTTTTTGGACCGTACGTCCATTTTGTACCTCCATTTTAGCACGTGACAAAAAAAAATCGGAAGAAAAATGTCCGGAACCTCGTTTTTTGAGCGCGTGAAAATGCCAGTGAAACCAGTTTTGGGCCAAAAAGTGGGTTTTTTCCCATTTTCGGGGGTCGAAAAAACCCATTTCCGGAAATGAAATTTCGCGTTTTTTGGTCCGTACATCCATTTTGTACCTCCATTTTAGCAAGTGATAAAAAAAATCGGAAGAAAAATGTCCGGAACCTCGTTTTTTGAGCGCGTGAAAATGCCAGTGAAACCAGTTTTGGGCCAAAAAGTGGGTTTTTTCCCATTTTCGGGGGTCGAAAAAATCCATTTCCGGAAAGGGTTAATGAGCTATTTCAACACTGTACAATACAGAAATTTTCAGTTGGATTACCAGTCCAAAAAAGTTTTCTGTCAAACACTTAACCAACCAAAACATTTCAAGTAGGTTGTTGTCGTTACTCCCGTTAAAATCAGTAACGGAAAGCTGACGTGGAAGGCTACAAAATATTAAAAAAAAGAAGACAAAACACTAAAAAACCGAACAAAACTAAACATTAAAAAAAAAAAAATCTCTCCCCTCTCACTTCTCTCAGCCCCTTCTCCTCTCTCTCCCGAATTCTCTCTATCTCTCTTTAAATTACTTTTAATTTTCAGAAGATTAAACCCTAAATTACCTATGTTATTGACCTCCGATTAATTAGTGTTTATAACCAAAATCATCCTCTTCAAATTCTCTACACACACATACCGTAAATTATAGATTCTGCAAATTTTCAAAATTAAGTATAAATTTAGGTTTTGATTTTGTGGATTATTTGATATGCTCGTTAGTTTAAAAGACATAGATCGTTGAATTTTGGATCGTTTGATGGTGGTATCGGAAGTGGAGGAGTCGATTTCGACCACCACCGACGAACCCATTTTGGTAGCTAAACATGGTAAGTTTGGGGATATTGACAGTGAGAATTGTGTTTGATAGAATGCCTAAGAGGGATTTGACTTCGTGGAATTCGTTGATTTCGGGTTTGGTAAAGAATGGTGCGTCGAGTGAGGCTTTAGGAGTTTTTCGGAGGATGAGATATGTTGTGGGGTAATTGCAAATTGTACGACTATTCTTGATATAATGATTTCTTGATGAACTCTCTCTCATTGAAACGATCTAACAAAAATAGTGCTATGATGAGTTATTTGATGAGTTTGATGCCTAACAAAAATATGGTTTCTTGGAGTGCTTATGGTTGTGTTTGCAGGAGGTGGAGGTGGAGAGATATGGTGGTGGGAGAGAGATGAGTGAAGGAGGGAGAAAGAGAGAGTGAGAGAGTTAAAAGTAAAAGTTTTGGCCTTTTGATGTGGCAAAGTACGTGGCAACTGATTTGTAAAAAGTTAACGAACTTCCGTTAAGTCAACTAAAAATTAACGGCAGTGAGATTTTTTTAATGTACAATGATCCAATTGAAAGTTATATTAGATTTTATAATGTGTTCGAAAACTTTTTTGGACTGGTGACCCAATTGAAAGTTTGTGTATTGTACAGTGTTGAAATAGATCATTAACCCTTTCCGGAAATGAAACTTCGCGTTTTTTGGTCCGTACGTCCATTTTGTACCTCCATTTTAGCACGTGACAAAAAAAATCGGACTAAAAATGTCCGGAACCTCGTTTTTTGATCGCGTGAAAATGCCAGTGAAACCAGTTTTGGGCCAAAAATTGGGTTTTTTCCCATTTTCGGGGGTCGAAAAAACCCATTTCCGGAAATGAAACTTCGCGTTTTTTGGTCCGTACGTCCATTTTGTACCTCCATTTTAGCACGTGACAAAAAAAATCGGACTAAAAATGTCCGGAACCTCGTTTTTTGAGCGCGTGAAAATGCCAGTGAAACCAGTTTTGGGCCAAAAAGTGGGTTTTTTCCCATTTTCGGGGGTCGAAAAAACCCATTTCCGGAAATGAAACTTCGCGTTTTTTGGTCCGTACGTCCATTTTGTACCTCCATTTTAGCACGTGACAAAAAAAATCGGAAGAAAAATGTCCGGAACCTCATTGTTTGAGCGCGTGAAAATGCCAGTGAAACCAGTTTTGGGCCAAAATGTGGGTTTTTTCCCATTTTCGGGGGTCGAAAAAACCCATTTCCGGAAATGAAATTTCGCGTTTTTTGGTCCGTACGTCCATTTTGTACCTCCATTTTAGCACGTGATAAAAAAAATCGGAAGAAAAATGTCCGGAACCTCGTTTTTTGAGCGCGTGAAAATGCCAGTGAAACCAGTTTTGGGCCAAAAAGTGGGTTTTTTCCCATTTTCGGGGGTCGAAAAAACCCATTTCCGGAAATGAAACTTCGCGTTTTTTGGTCCGTACGTCCATTTTGTACCTCCATTTTAGCACGTGACAAAAAAAATCGGACTAAAAATGTCCGGAACCTCGTTTTTTGATCGCGTGAAAATGCCAGTGAAACCAGTTTTGGGCCAAAAAGTGGGTTTTTTTCCCATTTTCGGGGGTCGAAAAAACCCATTTCCGGAAATGAAACTTCTTGTTTTTTGGTCCGTACGTCCATTTTGTACCTCCATTTTAGCACGTGACAAAAAAAATCGGACTAAAAATGTCCGGAACCTCGTTTTTTGAGCGCGTGAAAATGCCAGTGAAACCAGTTTTGGGCCAAAAAGTGGGTTTTTTCCCATTTTCGGGGGTCGACAAAAACCCATTTCCGGAAATGAAACTTCGCGTTTTTTGGTCCGTACGTCCATTTTGTACCTCCATTTTAGCACGTGACAAAAAAAATCGGAAGAAAAATGTCCGGAACCTCATTTTTTGAGCGCGTGAAAATGCCAGTGAAACCAGTTTTGGGCCAAAAAGTGGGTTTTTTCCCATTTTCGGGGGTCGAAAAAACCCATTTCCGGAAATGAAACTTCGCGTTTTTTGGTCCGTACGTCCATTTTGTACCTCCATTTTAGCACGTGATAAAAAAAAATCGGAAGAAAAATGTCCGGAACCTCATTTTTTGAGCGCGTGAAAATGCCAGTGAAACCAGTTTTGGGCCAAAAAGTGGGTTTTTTCCCATTTTCGGGGGTCGAAAAAACCCATTTCCGGAAATGAAACTTCGCGTTTTTTGGTCCGTACATCCATTTTGTACCTCCATTTTAGCACGTGACAAAAAAAATCGGACTAAAAATGTCCGGAACCTCGTTTTTTGAGCGCGTGAAAATGCCAGTGAAACCAGTTTTGGGCCAAAAAGTGGGTTTTTTCCCATTTTCGGGGGTCGAAAAAACCCATTTCCGGAAATGAAATTTCGCGTTTTTTGGACCGTACGTCCATTTTGTACCTCCATTTTAGCACGTGACAAAAAAAATCGGAAGAAAAATGTCCAGAACCTCGTTTTTTGAGCGCCTGAAAATGCGAGTGAAACCAGTTTTGGGCCAAAAAGTGGGTTTTTTCCCATTTTTGGGGGTCGAAAAAACCCATTTCCGGAAATGAAATTTCGCGTTTTTTGGTCCGTACGTCCATTTTGTACCTCCATTTTAGCAAGTGATAAAAAAAATCGGAAGAAAAATGTCCGGAACCTCGTTTTTTGAGCGCGTGAAAATGCCAGTGAAACCAGTTTTGGGCCAAAATGTGGGTTTTTTCCCATTTTCGGGGGTCGAAAAAACCCATTTCCGGAAATGAAATTTCGCGTTTTTTGGTCCGTACGTCCATTTTGTACCTCCATTTTAGCACGTGATAAAAAAAATCGGAAGAAAAATGTCCGGAACCTCATTTTTTGAGCGCGTGAAAATGCCAGTGAAACCAGTTTTGGGCCAAAAAGTGGGTTTTTTCCCATTTTCGGGGGTCGAAAAAACCCATTTCCGGAAATGAAACTTCGCGTTTTTTGGTCCGTACGTCCATTTTGTACCTCCATTTTAGCACGTGACAAAAAATATCGGACTAAAAATGTCCGGAACCTCGTTTTTTGATCGCGTGAAAATGCCAGTGAAACCAGTTTTGGGCCAAAAAGTGGGTTTTTTCCCATTTTCGGGGGTCGAAAAAACCCATTTCCGGAAATGAAACTTCGCGTTTTTTGGTCCGTACGTCCATTTTGTACCTCCATTTTAGCACGTGACAAAAAAAATTGGACTAAAAATGTCCGGAACCTCGTTTTTTGATCGCGTGAAAATGCCAGTGAAACCAGTTTTGGGCCAAAAAGTGGGTTTTTTCCCATTTTTGGGGGTCGAAAAAACCCATTTCCGGAAATGAAACTTCGCGTTTTTTGGTCCGTACGTCCATTTTCTACCTCCATTTTAGCACGTGACAAAAAAAATCGGACTAAAACTGTCCGGAACCTCGTTTTTTGATCGCGTGAAACCAGTTTTGGGCCAAAAAGTGGGTTTTTTTCCCATTTTCGGGGGTCGAAAAAACCCATTTCCGGAAATGAAATTTCGCGTTTTTTGGTCCTTACGTCCATTTTGTACCTCCATTTTAGCACGTGACAAAAAAAATCGGAAGAAAAATGTCTGGAACCTCGTTTTTTGAGTGCGTGAAAATGCCAGTGAAACCAGTTTTGGGCCAAAAAGTGTGTTTTTTCCCATTTTCGGGGGTCGAAAAAACCCATTTCCGGAAATGAAACTTCGCGTTTTTTGGTCCGTACGTCCATTTTGTACCTCCATTTTAGCACGTGACAAAAAAAATCGGACTAAAAATGTCCGGAACCTCGTTTTTTGAGCACGTGAAAATGCCAGTGAAACCAGTTTTGGGCCAAAAAGTGGGTTTTTTCCCATTTTCGGGGGTCGAAAAAACCCATTTCCGGAAATGAAACTTCGCGTTTTTTGGTCCGTACGTCCATTTTCTACCTCCATTTTAGCACGTGACAAAAAAAATCGGACTAAAAATGTCCGGAACCTCGTTTTTTGATCGCGTGAAAATGCCAGTGAAACCAGTTTTGGGCCAAAAAGTGGGTTTTTTCCCATTTTCGGGGGTCGAAAAAACCCATTTCCGAAAATGAAATTTCGCGTTTTTTGGTCCTTACGTCCATTTTGTACCTCCATTTTAGCACGTGACAAAAAAAATCGGAAGAAAAATGTCTGGAACCTCGTTTTTTGAGTGCGTGAAAATGCCAGTGAAACCAGTTTTGGGCCAAAAAGTGTGTTTTTTTCCCATTTTCGGGGGTCGAAAAAACCCATTTCCGGAAATGAAACTTCGCGTTTTTTGGTCCGTACGTCCATTTTGTACCTCCATTTTAGCACGTGACAAAAAAATCGGACTAAAAATGTCCGGAACCTCGTTTTTTGAGCGCGTGAAAATGCCAGTGAAACCAGTTTTGGGCCAAAAAGTGGGTTTTTTCCCATTTTCGGGGGTCGAAAAAACCCATTTCCGGAAATGAAACTTCGCGTTTTTTGGTCCATACGTCCATTTTCTACCTCCATTTTAGCACGTGACAAAAAAAATCGGACTAAAACTGTCCGGAACCTCGTTTTTTGATCGCGTGAAAATGCCAGTGAAACCAGTTTTGGGCCAAAAAGTGGGTTTTTTTCCCATTTTCGGGGGTCGAAAAAACCCATTTCCGGAAATGAAATTTCGCGTTTTTTGGTCCTTACGTCCATTTTGTACCTCCATTTTAGCACGTGACAAAAAAAATCGGAAGAAAAATGTCTGGAACCTCGTTTTTTGAGTGCGTGAAAATGCCAGTGAAACCAGTTTTGGGCCAAAAAGTGTGTTTTTTCCCATTTTCGGGGGTCGAAAAAACCCATTTCCGGAAATGAAACTTCGCGTTTTTTGGTCCGTACGTCCATTTTGTACCTCCATTTTAGCACGTGACAAAAAAAATCGGACTAAAAATGTCCGGAACCTCGTTTTTTGAGCGCGTGAAAATGCCAGTGAAACCAGTTTTGGGCCAAAAAGTGGGTTTTTTCCCATTTTCGGGGGTCGAAAAAACCCATTTCCGGAAATGAAACTTCGCGTTTTTTGGTCCGTACGTCCATTTTCTACCTCCATTTTAGCACGTGACAAAAAAAATCGGACTAAAAATGTCCGGAACCTCGTTTTTTGATCGCGTGAAAATGCCAGTGAAACCAGTTTTGGGCCAAAAAGTGGGTTTTTTCCCATTTTCGGGGGTCGAAAAAACCCATTTCCGAAAATGAAATTTCGCGTTTTTTGGTCCTTACGTCCATTTTGTACCTCCATTTTAGCACGTGACAAAAAAAATCGGAAGAAAAATGTCTGGAACCTCGTTTTTTGAGTGCGTGAAAATGCCAGTGAAACCAGTTTTGGGCCAAAAAGTGTGTTTTTTCCCATTTTCGGGGGTCGAAAAAACCCATTTCCGGAAATGAAACTTCGCGTTTTTTGGTCCGTACGTCCATTTTGTACCTCCATTTTAGCACGTGACAAAAAAAAATCGGACTAAAAATGTCCGGAACCTCGTTTTTTGAGCGCGTGAAAATGCCAGTGAAACCAGTTTTGGGCCAAAAAGTGGGTTTTTTTCCCATTTTCGGGGGTCGAAAAAACCCATTTCCGGAAATGAAATTTCGCGTTTTTTGGTCCGTACGTCCATTTTGTACCTCCATTTTAGCACGTGATAAAAAAAATCGGAAGAAAAATGTCCGGAACCTCATTTTTTGAGCGCGTGAAAATGCCAGTGAAACCAGTTTTGGGCCAAAAAGTGGGTTTTTTCCCATTTTCGGGTGTCGAAAAAACCCATTTCCGGAAATGAAACTTCGCGTTTTTTGGTCCGTACGTCCATTTTGTACCTCCATTTTAGCACGTGACAAAAAAAATCGGACTAAAAATGTCCGGAACCTCGTTTTTTGATCGCGTGAAAATGCCGGTGAAACCAGTTTTGGGCCAAAAAGTGGGTTTTTTCCCATTTTCGGGGGTCGAAAAAACCCATTTCCGGAAATGAAACTTCGCGTTTTTTGGTCCGTACGTCCATTTTCTACCTCCATTTTAGCAAGTGACAAAAAAAATCGGACTAAAAATGTCCGGAACCTCGTTTTTTGATCGCGTGAAAATGCCAGTGAAACCAGTTTTGGGCCAAAAAGTGGGTTTTTTCCCATTTTCGGGGGTCGAAAAAACCCATTTCCGGAAATGAAATTTCGCGTTTTTTGGTCCTTACGTCCATTTTGTACCTCCATTTTAGCACGTGACAAAAAAAATCGGAAGAAAAATGTCTGGAACCTCGTTTTTTGAGTGCGTGAAAATGCCAGTGAAACCAGTTTTGGGCCAAAAAGTGTGTTTTTTCCCATTTTCGGGGGTCGAAAAAACCCATTTCCGGAAATGAAACTTCGCGTTTTTTGGTCCGTACGTCCATTTTGTACCTCCATTTTAGCACGTGACAAAAAAAATCGGACTAAAAATGTCCGGAACCTCGTTTTTTGAGCGCGTGAAAATGCCAGTGAAACCAGTTTTGGGCCAAAAAGTGGGTTTTTTCCCATTTTCGGGGGTCGAAAAAACCCATTTCCGGAAATGAAACTTCGCGTTTTTTGGTCCGTACGTCCATTTTCTACCTCCATTTTAGCACGTGATAAAAAAAATCGGAAGAAAAATGTCTGGAACCTCATTTTTTGAGCGCGTGAAAATGCTAGTGAAACCAGTTTTGGGCCAAAAAGTGGGTTTTTTCCCATTTTCGGGGGTCGAAAAAACCCATTTCCGGAAATGAAACTTCGCGTTTTTTGGTCCGTACGTCCATTTTGTACCTCCATTTTAGCACGTGACAAAAAAAATTGGACTAAAAATGTCCGGAACCTCGTTTTTTGATCGCGTGAAAATGCCAATGAAACCAGTTTTGGGCCAAAAAGTGGGTTTTTTCCCATTTTCGGGGGTCGAAAAAACCCATTTCCGGAAATGAAACTTCGCGTTTTTTGGTCCGTACGTCCATTTTGTACCTCCATTTTAGCACGTGACAAAAAAAATCGGACTAAAAATGTCCGGAACCTCGTTTTTTGATCGCGTGAAAATGCCAGTGAAACCAGTTTTGGGCCAAAAAGTGGGTTTTTTCCCATTTTCGGGGGTCGAAAAAACCCATTTCCGGAAATGAAATTTCACGTTTTTTGGTCCTTACGTCCATTTTGTACCTCCATTTTAGCACGTGACAAAAAAAATCGGAAGAAAAATGTCGGGAACCTCGTTTTTTGAGTGCGTGAAAATGCCAGTGAAACCAGTTTTGGGCCAAAAAGTGTGTTTTTTCCCATTTTCGGGGGTCGAAAAAACCCATTTCCGGAAATGAAACTTCGCGTTTTTTGGTCCGTACGTCCATTTTGTACCTCCATTTTAGCACGTGACAAAAAAAATCGGACTAAAAATGTCTGGAACCTCGTTTTTTGAGTGCGTGAAAATGCCAGTGAAACCAGTTTTGGGCCAAAAAGTGGGTTTTTTCCCATTTTCGGGGGTCGAAAAATCCCATTTCCGGAAATGAAATTTCGCGTTTTTTGGTCCGTACGTCCATTTTCTACCTCCATTTTAGCACGTGACAAAAAAAATCGGACTAAAAATGTCCGGAACCTCGTTTTTTGATCGCGTGAAAATGCCAGTGAAACCAGTTTTGGGCCAAAAAGTGGGTTTTTTCCCATTTTCGGGGGTCGAAAAAACCCATTTCCGGAAATGAAATTTCGCGTTTTTTGGTCCTTACGTCCATTTTGTACCTCCATTTTAGCACGTGACAAAAAAAATCGGAAGAAAAATGTCTGGAACCTCGTTTTTTGAGTGCGTGAAAATGCCAGTGAAACCAGTTTTGGGCCAAAAAGTGTGTTTTTTCCCATTTTCGGGGGTCGAAAAAACCCATTTCCGGAAATGAAACTTCGCGTTTTTTGGTCCGTACGTCCATTTTGTACCTCCATTTTAGCACGTGACAAAAAAAATCGGACTAAAAATGTCCGGAACCTCGTTTTTTGAGCGCGTGAAAATGCCAGTGAAACCAGTTTTGGGCCAAAAAGTGGGTTTTTTCCCATTTTCGGGGGTCGAAAAAACCCATTTCCGGAAATGAAATTTCGCGTTTTTTGGACCGTACGTCCATTTTGTACCTCCATTTTAGCACGTGACAAAAAAAATCGGAAGAAAAATGTCCAGAACCTCGTTTTTTGAGCGCGTGAAAATGCCAGTGAAACCAGTTTTGGGCCAAAATGTGGGTTTTTTCCCATTTTCGGGGGTCGAAAAAACCCATTTCCGGAAATGAAATTTCGCGTTTTTTGGTCCGTACGTCCATTTTGTACCTCCATTTTAGCACGTGATAAAAAAAATCGGAAGAAAAATGTCCGGAACCTCATATTTTGAGCGCGTGAAAATGCCAGTGAAACCAGTTTTGGGCCAAAAAGTGGGGTTTTTCCCATTTTCGGGGGTCGAAAAAACCCATTTCCGGAAATGAAACTTCGCGTTTTTTGGTCCGTACGTCCATTTTGTACCTCCATTTTAGCACGTGACAAAAAAAATCGGACTAAAAATGTCCGGAACCTCGTTTTTTGATCGCGTGAAAATGCCAGTGAAACCAGTTTTGGGCCAAAAAGTGGGTTTTTTCCCATTTTCGGGGGTCGAAAAAACCCATTTCCGGAAATGAAACTTCGCGTTTTTTGGTCCGTACGTCCATTTTCTACCTCCATTTCAGCACATGACAAAAAAAATCGGACTAAAAATGTCCGGAACCTCGTTTTTTGATCGCGTGAAAATGCCAGTGAAACCAGTTTTGGGCCAAAAAGTGGGTTTTTTCCCATTTTCGGGGGTCGAAAAAACCCATTTCCGGAAATGAAATTTCGCGTTTTTTGGTCCTTACGTCCATTTTGTACCTCCATTTTAGCACGTGAAAAAAAAAATCGGAAGAAAAATGTCTGGAACCTCGTTTTTTGAGTGCGTGAAAATGCTAGTGAAACCAGTTTTGGGCCAAAAAGTGTGTTTTTTCCCATTTTCGGGGGTCGAAAAAACCCATTTCCGGAAATGAAACTTCGCGTTTTTTGGTCCGTACGTCCATTTTGTACCTCCATTTTAGCACGTGACAAAAAAAATCGGACAAAAAATGTCCGGAACCTCGTTTTTTGAGCGCGTGAAAATGCCAGTGAAACCAGTTTTGGGCCAAAAAGTGGGTTTTTTCCCATTTTCGGGGGTCGAAAAAACCCATTTCCGGAAATGAAATTTCGCGTTTTTTGGACCGTACGTCCGTTTTGTACCTCCATTTTAGCACGTGACAAAAAAAATCGGAAGAAAAATATCCAGAACCTCGTTTTTTGAGCACGTGAAAATGCCAGTGAAACCAGTTTTGGGCCAAAAAGTGGGTTTTTTCCTATTTTCGGGGGTCGAAAAAACCCATTTCCGGAAATGAAATTTCGCGTTTTTTGGTCCGTACGTCCATTTTGTACCTCCATTTTAGCAAGTGATAAAAAAAATCGGAAGAAAAATGTCCGGAACCTCGTTTTTTGAGCGCGTGAAAATGCCAGTGAAACCAGTTTTGGGCCAAAAAGTGGGTTTTTTCCCATTTTCGGGGGTCGAAAAAACCCATTTCCGGAAATGAAACTTCGCGTTTTTTGGTCCGTACGTCCATTTTGTACCTCCATTTTAGCACGTGACAAAAAAAATCGGACTAAAAATGTCCGGAACCTCGTTTTTTGATCGCGTGAAAATGCCAGTGAAACCAGTTTTGGGCCAAAAAGTGGGGTTTTTCCCATTTTCGGGGGTCGAAATAACCCATTTCCGGAAATGAAACTTCGCGTTTTTTGGTCCGTACGTCCATTTTGTACCTCCATTTTAGCACGTGACAAAAAAAAATCGGACTAAAAATGTCCGGAACCTCGTTTTTTGATCGCGTGAAAATGCCGGTGAAACCAGTTTTGGGCCAAAAAGTGGGTTTTTTCCCATTTTCGGGGGTCGAAAAAACCCATTTCCGGAAATGAAACTTCGCGTTTTTTGGTCCGTACGTCCATTTTCTACCTCCATTTTAGCACGTGACAAAAAAAATCGGACTAAAAATGTCCGGAACCTCGTTTTTTGATCGCGTGAAAATGCCAGTGAAACCAGTTTTGGGCCAAAAAGTGGGTTTTTTCCCATTTTCGGGGGTCGAAAAAACCCATTTCCGGAAATGAAATTTCGCGTTTTTTGGTCCTTACGTCCATTTTGTACCTCCATTTTAGCACGTGACAATAAAAATCGGAAGAAAAATGTCTGGAACCTCATTTTTTGAGTGCGTGAAAATGCCAGTGAAACCAGTTTTGGGCCAAAAAGTGTGTTTTTTCCCATTTTCGGGGGTCGAAAAAACCCATTTCCGGAAATGAAACTTCGCGTTTTTTGGTCCGTACGTCCATTTTGTACCTCCATTTTAGCACGTGACAAAAAAAATCGGACTAAAAATGTCCGGAACCTCGTTTTTTGAGCGCGTGAAAATGCCAGTGAAACCAGTTTTGGGCCAAAAAGTGGGTTTTTTCCCATTTTCGGGGGTCGAAAAAACCCATTTCCGGAAATGAAACTTCGCGTTTTTTGGTCCGTACGTCCATTTTCTACCTCCATTTTAGCACGTGATAAAAAAAATCGGAAGAAAAATGTCCGGAACTTCATTTTTTGAGCGCGTGAAAATGCCAGTGAAACCAGTTTTGGGCCAAAAAGTGGGTTTTTTCCCATTTTCGGGGGTCGAAAAAACCCATTTCCGGAAATGAAACTTCGCGTTTTTTGGTCCGTACGTCCATTTTGTACCTCCATTTTAGCACGTGACAAAAAAAATTGGACTAAAAATGTCCGGAACCTCGTTTTTTGATCGCGTGAAAATGCCAATGAAACCAGTTTTGGGCCAAAAAGTGGGTTTTTTCCCATTTTCGGGGGTCGAAAAAACCCATTTCCGGAAATGAAACTTCGCGTTTTTTGGTCCATACGTCCATTTTGTACCTCCATTTTAGCACGTGACAAAAAAAATCGGACTAAAAATGTCCGGAACCTCGTTTTTTGATCGCGTGAAAATGCCAGTGAAACCAGTTTTGGGCCAAAAAGTGGGTTTTTTCCCATTTTCGGGGGTCGAAAAAACCCATTTCCGGAAATGAAATTTCGCGTTTTTTGGTCCTTACGTCCATTTTGTACCTCCATTTTAGCACGTGACAAAAAAAATCGGAAGAAAAATGTCGGGAACCTCGTTTTTTGAGTGCGTGAAAATGCCAGTGAAACCAGTTTTGGGCCAAAAAGTGTGTTTTTTCCCATTTTCGGGGGTCGAAAAAACCCATTTCCGGAAATGAAACTTCGCGTTTTTTGGTCCGTACGTCCATTTTGTACCTCCATTTTAGCACGTGACAAAAAAAATCGGACTAAAAATGTCTGGAACCTCGTTTTTTGAGTGCGTGAAAATGCCAGTGAAACCAGTTTTGGGCCAAAAAGTAGGTTTTTTCCCATTTTCGGGGGTCGAAAAATCCCATTTCCGGAAATGAAATTTCGCGTTTTTTGGTCCGTACGTCCATTTTCTACCTCCATTTTAGCACGTGACAAAAAAAACTCGGACTAAAAATGTCCGGAACCTCGTTTTTTGATCGCGTGAAAATGCCAGTGAAACCAGTTTTGGGCCAAAAAGTGGGTTTTTTCCCATTTTCGGGGGTCGAAAAAACCCATTTCCGGAAATGAAATTTCGCGTTTTTTTTGGTCCTTACGTCCATTTTGTACCTCCATTTTAGCACGTGACAAAAAAAATCGGAAGAAAAATGTCTGGAACCTCGTTTTTTGAGTGCGTGAAAATGCCAGTGAAACCAGTTTTGGGCCAAAAAGTGTGTTTTTTCCCATTTTCGGGGGTCGAAAAAACCCATTTCCGGAAATGAAACTTCGCGTTTTTTGGTCCGTACGTCCATTTTGTACCTCCATTTTAGCACGTGACAAAAAAAATCGGACTAAAAATGTCCGGAACCTCGTTTTTTGAGCGCGTGAAAATGCCAGTGAAACCAGTTTTGGGCCAAAAAGTGGGTTTTTTCCCATTTTCGGGGGTCGAAAAAACCCATTTCCGGAAATGAAATTTCGCGTTTTTTGGACCGTACGTCCATTTTGTACCTCCATTTTAGCACGTGACAAAAAAAATCGGAAGAAAAATGTCCAGAACCTCGTTTTTTGAGCGCGTGAAAATGCCAGTGAAACCAGTTTTGGGCCAAAATGTGGGTTTTTTCCCATTTTCGGGGGTCGAAAAAACCCATTTCCGGAAATGAAATTTCGCGTTTTTTGGTCCGTACGTCCATTTTGTACCTCCATTTTAGCACGTGATAAAAAAAATCGGAAGAAAAATGTCCTGAACCTCATTTTTTGAGCGCGTGAAAATGCCAGTGAAACCAGTTTTGGGCCAAAAAGTGGGTTTTTTCCCATTTTCGGGGGTCGAAAAAACCCATTTCCGGAAATGAAACTTCGCGTTTTTTGGTCCGTACGTCCATTTTGTACCTCCATTTTAGCACGTGACAAAAAAAATTGGACTAAAAATGTCCGGAACCTCGTTTTTTGATCGCGTGAAAATGCCAATGAAACCAGTTATGGGCCAAAAAGTGGGTTTTTCCCATTTTCGGGGGTCGAAAAAACCCATTTACGGAAATGAAACTTCGCGTTTTTTGGTCCGTACGTCCATTTTGTACCTCCATTTTAGCACGTGACAAAAAAAATCGGACTAAAAATGTCCGGAACCTCGTTTTTTGATCGCGTGAAAATGCCAGTGAAACCAGTTTTGGGCCAAAAAGTGGGGTTTTTCCCATTTTCGGGGGTCGAAAAAACCCATTTCCGGAAATGAAATTTCGCGTTTTTTGGTCCTTACGTCCATTTTGTACCTCCATTTTAGCACGTGACAAAAAAAATCGGAAGAAAAATGTCGGGAACCTCGTTTTTTGAGTGCGTGAAAATGCCAGTGAAACCAGTTTTGGGCCAAAAAGTGTGTTTTTTCCCATTTTCGGGGGTCGAAAAAACCCATTTCCGGAAATGAAACTTCGCGTTTTTTGGTCCGTACGTCCATTTTGTACCTCCATTTTAGCACGTGACAAAAAAAATCGGACTAAAAATGTCTGGAACCTCGTTTTTTGAGTGCGTGAAAATGCCAGTGAAACCAGTTTTGGGCCAAAAAGTGGGGTTTTTCCCATTTTCGGGGGTCGAAAAATCCCATTTCCGGAAATGAAATTTCGCGTTTTTTGGTCCGTACGTCCATTTTCTACCTCCATTTTAGCACGTGACAAAAAAAATCGGACTAAAAATGTCCGGAACCTCGTTTTTTGATCGCGTGAAAATGCCAGTGAAACCAGTTTTGGGCCAAAAAGTGGGTTTTTTCCCATTTTCGGGGGTCGAAAAAACCCATTTCCGGAAATGAAATTTCGCGTTTTTTGGTCCTTACGTCCATTTTGTACCTCCATTTTAGCACGTGACAAAAAAAATCGGAAGAAAAATGTCTGGAACCTCGTTTTTTGAGTGCGTGAAAATGCCAGTGAAACCAGTTTTGGGCCAAAAAGTGTGTTTTTTCCCATTTTCGGGGGTCGAAAAAACCCATTTCCGGAAATGAAACTTCGCGTTTTTTGGTCCGTACGTCCATTTTGTACCTCCATTTTAGCACGTGACAAAAAAAATCGGACTAAAAATGTCCGGAACCTCGTTTTTTGAGCGCGTGAAAATGCCAGTGAAACCAGTTTTGGGCCAAAAAGTGGGTTTTTTCCCATTTTCGGGGGTCGAAAAAACCCATTTCCGGAAATGAAATTTCGCGTTTTTTGGACCGTACGTCCATTTTGTACCTCCATTTTAGCACGTGACAAAAAAAATCGGAAGAAAAATGTCCAGAACCTCGTTTTTTGAGCGCGTGAAAATGCCAGTGAAACCAGTTTTGGGCCAAAATGTGGGTTTTTTCCCATTTTCGGGGGTCGAAAAACCCAATTTCCGGAAATGAAATTTCGCGTTTTTTGGTCCGTACGTCCATTTTGTACCTCCATTTTAGCACGTGATAAAAAAAATCGGAAGAAAAATGTCCGGAACCTCATTTTTTGAGCGCGTGAAAATGCCAGTGAAACCAGTTTTGGGCCAAAAAGTGGGTTTTTTCCCATTTTCGGGGGTCGAAAAAACCCATTTCCGGAAATGAAACTTCGCGTTTTTTGGTCCGTACGTCCATTTTGTACCTCCATTTTAGCACGTGACAAAAAAAATCGGACTAAAAATGTCCGGAACCTCGTTTTTTGATCGCGTGAAAATGCCAGTGAAACCAGTTTTGGGCCAAAAAGTGGGTTTTTTCCCATTTTCGGGGGTCGAAAAAACCCATTTCCGGAAATGAAACTTCGCGTTTTTTGGTCCGTACGTCCATTTTCTACCTCCATTTTAGCACGTGACAAAAAAAATCGGACTAAAAATGTCCGGAACCTCGTTTTTTGATCGCGTGAAAATGCCAGTGAAACCAGTTTTGGGCCAAAAAGTGGGTTTTTTCCCATTTTCGGGGGTCGAAAAAACCCATTTCCGGAAATGAAATTTCGCGTTTTTTGGTCCTTACGTCCATTTTGTACCTCCATTTTAGCACGTGACAAAAAAAATCGGAAGAAAAATGTCTGGAACCTCGTTTTTTGAGTGCGTGAAAATGCCAGTTAAACCAGTTTTGGGCCAAAAAGTGGGTTTTTTCCCATTTTCGGGGGTCAAAAAAACCCATTTCCGGAAATGAAATTTCGCGTTTTTTGGTCCTTACGTCCATTTTGTACCTCCATTTTAGCACGTGATAAAAAAAATCGGAAGAAAAATGTCCGG
Organism: Heracleum sosnowskyi; assembly: GCA_030848705.1. NCBI lineage: Eukaryota > Viridiplantae > Streptophyta > Magnoliopsida > Apiales > Apiaceae > Heracleum > Heracleum sosnowskyi. The sequence continues at coordinate 59,671 of JAUIZM010000031.1, forward strand.
AACCTCATTTTTTGAGCGCGTGAAAATGCCAGTGAAACCAGTTTTGGGCCAAAAAGTGGGTTTTTTCCCATTTTCGGGGGTCGAAAAAACCCATTTCCGGAAATGAAACTTCGCGTTTTTTGGTCCGTACGTCCATTTTGTACCTCCATTTTAGCACGTGACAAAAAAAATCGGACTAAAAATGTCCGGAACCTCGTTTTTTGATCGCGTGAAAATGCCAGTGAAACCAGTTTTGGGCCAAAAAGTGGGTTTTTTCCCATTTTCGGGGGTCGAAAAAACCCATTTCCGGAAATGAAACTTCGCGTTTTTTGGTCCGTACGTCCATTTTGTACCTCCATTTTAGCACGTGACAAAAACAATCGGAAGAAAAATGTCCGGAACCTCGTTTTTTGAGCGCGTGAAAATGCCAGTGAAACCAGTTTTGGGCCAAAAAGTGGGTTTTTTCCCATTTTCGGGGGTCGAAAAAACCCATTTCCGGAAATGAAATTTTGCGTTTTTTGGTCCTTACGTCCATTTTGTACCTCCATTTTAGCACGTGACAAAAAAAATCGGAAGAAAAATGTCTGGAACCTCGTTTTTTGAGTGCGTGAAAATGCTAGTGAAACCAGTTTTGGGCCAAAAAGTGTGTTTTTTCCCATTTTCGGGGGTCGAAAAAACCCATTTCCGGAAATGAAACTTCGCGTTTTTTGGTCCGTACGTCCATTTTGTACCTCCATTTTAGCACGTGACAAAAAAAAATCGGACTAAAAATGTCCGGAACCTCGTTTTTTGAGCGCGTGAAAATGCCAGTGAAACCAGTTTTGGGCCAAAAAGTGGGTTTTTTCCCATTTTCGGGGGTCGAAAAAACCCATTTCCGGAAATGAAATTTCGCGTTTTTTGGACCGTACGTCCGTTTTGTACCTCCATTTTAGCACGTGACAAAAAAAATCGGAAGAAAAATATCCAGAACCTCGTTTTTTGAGCGCGTGAAAATGCCAGTGAAACCAGTTTTGGGCCAAAAAGTGGGTTTTTTCCCATTTTCGGGGGTCGAAAAAACCCATTTCCGGAAATGAAATTTCGCGTTTTTTGGTCCGTACGTCCATTTTGTACCTCCATTTTAGCACGTGACAAAAAAAATCGGACTAAAAATGTCCGGAACCTCGTTTTTTGATCGCGTGAAAATGCCAGTGAAACCAGTTTTGGGCCAAAAAGTGGGTTTTTTCCCATTTTCGGGGGTCGAAAAAACCCATTTCCGGAAATGAAACTTCGCGTTTTTTGGTCCGTACGTCCATTTTGTACCTCCATTTTAGCACGTGACAAAAACAATCGGAAGAAAAATGTCCGGAACCTCGTTTTTTGAGCGCGTGAAAATGCCAGTGAAACCAGTTTTGGGCCAAAAAGTGGGTTTTTTCCCATTTTCGGGGGTCGAAAAAACCCATTTCCGGAAATGAAATTTTGCGTTTTTTGGTCCTTACGTCCATTTTGTACCTCCATTTTAGCACGTGACAAAAAAAATCGGAAGAAAAATGTCTGGAACCTCGTTTTTTGAGTGCGTGAAAATGCTAGTGAAACCAGTTTTGGGCCAAAAAGTGTGTTTTTTCCCATTTTCGGGGGTCGAAAAAACCCATTTCCGGAAATGAAACTTCGCGTTTTTTGGTCCGTACGTCCATTTTGTACCTCCATTTTAGCACGTGACAAAAAAAATCGGACTAAAAATGTCCGGAACCTCGTTTTTTGAGCGCGTGAAAATGCCAGTGAAACCAGTTTTGGGCCAAAAAGTGGGTTTTTTCCCATTTTCGGGGGTCGAAAAAACCCATTTCCGGAAATGAAATTTCGCGTTTTTTTGGACCGTACGTCCGTTTTGTACCTCCATTTTAGCACGTGACAAAAAAAATCGGAAGAAAAATATCCAGAACCTCGTTTTTTGAGCGCGTGAAAATGCCAGTGAAACCAGTTTTGGGCCAAAAAGTGGGTTTTTTCCCATTTTCGGGGGTCGAAAAAACCCATTTCCGGAAATGAAATTTCGCGTTTTTTTGGTCCGTACGTCCATTTTGTACCTCCATTTTAGCACGTGACAAAAAAAATCGGACTAAAAATGTCCGGAACCTCGTTTTTTGATCGCGTGAAAATGCCAGTGAAACCAGTTTTGGGCCAAAAAGTGGGTTTTTTCCCATTTTCGGGGGTCGAAAAAACCCATTTCCGGAAATGAAACTTCGCGTTTTTTGGTCCGTACGTCCATTTTGTACCTCCATTTTAGCACGTGACAAAAACAATCGGAAGAAAAATGTCCGGAACCTCGTTTTTTGAGCGCGTGAAAATGCCAGTGAAACCAGTTTTGGGCCAAAAAGTGGGTTTTTTCCCATTTTCGGGGGTCGAAAAAACCCATTTCCGGAAATGAAATTTTGCGTTTTTTGGTCCTTACGTCCATTTTGTACCTCCATTTTAGCACGTGACAAAAAAAATCGGAAGAAAAATGTCTGGAACCTCGTTTTTTGAGTGCGTGAAAATGCTAGTGAAACCAGTTTTGGGCCAAAAAGTGTGTTTTTTCCCATTTTCGGGGGTCGAAAAAACCCATTTCCGGAAATGAAACTTCGCGTTTTTTGGTCCGTACGTCCATTTTGTACCTCCATTTTAGCACGTGACAAAAAAAATCGGACTAAAAATGTCCGGAACCTCGTTTTTTGAGCGCGTGAAAATGCCAGTGAAACCAGTTTTGGGCCAAAAAGTGGGTTTTTTCCCATTTTCGGGGGTCGAAAAAACCCATTTCCGGAAATGAAATTTCGCGTTTTTTGGACCGTACGTCCGTTTTGTACCTCCATTTTAGCACGTGACAAAAAAAATCGGAAGAAAAATATCCAGAACCTCGTTTTTTGAGCGCGTGAAAATGCCAGTGAAACCAGTTTTGGGCCAAAAAGTGGGTTTTTTCCCATTTTCGGGGGTCGAAAAAACCCATTTCCGGAAATGAAATTTCGCGTTTTTTTGGTCCGTACGTCCATTTTGTACCTCCATTTTAGCACGTGACAAAAAAAATCGGACTAAAAATGTCCGGAACCTCGTTTTTTGATCGCGTGAAAATGCCAGTGAAACCAGTTTTGGGCCAAAAAGTGGGTTTTTTCCCATTTTCGGGGGTCGAAAAAACCCATTTCCGGAAATGAAACTTCGCGTTTTTTGGTCCGTACGTCCATTTTGTACCTCCATTTTAGCACGTGACAAAAACAATCGGAAGAAAAATGTCCGGAACCTCGTTTTTTGAGCGCGTGAAAATGCCAGTGAAACCAGTTTTGGGCCAAAAAGTGGGTTTTTTCCCATTTTCGGGGGTCGAAAAAACCCATTTCCGGAAATGAAATTTTGCGTTTTTTGGTCCTTACGTCCATTTTGTACCTCCATTTTAGCACGTGACAAAAAAAATCGGAAGAAAAATGTCTGGAACCTCGTTTTTTGAGTGCGTGAAAATGCTAGTGAAACCAGTTTTGGGCCAAAAAGTGTGTTTTTTCCCATTTTCGGGGGTCGAAAAAAACCCATTTCCGGAAATGAAACTTCGCGTTTTTTGGTCCGTACGTCCATTTTGTACCTCCATTTTAGCACGTGACAAAAAAAATCGGACTAAAAATGTCCGGAACCTCGTTTTTTGAGCGCGTGAAAATGCCAGTGAAACCAGTTTTGGGCCAAAAAGTGGGTTTTTTCCCATTTTCGGGGGTCGAAAAAACCCATTTCCGGAAATGAAATTTCACGTTTTTTGGACCGTACGTCCGTTTTGTACCTCCATTTTAGCACGTGACAAAAAAAATCGGAAGAAAAATATCCAGAACCTCGTTTTTTGAGCGCGTGAAAATGCCAGTGAAACCAGTTTTGGGCCAAAAAGTGGGTTTTTTCCCATTTTCGGGGGTCGAAAAAACCCATTTCCGGAAATGAAATTTCCCGTTTTTTGGTCCGTACGTCCATTTTGTACCTCCATTTTAGCAAGTGATAAAAAAAATCGGAAGAAAAATGTCCGGAACCTCGTTTTTTTGAGCGCGTGAAAATGCCAGTGAAACCAGTTTTGGGCCAAAAAGTGGGTTTTTTCCCATTTTCGGGGGTCGAAAAAACCCATTTCCGGAAATGAAACTTCGCGTTTTTTGGTCCGTACGTCCATTTTGTACCTCCATTTTAGCACGTGACAAAAAAAATCGGACTAAAAATGTCCGGAACCTCGTTTTTTGATCGCGTGAAAATGCCAGTGAAACCAGTTTTGGGCCAAAAAGTGGGGTTTTTCCCATTTTCGGGGGTCGAAATAACCCATTTCCGGAAATGAAACTTCGCGTTTTTTGGTCCGTACGTCCATTTTGTACCTCCATTTTAGCACGTGACAAAAAAAATCGGACTAAAAATGTCCGGAACCTCGTTTTTTGAGCGCGTGAAAATGCCAGTTAAACCAGTTTTGGGCCAAAAAGTGGGTTTTTTCCCATTTTCGGGGGTCAAAAAAACCCATTTCCGGAAATGAAATTTCGCGTTTTTTGGTCCTTACGTCCATTTTGTACCTCCATTTTAGCACGTGACAAAAAAAATCGGAAGAAAAATGTCTGGAACCTCGTTTTTTGAGTGCGTGAAAATGCCAGTGAAACCAGTTTTGGGCCAAAAAGTGTGTTTTTTCCCATTTTCGGGGGTCGAAAAAACCCATTTCCGGAAATGAAACTTCGCGTTTTTTGGTCCGTACGTCCATTTTGTACCTCCATTTTAGCACGTGACAAAAAAAATCGGAAGAAAAATGTCCGGAACCTCATTTTTTGAGCGCGTGAAAATGCCAGTGAAACCAGTTTTGGGCCAAAAAGTGGGTTTTTTCCCATTTTTGGGGGTCGAAAAAACCCATTTCCGGAAATGAAACTTCGCGTTTTTTTGTCCGTACGTCCATTTTGTACCTCCATTTTAGCACGTGACAAAAACAATCGGAAGAAAAATGTCCAGAACCTCGTTTTTTGAGCGTGTGAAAATGCCAGTGAAACCAGTTTTGGGCCAAAAAGTGGGTTTTTTCCCATTTTCGGGGGTCGAAAAAACCCATTTCCGGAAATGAAACTTCGCGTTTTTTGGTCCGTACGTCCATTTTGTACCTCCATTTTAGCACGTGAGAAAAAAAATCGGAAGAAAAATGTCCGGAACCTCGTTTTTTGAGCGCGTGAAAATGCCAGTGAAACCAGTTTTGGGCCAAAAAGTGGGTTTTTTCCCATTTTTGGGGGTCGAAAAAACCCATTTCCGGAAATGAAACTTCGCGTTTTTTGGTCCGTACGTCCATTTTGTACCTCCATTTTAGCACGTGAAAAAATCAATCGGAAGAAAAATGTCTGGAACCTCGTTTTTTGAGCGCGTGAAAATGCCAATGAAACAAGTTTTGGGCCAAAAAGTGGGTTTTTTCCCATTTTCGGGGGTCGAAAAAACCCATTTCCGGAAATGAAATTTCGCGTTTTTTGGTCCGTACGTCCATTTTGTACCTCCATTTTAGCAAGTGATAAAAAAAATCGGAAGAAAAATGTCAGGAACCTCGTTTTTTGAGCGCGTGAAAATGCCAGTGAAACCAGTTTTGGGCCAAAAAGTGGGTTTTTTCCCATTTTCGGGGGTCGAAAAAACCCATTTCCGGAAATGAAATTTCGCGTTTTTTGGACCGTACGTCCGTTTTGTACCTCCATTTTAGCACGTGACAAAAAAAATCGGAAGAAAAATATCCAGAACCTCGTTTTTTGAGCGCGTGAAAATGCCAGTGAAACCAGTTTTGGGCCAAAAAGTGGGTTTTTTCCCATTTTCGGGGGTCGAAAAAACCCATTTCCGGAAATGAAACTTCGCGTTTTTTGGTCCGTACGTCCATTTTGTACCTCCATTTTAGCACGTGACAAAAAAAATCGGACTAAAAATGTCCGGAACCTCGTTTTTTGATCGCGTGAAAATGCCAGTGAAACCAGTTTTGGGCCAAAAAGTGGGGTTTTTCCCATTTTCGGGGGTCGAAATAACCCATTTCCGGAAATGAAACTTCGCGTTTTTTGGTCCGTACGTCCATTTTGTACCTCCATTTTAGCACGTGACAAAAAAAATCGGACTAAAAATGTCCGGAACCTCGTTTTTTGAGCGCGTGAAAATGCCAGTTAAACCAGTTTTGGGCCAAAAAGTGGGTTTTTTCCCATTTTCGGGGGTCAAAAAAACCCATTTCCGGAAATGAAATTTCGCGTTTTTTGGTCCTTACGTCCATTTTGTACCTCCATTTTAGCACGTGACAAAAAAAATTGGAAGAAAAATGTCTGGAACCTCGTTTTTTGAGTGCGTGAAAATGCCAGTGAAACCAGTTTTGGGCCAAAAAGTGTGTTTTTTCCCATTTTCGGGGGTCGAAAAAACCCATTTCCGGAAATGAAACTTCGCGTTTTTTGGTCCGTTCGTCCATTTTGTACCTCCATTTTAGCACGTGACAAAAAAAATCGGAAGAAAAATGTCCGGAACCTCATTTTTTGAGCGCGTGAAAATGCCAGTGAAACCAGTTTTGGGCCAAAAAGTGGGTTTTTTCCCATTTTTGGGGGTCGAAAAAACCCATTTCCGGAAATGAAACTTCGCGTTTTTTTTGTCCGTACGTCCATTTTGTACCTCCATTTTAGCACGTGACAAAAACAATCGGAAGAAAAATGTCCAGAACCTCGTTTTTTGAGCGCGTGAAAATGCCAGTGAAACCAGTTTTGGGCCAAAAAGTGGGTTTTTTCCCATTTTCGGGGGTCGAAAAAACCCATTTCCGGAAATGAAACTTCGCGTTTTTTGGTCCGTACGTCCATTTTGTACCTCCATTTTAGCACGTGAGAAAAAAAATCGGAAGAAAAATGTCCGGAACCTCGTTTTTTGAGCGCGTGAAAATGCCAGTGAAACCAGTTTTGGGCCAAAAAGTGGGTTTTTTCCCATTTTCGGGGGTCGAAAAAAACCCATTTCCGGAAATGAAACTTCGCGTTTTTTGGTCCGTACGTCCATTTTGTACCTCCATTTTAGCACGTGAAAAAATCAATCGGAAGAAAAATGTCTGGAACCTCGTTTTTTGAGCGCGTGAAAATGCCAATGAAACAAGTTTTGGGCCAAAAAGTGGGTTTTTTCCCATTTTCGGGGGTCGAAAAAACCCATTTCCGGAAATGAAATTTCGCGTTTTTTGGTCCGTACGTCCATTTTGTACCTCCATTTTAGCAAGTGATAAAAAAAATCGGAAGAAAAATGTCCGGAACCTCGTTTTTTGAGCGCGTGAAAATGCCAGTGAAACCAGTTTTGGGCCAAAAAGTGGGTTTTTTCCCATTTTCGGGGGTCGAAAAAACCCATTTCCGGAAATGAAATTTCGCGTTTTTTGGACCGTACGTCCGTTTTGTACCTCCATTTTAGCACGTGACAAAAAAAATCGGAAGAAAAATATCCAGAACCTCGTTTTTTGAGCGCGTGAAAATGCCAGTGAAACCAGTTTTGGGCCAAAAAGTGGGTTTTTTCCCATTTTCGGGGGTCGAAAAAACCCATTTCCGGAAATGAAATTTCGCGTTTTTTGGTCCGTACGTCCATTTTGTACCTCCATTTTAGCAAGTGATAAAAAAAATCGGAAGAAAAATGTCCGGAACCTCGTTTTTTGAGCGCGTGAAAATGCCAGTGAAACCAGTTTTGGGCCAAAAAGTGGGTTTTTTCCCATTTTCGGGGGTCAAAAAAACCCATTTCCGGAAATGAAACTTCGCGTTTTTTGGTCCGTACGTCCATTTTGTACCTCCATTTTAGCACGTGACAAAAAAAATCGGACTAAAAATGTCCGGAACCTCGTTTTTTGATCGCGTGAAAATGCCAGTGAAACCAGTTTTGGGCCAAAAAGTGGGGTTTTTCCCATTTTCGGGGGTCGAAATAACCCATTTCCGGAAATGAAACTTCGCGTTTTTTGGTCCGTACGTCCATTTTGTACCTCCATTTTAGCACGTGACAAAAAAAATCGGACTAAAAATGTCCGGAACCTCGTTTTTTGAGCGCGTGAAAATGCCAGTTAAACCAGTTTTGGGCCAAAAAGTGGGTTTTTTCCCATTTTCGGGGGTCAAAAAAACCTATTTCCGGAAATGAAATTTCGCGTTTTTTGGTCCTTACGTCCATTTTTTACCTCCATTTTAGCACGTGACAAAAAAAATCGGAAGAAAAATGTCTGGAACCTCGTTTTTTGAGCGCGTGAAAATGCCAGTGAAACCAGTTTTGGGCCAAAAAGTGTGTTTTTTCCCATTTTCGGGGGTCGAAAAAACCCATTTCCGGAAATGAAACTTCGCGTTTTTTTGGTCCGTACGTCCATTTTGTACCTCCATTTTAGCACGTGACAAAAAAAATCGGAAGAAAAATGTCTGGAACCTCATTTTTTGAGCGCGTGAAAATGCCAGTGAAACCAGTTTTGGGCCAAAAAGTGGGTTTTTTCCCATTTTTGGGGGTCGAAAAAACCCATTTCCGGAAATGAAACTTCGCGTTTTTTTTGTCCGTACGTCCATTTTGTACCTCCATTTTAGCACGTGACAAAAACAATCGGAAGAAAAATGTCCAGAACCTCGTTTTTTGAGCGCGTGAAAATGCCAGTGAAACCAGTTTTGGGCCAAAAAGTGGGTTTTTTCCCATTTTCGGGGGTCGAAAAAACCCATTTCCGGAAATGAAACTTCGCGTTTTTTGGTCCGTACGTCCATTTTGTACCTCCATTTTAGCACGTGACAAAAAAAATCGGACTAAAAATGTCCGGAACCTCGTTTTTTGAGCGCGTGAAAATGCCAGTTAAACCAGTTTTGGGCCAAAAAGTGGGTTTTTTCCCATTTTCGGGGGTCAAAAAAACCAATTTCCGGAAATGAAATTTCGCGTTTTTTGGTCCTTACGTCCATTTTGTACCTCCATTTTAGCACGTGACAAAAAAAATCGGAAGAAAAATGTCTGGAACCTCGTTTTTTGAGTGCGTGAAAATGCCAGTGAAACCAGTTTTGGGCCAAAAAGTGTGTTTTTTCCCATTTTCGGGGGTCGAAAAAACCCATTTCCGGAAATGAAACTTCGCGTTTTTTTGGTCCGTACGTCCATTTTGTACCTCCATTTTAGCACGTGACAAAAAAAATCGGAAGAAAAATGTCCGGAACCTCATTTTTTGAGCGCGTGAAAATGCCAGTGAAACCAGTTTTGGGCCAAAAAGTGGGTTTTTTCCCATTTTTGGGGGTCGAAAAAACCCATTTCCGGAAATGAAACTTCGCGTTTTTTTTGTCCGTACGTCCATTTTGTACCTCCATTTTAGCACGTGACAAAAACAATCGGAAGAAAAATGTCCAGAACCTCGTTTTTTGAGCGCGTGAAAATGCCAGTGAAACCAGTTTTGGGCCAAAAAGTGGGTTTTTTCCCATTTTCGGGGGTCGAAAAAACCCATTTTCGGAAATGAAACTTCGCGTTTTTTGGTCCGTACGTCCATTTTGTACCTCCATTTTAGCACGTGAGAAAAAAAATCGGAAGAAAAATGTCCGGAACCTCGTTTTTTGAGCGCGTGAAAATGCCAGTGAAACCAGTTTTGGGCCAAAAAGTGGGTTTTTTCCCATTTTCGGGGGTCGAAAAAACCCATTTCCGGAAATGAAACTTCGCGTTTTTTGGTCCGTACGTCCATTTTGTACCTCCATTTTAGCACGTGAAAAAATCAATCGGAAGAAAAATGTCTGGAACCTCATTTTTTGAGCGCGTGAAAATGCCAATGAAACCAGTTTTGGGCCAAAAAGTGTGTTTTTTCCCATTTTCGGGGGTCGAAAAAACCCATTTCCGGAAATGAAACTTCGCGTTTTTTGGTCCGTACGTCCATTTTGTACCTCCATTTTAGCACGTGACAAAAAAAATCGGAAGAAAAATGTCCGGAACCTCGTTTTTTGAGCGCGTGAAAATGCCAGTGAAACCAGTTTTGGGCCAAAAAGTGGGTTTTTTCCCATTTTTGGGGGTCGAAAAAACCCATTTCCGGAAATGAAACTTCGCGTTTTTTGGTCCGTACGTCCATTTTGTACCTCCATTTTAGCACGTGACAAAAACAATCGGAAGAAAAATGTCTGGAACCTCGTTTTTTGAGCGCGTGAAAATGCCAGTGAAACCAGTTTTGGGCCAAAAAGTGGGTTTTTTCCCATTTTCGGGGGTCGAAATAACCCATTTCCGGAAATGAAACTTCGCGTTTTTTGGTCCGTACGTCCATTTTGTACCTCCATTTTAGCACGTGACAAAAAAAATCGGACTAAAAATGTCCGGAACCTCGTTTTTTGAGCGCGTGAAAATGCCAGTGAAACCAGTTTTGGGCCAAAAAGTGGGTTTTTTCCCATTTTCGGGGGTCGAAAAAACCCATTTTCGGAAATGAAACTTCGCGTTTTTTGGTCCGTACGTCCATTTTGTACCTCCATTTTAGCACGTGAGAAAAAAAATCGGAAGAAAAATGTCCGGAACCTCGTTTTTTGAGCGCGTGAAAATGCCAGTGAAACCAGTTTTGGGCCAAAAAGTGGGTTTTTTCCCATTTTCGGGGGTCGAAAAAACCCATTTCCGGAAATGAAACTTCGCGTTTTTTGGTCCGTACGTCCATTTTGTACCTCCATTTTAGCACGTGAAAAAATCAATCGGAAGAAAAATGTCTGGAACCTCGTTTTTTGAGCGCGTGAAAATGCCAATGAAACCAGTTTTGGGCCAAAAAGTGTGTTTTTTCCCATTTTCGGGGGTCGAAAAAACCCATTTCCGGAAATGAAACTTCGCGTTTTTTGGTCCGTACGTCCATTTTGTACCTCCATTTTAGCACGTGACAAAAAAAATCGGAAGAAAAATGTCCGGAACCTCGTTTTTTGAGCGCGTGAAAATGCCAGTGAAACCAGTTTTGGGCCAAAAAGTGGGTTTTTTCCCATTTTTGGGGGTCGAAAAAACCCATTTCCGGAAATGAAACTTCGCGTTTTTTGGTCCGTACGTCCATTTTGTACCTCCATTTTAGCACGTGACAAAAACAATCGGAAGAAAAATGTCTGGAACCTCGTTTTTTGAGCGCGTGAAAATGCCAGTGAAACCAGTTTTGGGCCAAAAAGTGGGTTTTTTCCCATTTTCGGGGGTCGAAATAACCCATTTCCGGAAATGAAACTTCGCGTTTTTTGGTCCGTACGTCCATTTTGTACCTCCATTTTAGCACGTGAAAAAATCAATCGGAAGAAAAATGTCTGGAACCTCGTTTTTTGAGCGCGTGAAAATGCCAATGAAACCAGTTTTGGGCCAAAAAGTGTGTTTTTTCCCATTTTCGGGGGTCGAAAAAACCCATTTCCGGAAATGAAACTTCGCGTTTTTTTGGTCCGTACGTCCATTTTGTACCTCCATTTTAGCACGTGACAAAAAAAATCGGAAGAAAAATGTCCGGAACCTCGTTTTTTGAGCGCGTGAAAATGCCAGTGAAACCAGTTTTGGGCCAAAAAGTGGGTTTTTTCCCATTTTTGGGGGTCGAAAAAAACCCATTTCCGGAAATGAAACTTCGCGTTTTTTGGTCCGTACGTCCATTTTGTACCTCCATTTTAGCACGTGACAAAAAAAATCGGAAGAAAAATGTCCGGAACCTCGTTTTTTGAGCGCGTGAAAATGCCAGTGAAACCAGTTTTGGGCCAAAAAGTGGGTTTTTTCCCATTTTTGGGGGTCGAAAAAACCCATTTCCGGAAATGAAACTTCGCGTTTTTTGGTCCGTACGTCCATTTTGTACCTCCATTTTAGCACGTGACAAAAACAATCGGAAGAAAAATGTCTGGAACCTCGTTTTTTGAGCGCGTGAAAATGCCAGTGAAACCAGTTTTGGGCCAAAAAGTGGGTTTTTTCCCATTTTTGGGGGTCGAAAAAACCCATTTCCGGAAATGAAACTTCGCGTTTTTTGGTCCGTACGTCCATTTTGTACCTCCATTTTAGCACGTGACAAAAACAATCGGAAGAAAAATGTCTGGAACCTCGTTTTTTGAGCGCGTGAAAATGCCAGTGAAACCAGTTTTGGGCCAAAAAGTGGGTTTTTTCCCATTTTCGGGGGTCGAAATAACCCATTTCCGGAAATGAAACTTCGCGTTTTTTGGTCCGTACGTCCATTTTGTACCTCCATTTTAGCACGTGACAAAAAAAATCGGACTAAAAATGTCCGGAACCTCGTTTTTTGAGCGCGTGAAAATGCCAGTGAAACCAGTTTTGGGCCAAAAAGTGGGTTTTTTCCCATTTTCGGGGGTCGAAAAAACCCATTTTCGGAAATGAAACTTCGCGTTTTTTGGTCCGTACGTCCATTTTGTACCTCCATTTTAGCACGTGAGAAAAAAAATCGGAAGAAAAATGTCCGGAACCTCGTTTTTTGAGCGCGTGAAAATGCCAGTGAAACCAGTTTTGGGCCAAAAAGTGGGTTTTTTCCCATTTTCCGGGGTCGAAAAAACCCATTTCCGGAAATGAAACTTCGCGTTTTTTGGTCCGTACGTCCATTTTGTACCTCCATTTTAGCACGTGAAAAAATCAATCGGAAGAAAAATGTCTGGAACCTCGTTTTTTGAGCGCGTGAAAATGCCAATGAAACCAGTTTTGGGCCAAAAAGTGTGTTTTTTCCCATTTTCGGGGGTCGAAAAAAACCCATTTCCGGAAATGAAACTTCGCGTTTTTTGGTCCGTACGTCCATTTTGTACCTCCATTTTAGCACGTGACAAAAAAAATCGGAAGAAAAATGTCCGGAACCTCGTTTTTTGAGCGCGTGAAAATGCCAGTGAAACCAGTTTTGGGCCAAAAAGTGGGTTTTTTCCCATTTTTGGGGGTCGAAAAAACCCATTTCCGGAAATGAAACTTCGCGTTTTTTGGTCCGTACGTCCATTTTGTACCTCCATTTTAGCACGTGACAAAAACAATCGGAAGAAAAATGTCTGGAACCTCGTTTTTTGAGCGCGTGAAAATGCCAGTGAAACCAGTTTTGGGCCAAAAAGTGGGTTTTTTCCCATTTTTGGGGGTCGAAAAAACCCATTTCCGGAAATGAAACTTCGCGTTTTTTGGTCCGTACGTCCATTTTGTACCTCCATTTTAGCACGTGACAAAAAAAATCGGAAGAAAAATGTCCGGAACCTCGTTTTTTGAGCGCGTGAAAATGCCAGTGAAACCAGTTTTGGGCCAAAAAGTGGGTTTTTTCCCATTTTCGGGGGTCGAAATAACCCATTTCCGGAAATGAAACTTCGCGTTTTTTGGTCCGTACGTCCATTTTGTACCTCCATTTTAGCACGTGACAAAAACAATCGGAAGAAAAATGTCTGGAACCTCGTTTTTTGAGCGCGTGAAAATGCCAGTGAAACCAGTTTTGGGCCAAAAAGTGGGTTTTTTTCCCATTTTTGGGGGTCGAAAAAACCCATTTCCGGAAATGAAACTTCGCGTTTTTTGGTCCGTACGTCCATTTTGTACCTCCATTTTAGCACGTGACAAAAACAATCGGAAGAAAAATGTCTGGAACCTCGTTTTTTGAGCGCGTGAAAATGCCAGTGAAACCAGTTTTGGGCCAAAAAGTGGGTTTTTTCCCATTTTCGGGGGTCGAAATAACCCATTTCCGGAAATGAAACTTCGCGTTTTTTGGTCCGTACGTCCATTTTGTACCTCCATTTTAGCACGTGACAAAAAAAATCGGACTAAAAATGTCCGGAACCTCGTTTTTTGAGCGCGTGAAAATGCCAGTGAAACCAGTTTTGGGCCAAAAAGTGGGTTTTTTCCCATTTTCGGGGGTCGAAAAAACCCATTTTCGGAAATGAAACTTCGCGTTTTTTGGTCCGTACGTCCATTTTGTACCTCCATTTTAGCACGTGAGAAAAAAAATCGGAAGAAAAATGTCCGGAACCTCGTTTTTTGAGCGCGTGAAAATGCCAGTGAAACCAGTTTTGGGCCAAAAAGTGGGTTTTTTCCCATTTTCGGGGGTCGAAAAAACCCATTTCCGGAAATGAAACTTCGCGTTTTTTGGTCCGTACGTCCATTTTGTACCTCCATTTTAGCACGTGAAAAAATCAATCGGAAGAAAAATGTCTGGAACCTCGTTTTTTGAGCGCGTGAAAATGCCAATGAAACCAGTTTTGGGCCAAAAAGTGTGTTTTTTCCCATTTTCGGGGGTCGAAAAAACCCATTTCCGGAAATGAAACTTCGCGTTTTTTGGTCCGTACGTCCATTTTGTACCTCCATTTTAGCACGTGACAAAAAAAATCGGAAGAAAAATGTCCGGAACCTCGTTTTTTGAGCGCGTGAAAAATGCCAGTGAAACCAGTTTTGGGCCAAAAAGTGGGTTTTTTTCCCATTTTTGGGGGTCGAAAAAACCCATTTCCGGAAATGAAACTTCGCGTTTTTTGGTCCGTACGTCCATTTTGTACCTCCATTTTAGCACGTGACAAAAACAATCGGAAGAAAAATGTCTGGAACCTCGTTTTTTGAGCGCGTGAAAATGCCAGTGAAACCAGTTTTGGGCCAAAAAGTGGGTTTTTTCCCATTTTCGGGGGTCGAAATAACCCATTTCCGGAAATGAAACTTCGCGTTTTTTGGTCCGTACGTCCATTTTGTACCTCCATTTTAGCACGTGACAAAAAAAAATCGGACTAAAAATGTCCGGAACCTCGTTTTTTGAGCGCGTGAAAATGCCAGTGAAACCAGTTTTGGGCCAAAAAGTGGGTTTTTTCCCATTTTCGGGGGTCGAAAAAACCCATTTCCGGAAATGAAACTTCGCGTTTTTTTGTCCGTACGTCCATTTTGTACCTCCATTTTAGCACGTGACAAAAACAATCGGAAGAAAAATGTCCAGAACCTCGTTTTTTGAGCGCGTGAAAATGCCAGTGAAACCAGTTTTGGGCCAAAAAGTGTGTTTTTTCCCATTTTCGGGGGTCGAAAAAACCCATTTCCGGAAATGAAACTTCGCGTTTTTTGGTCCGTACGTCCATTTTGTACCTCCATTTTAGCACGTGAGAAAAAAAATCGGAAGAAAAATGTCCGGAACCTCGTTTTTTGAGCGCGTGAAAATGCCAGTGAAACCAGTTTTGGGCCAAAAAGTGGGTTTTTTCCCATTTTCGGGGGTCCGAAAAAACCCATTTCCGGAAATGAAACTTCGCGTTTTTTGGTCCGTACGTCCATTTTGTACCTCCATTTTAGCACGTGAAAAAATCAATCGGAAGAAAAATGTCTGGAACCTCGTTTTTTGAGCGCGTGAAAATGCCAATGAAACCAGTTTTGGGCCAAAAAGTGGGTTTTTTCCCATTTTCGGGGGTCGAAAAAACCCATTTCCGGAAATGAAATTTCGCGTTTTTTGGTCCGTACGTCCATTTTGTACCTCCATTTTAGCAAGTGATAAAAAAAATCGGAAGAAAAATGTCCGGAACCTCGTTTTTTGAGCGCGTGAAAATGCCAGTGAAACCAGTTTTGGGCCAAAAAGTGGGTTTTTTCCCATTTTCGGGGGTCGAAAAAACCCATTTCCGGAAATGAAATTTCGCGTTTTTTTGGACCGTACGTCCGTTTTGTACCTCCATTTTAGCACGTGACAAAAAAAATCGGAAGAAAAATATCCAGAACCTCGTTTTTTGAGCGCGTGAAAATGCCAGTGAAACCAGTTTTGGGCCAAAAAGTGGGTTTTTTCCCATTTTCGGGAGTCGAAAAAACCCATTTCCGGAAATGAAATTTCGCGTTTTTTGGTCCGTACGTCCATTTTGTACCTCCATTTTAGCAAGTGATAAAAAAAATCGGAAGAAAAATGTCCGGAACCTCGTTTTTTGAGCGCGTGAAAATGCCAGTGAAACCAGTTTTGGGCCAAAAAGTGGGTTTTTTCCCATTTTCGGGGGTCGAAAAAACCCATTTCCGGAAATGAAACTTCGCGTTTTTTGGTCCGTACGTCCATTTTGTACCTCCATTTTAGCACGTGACAAAAAAAATCGGACTAAAAATGTCCGGAACCTCGTTTTTTGATCGCGTGAAAATGCCAGTGAAACCAGTTTTGGGCCAAAAAGTGGGGTTTTTCCCATTTTCGGGGGTCGAAATAACCCATTTCCGGAAATGAAACTTCGCGTTTTTTGGTCCGTACGTCCATTTTGTACCTCCATTTTAGCACGTGACAAAAAAAATCGGACTAAAAATGTCCGGAACCTCGTTTTTTGAGCGCGTGAAAATGCCAGTTAAACCAGTTTTGGGCCAAAAAGTGGGTTTTTTCCCATTTTCGGGGGTCAAAAAAAACCCATTTCCGGAAATGAAATTTGGCGTTTTTTGGTCCTTACGTCCATTTTGTACCTCCATTTTAGCACGTGACAAAAAAAATCGGAAGAAAAATGTCTGGAACCTCGTTTTTTGAGTGCGTGAAAATGCCAGTGAAACCAGTTTTGGGCCAAAAAGTGTGTTTTTTCCCATTTTCGGGGGTCGAAAAAACCCATTTCCGGAAATGAAACTTCGCGTTTTTTGGTCCGTACGTCCATTTTGTACCTCCATTTTAGCACGTGACAAAAAAAAATCGGAAGAAAAATGTCCGGAACCTCATTTTTTGAGCGCGTGAAAATGCCAGTGAAACCAGTTTTGGGCCAAAAAGTGGGTTTTTTCCCATTTTTGGGGGTCGAAAAAACCCATTTCCGGAAATGAAACTTCGCGTTTTTTTGTCCGTACGTCCATTTTGTACCTCCATTTTAGCACGTGACAAAAACAATCGGAAGAAAAATGTCCAGAACCTCGTTTTTTGAGCGCGTGAAAATGCCAGTGAAACCAGTTTTGGGCCAAAAAGTGGGGTTTTTCCCATTTTCGGGGGTCGAAAAAACCCATTTCCGGAAATGAAACTTCGCGTTTTTTGGTCCGTACGTCCATTTTGTACCTCCATTTTAGCACGTGAGAAAAAAAATCGGAAGAAAAATGTCCGGAACCTCGTTTTTTGAGCGCGTGAAAATGCCAGTGAAACCAGTTTTGGGCCAAAAAGTGGGTTTTTTCCCATTTTCGGGGGTCGAAAAAACCCATTTCCGGAAATGAAACTTCGCGTTTTTTGGTCCGTACGTCCATTTTGTACCTCCATTTTAGCACGTGAAAAAATCAATCGGAAGAAAAATGTCTGGAACCTCGTTTTTTGAGCGCGTGAAAATGCCAATGAAACCAGTTTTGGGCCAAAAAGTGTGTTTTTTCCCATTTTCGGGGGTCGAAAAAACCCATTTCCGGAAATGAAACTTCGCGTTTTTTGGTCCGTACGTCCATTTTGTACCTCCATTTTAGCACGTGACAAAAAAAATCGGAAGAAAAATGTCCGGAACCTCGTTTTTTGAGCGCGTGAAAATGCCAGTGAAACCAGTTTTGGGCCAAAAAGTGGGTTTTTTCCCATTTTTGGGGGTCGAAAAAACCCATTTCCGGAAATGAAACTTCGCGTTTTTTGGTCCGTACGTCCATTTTGTACCTCCATTTTAGCACGTGACAAAAACAATCGGAAGAAAAATGTCTGGAACCTCGTTTTTTGAGCGCGTGAAAATGCCAGTGAAACCAGTTTTGGGCCAAAAAGTGGGTTTTTTCCCATTTTCGGGGGTCGAAAAAACCCATTTCCGGAAATGAAATTTCGCGTTTTTTGGTCCGTACGTCCATTTTGTACCTCCATTTTAGCACGTGACAAAAAAATCGGAAGAAAAATGTCCGGAACCTCGTTTTTTGAGCGCGTGAAAATGCCAGTGAAACCAGTTTTGGGCCAAAAAGTGGGTTTTTTCCCATTTTCGGGGGTCGAAAAAACCCATTTCCGGAAATGAAACTTCGCGTTTTTTGGTCCGTACGTCCATTTTGTACCTCCATTTTAGCACGTGACAAAAACAATCGGAAGAAAAATGTCTGGAACCTCGTTTTTTGAGCGCGTGAAAATGCCAGTGAAACCAGTTTTGGGCCAAAAAGTGGGTTTTTTCCCATTTTCGGGGGTCGAAATAACCCATTTCCGGAAATGAAACTTCGCGTTTTTTGGTCCGTACGTCCATTTTGTACCTCCATTTTAGCACGTGACAAAAAAAATCGGACTAAAAATGTCCGGAACCTCGTTTTTTGAGCGCGTGAAAATGCCAGTGAAACCAGTTTTGGGCCAAAAAGTGGGTTTTTTCCCATTTTCGGGGGTCGAAAAAACCCATTTTCGGAAATGAAACTTCGCGTTTTTTTGGTCCGTACGTCCATTTTGTACCTCCATTTTAGCACGTGAGAAAAAAAATCGGAAGAAAAATGTCCGGAACCTCGTTTTTTGAGCGCGTGAAAATGCCAGTGAAACAAGTTTTGGGCCAAAAAGTGGGTTTTTTCCCATTTTCGGGGGTCGAAAAAACCCATTTCCGGAAATGAAACTTCGCATTTTTTGGTCCGTACGTCCATTTTGTACCTCCATTTTAGCACGTGAAAAAATCAATCGGAAGAAAAATGTCTGGAACCTCGTTTTTTGAGCGCGTGAAAATGCCAATGAAACCAGTTTTGGGCCAAAAAGTGGGTTTTTTCCCATTTTCGGGGGTCGAAAAAACCCATTTCCGGAAATGAAACTTCGCGTTTTTTGGTCCGTACGTCCATTTTGTACCTCCATTTTAGCACGTGACAAAAAAAATCGGAAGAAAAATGTCCGGAACCTCGTTTTTTTGAGCGCGTGAAAATGCCAGTGAAACCAGTTTTGGGCCAAAAAGTGGGTTTTTTCCCATTTTTGGGGGTCGAAAAAACCCATTTCCGGAAATGAAACTTCGCGTTTTTTGGTCCGTACGTCCATTTTGTACCTCCATTTTAGCACGTGACAAAAACAATCGGAAGAAAAATGTCCGGAACCTCGTTTTTTTGAGCGCGTGAAAATGCCAGTGAAACCAGTTTTGGGCCAAAAAGTGGGTTTTTTCCCATTTTCGGGGGTCGAAATAACCCATTTCCGGAAATGAAACTTCGCGTTTTTTGGTCCGTACGTCCATTTTGTACCTCCATTTTAGCACGTGACAAAAAAAATCGGACTAAAAATGTCCGGAACCTCGTTTTTTGAGCGCGTGAAAATGCCAGTGAAACCAGTTTTGGGGCCAAAAAGTGGGTTTTTTCCCATTTTCGGGGGTCGAAAAAACCCATTTCCGGAAATGAAACTTCGCGTTTTTTTGTCCGTACGTCCATTTTGTACCTCCATTTTAGCACGTGACAAAAACAATCGGAAGAAAAATGTCCAGAACCTCGTTTTTTGAGCGCGTGAAAATGCCAGTGAAACCAGTTTTGGGCCAAAAAGTGTGTTTTTTCCCATTTTCGGGGGTCGAAAAAACCCATTTCCGGAAATGAAACTTCGCGTTTTTTTGGTCCGTACGTCCATTTTGTACCTCCATTTTAGCACGTGAGAAAAAAAAATCGGAAGAAAAATGTCCGGAACCTCGTTTTTTGAGCGCGTGAAAATGCCAGTGAAACCAATTTTGGGCCAAAAAGTGGGTTTTTTCCCATTTTCGGGGGTCGAAAAAACCCATTTCCGGAAATGAAACTTCGCATTTTTTGGTCCGTACGTCCATTTTGTACCTCCATTTTAGCACGTGACAAAAACAATCGGACTAAAAATGTCCGGAACCTCGTTTTTTGAGCGCGTGAAAATGCCAGTGAAACCAGTTTTGGGCCAAAAAGTGGGTTTTTTCCCATTTTCGGGGGTCGAAAAAACCCATTTTCGGAAATGAAACTTCGCGTTTTTTGGTCCGTACGTCCATTTTGTACCTCCATTTTAGCACGTGAGAAAAAAAATCGGAAGAAAAATGTCCGGAACCTCGTTTTTTGAGCGCGTGAAAATGCCAGTGAAACCAGTTTTGGGCCAAAAAGTGGGTTTTTTCCCATTTTCGGGGGTCGAAAAAACCCATTTCCGGAAATGAAACTTCGCGTTTTTTGGTCCGTACGTCCATTTTGTACCTCCATTTTAGCACGTGAAAAAATCAATCGGAAGAAAAATGTCTGGAACCTCGTTTTTTGAGCGCGTGAAAATGCCAATGAAACCAGTTTTGGGCCAAAAAGTGGGTTTTTTCCCATTTTCGGGGGTCGAAAAAACCCATTTCCGGAAATGAAACTTCGCGTTTTTTGGTCCGTACGTCCATTTTGTACCTCCATTTTAGCACGTGACAAAAAAATCGGAAGAAAAATGTCCGGAACCTCGTTTTTTGAGCGCGTGAAAATGCCAGTGAAACCAGTTTTGGGCCAAAAAGTGGGTTTTTTCCCATTTTTGGGGGTCGAAAAAAACCCATTTCCGGAAATGAAACTTCGCGTTTTTTTGGTCCGTACGTCCATTTTGTACCTCCATTTTAGCACGTGACAAAAACAATCGGAAGAAAAATGTCCGGAACCTCGTTTTTTGAGCGCGTGAAAATGCCAGTGAAACCAGTTTTGGGCCAAAAAGTGGGTTTTTTCCCATTTTCGGGGGTCGAAATAACCCATTTCCGGAAATGAAACTTCGCGTTTTTTGGTCCGTACGTCCATTTTGTACCTCCATTTTAGCACGTGACAAAAAAAATCGGACTAAAAATGTCCGGAACCTCGTTTTTTGAGCGCGTGAAAATGCCAGTGAAACCAGTTTTGGGCCAAAAAGTGGGTTTTTTCCCATTTTCGGGGGTCGAAAAAACCCATTTCCGGAAATGAAACTTCGCGTTTTTTTGTCCGTACGTCCATTTTGTACCTCCATTTTAGCACGTGACAAAAACAATCGGAAGAAAAATGTCCAGAACCTCGTTTTTTGAGCGCGTGAAAATGCCAGTGAAACCAGTTTTGGGCCAAAAAGTGTGTTTTTTCCCATTTTCGGGGGTCGAAAAAACCCATTTCCGGAAATGAAACTTCGCGTTTTTTGGTCCGTACGTCCATTTTGTACCTCCATTTTAGCACGTGAGAAAAAAAATCGGAAGAAAAATGTCCGGAACCTCGTTTTTTGAGCGCGTGAAAATGCCAGTGAAACCAGTTTTGGGCCAAAAAGTGGGTTTTTTCCCATTTTCGGGGGTCGAAAAAACCCATTTCCGGAAATGAAACTTCGCATTTTTTGGTCCGTACGTCCATTTTGTACCTCCATTTTAGCACGTGACAAAAACAATCGGACTAAAAATGTCCGGAACCTCGTTTTTTTGAGCGCGTGAAAATGCCAGTGAAACCAGTTTTGGGCCAAAAAGTGGGTTTTTTCCCATTTTCGGGGGTCGAAAAAACCCATTTTCGGAAATGAAACTTCGCGTTTTTTGGTCCGTACGTCCATTTTGTACCTCCATTTTAGCACGTGAGAAAAAAAATCGGAAGAAAAATGTCCGGAACCTCGTTTTTTGAGCGCGTGAAAATGCCAGTGAAACCAGTTTTGGGCCAAAAAGTGGGTTTTTTCCCATTTTCGGGGGTCGAAAAAACCCATTTCCGGAAATGAAACTTCGCGTTTTTTGGTCCGTACGTCCATTTTGTACCTCCATTTTAGCACGTGAA
Organism: Heracleum sosnowskyi; assembly: GCA_030848705.1. Lineage (NCBI taxonomy): Eukaryota > Viridiplantae > Streptophyta > Magnoliopsida > Apiales > Apiaceae > Heracleum > Heracleum sosnowskyi. Next base: position 81,031 of record JAUIZM010000031.1, read on the forward strand.
AAAATCAATCGGAAGAAAAATGTCTGGAACCTCGTTTTTTTGAGCGCGTGAAAATGCCAATGAAACCAGTTTTGGGCCAAAAAGTGGGTTTTTTCCCATTTTCGGGGGTCGAAAAAACCCATTTCCGGAAATGAAACTTCGCGTTTTTTTGGTCCGTACGTCCATTTTGTACCTCCATTTTAGCACGTGACAAAAAAATCGGAAGAAAAATGTCAACCTCGTTTTTTGAGCGCGTGAAAATGCCAGTGAAACCAGTTTTGGGCCAAAAAGTGGGTTTTTTCCCATTTTTGGGGGTCGAAAAAACCCATTTCCGGAAATGAAACTTCGCGTTTTTTGGTCCGTACGTCCATTTTGTACCTCCATTTTAGCACGTGACAAAAACAATCGGAAGAAAAATGTCCGGAACCTCGTTTTTTGAGCGCGTGAAAATGCCAGTGAAACCAGTTTTGGGCCAAAAAGTGGGTTTTTTCCCATTTTCGGGGGTCGAAATAACCCATTTCCGGAAATGAAACTTCGCGTTTTTTGGTCCGTACGTCCATTTTGTACCTCCATTTTAGCACGTGACAAAAAAAATCGGACTAAAAATGTCCGGAACCTCGTTTTTTGAGCGCGTGAAAATGCCAGTGAAACCAGTTTTGGGCCAAAAAGTGGGTTTTTTCCCATTTTCGGGGGTCGAAAAAACCCATTTCCGGAAATGAAACTTCGCGTTTTTTTGTCCGTACGTCCATTTTGTACCTCCATTTTAGCACGTGACAAAAACAATCGGAAGAAAAATGTCCAGAACCTCGTTTTTTGAGCGCGTGAAAATGCCAGTGAAACCAGTTTTGGGCCAAAAAGTGTGTTTTTTCCCATTTTCGGGGGTCGAAAAAACCCATTTCCGGAAATGAAACTTCGCGTTTTTTGATCCGTACGTCCATTTTGTACCTCCATTTTAGCACGTGAGAAAAAAAATCGGAAGAAAAATGTCCGGAACCTCGTTTTTTGAGCGCGTGAAAATGCCAGTGAAACCAGTTTTGGGCCAAAAAGTGGGTTTTTTCCCATTTTCGGGGGTCGAAAAAACCCATTTCCGGAAATGAAACTTCGCGTTTTTTGGTCCGTACGTCCATTTTGTACCTCCATTTTAGCACGTGAAAAAATCAATCGGAAGAAAAATGTCTGGAACCTCGTTTTTTGAGCGCGTGAAAATGCCAATGAAACCAGTTTTGGGCCAAAAAGTGGGTTTTTTCCCATTTTCGGGGGTCGAAAAAACCCATTTCCGGAAATGAAACTTCGCGTTTTTTGGTCCGTACGTCCATTTTGTACCTCCATTTTAGCAAGTGATAAAAAAAATCGGAAGAAAAATGTCCGGAACCTCGTTTTTTGAGCGCGTGAAAATGCCAGTGAAACCAGTTTTGGGCCAAAAAGTGGGTTTTTTCCCATTTTCGGGGGTCGAAAAAACCCATTTCCGGAAATGAAATTTCGCGTTTTTTGGACCGTACGTCCGTTTTGTACCTCCATTTTAGCACGTGACAAAAAAAATCGGAAGAAAAATATCCAGAACCTCGTTTTTTGAGCGCGTGAAAATGCCAGTGAAACCAGTTTTGGGCCAAAAAGTGGGTTTTTTCCCATTTTCGGGGGTCGAAAAAACCCATTTCCGGAAATGAAACTTCGCGTTTTTTGGTCCGTACGTCCATTTTGTACCTCCATTTTAGCAAGTGATAAAAAAAATCGGAAGAAAAATGTCCGGAACCTCGTTTTTTGTGCGCGTGAAAATGCCAGTGAAACCAGTTTTGGGCCAAAAAGTGGGTTTTTTCCCATTTTCGGGGGTCGAAAAAACCCATTTCCGGAAATGAAACTTCGCGTTTTTTGGTCCGTACGTCCATTTTGTACCTCCATTTTAGCACGTGAAAAAATCAATCGGAAGAAAAATGTCTGGAACCTCGTTTTTTGAGCGCGTGAAAATTCCAGTGAAACCAGTTTTGGGCCAAAAAGTGTGTTTTTTCCCATTTTCGGGGGTCGAAAAAACCCATTTCCGGAAATGAAACTTCGCGTTTTTTGGTCCGTACGTCCATTTTGTACCTCCATTTTAGCACGTGACAAAAAAAATCGGAAGAAAAATGTCCGGAACCTCGTTTTTTGAGCGCGTGAAAATGCCAGTGAAACCAGTTTTGGGCCAAAAAGTGGGTTTTTTCCCATTTTCGGGGGTCGAAAAAACCCATTTCCGGAAATGAAACTTCGCGTTTTTTGGTCCGTACGTCCATTTTGTACCTCCATTTTAGCACGTGACAAAAACAATCGGAAGAAAAATGTCTGGAACCTCGTTTTTTGAGCGCGTGAAAATGCCAGTGAAACCAGTTTTGGGCCAAAAAGTGGGTTTTTTCCCATTTTCGGGGGTCGAAATAACCCATTTCCGGAAATGAAACTTCGCGTTTTTTGGTCCGTACGTCCATTTTGTACCTCCATTTTAGCACGTGACAAAAAAAATCGGACTAAAAATGTCCGGAACCTCGTTTTTTGAGCGCGTGAAAATGCCAGTGAAACCAGTTTTGGGCCAAAAAGTGGGTTTTTTCCCATTTTCGGGGGTCGAAAAAACCCATTTCCGGAAATGAAACTTCGCGTTTTTTGGTCCGTACGTCCATTTTGTACCTCCATTTTAGCACGTGAAAAAATCAATCGGAAGAAAAATGTCTGGAACCTCGTTTTTTGAGCGCGTGAAAATGCTAATGAAACCAGTTTTGGGCCAAAAAGTGTGTTTTTTCCCATTTTCGGGGGTCGAAAAAACCCATTTCCGGAAATGAAACTTCGCGTTTTTTGGTCCGTACGTCCATTTTGTACCTCCATTTTAGCACGTGACAAAAAAAATCGGAAGAAAAATGTCCGAAACCTCGTTTTTTGAGCGCGTGAAAATGCCAGTGAAACCAGTTTTGGGCCAAAAAGTGGGTTTTTTCCCATTTTTGGGGGTCGAAAAAACCCATTTCCGGAAATGAAACTTCGCATTTTTTGGTCCGTACGTCCATTTTGTACCTCCATTTTAGCACGTGACAAAAACAATCGGAAGAAAAATGTCTGGAACCTCGTTTTTTGAGCGCGTGAAAATGCCAGTGAAACCAGTTTTGGGCCAAAAAGTGGGTTTTTTCCCATTTTCGGGGGTCGAAATAACCCATTTCCGGAAATGAAACTTCGCGTTTTTTGGTCCGTACGTCCATTTTGTACCTCCATTTTAGCACGTGACAAAAAAAATCGGACTAAAAATGTCCGGAACCTCGTTTTTTGAGCGCGTGAAAATGCCAGTGAAACCAGTTTTGGGCCAAAAAGTGGGTTTTTTCCCATTTTCGGGGGTCGAAAAAACCCATTTCCGGAAATGAAACTTCGCGTTTTTTGGTCCGTACGTCCATTTTGTACCTCCATTTTAGCACGTGACAAAAAAAATCGGACTAAAAATGTCCGGAACCTCGTTTTTTGATCGCGTGAAAATGCCAGTGAAACCAGTTTTGGGCCAAAAAGTGGGTTTTTTCCCATTTTCGGGGGTCGAAAAAACCCATTTCCGGAAATGAAACTTCGCGTTTTTTGGTCCGTACGTCCATTTTCTACCTCCATTTTAGCACGTGACAAAAAAAATCGGACTAAAAATGTCCGGAACCTCGTTTTTTGATCGCGTGAAAATGCTAGTGAAACCAGTTTTGGGCCAAAAATTGGGTTTTTTCCCATTTTCGGGGGTCGAAAAAACCCATTTCCGGAAATGAAATTTCGCGTTTTTTGGTCCTTACGTCCATTTTGTACCTCCATTTTAGCACGTGACAAAAAAAATCGGAAGAAAAATGTCTGGAACCTCGTTTTTTGAGTGCGTGAAAATGCTAGTGAAACCAGTTTTGGGCCAAAAAGTGTGTTTTTTCCCATTTTCGGGGGTCGAAAAAACCCATTTCCGGAAATGAAACTTCGCGTTTTTTGGTCCGTACGTCCATTTTGTACCTCCATTTTAGCACGTGACAAAAAAAATCGGACTAAAAATGTCCGGAACCTCGTTTTTTGAGCGCGTGAAAATGCCAGTGAAACCAGTTTTGGGCCAAAAAGTGGGTTTTTTCCCATTTTCGGGGGTCGAAAAAACCCATTTCCGGAAATGAAATTTCGCGTTTTTTGGACCGTACGTCCGTTTTGTACCTCCATTTTAGCACGTGACAAAAAAAATCGGAAGAAAAATATCCAGAACCTTGTTTTTTGAGCGCGTGAAAATGCCAGTGAAACCAGTTTTGGGCCAAAAAGTGGGTTTTTTCCCATTTTCGGGGGTCGAAAAAACCCATTATCGGAAATGAAATTTCGCGTTTTTTGGTCCGTACGTCCATTTTGTACCTCCATTTTAGCAAGTGATAAAAAAAATCGGAAGAAAAATGTCCGGAACCTCGTTTTTTGAGCGCGTGAAAATGCAGTGAAACCAGTTTTGGGCCAAAAAGTGGGTTTTTTCCTATTTTCGGGGGTCGAAAAAACCCATTTCCGGAAATGAAACTTCGCGTTTTTTGGTCCGTACGTCCATTTTGTACCTCCATTTTAGCACGTGACAAAAAAAATCGGACTAAAAATGTCCGGAACCTCGTTTTTTGATCGCGTGAAAATGCCAGTGAAACCAGTTTTGGGCCAAAAAGTGGGGTTTTTCCCATTTTCGGGGGTCGAAATAACCCATTTCCGGAAATGAAACTTCGCGTTTTTTGGTCCGTACGTCCATTTTGTACCTCCATTTTAGCACGTGACAAAAAAAATCGGAATAAAAATGTCCGGAACCTCGTTTTTTGATTGCGTGAAAATGCCAGTGAAACCAGTTTTGGGCCAAAAAGTGGGTTTTTTCCCATTTTCGGGGGTCAAAAAAACCCATTTCCGGAAATGAAATTTCGCGTTTTTTGGTCCTTACGTCCATTTTGTACCTCCATTTTAGCACGTGACAAAAAAAATCGGAAGAAAAATGTCTGGAACCTCGTTTTTTGAGTGCGTGAAAATGCCAGTGAAACCAGTTTTGGGCCAAAAAGTGTGTTTTTTCCCATTTTCGGGGGTCGAAAAAACCCATTTCCGGAAATGAAACTTCGCGTTTTTTGGTCCGTACGTCCATTTTGTACCTCCATTTTAGCACGTGACAAAAAAAATCGGAAGAAAAATGTCCGGAACCTCATTTTTTGAGCGCGTGAAAATGCCAGTGAAACCAGTTTTGGGCCAAAAAGTGGGTTTTTTCCCATTTTTGGGGGTCGAAAAAACCCATTTCCGGAAATGAAACTTCGCGTTTTTTGGTCCGTACGTCCATTTTGTACCTCCATTTTAGCACGTGACAAAAACAATCGGAAGAAAAATGTCCAGAACCTCGTTTTTTGAGCGCGTGAAAATGCCAGTGAAACCAGTTTTGGGCCAAAAAGTGGGTTTTTTCCCATTTTCGGGGGTCGAAAAAACCCATTTCTGGAAATGAAACTTCGCGTTTTTTGGTCCGTACGTCCATTTTGTACCTCCATTTTAGCACGTGAGAAAAAAAATCGGAAGAAAAATGTCCGGAACCTCGTTTTTTGAGCGCGTGAAAATGCCAGTGAAACCAGTTTTGGGCCAAAAAGTGGGTTTTTTCCCATTTTCGGGGGTCGAAAAAACCCATTTCCGGAAATGAAACTTCGCGTTTTTTGGTCCGTACGTCCATTTTGTACCTCCATTTTAGCACGTGAAAAAATCAATCGGAAGAAAAATGTCTGGAACCTCGTTTTTTGAGTGCGTGAAAATGCCAGTGAAACCAGTTTTGGGCCAAAAAGTGTGTTTTTTCCCATTTTCGGGGGTCGAAAAAACCCATTTCCGGAAATGAAACTTCGCGTTTTTTGGTCCGTACGTCCATTTTGTACCTCCATTTTAGCACGTGACAAAAAAAATCGGAAGAAAAATGTCCGGAACCTCGTTTTTTGAGCGCGTGAAAATGCCAGTGAAACCAGTTTTGGGCCAAAAAGTGGGTTTTTTCCCATTTTTGGGGGTCGAAAAAACCCATTTCCGGAAATGAAACTTCGCGTTTTTTGGTCCGTACGTCCATTTTGTACCTCCATTTTAGCACGTGACAAAAAAAATCGGACTAAAAATGTCCGGAACCGCGTTTTTTGAGCGCGTGAAAATGCCAGTGAAACCAGTTTTGGGCCAAAAAGTGGGTTTTTTCCCATTTTCGGGGGTCAAAAAAACCCATTTCCGGAAATGAAATTTCGCGTTTTTTGGTCCTTACGTCCATTTTGTACCTCCATTTTAGCACGTGACAAAAAAAATCGGAAGAAAAATGTCTGGAACCTCGTTTTTTGAGTGCGTGAAAATGCCAGTGAAACCAGTTTTGGGCCAAAAAGTGTGTTTTTTCCCATTTTCGGGGGTCGAAAAAACCCATTTCCGGAAATGAAACTTCGCGTTTTTTGGTCCGTACGTCCATTTTGTACCTCCATTTTAGCACGTGACAAAAAAATCGGAAGAAAAATGTCCGGAACCTCATTTTTTGAGCGCGTGAAAATGCCAGTGAAACCAGTTTTGGGCCAAAAAGTGGGTTTTTTCCCATTTTTGGGGGTCGAAAAAACCCATTTCCGGAAATGAAACTTCGCGTTTTTTGGTCCGTACGTCCATTTTGTACCTCCATTTTAGCACGTGACAAAAACAATCGGAAGAAAAATGTCCAGAACCTCGTTTTTTGAGCGCGTGAAAATGCCAGTGAAACCAGTTTTGGGCCAAAAAGTGGGTTTTTTCCCATTTTCGGGGGTCGAAAAAACCCATTTCCGGAAATGAAACTTCGCGTTTTTTGGTCCGTACGTCCATTTTGTACCTCCATTTTAGCACGTGAGAAAAAAAATCGGAAGAAAAATGTCCGGAACCTCGTTTTTTGAGCGCGTGAAAATGCCAGTGAAACCAGTTTTGGGCCAAAAATTGGGTTTTTTCCCATTTTCGGGGGTCGAAAAAACCCATTTCCGGAAATGAAACTTCGCGTTTTTTGGTCCGTACGTCCATTTTGTACCTCCATTTTAGCACGTGAAAAAATCAATCGGAAGAAAAATGTCTGGAACCTCGTTTTTTGAGCGCGTGAAAATGCCAGTGAAACCAGTTTTGGGCCAAAAAGTGGGTTTTTTCCCATTTTCGGGGGTCGAAAAAACCCATTTCCGGAAATGAAACTTCGCGTTTTTTGGTCCGTACGTCCATTTTGTACCTCCATTTTAGCACGTGAAAAAATCAATCGGAAGAAAAATGTCTGGAACCTCGTTTTTTGAGCGCGTGAAAATGCCAGTGAAACCAGTTTTGGGCCAAAAAGTGTGTTTTTTCCCATTTTCGGGGGTCGAAAAAACCCATTTCCGGAAATGAAACTTCGCGTTTTTTGGTCCGTACGTCCATTTTGTACCTCCATTTTAGCACGTGACAAAAAAAATCGGACTAAAAATGTCCGGAACCTCGTTTTTTGAGCGCGTGAAAATGCCAGTGAAACCAGTTTTGGGCCAAAAAGTGGGTTTTTTCCCATTTTCGGGGGTCAAAAAAACCCATTTCCGGAAATGAAATTTCGCGTTTTTTGGTCCTTACGTCCATTTTGTACCTCCATTTTAGCACGTGACAAAAAAAATCGGAAGAAAAATGTCTGGAACCTCGTTTTTTGAGTGCGTGAAAATGCCAGTGAAACCAGTTTTGGGCCAAAAAGTGTGTTTTTTCCCATTTTCGGGGGTCGAAAAAACCCATTTCCGGAAATGAAACTTCGCGTTTTTTGGTCCGTACGTCCATTTTGTACCTCCATTTTAGCACGTGACAAAAAAAATCGGAAGAAAAATGTCCGGAACCTCATTTTTTGAGCGCGTGAAAATGCCAGTGAAACCAGTTTTGGGCCAAAAAGTGGGTTTTTTCCCATTTTTGGGGGTCGAAAAAACCCATTTCCGGAAATGAAACTTCGCGTTTTTTGGTCCGTACGTCCATTTTGTACCTCCATTTTAGCACGTGACAAAAACAATCGGAAGAAAAATGTCCAGAACCTCGTTTTTTGAGCGCGTGAAAATGCCAGTGAATCCAGTTTTGGGCCAAAAAGTGGGTTTTTTCCCATTTTCGGGGGTCGAAAAAACCCATTTCCGGAAATGAAACTTCGCGTTTTTTGGTCCGTACGTCCATTTTGTACCTCCATTTTAGCACGTGAGAAAAAAAATCGGAAGAAAAATGTCCGGAACCTCGTTTTTTGAGCGCGTGAAAATGCCAGTGAAACCAGTTTTGGGCCAAAAATTGGGTTTTTTCCCATTTTCGGGGGTCGAAAAAACCCATTTCCGGAAATGAAACTTCGCGTTTTTTGGTCCGTACGTCCATTTTGTACCTCCATTTTAGCACGTGAAAAAATCAATCGGAAGAAAAATGTCTGGAACCTCGTTTTTTGAGCGCGTGAAAATGCCAGTGAAACCAGTTTTGGGCCAAAAAGTGGGTTTTTTCCCATTTTCGGGAGTCGAAAAAACCCATTTCCGGAAATGAAACTTCGCGTTTTTTGGTCCGTACGTCCATTTTGTACCTCCATTTTAGCACGTGACAAAAAAAATCGGAAGAAAAATGTCCGGAACCTCATTTTTTGAGCGCGTGAAAATGCCAGTGAAACCAGTTTTGGGCCAAAAAGTGGGTTTTTTCCCATTTTCGGGGGTCGAAAAAACCCATTTCCGGAAATGAAACTTCGCGTTTTTTGGTCCGTACGTCCATTTTGTACCTCCATTTTAGCACGTGACAAAAACAATCGGAAGAAAAATGTCCAGAACCTCGTTTTTTGAGCGCGTGAAAATACCAGTGAAACCAGTTTTGGGCCAAAAAGTGGGTTTTTTCCCATTTTCGGGGGTCGAAAAAACCCATTTCCGGAAATGAAACTTCACGTTTTTTGGTCCGTACGTCCATTTTGTACCTCCATTTTAGCACGTGAGAAAAAAAATCGGAAGAAAAATGTCCGGAACCTCGTTTTTTGAGCGCGTGAAAATGCCAGTGAAACCAGTTTTGGGCCAAAAAGTGGGTTTTTTCCCATTTTCGGGGGTCGAAAAAACCCATTTCCGGAAATGAAACTTCGCGTTTTTTGGTCCGTACGTCCATTTTGTACCTCCATTTTAGCACGTGACAAAAACAATCGGAAGAAAAATGTCTGGAACCTCGTTTTTTGAGCGCGTGAAAATGCCAGTGAAACCAGTTTTGGGCCAAAAAGTGGGTTTTTTCCCATTTTCGGGGGTCGAAAAAACCCATTTCCGGAAATGAAATTTCGCGTTTTTTGGTCCGTACGTCCATTTTGTACCTCCATTTTAGCACGTGACAAAAACAATCGGAAGAAAAATGTCCAGAACCTCGTTTTTTGAGCGCGTGAAAATGCCAGTGAAACCAGTTTTGGGCCAAAAAGTGGGTTTTTTCCCATTTTCGGGGGTCGAAAAAACCCATTTCCGGAAATGAAACTTCGCGTTTTTTGGTCCGTACGTCCATTTTGTACCTCCATTTTAGCACGTGAAAAAATCAATCGGAAGAAAAATGTCTGGAACCTCGTTTTTTGAGCGCGTGAAAATGCCAGTGAAACCAGTTTTGGGCCAAAAAGTGTGTTTTTTCCCATTTTCGGGAGTCGAAAAAACCCATTTCCGGAAATGAAACTTCGCGTTTTTTGGTCCGTACGTCCATTTTGTACCTCCATTTTAGCACGTGACAAAAAAAATCGGAAGAAAAATGTCCGGAACCTCATTTTTTGAGCGCGTGAAAATGCCAGTGAAACCAGTTTTGGGCCAAAAAGTGGGTTTTTTCCCATTTTCGGGGGTCGAAAAAACCCATTTCCGGAAATGAAACTTCGCGTTTTTTGGTCCGTACGTCCATTTTGTACCTCCATTTTAGCACGTGAGAAAAAAAATCGGAAGAAAAATGTCCGGAACCTCGTTTTTTGAGCGCGTGAAAATGCCAGTGAAACCAGTTTTGGGCCAAAAAGTGGGTTTTTTCCCATTTTCGGGAGTCGAAAAAACCCATTTCCGGAAATGAAACTTCGCGTTTTTTGGTCCGTACGTCCATTTTGTACCTCCATTTTAGCACGTGACAAAAAAAATCGGAAGAAAAATGTCCGGAACCTCATTTTTTGAGCGCGTGAAAATGCCAGTGAAACCAGTTTTGGGCCAAAAAGTGGGTTTTTTCCCATTTTCGGGGGTCGAAAAAACCCATTTCCGGAAATGAAACTTCGCGTTTTTTGGTCCGTACGTCCATTTTGTACCTCCATTTTAGCACGTGAGAAAAAAAATCGGAAGAAAAATGTCCGGAACCTCGTTTTTTGAGCGCGTGAAAATGCCAGTGAAACCAGTTTTGGGCCAAAAAGTGGGTTTTTTCCCATTTTCGGGGGTCGAAAAAACCCATTTCCGGAAATGAAACTTCGCGTTTTTTGGTCCGTACGTCCATTTTGTACCTCCATTTTAGCACGTGAAAAAATCAATCGGAAGAAAAATGTCCAGAACCTCGTTTTTTGAGCGCGTGAAAATGCCAGTGAAACCAGTTTTGGGCCAAAAAGTGTGTTTTTTCCCATTTTCGGGAGTCGAAAAAACCCATTTCCGGAAATGAAACTTCGCGTTTTTTGGTCCGTACGTCCATTTTGTACCTCCATTTTAGCACGTGACAAAAAAAATCGGAAGAAAAATGTCCGGAACCTCATTTTTTGAGCGCGTGAAAATGCCAGTGAAACCAGTTTTGGGCCAAAAAGTGGGTTTTTTCCCATTTTCGGGGGTCGAAAAAACCCATTTCCGGAAATGAAACTTCGCGTTTTTTGGTCCGTACGTCCATTTTGTACCTCCATTTTAGCACGTGAGAAAAAAAATCGGAAGAAAAATGTCCGGAACCTCGTTTTTTGAGCGCGTGAAAATGCCAGTGAAACCAGTTTTGGGCCAAAAAGTGGGTTTTTTCCCATTTTCGGGAGTCGAAAAAACCCATTTCCGGAAATGAAACTTCGCGTTTTTTGGTCCGTACGTCCATTTTGTACCTCCATTTTAGCACGTGACAAAAAAAATCGGAAGAAAAATGTCCGGAACCTCATTTTTTGAGCGCGTGAAAATGCCAGTGAAACCAGTTTTGGGCCAAAAAGTGGGTTTTTTCCCATTTTCGGGGGTCGAAAAAACCCATTTCCGGAAATGAAACTTCGCGTTTTTTGGTCCGTACGTCCATTTTGTACCTCCATTTTAGCACGTGAGAAAAAAAATCGGAAGAAAAATGTCCGGAACCTCGTTTTTTGAGCGCGTGAAAATGCCAGTGAAACCAGTTTTGGGCCAAAAAGTGGGTTTTTTCCCATTTTCGGGGGTCGAAAAAACCCATTTCCGGAAATGAAACTTCGCGTTTTTTGGTCCGTACGTCCATTTTGTACCTCCATTTTAGCACGTGAAAAAATCAATCGGAAGAAAAATGTCTGGAACCTCGTTTTTTGAGCGCGTGAAAATGCCAGTGAAACCAGTTTTGGGCCAAAAAGTGTGTTTTTTCCCATTTTTGGGGGTCGAAAAAACCCATTTCCGGAAATGAAACTTCGCGTTTTTTGGTCCGTACGTCCATTTTGTACCTCCATTTTAGCACGTGACAAAAAAAATCGGAAGAAAAATGTCCGGAACCTCGTTTTTTGAGCGCGTGAAAATGCCAGTGAAACCAGTTTTGGGCCAAAAAGTGGGTTTTTTCCCATTTTCGGGGGTCGAAATAACCCATTTCCGGAAATGAAACTTCGCGTTTTTTGGTCCGTACGTCCATTTTGTACCTCCATTTTAGCACGTGACAAAAAAAATCGGACTAAAAATGTCCGGAACCTCGTTTTTTGAGCGCGTGAAAATGCCAGTGAAACCAGTTTTGGGCCAAAAAGTGGGTTTTTTCCCATTTTCGGGGGTCGAAAAAACCCATTTCCGGAAATGAAATTTCGCGTTTTTTGGTCCGTACGTCCATTTTGTACCTCCATTTTAGCACGTGACAAAAAAAATCGGAAGAAAAATGTTCGGAACCTCGTTTTTTGAGCGCGTGAAAATGCCAGTGAAACCAGTTTTGGGCCAAAAAGTGGGTTTTTTCCCATTTTCGGGGGTCGAAAAAACCCATTTCCGGAAATGAAATTTCGCGTTTTTTGGTCCGTACGTCCATTTTGTACCTCCATTTTAGCAAGTGATAAAAAAAATCGGAAGAAAAATGTCCGGAACCTCGTTTTTTGAGCGCGTGAAAATGCCAGTGAAACCAGTTTTGGGCCAAAAAGTGGGTTTTTTCCCATTTTCGGGGGTCGGAAAAACCCATTTCCGGAAATGAAACTTCGCGTTTTTTGGTCCGTACGTCCATTTTGTACCTCCATTTTAGCACGTGACAAAAAAAATCGGACTAAAAATGTCCGGAACCTCGTTTTTTGATCGCGTGAAAATGCCAGTGAAACCAGTTTTGGGCCAAAAAGTGGATTTTTTTCCCATTTTCGGGGGTCGAAAAAACCCATTTCCGGAAATGAAATTTCGCATTTTTTGGTTCGTACGTCCATTTTGTACCTCTATTTTAGCACGTGACAAAAAAAATCGGAAGAAAAATGTTCGGAACCTCATTTTTTGAGCGCGTGAAGATGCCAGTTAAACCAGTTTTGGGCCAAAAAGTGGATTTTTTTTCCCATTTTCGGGGGTCGAAAAAACCCATTTCCGGAAATGAAATTTCGTGTTTTTTGGTCCGTACGTCCATTTTGTACCTCTATTTTAGCACGTGACAAAAAAAATCGGGAGAAAAATGTCTGAAACCTCATTTTTTGAGCGCGTGAAAATGCCAGTGAAACCAGTTTTGGGCCAAAAAATGGAATTTTTCCCATTTTCTGGGGTCGAAAGAACCCATTTTTGGAAATGAAATTTCGCGTTATTTGGTCCGTACGTCAATTTTGTACCTCTATTTTAGCACGTGACAAAAAAATCGGAAGAAAAATGTCCGGAACCTCATTTTTTGAGCGCGTGAAAATGCCAGTGAAACCAGTTTTCGGCCAAAAAGTGGATTTTTTCCCATTTTTGGGCGTCGAAAAAACCCATTTCCGGAAATGAAATTTCGCGTTTTTTGGTCCATACGTCAATTTTGTACCTCTATTTTAGCACGTGACAAAAAAAATCGGAAGAAAAATGTCCGTAACCTCGTTTTTGAGCGCGTGAAAATGCTAGTGAAACCAGTTTTCGGCCAAAAAGTTGATTTTTTCCCATTTTCGGGGGTCGAAAAAACCCATTTCCGGAAATGAAATTTCGCGTTTTTTGGTCCGTACGTCCATTTTGTACCTCTATTTTAGCATGTGACAAAACAATCGGAAGAAAAATGTTCAGAACCTCGTTTTTTGAGCTCGTGAAAATGCCAGTGAAACCAGTTTTGGGCCAAAAAGTGGATTTTTTCCCATTTTCGGGGGTCGAAAAAACCCATTTCCGGAAATGAAATTTCGCGTTTTTTGGTCCGTACGTCCATTTTGTACCTCTATTTTAGCACGTGACAAAAACAATCGGATGAAAAATGTTCGGAACCTCATTTTTTGAGCGCGTGAAAATGCCAGTGAAACCAGTTTTGGGCCAAAAAGTGGATTTTTTCCCATTTTCGGGGGTCGAAAACACCCATTTCCGGAAATGAAAATTCGCGTTTTTTGGTCCGTACGTCCATTTTGTACCTCTATTTTATCACGTGATAAAAAAATCGGATGAAAAATGTCCGGAACCTCATTTTTTGAGCGCGTGAAAATGCCACTGAAACCAGTTTTGGGCCAAAAAGTGGATTTTTCCCCATTTTCGGGGGTCGAAAAAACCCATTTCCGAAAATGAAATTTCGCGTTTTTTGGTCCGTACGTCCATTTTATACCTCTATTTTAGCACGTGACAAAAAAAATCGGAAGAAAAATGTCCGGAACCTCGTTTTTGAGCGCGTGAAAATGCCAGTGAAACCAGTTTTGGGCCAAAAAGTGGATTTTTTTCCCATTTTCGGGGGTCGAAAACACCCATTTCCGGAAATGAAATTTCGCGTTTTTTGGTCCGTACGTCCATTTTGTACCTCTATTTTATCACCTGACAAAACAAATCGAAAGAAAAATGTCTGGAACCTCGTTTTTTGAGCGCGTGAAAATGCCAGTGAAACCAGTTTTGGGCCAAAAGTGGATTTTTTCCCATTTTCGGGGGTCGAAAAAACCCATTTCCGGAAATGAAATTTCGCGTTTTTTGGTCCGTACGTCCATTTTTTACCTCTATTGTAGCACGTGATAAAAAAAAATCGGAAGAAAAATGTCCGGAACCTCATTTTTTGAGCGCGTGAAAATGCCAGTGAAACCAGTTTTGGGCCAAAAAGTTGATTTTTTCCCATTTTTGGGGGTCGAAAAAACCCATTTTCGGAAATGAAATTTCGCATTTTTTGGTCCGTACGTCCATTTTGTACCTCTATTTTAGCACGTGACAAAAAAAATCGGAAAAAAATGTCCGTAACCTCATTTTTTGATCGCGTGAAAATGCCAGTGAAACCAGTTTTGGGCCAAAAAGTGGATTTTTTTTCCCATTTTCGGGGGTCGAAAAAACCGATTTCCGGAAATGAAATTTTGCGTTTTTTGGTCCGTACGTCCATTTTGTACCTCTATTTTAGCACGTGACAAAAAAATCGGAAGAAAAATGTCCGGAACCTCATTTTTTGAGCGCGTGAAGATGCTAGTGAAACCAGTTTTGGGCCAAAAAGTGGATTTTTTCCCATATTCTGGGGTCGAAAAAACCCATTTTCGGAAATGAAATTTCGCGTTTTTTGGTCCGTACGTCCATTTTGTACCTCTATTTTAGCACGTGACAAAAACAATCGGAAGAAAAATGTCCGGAACCTCATTTTTTGAGCGCGTGAAAATGCTAGTGAAACCAGTTTTGGGCCAAAAAGTGGATTTTTTTTCCCATTTTCGGGGGTCGAAAAAACGATTTCCGGAAATGAAATTTTGCGTTTTTTGGTCCGTACGTCCATTTTGTACCTCTATTTTAGCACGTGACAAAAAAATCGGAAGAAAAATGTCCGGAACCTCATTTTTTGAGCGCGTGAAGATGCTAGTGAAACCAGTTTTGGGCCAAAAAGTTGATTTTTTTCCCATTTTCGGGGGTCGAAAAAACCCATTTCCGGAAATGAAATTTCGTGTTTTTTGGTCCGTACGTCCATTTTGTACCTCTATTTTAGCACGTGACAAAAAAAATCGGAAGAAAAATGTCCGGAACCTCATTTTTTGAGCGCGTGAAAATGCCAGTGAAACCAGTTTTGGGCCAAAAAATGGATTTTTTCCCATATTCTGGGGTCAAAAAAACCCATTTTCGGAAATGAAATTTCGCGTTTTTTGGTCCGTACGTCCATTTTGTACCTCTATTTTAGCACGTGACAAAAACAATCGGAAGAAAAATGTCCGGAACCTCATTTTTTGAGCGCGTGAAAATGCTAGTGAAACCAGTTTTGGGCCAAAAAGTGGATTTTTTTTCCCATTTTCGGGGGTCGAAAAAACCGATTTCCGGAAATGAAATTTTGCGTTTTTTGGTCCGTACGTCCATTTTGTACCTCTATTTTAGCACGTGACAAAAAAATCGGAAGAAAAATGTCCGGAACCTCATTTTTTGAAAGCGTGAAGATGCTAGTGAAACCAGTTTTGGGCCAAAAAGTTGATTTTTTTCCCATTTTCGGGGGTCGAAAAAACCCATTTCCGGAAATGAAATTTCGTGTTTTTTGGTCCGTACGTCCATTTTGTACCTCTATTTTAGCACGTGACAAAAAAAATCGGAAGAAAAATGTCCGGAACCTCATTTTTTGAGCGCGTGAAAATGCCAGTGAAACCAGTTTTGGGCCAAAAAATGGATTTTTTCCCATATTCTGGGGTCGAAAAAACCCATTTTCGGAAATGAAATTTCGCGTTTTTTGGTCCGTACGTCCATTTTGTACCTCTATTTTAGCACGTGACAAAAACAATCGGAAGAAAAATGTCTGGAACCTCATTTTTTGAGCGCGTGAAAATGCTAGTGAAACCAGTTTTGGGCCAAAAAGTTGATTTTTTCCCATTTTCGGGGGTCGAAAACACCCATTTCCGGAAATGAAATTTCGCGTTTTTTGGTCCGTACGTCCATTTTGTACCTCTATTTTAGCACGTGACAAAAACAATCGGAAGAAAAATGTCCGGAACCTCATTTTTTGAGCGCGTGAAAATGCCAGTGAAACCAGTTTTGGGCCAAAAAGTTGATTTTTTCCCATTTTCGGGGGTCGAAAAAACCCATTTCCGGAAATGAAATTTCGCGTTTTTTGGTCCGTACGTCCATTTTGTACCTCTATTTTAGCACGTGACAAAAAAAATCGGAAGAAAAATGACCGGAACCTCATTTTTTGAGCGCGTGAAAATGCCAATGAAACCAGTTTTGGGCCAAAAAGTGGATTTTTTTTCCCATTTTCGGGGGTCGAAAAAACCGATTTCCGGAAATTAAATTTTGCGTTTTTTGGTCCGTACGTCCATTTTGTACCTCTATTTTAGCACGTGACAAAAAAATCGGAAGAAAAATGTCCGGAACCTCATTTTTTGAGCGCGTGAAGATGCTAGTGAAACCAGTTTTGGGCCAAAAAGTGGATTTTTTTCCCATTTTCGGGGGTCGAAAAAACCCATTTCCGGAAATGAAATTTCGTGTTTTTTGGTCCGTACGTCCATTTTGTACCTCTATTTTAGCACGTGACAAAAAAAATCGGAAGAAAAATGTCCGGAACCTCATTTTTTGAGCGCGTGAAAATGCCAGTGAAACCAGTTTTGGGCCAAAAAGTGGATTTGTTTCCATTTTCGGGGGTCGAAAAAACCCATTTCCGGAAATGAAATTTTGCGTTTTTTGGTCCGTACGTCCATTTTGTACCTCTATTTTAGCACGTGACAAAAAAAATCGGAAGAAAAATGTTTGGAACCTCTTTTTTTGAGCGCGTGAAAATGCCAGTGAAACCAGTTTTCGGCGAAAAAGTGGATTTTTTTCCCATTTTCGGGGGTCGAAAAAACCCATTTCCGGAAATGAAATTTCGCATTTTTTGGTCCGTACGTCAATTTTATACCTCTATTTTAGCATGTGACAAAACAAATCTGAAGAAATATGTTCGTAACCTCGTTTTTTGAGCGCGTGAAAATGCCAGTAAAACCAGTTTTGGGCCAAAAAGTTGATTTTTTCCCATTTTCGGGGGTCGAAAAAACCTATTTCCGGAAATAAAATTTCTCAGTTTTTGGTCCGTACGTCCATTTTGTACCTCTATTTTAGCACGTGGCAAAAACAATCGGAAGAAAAATGTTCGGAACCTCATTTTTTGAGCTCGTGAAAATGCCAGTGAAACCAGTTTTGGGCCGAAAAGTGGATTTTTTTCCCATTTTCGGGGGTCGAACAAATCCATTTCCGGAAATGAAATTTCTCGTTTTTTGGTCCGTACGTCCATTTTGTACCTCTATTTTTGCACGTGACAAAAACAATAGGAAGAAAAATGTCCGGAACCTCATTTTTTGAGCGCGTGAAAATGCTAGTAAAACCAGTTTTGGGCCAAAAAGTGGATTTTTCCCCATTTTCGGGGGTCGAAACAACTCATTTCTGAAAATGAAATTTCGCGTTTTTTGGTCCGTACGTCCATTTTATACCTCTATTTTAGCACGTGACAAAAAAATTGGAAGAAAAATGTCCGGAACCTCGTTTTTTGAGCGCGTGAAAATGCTAGTGAAACGAGTTTTGGGCCAGAAAGTGGATTTTTTTCCCATTTTCGGGGGTCGAAAACACCCATTTCCGGAAATGAAATTTCGCGTTTTTTGGTCCGTACGTCCATTTTGTACCTCTATTTTAGCACGTGACAAAAAAAATCGGAAGAAAAATGTCCAGAACCTCATTTTTTGAGCGCGTGAAAATGCCAGTGAAACCAGTTTTGGGCCAAAAAGTGGATTTTTTCCCATTTTCGGGGGTCAAAAAAACCCATTTTCGGAAATGAAATTTCGCGTTTTTTGGTATGTACATCCATTTTGTACCTCTATTTTAGCACCTGACAAAACAAATCGAAAGAAAAATGTCTGGAACCTCGCTTTTTGAGCGCGTGAAAATGCCAGTGAAACCAGTTTTGGGCCAAAAGTGGATTTTTTCCCATTTTTGGGGGTCAAAAAAACCCATTTCCGGAAATGAAATTTCGCGTTTTTTGGTCCGTACGTCCATTTTTTACCTCTATTTTAGCACGTGATAAAAAAAATCTGAAGAAAAATGACCGGAACCTCATTTTTTGAGCGCGTGAAATTGCCAGTGAAACCAGTTTTGGGCCAAAAATGGATTTTTTCCCATTTTCGGGGTTCGAAAAAACCCATTTGCGGAAATGAAATTTTGCGTTTTTGGTCCGTACGTCCATTTTCTACCTCTATTTTAGCACGTGACAAAAAAAATCAGAAGAAAAATGTCCGTAACCTCATTTTTTGAGCGCGTGAAAATGCCAGTGAAACCAGTTTTGGGCCAAAAAGTGGATTTTTTCCCATTTTCGGGGGTCGAAAAAACCCATTTTCGGGGGTCGAAAAAACCCATTTTCGGAAATGAAATTTCGCGTTTTTTGGTCCGTACGTCCATTTTGTACCTCTATTTTAGCACGTGACAAAAAAAATCGGAAAAAAATGTCCGGAACCTCGTTTTTTGATCGCGTGAAAATGCCAGTGAAGCCAGTTTTGGGCCAAAAAGTGGATTTTTTTTCCCATTTTCGGGAGTCAAAAAAACCCATTTCCGGAAATGAAATTTTGCGTTTTTTGGTCCGTACGTCCATTTTGTACCTCTATTTTAGCACGTGACAAAAAAATCGGAAGAAAAATGTCCGGAACCTCATTTTTTGAGCGCGTGAAGATGCCAGTGAAACCAGTTTTGGGCCAAAAAGTGGATTTTTTTCCCATTTTCGGGGGTCGAAAAAACCCATTTCCGGAAATGAAATTTCGTGTTTTTTGGTCCGTACGTCCATTTTGTACCTCTATTTTAGCACGTGACAAAAAAAATCGGAAGAAAAATGTCCGGAACCTCATTTTTTGAGCGCGTGAAAATGCCAGTGAAACCAGTTTTGGGCCAAAAAATGGATTTTTTCCCATATTCTGGGGTCGAAAAAACCCATTTTCGGAAATGAAATTTCGCGTTTTTTGGTATGTACATCCATTTTGTACCTCTATTTTAGCACCTGACAAAACAAATCGAAAGAAAAATGTCTGGAACCTCGTTTTTTGAGCGCGTGAAAATGCTAGTGAAACCAGTTTTGGGCCAAAAGTGGATTTTTTCCCATTTTCGGGGGTCAAAAAAACCCATTTCCGGAAATGAAATTTCGCGTTTTTGGTCCGTACGTCCATTTTTTACCTCTATTTTAGCACGTGATAAAAAAAATCTGAAGAAAAATGACCGGAACCTCATTTTTTGAGCGCGTGAAAATGCCAGTGAAACCAGTTTTGGGCCAAAAATGGATTTTTTCCCATTTTCGGGGTTCGAAAAAACCCATTTGCGGAAATGAAATTTTGCGTTTTTGGTCCGTACGTCCATTTTCTACCTCTATTTTAGCACGTGACAAAAAAAATCAGAAGAAAAATGTCCGTAACCTCATTTTTTGAGCGCGTGAAAATGCCAGTGAAACCAGTTTTGGGCCAAAAAGTGGATTTTTTCCCATTTTCGGGGGTCGAAAAAACCCATTTTCGGGGGTCGAAAAAACCCATTTTCGGAAATGAAATTTCGCATTTTTTGGTCCGTACGTCCATTTTGTACCTCTATTTTAGCACGTGACAAAAAAAATCGGAAAAAAATGTCCGAAACCTCGTTTTTTGATCGCGTGAAAATGCCAGTGAAACCAGTTTTGGGCCAAAAAGTGGATTTTTTTTCCCATTTTCGGGAGTCGAAAAAACCCATTTCCGGAAATGAAATTTTGCGTTTTTTGGTCCGTACGTCCATTTTGTACCTCTATTTTAGCACGTGACAAAAAAATCGGAAGAAAAATGTCCGGAACCTCATTTTTTGAGCGCGTGAAGATGCCAGTGAAACCAGTTTTGGGCCAAAAAGTGGATTTTTTTCCCATTTTCGGGGGTCGAAAAAACCCATTTCCGGAAATGAAATTTCGTGTTTTTTGGTCCGTACGTCCATTTTGTACCTCTATTTTAGCACGTGACAAAAAAAATCGGAAGAAAAATGTCCGGAACCTCATTTTTTGAGCGCGTGAAAATGCCAGTGAAACCAGTTTTGGGCCAAAAAATGGATTTTTTCCCATATTCTGGGGTCGAAAAAACCCATTTTCGGAAATGAAATTTCGCGTTTTTTGGTCCGTACGTCCATTTTGTACCTCTATTTTAGCACGTGACAAAAACAATCGGAAGAAAAATGTCCGGAACCTCATTTTTTGAGCGCGTGAAAATGCTAGTGAAACCAGTTTTGGGCCAAAAAGTTGATTTTTTCCCATTTTCGGGGGTCGAAAAAACCCATTTCCGGAAATGAAATTTCGCGTTTTTTGGTCCGTACGTCCATTTTGTACCTCTATTTTAGCACGTGACAAAAAAAAATCAGAAAAAAATGTACGGAACCTCGTTTTTTGATCGCGTGAAAATGCCAGTGAAACCAGTTTTGGGCCAAAAAGTGGATTTTTTCCCATTTTCGGGGGTCGAAAAAACCCATTTCCGGAAATGAAATTTCGTGTTTTTTAGTCCGTACGTCCATTTTGTACCTCTATTTTAGCACGTGACAAAAAAAATCGGAAGAAAAATGTCCGGAACCTCATTTTTTGAGCGCGTGAAGATGCCAGTGAAACCAGTTTTGGGCCAAAAAGTGGATTTTTTCGCATTTCCGGGGTTCGAAAAAACCCATTTCCGGAAATGAAATTTCGCGTTTTTTGGTCCGTACGTCCATTTTGTACCTCTATTTTAGCACGTGACAAAAAAAATCGGAAGAAAAATGTCTGGAACCTCATTTTTTGAGCGCGTGAAAATGCCAGTGAAACCAGTTTTGGGCCAAAAAAATGATTTTTTCCCATTTTCTGGGGTCGAAAAAACACATTTTCGGAAATGAAATTTCGAGTTTTTTGGTCCGTACGTCCATTTTGTACCTCTATTTTAGCACGTGACAAAAAAAATCGGAAGAAAAATGTCCGGAACCTCATTTTTTGAGCGCGTGAAAATGCCAGTGAAACCAGTTTTGGGCCAAAAATGGATTTTTTCCCATTTTCGGGGTTCGAACAAACCCATTTGCGGAAATGAAATTTTGCGTTTTTGGTCCGTACGTCCATTTTCTACCTCTATTTTTGCACGTGACAAAAAAAATCAGAAGAAAAATGTCCGGAACCTCATTTTTTGAGCGCGTGAAAATGCTAGTGAAACCAGTTTTGGGCCAAAAAGTGGATTTTTCCCATTTTCGGGGGTCGAAAAAACCCATTTTCGGAAATGAAATTTCGCGTTTTTTGGTCCGTACGTCCATTTTGTACCTCTATTTTAGCAAGTGACAAAAACAATCGGAAGAAAAATGTCCGGAACCTCATTTTTTGAGCGCGTGAAAATGCCAGTGAAACCAGTTTTGGGCCAAAAAGTTGATTTTTTCCCATTTTCGGGGGTCGAAAAAACCCATTTCCGGAAATGAAATTTCGCGTTTTTTGGTCCGTACGTCCATTTTGTACGTCTATTTTAGCACGTGACAAAAAAAATCGGAAAACAATGTCCGGAACCTCGTTTTTTGATCGCGTGAAAATGCTAGTGAAACCAATTTTGGGCCAAAAAGTTGATTTTTTTCCCATTTTCGGGGGTCGAAAAAACCCATTTTCGGAAATGAAATTTCGCGTTTTTTGGTCCGTACGTCCATTTTGTACCTCTATTTTAGCACGTGACAAAAAGAATCGGAAGAAAAATGTCCGGAACCTCATTTTTTGAGCGCGTGAAGATGCCAGTGAAACCAGTTTTGGGCCAAAAAGTGGATTTTTTTCCCATTTTCGGGGGTCGAAAAAACCCATTTCCGGAAATGAAATTTCGTGTTTTTTGGTCCGTACGTCAATTTTGTACCTCTACTTTAGCACGTGACAAAAAAAATCGGAAGAAAAATGTCCGGAACCTCATTTTTTGAGCGCGTGAAAATGCCAGTGAAACCAGTTTTGGGCCAAAAAGTGGATTTTTTCCCATTTTCGGGGGTCGAAAAAACCCATTTCCGGAAATGAAATTTCGTGTTTTTTGGTCCGTACGTCCATTTTGTACCTCTATTTTAGCACGTGACAAAAAAAATCGGAAGAAAAATGTCCGGAACCTCATTTTTTGAGCGCGTGAAGATGCTAGTGAAACCAGTTTTTGGCCAAAAAGTGGATTTTTTCCCATTTCCGGGGGTCGAAAAAACCCATTTCCGGAAATGAAATTTCGCGTTTTTTGGTCCGTACGTCCATTTTGTACCTCTATTTTAGCACGTGAAAAAAAAAAATCGAAAGAAAAATGTCCGGAACCTCATTTTTTGAGCGCGTGAAAATGCCAGTGAAACCAGTTTTGGGCCAAAAAATGGATTTTTTCCCATTTTCTGGGGTCGAAAAAACACATTTTCGGAAATGAAGTTTCGCGTTTTTTGGTCCGTACGTCCATTTTGTACCTCTATTTTAGCACGTGACAAAAAAAATCGGAAGAAAAATGTCCGGAACCTCATTTTTTGAGCGCGTGAAAATGCTAGTGAAACCAGTGTTGGGCCAAAAAGTTGATTTTTTCCCATTTTCGGGGGTCGAAAAAACCCATTTCCAGAAATGAAATTTCGCGTTTTTTGGTCCGTACGTCCATTTTGTACCTCTATTTTAGCACGTGACAAAAAAAATCGGAAAAAAATGTCCGGAACCTCGTTTTTTGATCGCGTGAAAATGCCAGTGAAACCAG
Source organism: Heracleum sosnowskyi (assembly GCA_030848705.1). Taxonomy (NCBI): domain Eukaryota; kingdom Viridiplantae; phylum Streptophyta; class Magnoliopsida; order Apiales; family Apiaceae; genus Heracleum; species Heracleum sosnowskyi. Next base: position 103,820 of record JAUIZM010000031.1, read on the forward strand.
TTTTGGGCCAAAAAGTGGATTTTTTTCCCATTTTCGGGGATCGAAAAAACCCATTTACGGGATTGAAATTTCGCGTTTTTTGGTCCGTACGTCCATTTTGTACCTCTATTTTAGCACGTGACAAAAAAAATCGGAAGAAAAATGTCCGGAACCTCATTTTTTGAGCGCGTGAAAATGCCAGTGAAACCAGTTTTGGGCCAAAAAGTGGATTTTTTCCCATTTTCGGGGGTCGAAAAAACCCATTTCCGGAAATGAAATTTCGCGTTTTTTGGTCCGTACGTCCATTTTGTACCTCTATTTTAGCACGTGACAAAAAAAATCGGAAGAAAAATGTCCAGAACCTCATTTTTTGAGCGCGTGAAAATGCCAGTGAAACCAGTTTTGGGCCAAAAAGTTGATTTTTTCCCATTTTCGGGGGTCGAAAAAACCCATTTTCGGAAATGAAATTTCGCGTTTTTTGGTCCGTACGTCCATTTTGTACCTCTATTTTAGCACGTGACAAAAACAATCGGAAGAAAAATGTCCGGAACCTCATTTTTTGATCGCGTGAAAATGCCAGTGAAACCAGTTTTGGGCCAAAAAGTGGATTTTTTTCCCATTTTCGGGGATCGAAAAAACCCATTTACGGGATTGAAATTTCGCGTTTTTTGGTCCGTACGTCCATTTTGTACCTCTATTTTAGCACGTGACAAAAAAAATCGGAAGAAAAATGTCCGGAACCTCATTTTTTGAGCGCGTGAAAATGCTAGTGAAACCAGTGTTGGGCCAAAAAGTTGATTTTTTCCCATTTTCGGGGGTCGAAAAAACCCATTTCCAGAAATGAAATTTCGCGTTTTTTGGTCCGTACGTCCATTTTGTACCTCTATTTTAGCACGTGACAAAAAAAATCGGAAAAAAATGTCCGGAACCTCGTTTTTTGATCGCGTGAAAATGCCAGTGAAACCAGTTTTGGGCCAAAAAGTGGATTTTTTTCCCATTTTCGGGGATCGAAAAAACCCATTTACGGGATTGAAATTTCGCGTTTTTTGGTCCGTACGTCCATTTTGTACCTCTATTTTAGCACGTGACAAAAAAAATCGGAAGAAAAATGTCCGGAACCTCATTTTTTGAGCGCGTGAAAATGCCAGTGAAACCAGTTTTGGGCCAAAAAGTGGATTTTTTCCCATTTTCGGGGGTCGAAAAAACCCATTTCCGGAAATGAAATTTCGCGTTTTTTGGTCCGTACGTCCATTTTGTACCTCTATTTTAGCACGTGACAAAAAAAATCGGAAGAAAAATGTCCAGAACCTCATTTTTTGAGCGCGTGAAAATGCCAGTGAAACCAGTTTTGGGCCAAAAAGTTGATTTTTTCCCATTTTCGGGGGTCGAAAAAACCCATTTTCGGAAATGAAATTTCGCGTTTTTTGGTCCGTACGTCCATTTTGTACCTCTATTTTAGCACGTGACAAAAACAATCGGAAGAAAAATGTCCGGAACCTCATTTTTTGAGCGCGTGAAAATGCTAATGAAACCAGTTTTGGGCCAAAAAGTTGATTTTTTCCCATTTTCGGGGGTCGAAAAAACCCATTTCCGGAAATGAAATTTCGCGTTTTTTGGTCCGTACGTCCATTTTGTACCTCTATTTTAGCACGTGACAAAAAAATCGGAAGAAAAATGTCCGGAACCTCATTTTTTGAGCGCGTGAAGATGCCAGTGAAACCAGTTTTGGGCCAAAAAGTGGATTTTTTTCCCATTTTCGGGGGTCGAAAAAACCCATTTCCGGAAATGAAATTTCGTGTTTTTTGGTCCGTACGTCCATTTTGTACCTCTATTTTAGCACGTGACAAAAAAAATCGGAAGAAAAATGTCCGGAACCTCATTTTTTGAGCGCGTGAAAATGCCAGTGAAACCAGTTTTGGGCCAAAAAATGGATTTTTTCCCATATTCTGGGGTCGAAAAAACCCATTTTCGGAAATGAAATTTCGCGTTTTTTGGTCCGTACGTCCATTTTGTACCTCTATTTTAGCACGTGACAAAAACAATCGGAAGAAAAATGTCCGGAACCTCATTTTTTGAGCGCGTGAAAATGCTAGTGAAACCAGTTTTGGGCCAAAAAGTTGATTTTTTCCCATTTTCGGGGGTCGAAAAAACCCATTTCCGGAAATGAAATTTCGCGTTTTTTGGTCCGTACGTCCATTTTGTACCTCTATTTTAGCACGTGACAAAAAAAAATCAGAAAAAAATGTACGGAACCTCGTTTTTTGATCGCGTGAAAATGCCAGTGAAACCAGTTTTGGGCCAAAAAGTGGATTTTTTCCCATTTTCGGGGGTCGAAAAAACCCATTTCCGGAAATGAAATTTCGTGTTTTTTAGTCCGTACGTCCATTTTGTACCTCTATTTTAGCACGTGACAAAAAAAATCGGAAGAAAAATGTCCGGAACCTCATTTTTTGAGCGCGTGAAGATGCCAGTGAAACCAGTTTTGGGCCAAAAAGTGGATTTTTTCGCATTTCCGGGGTTCGAAAAAACCCATTTCCGGAAATGAAATTTCGCGTTTTTTGGTCCGTACGTCCATTTTGTACCTCTATTTTAGCACGTGACAAAAAAAATCGGAAGAAAAATGTCTGGAACCTCATTTTTTGAGCGCGTGAAAATGCCAGTGAAACCAGTTTTGGGCCAAAAAAATGATTTTTTCCCATTTTCTGGGGTCGAAAAAACACATTTTCGGAAATGAAATTTTGAGTTTTTTGGTCCGTACGTCCATTTTGTACCTCTATTTTAGCACGTGACAAAAAAAATCGGAAGAAAAATGTCCGGAACCTCATTTTTTGAGCGCGTGAAAATGCCAGTGAAACCAGTTTTGGGCCAAAAATGGATTTTTTCCCATTTTCGGGGTTCGAACAAACCCATTTGCGGAAATGAAATTTTGCGTTTTTGGTCCGTACGTCCATTTTCTACCTCTATTTTTGCACGTGACAAAAAAAATCAGAAGAAAAATGTCCGGAACCTCATTTTTTGAGCGCGTGAAAATGCTAGTGAAACCAGTTTTGGGCCAAAAAGTGGATTTTTCCCATTTTCGGGGGTCGAAAAAACCCATTTTCGGAAATGAAATTTCGCGTTTTTTGGTCCGTACGTCCATTTTGTACCTCTATTTTAGCAAGTGACAAAAACAATCGGAAGAAAAATGTCCGGAACCTCATTTTTTGAGCGCGTGAAAATGCCAGTGAAACCAGTTTTGGGCCAAAAAGTTGATTTTTTCCCATTTTCGGGGGTCGAAAAAACCCATTTCCGGAAATGAAATTTCGCGTTTTTTGGTCCGTACGTCAATTTTGTACCTCTATTTTAGCACGTGACAAAAAAAATTGGAAGAAAAAGTCCGTAACCTCGTTTTTTGACCGCGTGAAAATGCCAGTGAAACCAGGTTTGGGCCAAAAAGTTGATTTTTTCCCATTTTTGGGGGTCGAAAAACCCATTTCCGGAAATGAAATGTTGCATTTTTTGGTCCGTACGTCCATTTTGTACCACTATTTTAGCACGTGGCAAAAACAATCGGAAGAAAAATGTTCGGAACCTCATTTTTTGAGCTCGTGAAAATGCCAGTGAAACCAGTTTTGGGCCAAAAAGTGGATTTTTTCCCATTTTCGGGGGTCGAAAACACCCATTTTCCGAAATGAAATTTCGCGTTTTTTGGTCCGTACGTCCATTTTATACCTCTATTTTATCACGTGACAAAAAAATCGGATGAAAAATGTCCGGAACCTCATTTTTTGAGCGCGTGAAAATGCCAGTGAAACCAGTTTTGGGCCAAAATGTTGATTTTTTCCCATTTTCGGGGGTCGAAAAAACAAATTTCCGGAAATGAAATTTCGCGTTTTTTGGTCCGTACGTCCATTTTGTACCTCTATTTTAGCACGTGACAAAAAAAATCGGAAGAAAAATGTTTGGAACCTCATTTTTTGAGCGCGTGAAAATGCCAGTGAAACCAGTTTTCGGCCAAAAAGTGGATTTTTTCCCATTTTCGGGGGTCGAAAACACCCATTTCCGGAAATGAAATTTCGCGTTTTTTGGTCCGTACGTCCATTTTGTACCTCTATTTTATCACGTGACAAAAAAATCGGATGAAAAATGTCCGGATCCTCATTTTTTGAGCGCGTGAAAATGCTAGTGAAACCAGTTTTGGGCCAAAAAGTTGATTTTTTCCCATTTTCGGGGGTCGAAAAAACCCATTTCCGGAAATGAAATTTCGCGTTTTTTGGTCCGTACATCCATTTTGTACCTCTATTGTATCACGTGACAAAAAAAATCGGATGAAAAATGTCCGGAACCTCGTTTTTGAGCGCGTGAAAATGCCAGTGAAACCAGTTTTGGGCCAAAAAGTGGATTTTTTTCCATTTTCGGGGGTCGAAAACACCCATTTCCGGAAATGAAATTTTGCGTTTTTTGGTCCGTACGTCCATTTTGTACCTCTATTTTAGCACGTGACAAAAAAATCGGAAGAAAAATGTTTGGAACCTCATTTTTTGAGCGCGTGAAAATGCCAGTGAAACCAGTTTTCGGCCAAAAAGTGGATTTTTTCCCATTTTCGGGGGTCGAAAAAACCAATTTCCGGAAATGAAATTTGGCCGTTTTTGGTCCGTACGTCAATTTTGTACCTCTATTTTAGCACGTGACAAAAAAAATTGGAAGAAAAATGTCCGTAACCTCGTTTTTGAGCGCGTGAAAATGCTAGTGAAACCAGTTTTCGGCCAAAAAGTTGATTTTTTCCCATTTTCGGGGGTCGAAAAAACCCATTTACGGAAATAAAATTTCGCGTTTTTTGGTCCGTACGTCCATTTTGTACCTCTATTTTAGCACGTGACAAAACAATCGGAAGAAGAATGTTCGGAACCTCGTTTTTTGAGCTCGTGAAAATGCCAGTGAAACCAGTTTTGGGCCAAAAAAGTGGATTTTTTCCCATTTTCGGGGGTCGAAAACACCCATTTCCGGAAATGAAATTTCGCGTTTTTTGGTCCGTACGTTCATTTTGTACCTCTATTTTAGCATGTGACAAAAACAATCGGATGAAAAATGTTCGGAACCTCATTTTTTGAGCGCGTGAAAATGCCAGTGAAACCAGTTTTGGGCCAAAAAGTGGATTTTTTTCCCATTTTTGGGGGTCGAAAACACCCATTTACGGAAATGAAATTTCGCGTTTTTTGGTCCGTACGTCCATTTTGTACCTCTATTTTATCACGTGACAAAAAAATCGGATGAAAAATGTCCGGAACCTCATTTTTTGAGCGCGTGAAAATGCCAGTGAAACCAGTTTTCGGCCAAAAAGTGGATTTTTCCCCATTTTCGGGGGTCGAAAAAACCCATTTCTGAAAATGAAATTTCGCGTTTTTTGGTTCGTACGTCCATTTTATACCTCTATTTTTGCACGTGACAAAAAAAATTGGAAGAAAAATGTCCGGAACCTCGTTTTTGAGCGCGTGAAAATGCCAGTGAAACCAGTTTTGGGCCAAAAAGTGGATTTTTGTCCCATTTTCGGGGGTCGAAAACACCCATTTCCGGAAATGAAATTTCGCATTTTTTTGTCCGTACGTCCATTTTGTACCTCTATTTTAGCACGTGGCAAAAACAATCGGAAGAAAAATGTTCGGAACCTCATTTTTTGAGCTCGTGAAAATGCCAGTGAAACCAGTTTTGGGCCAATAAGTGGATTTTTTTCCCATTTTCGGGGGTCGAAAAAACCCATTTCCGAAAATGAAATTTCTCGTTTTTTGGTCCGTACGTCCATTTTGTACCTCTATTTTAGCACGTGACAAAAACAATCGGAAGAAAAATGTCCGGAACCTCATTTTTTGAGCGCGTGAAAATACTAGTGAAACCAGTTTTGGGCCAAAAAGTGGATTTTCCCCCATTTTCGGGGGTCGAAAAAACTCATTTCCGAAAATGAAATTTCGCGTTTTTTGGTCCGTACGTCCATTTTATACCTCTATTTTAGCACGTGACAAAAAAAAATTGGAAGAAAAATGTCCGGAACCTCATTTTTTGAGCGCGTGAAAATGCCAGTGAAACCAGTTTTGGGCCAAAAAGTGGATTTTTTTCCCATTTTCGGGGGTCGAAAACACCCATTTCCGGAAATGAAATTTCGCGTTTTTTGGTCCGTACGTCCATTTTGTACCTCTATTTTATCACGTGACAAAAAAAATCGGATGAAAAATGTCCGGAACCTCATTTTTTGAGCGCGTGAAAATGCCAGTGAAACCGGTTTTGGGCCAAAAAGTGGATTTTTTTCCATTTTCGGGGGCCGAAAAAACCCATTTCCGGAAATGAAATTTTGCGTTTTTTGGTCCGTACGTCCATTTTGTACCTCTATTTGAGCACGTCACAAAAAAAATTGGAAGAAAAATGTTTGGAACCTCATTTTTTGAGCGCGTGAAAATGCCAGTGAAACCAGCTTTCGGCCAAAAAGTGGATTTTTTCCCCATTTTCGGGGGTCGAAAAAACCCATTTCCGGAAATGAAATTTCGCGTTTTTTGGTCCGTACGTCAATTTTGTACCTGTATTTTAGCACGTGACAAAAAAAATCTGAAGAAAAATGTTCGTAACCTCGTTTTTTGAGCGCGTGAAAATGCCAGTGAAACCAGTTTTGGGCCAAAAAGTTGATTTTTTCCCATTTTCGGGGGTCGAAAAAACCCATTTCCGGAAATGAAATTTCGCATTTTTTTGTCCGTACGTCCATTTTGTACCTCTATTTTAGCACGTGGCAAAAACAATCGGAAGAAAAATGTTCGGAACGTCATTTTTTGAGCTCGTGAAAATGCCAGTGAAACCAGTTTTGGGCCAATAAGTGGATTTTTTTCCCATTTTCGGGGGTCGAAAAAACCCATTTCCGAAAATGAAATTTCTCATTTTTTGGTCCGTACGTCCATTTTCTACCTCTATTTTAGCACGTGACAAAAACAATCGGAAGAAAAATGTCCGGAACCTCATTTTTTGAGCGCGTGAAAATACTAGTGAAACCAGTTTTAGACCAAAAAGTGGATTTTTCCCCATTTTCGGGGGTCGAAAAAACTCATTTCCGAAAATGAAATTTCACGTTTTTTGGTCCGTACGTCCATTTTATACCTCTATTTTAGCACGTGACAAAAAAAATTGGAAGAAAAATGTCCGGAACCTCATTTTTTGAGCGCGTGAAAATGCTAGTGAAACCAGTTTTGGGCCAAAAAGTTGATTTTTTCCCATTTTCGGGGGTCGAAAAAACCCATTTCCGGAAATGAAATTTCGCGTTTTTTGGTCCGTACATCCATTTTGTACCTCTATTGTATCACGTGACAAAAAAAATCGGATGAAAAATGTCCGGAACCTCGTTTTTGAGCGCGTGAAAATGCCAGTGAAACCAGTTTTCGGCCAAAAAGTGGATTTTTTTCCCATTTTCGGGGGTCGAAAACACCCATTTCCGGAAATGAAATTTTGCGTTTTTTGGTCCGTACGTCCATTTTGTACCTCTATTTTATCACGTGACAAAAAAATCGGATGAAAAATGTCCGGATCCTCATTTTTTGAGCGCGTGAAAATGCTAGTGAAACCAGTTTTGGGCCAAAAAGTTGATTTTTTCCCATTTTCGGGGGTCGAAAAAACCCATTTCCGGAAATGAAATTTTGCGTTTTTTGGTCCGTACATCCATTTTGTACCTCTATTGTATCACGTGACAAAAAAAATCGGATGAAAAATGTCCGGAACCTCGTTTTTGAGCGCGTGAAAATGCCAGTGAAACCAGTTTTGGGCCAAAAAGTGGATTTTTTTCCATTTTCGGGGGTCGAAAACACCCATTTCCGGAAATGAAATTTTGCGTTTTTTGGTCCGTACGTCCATTTTGTACCTCTATTTTAGCACGTGACAAAAAAATCGGAAGAAAAATGTTTGGAACCTCATTTTTTGAGCGCGTGAAAATGCCAGTGAAACCAGTTTTCGGCCAAAAAGTGGATTTTTTCCCATTTTCGGGGGTCGAAAAAACCAATTTCCGGAAATGAAATTTGGCCGTTTTTGGTCCGTACGTCAATTTTGTACCTCTATTTTAGCACGTGACAAAAAAAATTGGAAGAAAAATGTCCGTAACCTCGTTTTTGAGCGCGTGAAAATGCTAGTGAAACCAGTTTTCGGCCAAAAAGTTGATTTTTTCCCATTTTCGGGGGTCGAAAAAACCCATTTCCGGAAATAAAATTTCGCGTTTTTTGGTCCGTACGTCCATTTTGTACCTCTATTTTAGCACGTGACAAAACAATCGGAAGAAAAATGTTCGGAACCTCGTTTTTTGAGCTCGTGAAAATGCCAGTGAAACCAGTTTTGGGCCAAAAAAGTGGATTTTTTCCCATTTTCGGGGGTCGAAAACACCCATTTCCGGAAATGAAATTTCGCGTTTTTTGGTCCGTACGTTCATTTTGTACCTCTATTTTAGCATGTGACAAAAACAATCGGATGAAAAATGTTCGGAACCTCATTTTTTGAGCGCGTGAAAATGCCAGTGAAACCAGTTTTGGGCCAAAAAGTGGATTTTTTTCCCATTTTTGGGGGTCGAAAACACCCATTTACGGAAATGAAATTTCGCGTTTTTTGGTCCGTACGTCCATTTTGTACCTCTATTTTATCACGTGACAAAAAAATCGGATGAAAAATGTCCGGAACCTCATTTTTTGAGCGCGTGAAAATGCCAGTGAAACCAGTTTTCGGCCAAAAAGTGGATTTTTCCCCATTTTCGGGGGTCGAAAAAACCCATTTCTGAAAATGAAATTTCGCGTTTTTTGGTTCGTACGTCCATTTTATACCTCTATTTTTGCACGTGACAAAAAAAATTGGAAGAAAAATGTCCGGAACCTCGTTTTTGAGCGCGTGAAAATGCCAGTGAAACCAGTTTTGGGCCAAAAAGTGGATTTTTGTCCCATTTTCGGGGGTCGAAAACACCCATTTCCGGAAATGAAATTTCGCATTTTTTTGTCCGTACGTCCATTTTGTACCTCTATTTTAGCACGTGGCAAAAACAATCGGAAGAAAAATGTTCGGAACCTCATTTTTTGAGCTCGTGAAAATGCCAGTGAAACCAGTTTTGGGCCAATAAGTGGATTTTTTTCCCATTTTCGGGGGTCGAAAAAACCCATTTCCGAAAATGAAATTTCTCGTTTTTTGGTCCGTACGTCCATTTTGTACCTCTATTTTAGCACGTGACAAAAACAATCGGAAGAAAAATGTCCGGAACCTCATTTTTTGAGCGCGTGAAAATACTAGTGAAACCAGTTTTGGGCCAAAAAGTGGATTTTCCCCCATTTTTGGGGGTCGAAAAAACTCATTTCCGAAAATGAAATTTCGCGTTTTTTGGTCCGTACGTCCATTTTATACCTCTATTTTAGCACGTGACAAAAAAAAATTGGAAGAAAAATGTCCGGAACCTCATTTTTTGAGCGCGTGAAAATGCCAGTGAAACCAGTTTTGGGCCAAAAAGTGGATTTTTTTCCCATTTTCGGGGGTCGAAAACACCCATTTCCGGAAATGAAATTTCGCGTTTTTTGGTCCGTACGTCCATTTTGTACCTCTATTTTATCACGTGACAAAAAAAATCGGATGAAAAATGTCCGGAACCTCATTTTTTGAGCGCGTGAAAATGCCAGTGAAACCGGTTTTGGGCCAAAAAGTGGATTTTTTTCCATTTTCGGGGGCCGAAAAAAACCCATTTCCGGAAATGAAATTTTGCGTTTTTTGGTCCGTACGTCCATTTTGTACCTCTATTTGAGCACGTCACAAAAAAAATTGGAAGAAAAATGTTTGGAACCTCATTTTTTGAGCGCGTGAAAATGCCAGTGAAACCAGCTTTCGGCCAAAAAGTGGATTTTTTTTCCCATTTTCGGGGGTCGAAAAAACCCATTTCCGGAAATGAAATTTCGCGTTTTTTGGTCCGTACGTCAATTTTGTACCTGTATTTTAGCACGTGACAAAAAAAATCTGAAGAAAAATGTTCGTAACCTCGTTTTTTGAGCGCGTGAAAATGCCAGTGAAACCAGTTTTGGGCCAAAAAGTTGATTGTTTCCCATTTTCGGGGGTCGAAAAAACCCATTTCCGGAAATGAAATTTCGCATTTTTTTTGTCCGTACGTCCATTTTGTACCTCTATTTTAGCACGTGGCAAAAACAATCGGAAGAAAAATGTTCGGAACGTCATTTTTTGAGCTCGTGAAAATGCCAGTGAAACCAGTTTTGGGCCAATAAGTGGATTTTTTTCCCATTTTCGGGGGTCGAAAAAACCCATTTCCGAAAATGAAATTTCTCATTTTTTGGTCCGTACGTCCATTTTCTACCTCTATTTTAGCACGTGACAAAAACAATCGGAAGAAAAATGTCCGGAACCTCATTTTTTGAGTGCGTGAAAATACTAGTGAAACCAGTTTTAGACCAAAAAGTGGATTTTTCCCCATTTTCGGGGGTCGAAAAAACTCATTTCCGAAAATGAAATTTCACGTTTTTTGGTCCGTACGTCCATTTTATACCTCTATTTTAGCACGTGACAAAAAAAATTGGAAGAAAAATGTCCGGAACCTCGTTTTTTGAAAGCGTGAAAATGCCAGTGAAACCAGTTTTGGGCCAAAAAGTGGATTTTTTTCCCATTTTCGGGGGTCGAAAACACCCATTTCCGGAAATGAAATTTCACGTTTTTTGGTACGTACGTCCATTTTGTACCTCTATTTTATCACGTGACAAAAAAAATCGGATGAAAAATGTCCGGAACCTCATTTTTTGAGCGCGTGAAAATGCCAGTGAAACCAGTTTTGGGCAAAAAAGTGGATTTTTTTTCCATTTTCGGGGGTCGAAAAAACCCATTTCCGGAAATGAAATTTTGCGTTTTTTTGGTCCGTACGTCCATTTTGTACCTCTATTTTAGCACGTGACAAAAAAAATTGGAAGAAAAATGTTTGGAACCTCATTTTTTGAGCGCGTGAAAATGCCAGTGAAACAGCTTTCGGCCAAAAAGTGGATTTTTTTCCCATTTTCGGGGGTCGAAAAAACCCATTTCCGGAAATGAAATTTCGCGTTTTTTGGTCCGTACGTCAATTTTGTACATCTATTTTAGCACGTGACAAAAAAAATCTGAAGAAAAATGTTCGTAACCTCGTTTTTTGAGCGCGTGAAAATGCCAGTGAAACCAGTTTTGGGCCAAAAAGTTGATTTTTTCCCATTTTCGGGGGTCGAAAAAACCCATTTCCGGAAATAAAATTTCTCATTTTTTGGTCCGTACGTCCATTTTGTACCTCTATTTTAGCACGTGGCAAAAACAATCGGAAGAAAAATGTTTGGAACCTCATTTTTTGAGCTCGTGAAAATGCCAGTGAAATCAGTTTTGGGCCAAAAAGTGGATTTTTTTCCCATTTTCGGGGGTCGAAAAAACCCATTTCCGGAAATGAAATTTCTCATTTTTTGGTCCGTACGTCCATTTTGTACCTCTATTTTAGCACGTGACAAAAACAATCGGAAGAAAAATGTCCGGAACCTCATTTTTTGAGCGCGTGAAAATGCTAGTAAAACCAGTTTTGGGCCAAAAAGTGGATTTTCCCCATTTTCGGGGGTCGAAAAAACTCATTTCCGAAAATGAAATTTCGCGTTTTTTGGTCCGTACGTCCATTTTGTACCTCTATTTTAGCACGTGACAAAAAAATCGGAAGAAAAATGTCCAGAACCTCATTTTTTGAGCACGTGAAAATGCCAGTGAAACCAGTTTTGGGCCAAAAAGTGGATTTTTTCCCATTTTCGGGGGTCAAAAAAACCCATTTCCGGAAATGAAATTTCGCGTTTTTTGGTCTGTACATCCATTTTGTACCTCTATTTTAGCACCTGACAAAACAAATCGAAAGAAAAATGTCTGGAACCTCGTTTTTTGAGCGCGTGAAAATGCCAGTAAAACCAGTTTTGGGCCAAAAGTGGATTTTTTCCTATTTTCGGGGGTCAAAAAAACCCATTTCCGAAAATGATATTTCGCGTTTTTTGGTCCGTACGTCCATTTTGTACCTCTATTTTATCACGTGACAAAAAAAATCGGATGAAAAATGTCCGGAACCTCATTTTTTGAGCGCGTGAAAATGCCAGTGAAACCAGTTTTGGGCCAAAAAGTGGATTTTTTTCCATTTTCGGGGGTCGAAAAAACCCATTTCCGGAAATGAAATTTTGCGTTTTTTGGTCCGTACGTCCATTTTGTACCTCTATTTTAGCACGTGACAAAAAAAATCGGAAGAAAAACGTTTGGAACCTCATTTTTTGAGCGCGTGAAAATGCCAGGGAAACCAGCTTTTGGCCAAAAAGTGGATTTTTTTTTCCATTTTCGGGGGTCGAAAAAACCCATTTCCGGAAATGAAATTTCGCGTTTTTTGGTCCGTACGTCCATTTTGTACCTCTATTTTAGCACGTGACAAAAAAAATCGGAAGAAAAATGTCCAGAACCTCATTTTTTGAGCACGTGAAAATGCCAGTGAAACCAGTTTTGGGCCAAAAAGTGGATTTTTTCCCATTTTCGGGGGTCAAAAAAACCCATTTCCGGAAATGAAATTTCGCGTTTTTTGGTCTGTACATCCATTTTGTACCTCTATTTTAGCACCTGACAAAACAAATCAAAAGAAAAATGTCTGGAACCTCGTTTTTTGAGCGCGTGAAAATGCCAGTGAAACCAGTTTTGGGCCAAAAAGTGGATTTTTTTCCCATTTCGGGGGTCGAAAACACCCATTTCCGGAAATGAAATTTCGCGTTTTTTGGTCCGTACGTCCATTTTGTACCTCTATTTTATCACGTGACAAAAAAAATCGGATGAAAAATGTCCGGAACCTCATTTTTTGAGCGCGTGAAAATGCCAGTGAAACCAGTTTTGGGCCAAAAAGTGGATTTTTTTCCATTTTCGGGGGTCGAAAAAACCCATTTCCGGAAATGAAATTTTGCGTTTTTTGGTCCGTACGTCCATTTTGTACCTCTATTTTAGCACGTGACAAAAAAAATCGGAAGAAAAACGTTTGGAACCTCATTTTTTGAGCGCGTGAAAATGCCAGGGAAACCAGCTTTTGGCCAAAAAGTGGATTTTTTTTTCCATTTTCGGGGGTCGAAAAAACCCATTTCCGGAAATGAAATTTCGCGTTTTTTGGTCCGTACGTCCATTTTGTACCTCTATTTTAGCACGTGACAAAAAAAATCGGAAGAAAAATGTCCAGAACCTCATTTTTTGAGCACGTGAAAATGCCAGTGAAACCAGTTTTGGGCCAAAAAGTGGATTTTTTCCCATTTTCGGGGGTCAAAAAAACCCATTTCCGGAAATGAAATTTCGCGTTTTTTGGTCTGTACATCCATTTTGTACCTCTATTTCAGCACCTGACAAAACAAATCGAAAGAAAAATGTCTGGAACCTCGTTTTTTGAGCGCGTGAAAATGCCAGTGAAACCAGTTTTGGGCCAAAAGTGGATTTTTTCCTATTTTCGGGGGTCAAAAAAACCCATTTCCGAAAATGATATTTCGCGTTTTTTGGTCCGTACGTCCATTTTGTACCTCTATTTTAGCACGTGATAAAAAAAATCGGAAGAAAAATGACTGGAACCTCATTTTTTGAGCGCGTGAAAATGCCAGTGAAACCAGTTTTGGGCCAAAAATGGATTTTTTTCCCATTTTCGGGGTTCGAAAAAACCCATTTGCGGAAATGAAATTTTGCGTTTTTGGTCCGTACGTCCATTTTCTACCTCTATTTTAGCACGTGACAAAAAAAATCGGAAGAAAAATGTCCGGAACCTCATTTTTTGAGCGCGTGAAAATGCTAGTGAAACCAGTTTTGGGCCAAAAAGTGGATTTTTTCCCATTTTCGGGGGTCAAAAAAACCCATTTCCGGAAATGAAATTTCGCGTTTTTTGGTCTGTACATCCATTTTGTACCTCTATTTTAGCACCTGACAAAACAAATCAAAAGAAAAATGTCTGGAACCTCGTTTTTTGAGCGCGTGAAAATGCCAGTGAAACCAGTTTTGGGCCAAAAAGTGGATTTTTTTCCCATTTCGGGGGTCGAAAACACCCATTTCCGGAAATGAAATTTCGCGTTTTTTGGTCCGTACGTCCATTTTGTACCTCTATTTTATCACGTGACAAAAAAAATCGGATGAAAAATGTCCGGAACCTCATTTTTTGAGCGCGTGAAAATGCCAGTGAAACCAGTTTTGGGCCAAAAAGTGGATTTTTTTCCATTTTCGGGGGTCGAAAAAACCCATTTCCAAAAATGAAATTTTGCGTTTTTTGGTCCGTACGTCCATTTTGTACCTCTATTTTAGCACGTGACAAAAAAAATCGGAAGAAAAATGTTTGGAACCTCATTTTTTGAGCGCGTGAAAATGCCAGTGAAACCAGCTTTCGGCCAAAAAGTGGATTTTTTTTCCCATTTTCGGGGGTCGAAAAAACCCATTTCCGGAAATGAAATTTCGCGTTTTTTGGTCTGTACATCCATTTTGTACCTCTATTTTAGCACCTGACAAAACAAATCAAAAGAAAAATGTCTGGAACCTCGTTTTTTGAGCGCGTGAAAATGCCAGTGAAACCAGCTTTCGGCCAAAAAGTGGATTTTTTTTCCCATTTTCGGGGGTCGAAAAAACCCATTTCCGGAAATGAAATTTCGCGTTTTTTGGTCCGTACGTCCATTTTGTACCTCTATTTTAGTACGTGACAAAAAAAATCGGAAGAAAAATGTCCGGAACCTCATTTTTTGAGCGCGTGAAAATGCCAGTGAAACCAGTTTTGGGCCAAAAAGTGGATTTTTTCCCATTTTCGGGGGTCGAAAAAACCCATTTTCGGAAATGAAATTTCGCATTTTTTGGTCCGTACGTCCATTTTGTACCTCTATTTTAGCACGTGACAAAAAAAATCGGAAGAAAAATGTCCGGAACCTCATTTTTTGAGCGCGTGAAAATGCTAGTGAAACCAGTTTTGGGCCAAAAAGTGGATTTTTTCCCATTTTCGGGGGTCAAAAAAACCCATTTCCGGAAATGAAATTTCGCGTTTTTTGGTCTGTACATCCATTTTGTACCTCTATTTTAGCACCTGACAAAACAAATCAAAAGAAAAATGTCTGGAACCTCGTTTTTTGAGCGCGTGAAAATGCCAGTGAAACCAGTTTTGGGCCAAAAAGTGGATTTTTTTCCCATTTCGGGGGTCGAAAACACCCATTTCCGGAAATGAAATTTCGCGTTTTTTGGTCCGTACGTCCATTTTGTACCTCTATTTTATCACGTGACAAAAAAAATCGGATGAAAAATGTCCGGAACCTCATTTTTTGAGCGCGTGAAAATGCCAGTGAAACCAGTTTTGGGCCAAAAAGTGGATTTTTTTCCATTTTCGGGGGTCGAAAAAACCCATTTCCAAAAATGAAATTTTGCGTTTTTTGGTCCGTACGTCCATTTTGTACCTCTATTTTAGCACGTGACAAAAAAAAATCGGAAGAAAAATGTTTGGAACCTCATTTTTTGAGCGCGTGAAAATGCCAGTGAAACCAGCTTTCGGCCAAAAAGTGGATTTTTTTTCCCATTTTCGGGGGTCGAAAAAACCCATTTCCGGAAATGAAATTTCGCGTTTTTTGGTCTGTACATCCATTTCGTACCTCTATTTTAGCACCTGACAAAACAAATCAAAAGAAAAATGTCTGGAACCTCGTTTTTTGAGCGCGTGAAAATGCCAGTGAAACCAGCTTTCGGCCAAAAAGTGGATTTTTTTTCCCATTTTCGGGGGTCGAAAAAACCCATTTCCGGAAATGAAATTTCGCGTTTTTTGGTCCGTACGTCCATTTTGTACCTCTATTTTAGTACGTGACAAAAAAAATCGGAAGAAAAATGTCCGGAACCTCATTTTTTGAGCGCGTGAAAATGCCAGTGAAACCAGTTTTGGGCCAAAAAGTGGATTTTTTCCCATTTTCGGGGGTCGAAAAAACCCATTTTCGGAAATGAAATTTCGCATTTTTTGGTCCGTACGTCCATTTTGTACCTCTATTTTAGCACGTGACAAAAAAAATCGGAAGAAAAATGTCCGGAACCTCATTTTTTGAGCGCGTGAAAATGCTAGTGAAACCAGTTTTGGGCCAAAAAGTGGATTTTTTCCCATTTTCGGGGGTCAAAAAAACCCATTTCCGGAAATGAAATTTCGCGTTTTTTGGTCTGTACATCCATTTTGTACCTCTATTTTAGCACCTGACAAAACAAATCAAAAGAAAAATGTCTGGAACCTCGTTTTTTGAGCGCGTGAAAATGCCAGTGAAACCAGTTTTGGGCCAAAAAGTGGATTTTTTTCCCATTTCGGGGGTCGAAAACACCCATTTCCGGAAATGAAATTTCGCGTTTTTTGGTCCGTACGTCCATTTTGTACCTCTATTTTATCACGTGACAAAAAAAATTGGATGAAAAATGTCCGGAACCTCATTTTTTGAGCGCGTGAAAATGCCAGTGAAACCAGTTTTGGGCCAAAAAGTGGATTTTTTTCCATTTTCGGGGGTCGAAAAAACCCATTTCCAAAAATGAAATTTTGCGTTTTTTGGTCCGTACGTCCATTTTGTACCTCTATTTTAGCACGTGACAAAAAAAATCGGAAGAAAAATGTTTGGAACCTCATTTTTTGAGCGCGTGAAAATGCCAGTGAAACCAGCTTTCGGCCAAAAAGTGGATTTTTTTTCCCATTTTCGGGGGTCGAAAAAACCCATTTCCGGAAATGAAATTTCGCGTTTTTTGGTCTGTACATCCATTTTGTACCTCTATTTTAGCACCTGACAAAACAAATCAAAAGAAAAATGTCTGGAACCTCGTTTTTTGAGCGCGTGAAAATGCCAGTGAAACCAGCTTTCGGCCAAAAAGTGGATTTTTTTCCCATTTTCGGGGGTCGAAAAAACCCATTTCCGAAAATGAAATTTCGCGTTTTTTGGTCCGTACGTCCATTTTGTACCTCTATTTTAGTACGTGACAAAAAAAATCGGAAGAAAAATGTCCGGAACCTCATTTTTTGAGCGCGTGAAAATGCCAGTGAAACCAGTTTTGGGCCAAAAAGTGGATTTTTTCCCATTTTCGGGGGTCGAAAAAACCCATTTTCGGAAATGAAATTTCGCGTTTTTTGGTCCGTACATCCATTTTGTACCTCTATTTTAGCACGTGACAAAAAAAAATCGGAAGAAAAATGTCCGGAACCTCATTTTTTGAGCGCGTGAAAATGCTAGTGAAACCAGTTTTGGGCCAAAAAGTGGATTTTTTCCCATTTTCGGGGGTCAAAAAAACCCATTTCCGGAAATGAAATTTCGCGTTTTTTGGTCTGTACATCCATTTTGTACCTCTATTTTAGCACCTGACAAAACAAATCAAAAGAAAAATGTCTGGAACCTCATTTTTTGAGCGCGTGAAAATGCCAGTGAAACCAGTTTTGGGCCAAAAAGTGGATTTTTTTCCCATTTCGGGGGTCGAAAACACCCATTTCCGGAAATGAAATTTCGCGTTTTTTGGTCCGTACGTCCATTTTGTACCTCTATTTTATCACGTGACAAAAAAAATCGGATGAAAAATGTCCGGAACCTCATTTTTTGAGCGCGTGAAAATGCCAGTGAAACCAGTTTTGGGCCAAAAAGTGGATTTTTTTCCATTTTCGGGGGTCGAAAAAACCCATTTCCAAAAATGAAATTTTGCGTTTTTTGGTCCGTACGTCCATTTTGTACCTCTATTTTAGCACGTGACAAAAAAAATCGGAAGAAAAATGTTTGGAACCTCATTTTTTGAGCGCGTGAAAATGCCAGTGAAACCAGCTTTCGGCCAAAAAGTGGATTTTTTTTCCCATTTTCGGGGGTCGAAAAAACCCATTTCCGGAAATGAAATTTCGCGTTTTTTGGTCTGTACATCCATTTTGTACCTCTATTTTAGCACCTGACAAAACAAATCAAAAGAAAAATGTCTGGAACCTCGTTTTTTGAGCGCGTGAAAATGCCAGTGAAACCAGTTTTGGGCCAAAAAGTGGATTTTTTTCCCATTTCGGGGGTCGAAAACACCCATTTCCGGAAATGAAATTTCGCGGTTTTTGGTCCGTACGTCCATTTTGTACCTCTATTTTATCACGTGACAAAAAAAATCGGATGAAAAATGTCCGGAACCTCATTTTTTGAGCGCGTGAAAATGCCAGTGAAACCAGTTTTGGGCCAAAAAGTGGATTTTTTTCCATTTTCGGGGGTCGAAAAAACCCATTTCCAAAAATGAAATTTTGCGTTTTTTGGTCCGTACGTCCATTTTGTACCTCTATTTTAGCACGTGACAAAAAAAATCGGAAGAAAAATGTTTGGAACCTCATTTTTTGAGCGCGTGAAAATGCCAGTGAAACCAGCTTTCGGCCAAAAAGTGGATTTTTTTTCCCATTTTCGGGGGTCGAAAAAACCCATTTCCGGAAATGAAATTTCGCGTTTTTTGGTCCGTACGTCAATTTTGTACCTCTATTTTAGCACGTGACAAAAAAAATCTGAAGAAAAATGTTCGTAACCTCGTTTTTTGAGCGCGTGAAAATGCCAGTGAAACCAGTTTTGGGCCAAAAAGTTGATTTTTTCCCATTTTATGGGGTCGAAAAAACCCATTTCCGGAAATAAAATTTCTCATTTTTTGGTCCGTACGTCCATTTTGTACCTCTATTTTAGCACGTGGCAAAAACAATCGGAAGAAAAATGTTCGGAACCTCATTTTTTGAGCTCGTGAAAATGCCAGTGAAATCAGTTTTGGGCCAAAAAGTGGATTTTTTTCCCATTTTCGGGGGTCGAAAAAACCCATTTCCGGAAATGAAATTTCTCGTTTTTTGGTCCGTACGTCCATTTTGTACCTCTATTTTAGCACGTGACAAAAACAATCGGAAGAAAAATGTCCGGAACCTCATTTTTTGAGCGCGTGAAAATGCTAGTAAAACCAGTTTTGGGCCAAAAAGTGGATTTTTCCCCATTTTCGGGGGTCGAAAAAACTCATTTCCGAAAATGAAATTTCGCGTTTTTTGGTCCGTACGTCCATTTTATACCTCTATTTTAGCACGTGACAAAAAAATTGGAAGAAAAATGTCCGGAACCTCGTTTTTTGAGCGCGTGAAAATGCTAGTGAAACCAGTTTTGGGCCAAAAAGTTGATTTTTTTTCCCATTTTCGGGGGTCGAAAACACCCATTTCCGGAAATGAAATTTCGCGTTTTTTGGTCCGTACGTCCATTTTGTACCTCTATTTTAGCACGTGACAAAAAAAATCGGAAGAAAAATGTCCAGAACCTCATTTTTTGAGCACGTGAAAATGCCAGTGAAACCAGTTTTGGGCCAAAAAGTGGATTTTTTCCCATTTTCGGGGGTCGAAAAAACCCATTTTCGGAAATGAAATTTCGCGTTTTTTGGTCCGTACTTCCATTTTGTACCTCTATTTTAGTACGTGACAAAAAAAATCGGAAGAAAAATGTTCGGAACCTCATTTTTTGAGCGCGTGAAAATGCCAGTGAAACCAGTTTTGGGCCAAAAGTGGATTTTTTCCTATTTTCGGGGGTCAAAAAAACCCATTTCCGGAAATGATATTTCGCGTTTTTTGGTCCGTACGTCCATTTTGTACCTCTATTTTAGCACGTGATAAAAAAAATCGGAAGAAAAATGACTAGAACCTCATTTTTTGAGCGCGTGAAAATGCCAGTGAAACCAGTTTTGGGCCAAAAATGGATTTTTTCCCATTTTCGGGGTTCGAAAAAACCCATTTGCGGAAATGAAATTTTGCGTTTTTGGTCCTTACGTCCATTTTCTACCTCTATTTTAGCACGTGACAAAAAAAATCGGAAGAAAAATGTCCGGAACCTCATTTTTTGAGCGCGTGAAAATGCCAGTGAAACCAGTTTTGGGCCAAAAAGTGGATTTTTTCCCATTTTCGGGGGTCGAAAAAACCCATTTTCGGAAATGAAATTTCGCGTTTTTTGGTCCGTACGTCCATTTTGTACCTCTATTTTAGTACGTGACAAAAAAAATCGGAAGAAAAATGTTCGGAACCTCATTTTTTGAGCGCGTGAAAATGCCAGTGAAACCAGTTTTGGGCCAAAAAGTGGATTTTTTCCCCATTTTCGGTGGTCGAAAACACCCATTTCTGGAAATGAAATTTCGCGTTTTTTGGTCCGTACGTCCATTTTGTACCTCTATTTTAGCACGTGACAAAAAAAATCGGAATAAAAATGTCCAGAACCTCATTTTTTGAGCGCGTGAAAATGCTAGTGAAACCAGTTTTGGGCCAAAAAGTGGATTTTTTCCCATTTTCGGGGGTCAAAAAAACCCATTTTCGGAAATGAAATTTCGCGTTTTTTGGTCTGTACATCCATTTTGTACCTCTATTTTAGCACCTGACAAAACAAATCGAAAGAAAAATGTCTGGAACCTCGTTTTTTGAGCGCGTGAAAATGCCAGTGAAACCAGTTTTGGGCCAAAAGTGGATTTTTTCCTATTTTCGGGGGTCAAAAAAACCCATTTCCGGAAATGATATTTCGCGTTTTTTGGTCCGTACGTCCATTTTGTACCTCTATTTTAGCACGTGATAAAAACAATCGGAAGAAAAATGACCGGAACCTCATTTTTTGAGCGCGTGAAAATGCCAGTGAAACCAGTTTTGGGCCCAAAATGGATTTTTTCCCATTTTCGGGGTTCGAAAAAACCCATTTGCGGAAATGAAATTTCGCGTTTTTTGGTCCGCACATCCATTTTGTACCTCTATTTTAGCACGTGACAAAAAAAATCAGAAAAAAATGTCCGGAACCTCATTTTTTGAGCGCGTGAAAATGCCAGTGAAACCAGTTTTGGGCCAAAAAGTGGATTTTTTTCCATTTTCGGGGGTCGAAAAAACCCATTTCCAAAAATGAAATTTTGCGTTTTTTGGTCCGTACGTCCATTTTGTACCTCTATTTTAGCACGTGACAAAAAAAATCGGAAGAAAAATGTTTGGAACCTCATTTTTTGAGCGCGTGAAAATGCCAATGAAACCAGCTTTCGGCCAAAAAGTGGATTTTTTTTCCCATTTTCGGGGGTCGAAAAAACCCATTTCCGGAAATGAAATTTCGCGTTTTTTGGTCCGTACGTCAATTTTGTACCTCTATTTTAGCACGTGACAAAAAAAATCTGAAGAAAAATGTTCGTAACCTCATTTTTTGAGCGCGTGAAAATGCCAGTGAAACCAGTTTTGGGCCAAAAAGTTGATTTTTTCCCATTTTATGGGGTCGAAAAAACCCATTTCCGGAAATAAAATTTCTCATTTTTTGGTCCGTACGTCCATTTTGTACCTCTATTTTAGCACGTGGCAAAAACAATCGGAAGAAAAATGTTCGGAACCTCATTTTTTGAGCTCGTGAAAATGCCAGTGAAATCAGTTTTGGGCCAAAAAGTGGATTTTTTTCCCATTTTCGGGGGTCAAAAAAACCCATTTCCGGAAATGAAATTTCTCGTTTTTGGGTCCGTACGTCCATTTTGTACCACTATTTTAGCACGTGACAAAAACAATCGGAAGAAAAATGTCCGGAACCTCATTTTTTGAGCGCGTGAAAATGCTAGTAAAACCAGTTTTGGGCCAAAAAGTGGATTTTTCCCCATTTTCGGGGGTCGAAAAAACTCATTTCCGAAAATGAAATTTCGCGTTTTTTGGTCCGTACGTCCATTTTATACCTCTATTTTAGCACGTGACAAAAAAATTGGAAGAAAAATGTCCGGAACCTCGTTTTTTGAGCGCGTGAAAATGCCAGTGAAACCAGTTTTGGGCCAAAAAGTTGATTTTTTTTCCCATTTTCGGGGGTCGAAAACACCCATTTCCGGAAATGAAATTTCGCGTTTTTTGGTCCGTACGTCCATTTTGTACCTCTATTTTAGCACGTGACAAAAAAAATCGGAAGAAAAATGTCCAGAACCTCATTTTTTGAGCACGTGAAAATGCCAGTGAAACCAGTTTTGGGCCAAAAAGTGGATTTTTTCCCATTTTCGGGGGTCAAAAAAACCCATTTCCGGAAATGGAATTTCGCGTTTTTTGGTCTGTACATCCATTTTGTACCTCTATTTTAGCACCTGACAAAACAAATCGAAAGAAAAATGTCTGGAACCTCGTTTTTTGAGCGCGTGAAAATGCCAGTGAAACCAGTTTTGGGCCAAAAGTGGATTTTTTCCTATTTCGGGGGTCAAAAAAACCCATTTCCGGAAATGATATTTCGCGTTTTTTGGTCCGTACGTCCATTTTGTACCTCTATTTTAGCACGTGATAAAAAAAATCGGAAGAAAAATGACTAGAACCTCATTTTTTGAGCGCGTGAAAATGCCAGTGAAACCAGTTTTGGGCCAAAAATGGATTTTTTTCCCATTTTCGGGGTTCGAAAAAACCCATTTGCGGAAATGAAATTTTGCGTTTTTGGTCCTTACGTCCATTTTCTACCTCTATTTTAGCACGTGACAAAAAAAATCGGAAGAAAAATGTCCGGAACCTCATTTTTTGAGCGCGTGAAAATGCCAGTGAAACCAGTTTTGGGCCAAAAAGTGGATTTTTTCCCCATTTTCGGTGGTCGAAAACACCCATTTCTGGAAATGAAATTTCGCGTTTTTTGGTCCGTACGTCCATTTTGTACCTCTATTTTAGCACGTGACAAAAAAAATCGGAATAAAAATGTCCAGAACCTCATTTTTTGAGCGCGTGAAAATGCTAGTGAAACCAGTTTTGGGCCAAAAAGTGGATTTTTTCCCATTTTCGGGGGTCAAAAAAACCCATTTTCGGAAATGAAATTTCGCGTTTTTTGGTCTGTACATCCATTTTGTACCTCTATTTTAGCACCTGACAAAACAAATCGAAAGAAAAATGTCTGGAACCTCGTTTTTTGAGCGCGTGAAAATGCTAGTGAAACCAGTTTTGGGCCAAAAGTGGATTTTTTCCTATTTTCGGGGGTCAAAAAAACCCATTTCTGGAAATGATATTTCTCGTTTTTTGGTCCGTACGTCCATTTTGTACCTCTATTTTAGCACGTGACAAAAAAAATCGGAAGAAAAATGTTTGGAACCTCATTTTTTGAGCGCGTGAAAATGCCAGTGAAACCAGCTTTCGGCCAAAAAGTGGATTTTTTTTCCCATTTTCGGGGGTCGAAAAAACCCATTTCCGGAAATGAAATTTCGCGTTTTTTGGTCCGTACGTCAATTTTGTACCTCTATTTTAGCACGTGACAAAAAAAATCTGAAGAAAAATGTTCGTAACCTCGTTTTTTGAGCGCGTGAAAATGCCAGTGAAACCAGTTTTGGGCCAAAAAGTTGATTTTTTCCCATTTTATGGGGTCGAAAAAACCCATTTCCGGAAATAAAATTTCTCATTTTTTGGTCCGTACGTCCATTTTGTACCTCTATTTTAGCACGTGGCAAAAACAATCGGAAGAAAAATGTTCGGAACCTCATTTTTTGAGCTCGTGAAAATGCCAGTGAAATCAGTTTTGGGCCAAAAAGTGGATTTTTTTCCCATTTTCGGGGGTCGAAAAAACCCATTTCCGGAAATGAAATTTCTCGTTTTTTGGTCCGTACGTCCATTTTGTACCTCTATTTTAGCACGTGACAAAAACAATCGGAAGAAAAATGTCCGGAACCTCATTTTTTGAGCGCGTGAAAATGCTAGTAAAACCAGTTTTGGGCCAAAAAGTGGATTTTTCCCCATTTTCGGGGGTCGAAAAAACTCATTTCCGAAAATGAAATTTCGCGTTTTTTGGTCCGTACGTCCATTTTATACCTCTATTTTAGCACGTGACAAAAAAATTGGAAGAAAAATGTCCGGAACCTCGTTTTTTGAGCGCGTGAAAATGCTAGTGAAACCAGTTTTGGGCCAAAAAGTTGATTTTTTTTCCCATTTTCGGGGGTCGAAAACACCCATTTCCGGAAATGAAATTTCGCGTTTTTTGGTCCGTACGTCCATTTTGTACCTCTATTTTAGCACGTGACAAAAAAAATCGGAAGAAAAATGTCCAGAACCTCATTTTTTGAGCACGTGAAAATGCCAGTGAAACCAGTTTTGGGCCAAAAAGTGGATTTTTTCCCATTTTCGGGGGTCGAAAAAACCCATTTTCGGAAATGAAATTTCGCGTTTTTTGGTCCGTACTTCCATTTTGTACCTCTATTTTAGTACGTGACAAAAAAAATCGGAAGAAAAATGTTCGGAACCTCATTTTTTGAGCGCGTGAAAATGCCAGTGAAACCAGTTTTGGGCCAAAAGTGGATTTTTTCCTATTTTCGGGGGTCAAAAAAACCCATTTCCGGAAATGATATTTCGCGTTTTTTGGTCCGTACGTCCATTTTGTACCTCTATTTTAGCACGTGATAAAAAAAATCGGAAGAAAAATGACTAGAACCTCATTTTTTGAGCGCGTGAAAATGCCAGTGAAACCAGTTTTGGGCCAAAAATGGATTTTTTCCCATTTTCGGGGTTCGAAAAAACCCATTTGCGGAAATGAAATTTTGCGTTTTTGGTCCTTACGTCCATTTTCTACCTCTATTTTAGCACGTGACAAAAAAAATCGGAAGAAAAATGTCCGGAACCTCATTTTTTGAGCGCGTGAAAATGCCAGTGAAACCAGTTTTGGGCCAAAAAGTGGATTTTTTCCCATTTTCGGGGGTCGAAAAAACCCATTTTCGGAAATGAAATTTCGCGTTTTTTGGTCCGTACGTCCATTTTGTACCTCTATTTTAGTACGTGACAAAAAAAATCGGAAGAAAAATGTTCGGAACCTCATTTTTTGAGCGCGTGAAAATGCCAGTGAAACCAGTTTTGGGCCAAAAAGTGGATTTTTTCCCCATTTTCGGTGGTCGAAAACACCCATTTCTGGAAATGAAATTTCGCGTTTTTTGGTCCGTACGTCCATTTTGTACCTCTATTTTAGCACGTGACAAAAAAAATCGGAATAAAAATGTCCAGAACCTCATTTTTTGAGCGCGTGAAAATGCTAGTGAAACCAGTTTTGGGCCAAAAAGTGGATTTTTTCCCATTTTCGGGGGTCAAAAAAACCCATTTTCGGAAATGAAATTTCGCGTTTTTTGGTCTGTACATCCATTTTGTACCTCTATTTTAGCACCTGACAAAACAAATCGAAAGAAAAATGTCTGGAACCTCGTTTTTTGAGCGCGTGAAAATGCCAGTGAAACCAGTTTTGGGCCAAAAGTGGATTTTTTCCTATTTTCGGGGGTCAAAAAAACCCATTTCCGGAAATGATATTTCGCGTTTTTTGGTCCGTACGTCCATTTTGTACCTCTATTTTAGCACGTGATAAAAACAATCGGAAGAAAAATGACCGGAACCTCATTTTTTGAGCGCGTGAAAATGCCAGTGAAACCAGTTTTGGGCCCAAAATGGATTTTTTCCCATTTTCGGGGTTCGAAAAAACCCATTTGCGGAAATGAAATTTCGCGTTTTTTGGTCCGCACATCCATTTTGTACCTCTATTTTAGCACGTGACAAAAAAAATCAGAAAAAAATGTCCGGAACCTCATTTTTTGAGCGCGTGAAAATGCCAGTGAAACCAGTTTTGGGCCAAAAAGTGGATTTTTTTCCATTTTCGGGGGTCGAAAAAACCCATTTCCAAAAATGAAATTTTGCGTTTTTTGGTCCGTACGTCCATTTTGTACCTCTATTTTAGCACGTGACAAAAAAAATCGGAAGAAAAATGTTTGGAACCTCATTTTTTGAGCGCGTGAAAATGCCAATGAAACCAGCTTTCGGCCAAAAAGTGGATTTTTTTTCCCATTTTCGGGGGTCGAAAAAACCCATTTCCGGAAATGAAATTTCGCGTTTTTTGGTCCGTACGTCAATTTTGTACCTCTATTTTAGCACGTGACAAAAAAAATCTGAAGAAAAATGTTCGTAACCTCATTTTTTGAGCGCGTGAAAATGCCAGTGAAACCAGTTTTGGGCCAAAAAGTTGATTTTTTCCCATTTTATGGGGTCGAAAAAACCCATTTCCGGAAATAAAATTTCTCATTTTTTGGTCCGTACGTCCATTTTGTACCTCTATTTTAGCACGTGGCAAAAACAATCGGAAGAAAAATGTTCGGAACCTCATTTTTTGAGCTCGTGAAAATGCCAGTGAAATCAGTTTTGGGCCAAAAAGTGGATTTTTTTCCCATTTTCGGGGGTCAAAAAAACCCATTTCCGGAAATGAAATTTCTCGTTTTTGGGTCCGTACGTCCATTTTGTACCACTATTTTAGCACGTGACAAAAACAATCGGAAGAAAAATGTCCGGAACCTCATTTTTTGAGCGCGTGAAAATGCTAGTAAAACCAGTTTTGGGCCAAAAAGTGGATTTTTCCCCATTTTCGGGGGTCGAAAAAACTCATTTCCGAAAATGAAATTTCGCGTTTTTTGGTCCGTACGTCCATTTTATACCTCTATTTTAGCACGTGACAAAAAAATTGGAAGAAAAATGTCCGGAACCTCGTTTTTTGAGCGCGTGAAAATGCCAGTGAAACCAGTTTTGGGCCAAAAAGTTGATTTTTTTTCCCATTTTCGGGGGTCGAAAACACCCATTTCCGGAAATGAAATTTCGCGTTTTTTGGTCCGTACGTCCATTTTGTACCTCTATTTTAGCACGTGACAAAAAAAATCGGAAGAAAAATGTCCAGAACCTCATTTTTTGAGCACGTGAAAATGCCAGTGAAACCAGTTTTGGGCCAAAAAGTGGATTTTTTCCCATTTTCGGGGGTCAAAAAAACCCATTTCCGGAAATGGAATTTCGCGTTTTTTGGTCTGTACATCCATTTTGTACCTCTATTTTAGCACCTGACAAAACAAATCGAAAGAAAAATGTCTGGAACCTCGTTTTTTGAGCGCGTGAAAATGCCAGTGAAACCAGTTTTGGGCCAAAAGTGGATTTTTTCCTATTTCGGGGGTCAAAAAAACCCATTTCCGGAAATGATATTTCGCGTTTTTTGGTCCGTACGTCCATTTTGTACCTCTATTTTAGCACGTGATAAAAAAAATCGGAAGAAAAATGACTAGAACCTCATTTTTTGAGCGCGTGAAAATGCCAGTGAAACCAGTTTTGGGCCAAAAATGGATTTTTTTCCCATTTTCGGGGTTCGAAAAAACCCATTTGCGGAAATGAAATTTTGCGTTTTTGGTCCTTACGTCCATTTTCTACCTCTATTTTAGCACGTGACAAAAAAAATCGGAAGAAAAATGTCCGGAACCTCATTTTTTGAGCGCGTGAAAATGCCAGTGAAACCAGTTTTGGGCCAAAAAGTGGATTTTTTCCCCATTTTCGGTGGTCGAAAACACCCATTTCTGGAAATGAAATTTCGCGTTTTTTGGTCCGTACGTCCATTTTGTACCTCTATTTTAGCACGTGACAAAAAAAATCGGAATAAAAATGTCCAGAACCTCATTTTTTGAGCGCGTGAAAATGCTAGTGAAACCAGTTTTGGGCCAAAAAGTGGATTTTTTCCCATTTTCGGGGGTCAAAAAAACCCATTTTCGGAAATGAAATTTCGCGTTTTTTGGTCTGTACATCCATTTTGTACCTCTATTTTAGCACCTGACAAAACAAATCGAAAGAAAAATGTCTGGAACCTCGTTTTTTGAGCGCGTGAAAATGCTAGTGAAACCAGTTTTGGGCCAAAAGTGGATTTTTTCCTATTTTCGGGGGTCAAAAAAACCCATTTCTGGAAATGATATTTCTCGTTTTTTGGTCCGTACGTCCATTTTGTACCTCTATTTTAGCACGTGATAAAAACAATCGGAAGAAAAATGACCGGAACCTCATTTTTTGAGCGCGTGAAAATGCCAGTGAAACCAGTTTTGGGCCCAAAATGGATTTTTTCCCATTTTCGGGGTTAGAAAAAACCCATTTGCGGAAATGAAATTTCACGTTTTTTGGTCCGCGCATCCATTTTGTACCTCTATTTTAGCACGTGACAAAAAAAATCGGAAAAAAATGTCCGGAACCTCATTTTTTGAGCGCGTGAAAATGCTAGTGAAACCAGTTTTGGGCCAAAAAGTGGATTTTTTTCCATTTTCGGGGGTCGAAAAAACCCATTTCCAAAAATGAAATTTTGCGTTTTTTGGTCCGTACGTCCATTTTGTACCTCTATTTTAGCACGTGACAAAAAAATCGGAAGAAAAATGTTTGGAACCTCATTTTTTGAGCGCGTGAAAATGCCAGTGAAACCAGCTTTCGGCCAAAAAGTGGATTTTTTTTCCCATTTTCGGGGGTCGAAAAAACCCATTTCCGGAAATGAAATTTCGCGTTTTTTGGTCCGTACGTCAATTTTGTACCTCTATTTTAGCACGTGACAAAAAAAATCTGAAGAAAAATGTTCGTAACCTCGTTTTTTGAGCGCGTGAAAATGCCAGTGAAACCAGTTTTGGGCCAAAAAGTTGATTTTTTCCCATTTTATGGGGTCGAAAAAACCTATTTTCGGAAATAAAATTTCTCATTTTTTGGTCCGTACGTCCATTTTGTACCTCTATTTTAGCACGTGGCAAAAACAATAGGAAGAAAAATGTTCGGAACCTCATTTTTTGAGCTCGTGAAAATGCCAGTGAAATCAGTTTTGGGCCAAAAAGTGGATTTTTTTCCCATTTTCGGGGGTCGAAAAAACCCATTTCCGGAAATGAAATTTCTCGTTTTTGGGTCCGTACGTCCATTTTGTACCTCTATTTTAGCACGTGACAAAAACAATCGGAAGAAAAATGTCCGGAACCTCATTTTTTGAGCGCGTGAAAATGCTAGTAAAACCAGTTTTGGGCCAAAAAGTGGATTTTTCCCCATTTTCGGGGGTCGAAAAAACTCATTTCCGAAAATGAAATTTCGCGTTTTTTGGTCCGTACGTCCATTTTATACCTCTATTTTAGCACGTGACAAAAAAATTGGAAGAAAAATGTCCGGAACCTCGTTTTTTGAGCGCGTGAAAATGCCAGTGAAACCAGTTTTGGGCCAAAAAGTTGATTTTTTTTCCCATTTTCGGGGGTCGAAAACACCCATTTCCGGAAATGAAATTTCGCGTTTTTTGGTCCGTACGTCCATTTTGTACCTCTATTTTAGCACGTGACAAAAAAAATCGGAAGAAAAATGTCCAGAACCTCATTTTTTGAGCACGTGAAAATGCCAGTGAAACCAGTTTTGGGCCAAAAAGTGGATTTTTTCCCATTTTCGGGGGTCAAAAAAACCCATTTCCGGAAATGGAATTTCGCGTTTTTTGGTCTGTACATCCATTTTGTACCTCTATTTTAGCACCTGACAAAACAAATCGAAAGAAAAATGTCTGGAACCTCGTTTTTTGAGCGCGTGAAAATGCCAGTGAAACCAGTTTTGGGCCAAAAGTGGATTTTTTCCTATTTCGGGGGTCAAAAAAACCCATTTCCGGAAATGATATTTCACGTTTTTTGGTCCGTACGTCCATTTTGTACCTCTATTTTAGCACGTGATAAAAAAAATCGGAAGAAAAATGACTAGAACCTCATTTTTTGAGCGCGTGAAAATGCCAGTGAAACCAGTTTTGGGCCAAAAATGGATTTTTTTCCCATTTTCGGGGTTCGAAAAAACCCATTTGCGGAAATGAAATTTTGCGTTTTTGGTCCTTACGTCCATTTTCTACCTCTATTTTAGCACGTGACAAAAAAAATCGGAAGAAAAATGTCCGGAACCTCATTTTTTGAGCGCGTGAAAATGCCAGTGAAACTAGTTTTGGGCCAAAAAGTGGATTTTTTCCCCATTTTCGGTGGTCGAAAACACCCATTTATGGAAATGAAATTTCGCGTTTTTTGGTCCGTACGTCCATTTTGTACCTCTATTTTAGCACGTGACAAAAAAAATCGGAATAAAAATGTCCAGAACCTCATTTTTTGAGCGCGTGAAAATGCTAGTGAAACCAGTTTTGGGCCAAAAAGTGGATTTTTTCCCATTTTCGGGGGTCAAAAAAACCCATTTTCGGAAATGAAATTTCGCGTTTTTTGGTCTGTACATCCATTTTGTACCTCTATTTTAGCACCTGACAAAACAAATCGAAAGAAAAATGTCTGGAACCTCGTTTTTTGAGCGCGTGAAAATGCCAGTGAAACCAGTTTTGGGCCAAAAGTGGATTTTTTCCTATTTTCGGGGGTCAAAAAAACCCATTTCCGGAAATGATATTTCGCGTTTTTTGGTCCGTACGTCCATTTTGTACCTCTATTTTAGCACGTGATAAAAACAATCGGAAGAAAAATGACCGGAACCTCATTTTTTGAGCGCGTGAAAATGCCAGTGAAACCAGTTTTGGGCCCAAAATGGATTTTTTCCCATTTTCGGGGTTAGAAAAAACCCATTTGCGGAAATGAAATTTCGCGTTTTTTCGTCCGCACATCCATTTTGTACCTCTATTTTAGCACGTGACAAAAAAAATCGGAAAAAAATGTCCGGAACCTCATTTTTTGAGCGCGTGAAAATGCCAGTGAAACCAGTTTTGGGCCAAAAAGTGGATTTTTTTCCATTTTCGGGGGTCGAAAAAACCCATTTCCAAAAATGAAATTTTGCGTTTTTTGGTCCGTACGTCCATTTTGTACCTCTATTTTAGCACGTGACAAAAAAAATCGGAAGAAAAATGTTTGGAACCTCATTTTTTGAGCGCGTGAAAATGCCAGTGAAACCAGCTTTCGGCCAAAAAGTGGATTTTTTTTCCCATTTTCGGGGGTCGAAAAAACCCATTTCCGGAAATGAAATTTCGCGTTTTTTGGTCCGTACGTCAATTTTGTACCTCTATTTTAGCACGTGACAAAAAAAATCTGAAGAAAAATGTTCGTAACCTCATTTTTTGAGCGCGTGAAAATGCCAGTGAAACCAGTTTTGGGCCAAAAAGTTGATTTTTTCCCATTTTATGGGGTCGAAAAAACCCATTTCCGGAAATAAAATTTCTCATTTTTTGGTCCGTACGTCCATTTTGTACCTCTATTTTAGCACGTGGCAAAAACAATCGGAAGAAAAATGTTCGGAACCTCATTTTTTGAGCTCGTGAAAATGCCAGTGAAATCAGTTTTGGGCCAAAAAGTGGATTTTTTTCCCATTTTCGGGGGTCGAAAAAACCCATTTCCGGAAATGAAATTTCTCGTTTTTGGGTCCGTACGTCCATTTTGTACCTCTATTTTAGCACGTGACAAAAACAATCGGAAGAAAAATGTCCGGAACCTCATTTTTTGAGCGCGTGAAAATGCTAGTAAAACCAGTTTTGGGCCAAAAAGTGGATTTTTCCCCATTTTCGGGGGTCGAAAAAACTCATTTCCGAAAATGAAATTTCGCGTTTTTTGGTCCGTACGTCCATTTTATACCTCTATTTTAGCACGTGACAAAAAAATTGGAAGAAAAATGTCCGGAACCTCGTTTTTTGAGCGCGTGAAAATGCCAGTGAAACCAGTTTTGGGCCAAAAAGTTGATTTTTTTTCCCATTTTCGGGGGTCGAAAACACCCATTTCCGGAAATGAAATTTCGCGTTTTTTGGTCCGTACGTCCATTTTGTACCTCTATTTTAGCACGTGACAAAAAAATCGGAAGAAAAATGTCCAGAACCTCATTTTTTGAGCACGTGAAAATGCCAGTGAAACCAGTTTTGGGCCAAAAAGTGGTTTTTTTCCCATTTTCGGGGGTCAAAAAAACCCATTTCCGGAAATGGAATTTCGCGTTTTTTGGTTTGTACATCCATTTTGTACCTCTATTTTAGCACCTGACAAAACAAATCGAAAGAAAAATGTCTGGAACCTCGTTTTTTGAGCGCGTGAAAATGCCAGTGAAACCAGTTTTGGGCCAAAAGTGGATTTTTTCCTATTTCGGGGGTCAAAAAAACCCATTTCCGGAAATGATATTTCGCGTTTTTTGGTCCGTACGTCCATTTTGTACCTCTATTTTAGCACGTGATAAAAAAAATCGGAAGAAAAATGACTAGAACCTCATTTTTTGAGCGCGTGAAAATGCCAGTGAAACCAGTTTTGGGCCAAAAATGGATTTTTTTCCCATTTTCGGGGTTCGAAAAAACCCATTTGCGGAAATGAAATTTTGCGTTTTTGGTCCTTACGTCCATTTTCTACCTCTATTTTAGCACGTGACAAAAAAAATCGGAAGAAAAATGTCCGGAACCTCATTTTTTGAGCGCGTGAAAATGCCAGTGAAACCAGTTTTGGGCCAAAAAGTGGATTTTTTCCCATTTTCGGGGGTCGAAAAAACCCATTTTCGGAAATGAAATTTCGCGTTTTTTGGTCCGTACGTCCATTTTGTACCTCTATTTTAGTACGTGACAAAAAAAATCGGAAGAAAAATGTTCGGAACCTCATTTTTTGAGCGCGTGAAAATGCCAGTGAAACCAGTTTTGGGGCAAAAAGTGGATTTTTTCCCCATTTTCGGTGGTCGAAAACACCCATTTCTGGAAATGAAATTTCGCGTTTTTTGGTCCGTACGTCCATTTTGTACCTCTATTTTAGCACGTGACAAAACAAATCGGAATAAAAATGTCCAGAACCTCATTTTTTGAGCGCGTGAAAATGCTAGTGAAACCAGTTTTGGGCCAAAAAGTGGATTTTTTCCCATTTTCGGGGGTCAAAAAAACCCATTTTCGGAAATGAAATTTCGCGTTTTTTGGTCTGTACATCCATTTTGTACCTCTATTTTAGCACCTGACAAAACAAATCGAAAGAAAAATGTCTGGAACCTCGTTTTTTGAGCGCGTGAAAATGCCAGTGAAACCAGTTTTGGGCCAAAAGTGGATTTTTTCCTATTTTCGGGGGTCAAAAAAACCCATTTCCGGAAATGATATTTCGCGTTTTTTGGTCCGTACGTCCATTTTGTACCTCTATTTTAGCACGTGATAAAAACAATCGGAAGAAAAATGACCGGAACCTCATTTTTTGAGCGCGTGAAAATGCCAGTGAAACCAGTTTTGGGCCCAAAATGGATTTTTTCCCATTTTCGGGGTTCGAAAAAACCCATTTGCGGAAATGAAATTTCGCGTTTTTTGGTCCGCACATCCATTTTGTACCTCTATTTTAGCACGTGACAAAAAAAATCGGAAAAAAATGTCCGGAACCTCATTTTTTGAGCGCGTGAAAATGCCAGTGAAACCAGTTTTGGGCCAAAAAGTGGATTTTTTTCCATTTTCGGGGGTCGAAAAAACCTATTTCCAAAAATGAAATTTTGCGTTTTTTGGTCCGTACGTCCATTTTGTACCTCTATTTTAGCACGTGACAAAAAAAATCGGAAGAAAAATGTTTGGAACCTCATTTTTTGAGCGCGTGAAAATGCCAGTGAAACCAGCTTTCGGCCAAAAAGTGGATTTTTTTTCCCATTTTCGGGGGTCGAAAAAACCCATTTCCGGAAATGAAATTTCGCGTTTTTTGGTCCGTACGTCAATTTTGTACCTCTATTTTAGCACGTGACAAAAAAAATCTGAAGAAAAATGTTCGTAACCTCGTTTTTTGAGCGCGTGAAAATGCCAGTGAAACCAGTTTTGGGCCAAAAAGTTGATTTTTTCCCATTTTATGGGGTCGAAAAAACCCATTTCCGGAAATAAAATTTCTCATTTTTTGGTCCGTACGTCCATTTTGTACCTCTATTTTAGCACGTGGCAAAAACAATCGGAAGAAAAATGTTCGGAACCTCATTTTTTGAGCTCGTGAAAATGCCAGTGAAATCAGTTTTGGGCCAAAAAGTGGATTTTTTTCCCATTTTCGGGGGTCGAAAAAACCCATTTCCGGAAATGAAATTTCTCGTTTTTGGGTCCGTACGTCCATTTTGTACCTCTATTTTAGCACGTGACAAAAACAATCGGAAGAAAAATGTCCGGAACCTCATTTTTTGAGCGCGTGAAAATGCTAGTAAAACCAGTTTTGGGCCAAAAAGTGGATTTTTCCCCATTTTCGGGGGTCGAAAAAACTCATTTCCGAAAATGAAATTTCGTGTTTTTTGGTCCGTACGTCCATTTTATACCTCTATTTTAGCACGTGACAAAAAAATTGGAAGAAAAATGTCCGGAACCTCGTTTTTTGAGCGCGTGAAAATGCCAGTGAAACCAGTTTTGGGCCAAAAAGTTGATTTTTTTTCCCATTTTCGGGGGTCGAAAACACCCATTTCCGGAAATGAAATTTCGCGTTTTTTGGTCCGTACGTCCATTTTGTACCTCTATTTTAGCACGTGACAAAAAAAATCGGAAGAAAAATGTCCAGAACCTCATTTTTTGAGCACGTGAAAATGCCAGTGAAACCAGTTTTGGGCCAAAAAGTGGATTTTTTCCCATTTTCGGGGGTCAAAAAAACCCATTTCCGGAAATGGAATTTTGCGTTTTTTGGTCTGTGCATCCATTTTGTACCTCTATTTTAGCACCTGACAAAACAAATCGAAAGAAAAATGTCTGGAACCTCGTTTTTTGAGCGCGTGAAAATGCCAGTGAAACCAGTTTTGGGCCAAAAGTGGATTTTTTTCCTATTTCGGGGGTCAAAAAAACCCATTTCCGGAAATGATATTTCGCGTTTTTTGGTCCGTACGTCCATTTTGTACCTCTATTTTAGCACGTGATAAAAAAAATCGGAAGAAAAATGACTAGAACCTCATTTTTTGAGCGCGTGAAAATGCCAGTGAAACCAGTTTTGGGCCAAAAATGGATTTTTTTCCCATTTTCGGGGTTCGAAAAAACCCATTTGCGGAAATGAAATTTTGCGTTTTTGGTCCTTACGTCCATTTTCTACCTCTATTTTAGCACGTGACAAAAAAAAATCGGAAGAAAAATGTCCGGAACCTCATTTTTTGAGCGCGTGAAAATGCCAGTGAAACCAGTTTTGGGCCAAAAAGTGGATTTTTTCCCATTTTCGGGGGTCGAAAAAACCCATTTTCGGAAATGAAATTTCGCGTTTTTTGGTCCGTACGTCCATTTTGTACCTCTATTTTAGTACGTGACAAAAAAAATCGGAAGAAAAATGTTCGGAACCTCATTTTTTGAG
Organism: Heracleum sosnowskyi; assembly: GCA_030848705.1. Taxonomy (NCBI): domain Eukaryota; kingdom Viridiplantae; phylum Streptophyta; class Magnoliopsida; order Apiales; family Apiaceae; genus Heracleum; species Heracleum sosnowskyi. The sequence goes on from JAUIZM010000031.1 coordinate 138,776, forward strand.
CGCGTGAAAATGCCAGTGAAACCAGTTTTGGGCCAAAAAGTGGATTTTTTCCCCATTTTCGGTGGTCGAAAACACCCATTTCTGGAAATGAAATTTCGCGTTTTTTGGTCCGTACGTCCATTTTGTACCTCTATTTTAGCACGTGACAAAAAAAATCGGAATAAAAATGTCCAGAACCTCATTTTTTGAGCGCGTGAAAATGCTAGTGAAACCAGTTTTGGGCCAAAAAGTGGATTTTTTCCCATTTTCGGGGGTCAAAAAAACCCATTTTCGGAAATGAAATTTCGCGTTTTTTGGTCTGTACATCCATTTTGTACCTCTATTTTAGCACCTGACAAAACAAATCGAAAGAAAAATGTCTGGAACCTCGTTTTTTGAGCGCGTGAAAATGCCAGTGAAACCAGTTTTGGGCCAAAAGTGGATTTTTTCCTATTTTCGGGGGTCAAAAAAACCCATTTCCGGAAATGATATTTCGCGTTTTTTGGTCCGTACGTCCATTTTGTACCTCTATTTTAGCACGTGATAAAAACAATCGGAAGAAAAATGACCGGAACCTCATTTTTTGAGCGCGTGAAAATGCCAGTGAAACCAGTTTTGGGCCCAAAATGGATTTTTTCCCATTTTCGGGGTCCGAAAAAACCCATTTACGGAAATGAAATTTCGCGTTTTTTGGTCCGCACATCCATTTTGTACCTCTATTTTAGCACGTGACAAAAAAAATCGGAAAAAAATGTCCGGAACCTCATTTTTTGAGCGCGTGAAAATGCCAGTGAAACCAGTTTTGGGCCAAAAAGTGGATTTTTTCCCATTTTCGGGGGTCGAAAAAACCCATTTTCGGAAATGAAATTTCGCGTTTTTTGGTCCGTACGTCCATTTTGTACCTCTATTTTAGTACGTGACAAAAAAAATCGGAAGAAAAATGTTCGGAACCTCATTTTTTGAGCGCGTGAAAATGCCAGAGAAACCAGTTTTGGGCCAAAAAGTGGATTTTTTTCCCATTTTCGGTGGTCGAAAACACCCATTTCTAGAAATGAAATTTCACGTTTTTTGGTCCGTACGTCCATTTTGTACCTCTATTTTAGCACGTGACAAAAAAAATCGGAATAAAAATGTCCAGAACCTCATTTTTTGAGCGCGTGAAAATGCTAGTGAAACCAGTTTTGGGCCAAAAAGTGGATTTTTTCCCATTTTCGGGGGTCAAAAAAACCCATTTTCGGAAATGAAATTTCGCGTTTTTTGGTCTGTACATCCATTTTGTACCTCTATTTTAGCACCTGACAAAACAAATCGAAAGAAAAATGTGTGGAACCTCGTTTTTTGAGCGCGTGAAAATGCCAGTGAAACCAGTTTTGGGCCAAAAGTGGATTTTTTCCTATTTTCGGGGGTCAAAAAAAACCCATTTCCGGAAATGATATTTCTTGTTTTTTGGTCCGTACGTCCATTTTGTACCTCTATTTTAGCACGTGATAAAAACAATCGGAAGAAAAATGACCGGAACCTCATTTTTTGAGCGCGTGAAAATGCCAGTGAAACCAGTTTTGGGCCAAAAAGTGGATTTTTTTCCATTTTCGGGGGTCGAAAAAACCCATTTCCAAAAATGAAATTTTGCGTTTTTTGGTCCGTACGTCCATTTTGTACCTCTATTTTAGCACGTGACAAAAAAAATCGGAAGAAAAATGTTTGGAACCTCATTTTTTGAGCGCGTGAAAATGCCAGTGAAACCAGCTTTCGGCCAAAAAGTGGATTTTTTTTCCCATTTTCGGGGGTCGAAAAAACCCATTTCCGGAAATGAAATTTCGCGTTTTTTGGTCCGTACGTCAATTTTGTACCTCTATTTTAGCACGTGACAAAAAAAATCTGAAGAAAAATGTTCGTAACCTCGTTTTTTGAGCGCGTGAAAATGCCAGTGAAACCAGTTTTGGGCCAAAAAGTTGATTTTTTCCCATTTTATGGGGTCGAAAAAACCCATTTCCGGAAATAAAATTTCTCATTTTTTGGTCCGTACGTCCATTTTGTACCTCTATTTTAGCACGTGGCAAAAACAATCGGAAGAAAAATGTTCGGAACCTCATTTTTTGAGCTCGTGAAAATGCCAGTGAAATCAGTTTTGGGCCAAAAAGTGGATTTTTTTCCCATTTTCGGGGGTCGAAAAAACCCATTTCCGGAAATGAAATTTCTCGTTTTTTGGTCCGTACGTCCATTTTGTACCTCTATTTTAGCACGTGACAAAAACAATCGGAAGAAAAATGTCCGGAACCTCATTTTTTGAGCGCGTGAAAATGCTAGTAAAACCAGTTTTGGGCCAAAAAGTGGATTTTTCCCCATTTTCGGGGGTCGAAAAAACTCATTTCCGAAAATGAAATTTCGCGTTTTTTGGTCCGTACGTCCATTTTATACCTCTATTTTAGCACGTGACAAAAAAATTGGAAGAAAAATGTCCGGAACCTCGTTTTTTGAGCGCGTGAAAATGCCAGTGAAACCAGTTTTGGGCCAAAAAGTTGATTTTTTTTCCCATTTTCGGGGGTCGAAAACACCCATTTCCGGAAATGAAATTTCGCGTTTTTTGGTCCGTACGTCCATTTTGTACCTCTATTTTAGCACGTGACAAAAAAAATCGGAAGAAAAATGTCCAGAACCTCATTTTTTGAGCACGTGAAAATGCCAGTGAAACCAGTTTTGGGCCAAAAAGTGGATTTTTTCCCATTTTCGGGGGTCAAAAAAACCCATTTCCGGAAATGGAATTTTGCGTTTTTTGGTCTGTGCATCCATTTTGTACCTCTATTTTAGCACCTGACAAAACAAATCGAAAGAAAAATGTCTGGAACCTCGTTTTTTGAGCGCGTGAAAATGCCAGTGAAACCAGTTTTGGGCCAAAAGTGGATTTTTTTCCTATTTCGGGGGTCAAAAAAACCCATTTCCGGAAATGATATTTCGCGTTTTTTGGTCCGTACGTCCATTTTGTACCTCTATTTTAGCACGTGATAAAAAAAATCGGAAGAAAAATGACTAGAACCTCATTTTTTGAGCGCGTGAAAATGCCAGTGAAACCAGTTTTGGGCCAAAAATGGATTTTTTTCCCATTTTCGGGGTTCGAAAAAACCCATTTGCGGAAATGAAATTTTGCGTTTTTGGTCCTTACGTCCATTTTCTACCTCTATTTTAGCACGTGACAAAAAAAATCGGAAGAAAAATGTCCGGAACCTCATTTTTTGAGCGCGTGAAAATGCCAGTGAAACCAGTTTTGGGCCAAAAAGTGGATTTTTCCCATTTTCGGGGGTCGAAAAAACCCATTTTCGGAAATGAAATTTCGCGTTTTTTGGTCCGTACGTCCATTTTGTACCTCTACTTTAGTACGTGACAAAAAAAATCGGAAGAAAAATGTTCGGAACCTCATTTTTTGAGCGCGTGAAAATGCCAGTGAAACCAGTTTTGGGCCAAAAAGTGGATTTTTTTCCCATTTTCGGTGGTCGAAAACACCCATTTCTGGAAATGAAATTTCGCGTTTTTTGGTCCGTACGTCCATTTTGTACCTCTATTTTAGCACGTGACAAAAAAAATCGGAATAAAAATGTCCAGAACCTCATTTTTTGAGCGCGTGAAAATGCTAGTGAAACCAGTTTTGGGCCAAAAAGTGGATTTTTTCCCATTTTCGGGGGTCAAAAAAACCCATTTTCGGAAATGAAATTTCGCGTTTTTTGGTCTGTACATCCATTTTGTACCTCTATTTTAGCACCTGACAAAACAAATCGAAAGAAAAATGTCTGGAACCTCGTTTTTTGAGCGCGTGAAAATGCCAGTGAAACCAGTTTTGGGCCAAAAGTGGATTTTTTCCTATTTTCGGGGGTCAAAAAAACCCATTTCCGGAAATGATATTTCGCGTTTTTTGGTCCGTACGTCCATTTTGTACCTCTATTTTAGCACGTGATAAAAACAATCGGAAGAAAAATGACCGGAACCTCATTTTTTGAGCGCGTGAAAATGCCAGTGAAACCAGTTTTGGGCCCAAAATGGATTTTTTCCCATTTTCGGGGTTCGAAAAAACCCATTTGCGGAAATGAAATTTCGCGTTTTTTGGTCCGCACATCCATTTTGTACCTCTATTTTAGCACGTGACAAAAAAAATCGGAAAAAAATGTCTGGAACCTCATTTTTTGAGCTCGTGAAAATGCCAGTGAAACCAGTTTTGGGCCAAAAAGTGGATTTTTTCCCATTTTCGGGGGTCGAAAAAACCCATTTTCGGAAATGAAATTTCGCGTTTTTTGGTCCGTACGTCCAGTTTGTACCTCTATTTTATCACGTGACAAAAACATCGGATGAAAAATGTTCGGAACCTCATTTTTTGAGCGCGTGAAAATGCCAGTGAAACCAGTTTTGGGCCAAAAAGTTGATTTTTTCCCATTTTCGGGGGTCGAAAAAACCCTTTTCCGGAAATGAAATTTCGCGTTTTTTGGTCCGTACGTCCATTTTGTACCTCTATTTTAGCACGTGACAAAAAAAATCGGAAGAAAAATGTTTGGAACCTCATTTTTTGAGCGCGTGAAAATGCCAGTGAAACCAGTTTTCGGCCAAAAAGTGGATTTTTTCCCATTTTCGGGGGTCGAAAACACCCATTTCCGGAAATGAAATTTCGCGTTTTTTGGTCCGTACGTTCATTTTGTACCTCTATTTTATCACGTGACAAAAAAATCGGATGAAAAATGTAATAACCCGAATTTTTGGATTAATTAAAACTTTTCTTATTATGATTAAGTGCATCAGTGAATAGTGAATTTGGTGGATGAATAGTGATTTTGAGGGTTAAGAAAATTTTTCATGCCACCTATGTACGAGACGTAGTGTGGATATTTCAAAGTCATATTAGTGATCTACGGAGTAAATAAGTGAATGCAAAGACGATCGGAATTCAGAAATTCCAAATTTTATTTTGGTGAAGTATTTGACCGGGCAGTGAATTATATATTATTATATTCAAGAAATGAGATATTAAATTAAGGATTTGAGGATTTAATATTTTGGAATTTTATTATATTTGATTTGAGAATTTAGAACGAAAACCACTGAGACAGTGAAACGAAGATTCTAGAAACCGCTGAAACTTTATAACAAGGAGATTAAGAATATTCGGAAAAGCGTGAGAACCGTTTCTGAGAACAAGTAATAAAAAGAGAATAAACGAGGAATATTGGAATTAAGATCGAGTTAAGGTATTGTACCACAGTGGAGTAATAAGGTGCAACGTATAAGTCGTAACATATTAATCGTATTAAACGATACAAGATTACACCAACACAAGCTAGATTAAGTAGTGGAGCATGACTCATTTTCCACTAACTCAAGGATAAGTAGTGCTTGGTGAGTCATTCCCCACTAACAACAAGATAAGGTAGCATTAGGAAGATATTATCACATTATTGCACATTAACCAAGCAAGAACACAAAGCAAACTCCTTTTTCTCTCAAACTGCCCAGCAGAAACGTGATCAATAGAAAACTCCATAACTCCAGTTTTACACATGGTAAAATCACCAAAATTTAACCACAGCTTCTACACTCCATGTATAACATCTGTTCAAACTTTCATGGCAATCCAAGGTGTTTAGCCTAGTCAAATATCCTCCCCAAGTTGAAGAATCTAAACTGCCATGATCTTGGCAGTTTCTGCACCGATTTTCAAACGGCCGTATCTCTCTCATTTCTAAATGAAATCTTGCGTTCTATAGCTTGTTGGAACGCCATGGAGATGCTCTACAACTACTCTTTAGAAACCTCGCCCAGAAAAGCAGGGTAAGGACCTCGTTTGGGCAGTTCTTTGAACAGATGAATAGTAACTTTCAATAACTAACTTTGATTTCTTGACTTCTTTTGATGATCTAAGCTTGGTCAAGGAAATCTAAGGGCTAGACAAGGCTTACTACGTGATCATACACTCCAAGGAAGGTATTAACCCCATGAACCCTTAGTTGACTTTGAGTTTTGTGGATGTTCTTGATGATTGTTAGCTTAGTTGAGATTATAGTGTTAATATAAGCATGTTAGCATGATCTTGTAGTTGGTTTAGCCATTTGTTGATTAAGATGTTAAAGTATGATACCCCTGGACTTGTGGAGATGAGAATCATGTTTTTAAGATGTATGGATGCCCGGTGTGGCTTGGTTTGATGATTATGATTTTTGGAACGCCCGATTTATAGCCGTCGTAATGCCCAAATTTTTACCTACTGATTGGTTCCCTGTTTTTCCTCTGTTAGAGCTCGACCCTTGAGTCCTACTGCCCATGATTGTATAGTTTATGTTATAATCTTCGTAATGATATGTGGTTCGCCTAATTTGGCCGAACGGTTTAAGAGAAAAGTGAGTTTTAGTAAACGCCGTTCGGAAGAACGACCCATCTCTGGTCAGCAAATTTGAGTCTATATTTGGACCACTTCGGAGCCATATTAAAATGTGAAACTTTGAGGAATAATACTAGAGACAGTTAGGAAGGCTCACGAAAAGGATTCGTATTAAAACGATTATTTTTCGATTTTATAAAAATGTTTTAGTCAAGGTCGCGCAAGTGAAAACCACTGAAAACGAGACTTAGAAACCAAGGTTCCAAATGGTTAAGTATAACTTGGATTTGAGAATGGATTTCGAACCAAACTTATGATATAAGAATTTGACAAATAACATGGACTTAGTATGAGCCTATAACGAGTTAGTAATTCCTTGGTTGTGTTTCGCTTACGTGTTTAAGCATTGAGTTATAAGTGGTTTATCGAGGGGATTAACCGTGTGTTTTCGTTTGACTTTGTCTAGATTGTCCGACATCGTCGCGAACCCCTATCACTTCTCGAGCATCAGGCAAGTTTCTAAAAACCATATTTTGAAGTATGCATATACTAGATGCAAGTTATGTATGCATACTCTATCGTTCAGAGTATATTTATTTTGAAATATATGAAATATGTTGAATAAGTTTCAATCCATATTTGCAAGTTTCCCAATATTGTGCTTCCTTATCAAAACCAGTATATCCTTGGTCTTGTTAATGATATTAAATTCTGCTCGTGCGATAACCAAAATCCCATGACCTTATAATACTGTTGATGGGTGGTGATGCTTTTAAGATCCTACGCCTTGAATTATATGGTGTATATATTTATAAACTTTTCGTATGGTGGAAGGGGACTTTATATCATAAGGTAGGTATTTGTGTACGGGAATAAGAAAGGCTCAGAGGGTAGAGCATGTATTGAGTTTATAACTTAGCCAGCGTATCGGGGTTATTTTGTAAGGTATATTTTCGAAAACCCGGACAGAGCTTTTTAGAAAGATTTTCGCAATAATTAACCTAAAGGCAACATCACCAATAAACAGTGTTTATTTAATTAGTAAATACTTCTGGAAGCATTTACGGATTAAATAAGCCTTATTCGTCTAATTAAATTTGTTTACTTAGATGAATATCATTTTCAAAATGTTTTCTTAAAATCGCTTTGTTCCGGAATGATAACAAAGATATCCGGTAACCGTTATTCGAGGATTAATTATTTATTTAATGAATATTGTTTTGAATATTCATCTGGGGATTACTTAAAGTATATTAATTTTGAATATTCAGTTGAAGATTATTTAATTATTTAACGAATATTATTTATATTCATTTAAGGATTATTTAATTAATGAATATTAATTTTGAATATTCATTTATCGATTATCTATTTAAGGATTATTTATTTAAGGATTATTTACCTAATGAATATTACCTTTTAGTATTCATTTGGGTTTTATTTATTTAATGAATATTATTTTCAAATATTCAATTGAGATTATTATTTAATGAATATTATTTTGAATATTCATTCGAGGTTACATTTATTTGAATTATTCATTCGAGGTTTATTAGTTAATGAATATTATGTGGAATATTCATTTAATCCTTATTTATTTAATGGATATTATTTCTAAATATTCATTCAAAGTTTATTTACTTAATGAATATTATTTTCGAATATTCATTTGAGGGTTTACTTATTTAATAAATGTTATTAATTATTTGAAATCAGAAAGAGGTTCCCAAAACAATGTTTTCCATTTAAGTCCGTCTTTTAAGAGGATTTAAATGCTCGCTCAACGATCAAAAATATGGGAAACCTGATTTAAGTGACTACTACTCTTTTTAAACTCTCAACTCAAAACTGTCAAGGGACAGATATTTTCTCGGAGCAATGTAATTGCTGCAAGTCAAATATGGTGTTACCACCTCAACGCTCGAGGGGTAAATTCATGGAACAAGTCTGAAATCCATTAACAAGCATCGCTTGGGAAATATTGGTGAACTCCCCCTTTCCAACCCGATACGACTACTTTATGGAGTCCTATTAACAAGTATTATACTTGGGGAAAGGAGGACAAGCTTTACGTTTCAGAGTCATGGATACTATTCGAACTAGGAGTATTTGTGTAAGAGACTGTAGGTGGCAGCCCATCATTAGTGTGTAAGAGACTGCAGGTGGCAGCCCATCACCATATTAGGGTCCGAGTGGCGCCGGTCCCATTAATGCCCAACCGTTGGCAGGGGAGATCCGGCGTATGGTGGACAAGTAAATCCATATGTTCTTCCTTCTACATGTAGAGAAACAAATCTTTAGGGGCACAACTTACGACTGATCATCGTAAGGGTGTGACCTCTGGCGCGACATACTCCAGCATTAGTTCATCATCCAATTTGGATATTCCTGCAACATGTGTTGGGGTGTAGAACCAATCGTGTTGGCAGGGGGTTGAAAAGTGTTTGGAAATGAAGTGACAATAAATTCATGCAACTTCATCTTTTGTTTTATGAGTTATGACTCTGATAAAACCTGATTAAGGATATATATGCCTAAGTGGATTTTGGGTTACGTGAATATTTTATTAATTTTCCTCGTAACTTCATCGTTTATATCATATGACTCTGTGGATACCCTACATAACATGAGTTATGGTAAGGGAGTTGTTTATACTGAATCATCTTATAACTTCATCTTTTAAGTTATATTTTGATATTCTGCTTATATATAGCAGATATTTTTGGAAAGGTTATGTTTGGTTTATTTTGAAACCTCATCTTTGATACTAGAACTTTGTTCATAATATAGCAAAAGTTGCAGAAATATTATGAAATGATATTTGAATTACAATAAAGGTACTATTTTTGGAATACCTTCCGATAAGGGAATAATTTCAGTATCGAGATATTTTGACAAATTATTGTCTTATACCCGCTTTATTCTGGGTTGAGTTAAAGGTAGAAGTATGCCATACTTTCATTACCTTGCTGAGCTATCGCTCACTCTTGCTATTGTTTTATATATATTATATAGCAGCGAAGCAAGATGCCAATGGGACGGCACATACCCCGCAAGGCGTTTTCAAAAATAGTTTCTAGCAGCGATCCCGAGAGTAGTACGAACCAATCGAATCAGGCTACAGCTTTTGGTATTCAACTTATGTATAGATATGAATGGTATAAGAGGATTGTGAGCATCAGAAGGCTAAGTTGGTAATGTAACCTTACTTAGAAATTGTATCAGTGACAAATTCAAAAGACATTGGGTATTGTAATAAAGATTATTTATTCTGCAATGGTTGTATTTGTGTCGTTTCTGAGACTCTAACCTGTGTGTGTATGTGAGACATATATTATGGGGTCATGAGCAGGTGAATTATGAATGGTGTGAGTAATACAGGTAAGGCAAGGAGTACATGGATCGTGACTACTCTAAATCCCTGACCCCGGATTTGGGGCTGTTACAGAAATGGTATCAGAGCGTTAGGTTACAGTCCTCAGAAACGATAGGAGATCGAGTCTTGCAATACCCTTAAGAATGATAAGGACATCTAGAGCTCAAATTAATTTCGTAGTCGGGTTAGAGGACATGACCCTGACTGTTTAAGATGAAGCCCGAGAGGGGACTTCTTCTGGAAAACCGTACCTAGGACTTCGTGGTTAGTCACCTCGATTCGTATGAGTTATAGATTGATGGGGTTCTGAGATACCAGACCGCGAGGCCTTCGAATAGGCAATTGATGACGCGTTCCTTGAAATGGACGGAGACCCGATAAAGGAAGATCCATAGGAGGATCTAGAGGAAGACTCCATAGTGGGTCAAGGAAAGAATCTTGTAGGGGACGTGTTGATTGATAAAGATGTAGTATGTTACTTGAGGTCGTACAATAGGACTGGACGAACCTTCAGAGGTCAAATAAGTGACGAGACGAGAGTTTAAAGATCGTTTATGATTCACCAAGAGATATGACAAAGAGAATGGAGTAGAATCTCCAAAACAGAAGAGGTAGAGGCAGTATAGCCAATATCAGTGGATTGATTCGACTTGAATGAAACCTGTTACTCGTAGTCGGTTATAGTTGCCCATAAGGAGGCGGCATACGTAAGAACCAAGATGTTCAGATTTTTCACGAACGATTAATGGTACTTAGTTGCCTAGAATAGTGAAAGGAATTGTTTTAGTCTATGAGATTACAATCCCCCACGACCAGCGATTCCACTGGAAATAGTGTCTATTACATCATTGAGGGATTCTATTATCTCGAGGAGGATTTTGGGTATATGTACCATGCAAATGTTATTATAAGACAAACACGCTAAGGCGGAATCGAGAACGAGATTTACCACCCTTAGGAAATCGGGAAGGAATTATGAGGATAGAACCGAAAGGTCGGAAATCAGATCCGAGCATTACTAGTAGGTAAATAGATTGATCAAATTCCCCTGATTTTGGGAAGAAATTCAGCAAATTTTGGCAAACCTTGTCTTTCTGATTACCAGAGGATGTCACCAAAGAGAGTGGAAACTAGAGCGAACCCTGTGGATTGGGTAATGTAATAACCCGAATTTTTGGAAAAATTAAAACTTTTCTTATTATGATTAAGTGCATCAGTGAATAGTGAATTTGGTGAATGAATAGTGATTTTGAGGAGTAACAAAGTTTTTCATGCCACCTATGTACGAGACGTAGTATGGATATTCCGAAGTCATATTAGTGATCTACGGAGTAAATAAGTGAATGCAAAGACGATCGGAATTCAGAAATTCCAAATTTTATTTTGGTGTAATATTCGACCGGGTAGCGAATTATATATTATTATATTCAAGAAATGAGATATTAAAATTGAGGATTTGAGGATTTAATATTTTGGAATTTTATTATTTTATTAAAGTCGATTTCAGGATTCGATTGTTGGAATGAATAGTGAATAGTTACTATTCACTGCGAGAATCGCGTAAAGTTTTATTCGCTCTTTTTGGAAAATATTTCGAATCGTTTCAAGAGGAACAAGGCAACATCTACCGGATTAAATATGGACATGGAAGTAACATGTAACAAGATTAATTCGAGGAATGCAACATTTGGATCATCCATGTGAAAGGAAACGAACCAGTAAAGCGAACCAGTAAAACTACTTTATCTGGGCCAGTGCATGTGTGACATGTGTCGGAAGGAGAAGCAACCAAGGGTGATGACTCACCACTTTTGACATAAAAATCAGCATCCTTATCTAATTATCAAAACAAAAAGAAAAAGGAGAGGAAGAACTCTTCCCCCCATTTTCGGCTCAGCTTGTGCAAGGAGGAAAGAAAAATCCATAAATCCATTTCTATCCATCCTTAAATCACCAAATTTTAACCATAGCTTCTCCACTCCATGGGTAACATTCGTTCAAAATTTCATGGACAACAAAGGAGTGTAGCCTAGTCAAATCCCTTCCCCAAGTTGGAGAACCCAAACTGTGCAGTTTGTGTCCAGCGGAAAGATGGGACTCAAAACCCTAGCTAGGAAGATTTAAATGTGGCGACCTATAGCTCAAAAGAAAGCTTATGAAGAGTACAAGGTCTGGTAAAAATCTTAGAACCAAACTCTTGTTTTTCGATTTTATATGGATTTTACAATGTGATGATGAATAGTAACTTTTCATGATTCTTGATTTTGTTTCTTAAGGATTAAGCTTGATAAGGTATGTTCAAAGCTCAAGGAAGGATTATAAACCATTGTTAGTGTATATGAAGCACCAAGGAAGGTATAAAAACCCCTGCCCCTTTTTGTTTATATGAGTTTGAAGTGGTTTTGATGTTTATGTAAAGTTAAGATCATGATTAAGTAATTATATGAATTGTTGGTTGAGTTTGGAGGATGGGTTATGAATTTGTTTTGATTATTCATGGAGGATTTGACTGAGTGGAGGGTGTATAAGGTGGATGGTGAGTTTGGGATTAATTGGTATTGATTTGGTTGTGTTTTGGAAAAGGAAAACATTACGATTATAGCCGTCGTAATGCCCATTTGATTTAGGGCTGTTTTGAGCAAGAATTACGAACTGGTCTGGTAATATTTTTGAACAGAACTGACCATGAACATGTAGGTCTTGTTTTAAGGTTTGTTTTGGTATAAAGATCATGTCTATACGATTTACGGTTTAGGAGAAAGTGAGTTTTAGTAAACGCCGTTCGGAAGAATGACTCATCTCTGTCCAGCAACTTTGAGACTATATTTGGACCACTTCAGAGCCGTATTAAAATGTGAAATTTTGAGGAATTATCTAGAGACAGTTAGGAAGGCTCACGAAAAAGATTCGTATTAAAAGGATTATTTTTCGATTTTATAAAAATGTTTTAGCCGAGGTCGCGCAAGTGAAAATCCCTAAGAGCATGACTTAGAAACCGATATTGTAAATGGTTAAGTATAACTTGGATTGGTGAATGGATTTCGAACCAAACTTGTGATATAAGTATTGGACGAATAACATGGACTTAGTATGAGCCTATAACGAGCTAGTAATGCCTTGGTTGTGTTTCTCTTACGTGTTTAAGCATTTAGTACAAGTGGATTATCCAGGGGATTAATCGTGCGTTTTCTTTGACTTTGTCTAGATTGTCCGGCATCGTCGCGAACCCCTATCACTTCTCGAGCATCAGGCAAGTTTTCTAAATCTATACTTTGAAGTATTGATTATATATTACTGCTTTTGCCATGTGTGGAGTTATACAGTTTTGCGATACATGTTATATATTGTATAAAATAGAGTTTGATTTTGGTTTATATATGAGCTTTGAGATAAAGTAGTTATAAACCGGTGTACCTTGTAGCTCTATAGATAAGAGCAGGTTTATTGTTTCGACTCTAGACCGGGAGTCGATATTTGTGTTATATAGATAGTCGTGGAGACCCGGAGGGATTCCAGCGGCAGAGTACTATTCATCTTGAGGAATATTATTATTAAACATTAATTATATTTCTAGAAAGTATTAGTTACCTGGAAATGATTTGAGGAATGTTATTTGAATATTACCTCATTCGAAGGTTATTATTTGAAAATGATTTGGTAATTGGCTTATATGTTAAATATGGGATATCAGTTATAAGCCAGTATTCTTATATATGCCCTAGGATAAGGGCGTGTGATTTTCATTAAGGATCAGAAGTGATTGTATTTCTGTATATGCTAAAGATTATTTTTCCGATAAAGACATCGGGTGACTGTTATTTGAGATTTATTAATTAATGAATATTATTTATGTATATTCATTTGAGGCTTACTTGTTCGAGGGTTAATTATGTATTTAATGAACATTATTTATGTATATTCATTTGAGGACTATTGACTTTAAGAATATTATTGTGAATATTCATCTGGGGATTATTTAATGAATATTAATGTCGAATATTCATTCGAGGATTATTTATTTATTTAATGAATATTAGTTTTGAATATTCATTCGAGGATTATTTATTTATTTAATGAATATTAGTTTTGAATATTCATTTGAGGATTAATTATTTATTTAATGAATATTGCTTTTGAATATTCATTTGAGGCTTATTTATTTAATGAATATTATTTCCTAATATTCATTTGAGGTTTATTTATTTAATGAATATTATTTTAGAATATTCATTTAAGAGTTATTTATTTAATGAATATTACCTTTGAATATTCATTTAATCTATATTTACTTAATGAATATTATTTTCGAATATTCATTTAATCAGTATTTACTTAAGGAATATTATTCCGAATATTCATCTAAGCTTTACTTACTTAATCAATGTCATTGATTATTTTTAAAATCAAAAGAGGTTCCCAAAACAATGTTTTCCATTTAAATCCGTCTTTTAAGAAGATTCAAATGCTCGCTCAACTATCAAAAATACGGGAAACCTGATTTAAGTGACTACTACTCTTTTTAAACTCTCAATTCAAAAACTGTCAAGGGACAGATATTTTCTTGGAGCAATTTAATTGCTGCCAGTCTAATGTTGTGTTACCACCTCAATGATCGAGGGGTAAATTCATGGAACAAGTCGATATCCATTAACAAGCATAGCTTGGGAAATATTGGAGAACCTTCCTTTCCAACCTAGATATAACTACTTAGTGGAGTCGTATCAACAAGTGTTACACTTGGGGAAAGGAGGACGATCTTTACGTTTCAGAGTCATGGATTTCATCTGAACTAGGAGTGGTGTAAGTGGTCAAGTTGCGTGGGCCCATCCAACTTTTATATTGCCCCAAATGGGCCGGGAGGTCATAGTAAGGCGGTAGACAATGTCAGGCCGTCGTGATACTTCCATCTACATGTAGAAAACTATTTGAGCGGTGCGACCTGCTACTGATCATAGTAAGGTTAGGCACAGCGGACGCGGTAGCAACTCCAGTATTAGTTCATCATCCAATTTGGATATTTCCTGCAACATGTATTGGGGTGAAGAACCAACCATGTTGGCAGGGGGTTGAAAAGTGTTTGTAAATGAAGTGACAATAAATTTGTGCAACTCCATCTTTTACTTTTGAGTTATGACTCTGATAAAACCTGATTAAAGATATATATGCATAAGTGGAGTTTGGGTTACAGAAATATTATATTAATTTTCCTCGTAACTTCATCGTTTATATTATACTAGTTTCTTATCCGCTTAAAGCATATCATATGACTCTGTGGATACCCTACATAACATGAGTTATGGTAAGGGAGTTGCTTATATTGAATTTTCCTTATAACTTCATCTTTTAAGTTATATGTTGATATTCTGCTTATATAGCAGATAATTTTTGGAAAGGTTATATTGGGTTTATTTTGAAACCTCATCTTGTATACAAGAACTTTGTTCATAATATAGCAAAAGAGTTGCAGAAATATTATGAAATGATATTTGAATTACAATAAAGGTACTATTTTTGGAATATCTTCCGATAAGGAAATAATTTCAGTATCGAGATATTTTGACAAATTATTGTCTTATACCCGCTTTATTATGGGTTGAGTTAAAGGCAGAATTAGGCCATACTTTCATTACCTTGCTGAGCTATCGCTCACTCTTGCTATTGTTTTATATATATTATATAGCAGCGAAGCAGGATGCCAATGGGACGGCACATACCCCGCAAGGCGTTTCCACAAACAGTTTCTAGCAGTGATCCCGAGAATAGTACGAACCAATCGAATCAGGCTACAGCTTTTGGTATTCAACTTATGTATAGATATGAATGGTATGAGAGGATTGTGAGCATCAGAAGGCTAAGTTGGTAATGTAACCTTACTTAGAAATTGTATCAGTGACAGATTCAAAGACATTTGGGTATTGTAATAAAGATTATTTATTCCGCAGTTGTTGTATTGTGTCATTTCTGAGACTCTAACTTGTGTGTGTGTGTGAGACATATATTGTGGGGTCATGAGCAGGTGAATTATGCACGGTGTGAGTAATACAGATAAGGCAAGGAGTAAATGGATCGTGACTACCCTAAATCCCTGACCCCGGATTTGGGGCTGTTACAGAAATGGTATCAGAGCGTTAGGTTACAGTCCTCAGAAACGATAGGAGATCGAGTCTTACAATACCCTTAAGAATGATAAGAACATCTAGAGCCCAAATTGAGTTCGTAGTCGGGTTAGAGGACATGACCCTGACTGTTTAAGATGAAGCCCGAGATGGGACTTCTTCTGGGAAACCATACTTAGGACTTCATGGTTAGTCACCTCGATTCGTATGAGTTATAGAGTGATGGGATTCTGAGATACCAGACCCCGAGGCCTTCGAGTAGGCAATTGATGATGCGTTCCTTGAAATGGACGGAGACCCGATAAAGGAAGATCCATAGGAGAATCTAGAGGAAGACCCCATAGTGGGTCAAGGAAAGAATCTTGTAGAGAACGTGTTGATTGATAAAGATGTAGTATGTTACTTGAGGTCGTATAATAGGACCAGACGAACCTTCAAAGGACAAATAAGTGACGAAACGAGAGTTTTAAGGATCGTTCATGATTCATCAAGAGATATGACAAAGAAAATGGAGTAGAGTCTCCAAAGCAGAAGAGGTAGAGGCAGTACAGCCAGTATCAGTGGATTGATTCGACTTGAACGAAACCTGTTACCCGTAGTCGGTTATAGTTGCACATAAGGAGGCGGCATACGTAAGAACCAAGATGTTCAGATTTTCACGAACGATTAAGGGTACTTAGTTGCCTAGAATAGTGTAAGGAATTGTTTTGGGCTATGAGATTTCAATCCCCCACGACCAGCGATTCCACTGGAAATAGTGTCTATTACATCATTGAGGGATTTTATTATCTCAAGGAAAATTTTGGGTATAAAGATGATTGAAATAGAGACCGAATTTAAGTTTGTAGTTTGTAACGATCCTCCGGAGTACTGCCCAGTCGACATGTGGAATTGTCATTGCTATGGGCAACAACGGTATCGAAGTCTTCTTATAGAACAGAACGCTTACTTGAGATGTTGCGTCTAGTCGAATAGAACTCCCTACGATTGCAAAGGTCGATGGTTGGATCCTTAGCGACTATTATAAGTCGGCAATGACGTAAGTATCAAACACCTTAGGGCGCGTGGAAAAGAAAAGCTTTGGAATTGAACGATTATCCATTAGAGGAGCCGACATAAAAGGCATCCGTAGAGACCTTGGTAGTACCCTCCCCCCTTTGCAGATTATGTGGGATATTTCCCCAATCTATGATCTATCTTGACCTCTTTCCAAGAAAGAATTCTGATAAAGGGTATATTCCCTCTTCGAAGTTATTTTATAACACTTGTGTTAAATCATAATTAATTTCAATTGTGTTAGAGGCTGTCACGATGCCTACTTTCAGGTTTTCGAAGCCCTGTCAAATGATGTTATTTAAGCTTTCACTTTTCTTCAAATAATGAATGACCCCATGGTGATACCTCACCACTTGTTTGTTAAGTACCAGTATCTTTTTGGTTTTTCTTTTCTTTGTATTTTCTTTGGAAACCGCACCTTTGGAATCTGTTCAATTTTAATTCAAGGTGTTCCTTTGAGAAATATTGTCGAGAGGCGATAATCATTAAATTGATCTCGAATTGCTTTCATACTTTTCAACTTCCACTGAGACGAACAACCCTATACTTTTAGGGGCTACAAGGACTATCTGTGTAACAGCCCCAAATCCGGGGTCAGGGATTTAGAGTAGTCACGATCCATTTACTCCTTGCCTTACCTGTATTACTCACAACGTTCATAATTCACCTGCTCATGACCCCACAATATGTGTCTCTCTCTCTCACACACACACACACATGTTAGAGTCTCAGAAACGACACAATACAACAACTGCGGAATAATAATTTTTATTACAATACCCAAATGTCTTTGAATCTGTCACTGATACAATTTCTAGGAAATGTTACATTACCAACTTAGCCTTCTGATGCTCACAATCCTCTCATACCATTCATATCTATACATAAGTTGAATACCAACAGCTGTAGCCCGATTCGATTAGTTCGTACTACTCTCGGGATCACTGCTAGAAACTGTTTATGAAAACGCCTTGCGGGGTATGTGCCGTCCCATTGGCATCCTGCTTCGCTGCTATATAATATATATAAAACAATAGCAAGAGTGAGCGATAGCTCAGCAAGGAAATAAAAGTATGGCATAATTCTACCTTTAACTCAACCCAGAATAAAGCGGGTATAAGACAGTAATTTGTCAAAATATCTTGATACTGAAATTATATCCTTATCGGAATGTATTCCCAAAAACAGTACCATTATTGTACTTCCAATATCATTTCATAATATTTCTGCAAACTTTTGCTATATTATGAATAAAGTTCTAGTATAATATAGAAGATGAGGTTTCAAAGTAAACCAATATAACCTTTCCAAAAATATCTGCTATGTAAGCAGAATATCAACACATATCTTAAAAGATGAAGTTATAAGGTGATTCCGTATAAACAACTCCCTTACCATAACTCATGTTATGTAAGGTATCCACAGAGTCATAACTCATAAAATAAAAGATGAAGTTACAAGAATTTATTGACACTTCATTTCCAAACACTTTTCAACCTCCTGCCAACATGATCGGTTCTTCACCCCAATACATGTTGCAGGAATATCCAAATTGGATGATGAACCAATACAGGAGTTGCTACCGCGCCCGCTGTGCCTAACCTTGCTATGATCAGTAGCAGGTCGCACCGCTCAAATAGTTTTCTACATGTAGATGGAAGAATCACGACAGCCTGACATTGTCTACCGCCTTACAGTGACCTCCCGGCCAACGGTTGGGCCAATAAAAGTTGGATGGGTCCGCGCAACTAGACCACTTACACCACTCCTAGTTCAGATGAAATCCATGACTCTGAAACGTAAAGATCGTCCTCCTTTCCCCAAGTGTAACACTTGTTGATACGACTCCACTAAGTAGTTATATCTAGGTCGGAAAGGAAGATTCTCCGATATTTCCCAAGCTACTGCTTGTTAATGGACATCGACTTGTTCCATGAATTTACCCCTCGATCGTTGAGGTGGTAACACAATATTTGACTTGCAGCAACTAAATTGCTTCGAGAAAATATCTGTCCCCTGACAGTTTTGAGTTGAGAGTTTAAAAAGAGTAGCAGTCACTTAAATCAGGTTTCCCATATTTTTGATAGTTGAGCGAGCATTTAAATCCTCTTTACAAGACAGATTTAAATGGAAAAACATTGTTTTGGGAACCTCTTGTTGCTTTGAAAATAATATTTATTAAATAAGTAACCCTCAAATGAATATTCAAAATTAATATTCATTAAATAAATAAATAATCCTCGAATGAATATTCAAAACTAATATTCATTAAGTAAATAAATAATTCTCGAATGAATATTTGAAACTAATATTCATTAAATAAATAAATAATCCTCGAATGAATATCCAAAACTAATATTCATTACATAAATAAATAATCCTCGAATGAATATTTGAAACTGATATTCATTAAATAGATAAATAATCCTCGAATGAATATCCAAAACTAATATTCATTAAGTAAATAAATAATCCTTGAATGAATATCCAAAACTAATATTCATTAAATAAATAAATAATCCTCGAATGAATATCCAAAACTAATATTCATTAAATAAATAAATAATCCTCGAATGAATATTCAAAACTAATATTCATTAAATAAATAAATAATCCTCGAATGAATATCCAAAACTAATATTCATTAAACAATTAAATAATCTTCGAATGAATATCCAAAACTAATATTCATTAAACAATTAAATAATCTTCGAATGAATATTCGAAATAATATTCTTAAAGTCAATAGTCCTCAAATGAATATAAATGATATTCATTAAATAAACAATTAACCCTCGAATAACAATTACCCGACATCTTTATCGGAAAATAATCCTTAACATATACAGAAATATAATTACTTCTGATCTAAAGAAATATCATACGCCCTTAACCTAGGGCCTTTATAAAAACCTGGCTTCTAACTAATATCCCATATCTAGCTTAGAAGCCCATAATCAAATCATTTCCAAGTAATAAATACTTTCCGGAACATAATTAATGTTTAATAATAATATTCCTCAAGATGAATAGTACTCTGCCGCTGGAATCCCTCCGGGTTTCCACGACTATCTATATAACAAAAATATCGACTCCCGGTCTAAAGTCGAAACAATGAACATGCTCTTATCCATAGAGCTACAAGGTATACCGGTTCGTAAGTACATTATCTCAAAGCTCGTATAATATCCAAAAGTCAAATTCTATTTTATACAATATATAACATGTATCGCAAAAACTGTATAACTCCACACATGGCAAAAGCAGTAATATATAATCAATACTTCAAAGTATAGATTTAGAAAACTTGCCTGATGCTCGAGAAGTGATAGGGGTTCGCGACGATGCCGGACAATCTAGACAAAGTCAAAGAAAACGTACGATTAATCCCCTGGATAATCCACTTGTACTCAATGCTTAAACACATAAACGAAACACAATCAAGGCATTACTTGCTTGCTCTAACGTCATACTAAATCCATGTTATTCATCAAATACTTATATCATAAGTTTGGTTTGAAATCCATCCTCAAATCCAAGTTATACTTAACCATTTGGAACCTTGGTTCTAAGTCTTGTTTTCAGTGAATTTACACTTGCGCAACCTCGGCTAAAACATTTTTATAAAATCAACTAATAATCTTTTTGATTCGAAATCTTCGCACAAGGCTTGCTAACTGTCCTTAGCATTATATCCCAAAGTTTCACATTTGGATTCGACTCTTAGAGGTCTTTGACTTAGCATCAAAGTAGTTACATTTCTGCGATGCAACCTTTTGAACCACGATTACTAAAACTAGCATAACTCTTAAACCATTCGGCCAAATTAGGCGAATCACATATCATTACGAAGCTTATAACATAAACTACACAATCATGGGCAGTAGGACTCAAGGGTCGAGCTCTAACAGAGGAAAAACAGAGAACCAATCAGTAGGTAAAAATTTGGGCATTACGACGGCTATAACTCGGATATTCCCAAATTTCAAATCATCCAAAATACATAACGATCGCTCCACATAACACATACATCTTATATATCATAGAACTGAGGCCAAGTAATGCCTTTCCGTTCATATAACTCATTATCACTTAAATCGAAACCCAATCATAACAACTAAGGCTATAATCATGCATAACACCATTAATCATCCATAATCCTTATAATAATTCAAGGGTTTCAAAATTATACCTCCTCCAAGCTTGCTTTCTGCCATACTCCTGATGTAGCCTTAGATTCTTGCTTAATACAACCTTTGGAAGCTACAAACTCATTATCAAAACAAAACAAAACAAGATACAAGTTACTATTCATCATCTTCTCCAACTGTTAATCACTGAATCGAAGGGGTAAATCACGGAGTTGAGGTGATTGCTTACCATGGTTACGTCGGGCTTCTCGATAGCTTCGATTTGAGTGGTAGAACGCCAAAAACGGACCACGGAATCTCAAGTTATGATCATTTCTTTCTCTCCCATTTTTCTTCTCATTTCTCTCCCGAATTTCTCTTCCTTTTTCTTTTTCTTCTTATCTTGTTTAATTACTTGATATTTATCCAATGTGGTGAGTCATCACCCTTGGTCTCTTCTTGTCTTGACACTTGGCAAGCATGCATTGGCTTGGAATAAAGTAACTTTTCTGGTTCGTTTAATTTCGTAGAACGCTCGCAAGGTTCCTCGAGGGTTCTATCGAGGTATTTTACCGAAATCGTTCTCGATACTTCTAATTCATTTATCAAATCCATATCCATAGAATTAATAATTTAAATCCTTAAATATCTTCAAATAATAATTATTTAGTCCGTTTTTGGTGAAATTTCGGAGAAAACGAAAAATGCTATTTTTCCGATTCTGACAGCTTCTGTATTCTTTCATTTCCATCGTAGATCACTAATGCGACTTTGAAAGTTTATTATATCGTCCCGCATATAGGGTGGTCTGAAAAACTTTTAAATGAAGAGTTACTATTCATCAGTGGTTTTTCTATAATCCTTTGGATCAAAATCCGTTCCAATATTCCTGATCTATTTTCTCTTTACTCTTTGCACTTAGAAAACGTTCTAGTGATTTCTCGGGCGTACGCTATCTTGTTTATGGAGTTGTCGGATGTATTCCAGATATTGATTTGGATGACATAAAAATACTTTCCTTCCCTGGAGTATTGTATTCTTATCTTCCAGATTGATTGTTCTTATTTATGTGTTCAGTCCATTCTTACTATTCTCAAAATGTTTGAAAACCGAAATTCATATTCATTTCATAACTTGATTCTCAAAGTCATTGCCACTATCCATATTTACATCAACATATAATAAAAGTTTTAATTCTACCCAAAATCTGGGGTCTTACAATCTGTCTATGTGATAGAAGTCTGATGGGACGCCATCACTTGTAAGTTGTGAAATACAAGAAGGATAATTACCTTTAGTAATGTCTCAATCGAGGCACGCAACGTTGAGTTCTTACGATCATGTTGATCTCTCGGTAAATTCTCTTACCTCCAATAAGGTTACCTTAAAACTCATAACCTTATGATCACCAGTGTGTGACGTTTTCCTTGATATGGGAGCTGTCTTTTCAAGGCCCCATGAATTTTGGTTATCCTCATTGAATTCTAAGGGGAGGCGAACCAGGTCAAATAAGTCAAAATTCGCTGATAGGAATTAGATTCGCAACGAAATCGCCTATGACAGGAGCGAATCCCTAAGACGAATAGAATGTTAATGACATATCAATGAATTGGTTTATTCTCCCAAGGATATTATGATAATGGAAAGGGGATCAAGTGATATATGTGAAAGGAATAGTGATGTGTCGTGTACTCCAGTGACAACGGTGTTAGATAGATGCCATATAGTGGAATTGAGATTTTGGAGGAGTTGTTTACGAATGGACACTACCTCTGGGTTAGCAAGATAAGTACTGGCGATAGAGTCAGAGGGAGCTGGTATTGTGACTTGGGAGAAGTTGACATTATAATAAGGACGGGTGGGTTGACACCCAATGGAGCCCAGACTGATTGTAAGAGAGAGAGAGTAATAAATAAAGGATGGAAACAGATTCAGAGATTCTTGAATATAGTTTAGACTAAGAAGCTATTACGCCAGAGATCCGAGGCTTAATTAGCTCTTATGGTGGACGCCAAGAAAAGAGATACCAAGTAAAAAGGGAACTACAATGGTTTTGGGAGATTGTACAAGGTTTTAATGTGCTACCAGATATCGATTTGGATGACATGAGAATGAATACCGAGTATTCCGAGTATAGTGGGAATGAAAGAGTTAGAGACTCAGTTATAAGAATTGTTGTATAAGGGTATGATAAGGCCCAGTGTATCACCGTGGGAAACCCCGGTGTTGTTCGTAAGAGAGAAAGATGTTAGCACAAGATTATGCATCGAACCTCGAGAGTTGAATGAGTTCGACCTGGAGGATAAGTACCCTTGTAAATGATTGTTTGATCAGCGGAAAAACGCTGTGTATTTCCAAATTTATTCAAGAACTGGATACCACCAGTTGGAAGTTAAATCCGAGGATGTACCCAAGACTGCGATTCGTACGAGGAATAGACACTTTGAGATTTTAGCGAAGTTATTTTGGGTTGACTAATGCACCCACAAATTTTATGGAATGTAACGAATTGGCTTTGAATTCTCCGCGATAGTAGATAACGTGAGATGGAGAAATGGCTAGAATTGACCTAGAATTATGACTGTGAGATACACTACCATCCGGGGAAGGCCAATGTGGTGGCTGATACCCTTAATTAAAATGGGACAGAAATGGATTCCGAATGATCGGGAATTAAAGGATGAGATTTTACACAAAACCCAAGTTAGTCCAACAAACTAGAAAGACAAAAGATTTCACCAACAAGTGGCTAGTGACAACCAAGACAGACAGAGGAAGCATGCGGACTAAGCCCGCGAGTATAGAGATAGTACTGCTATTGATAAGCTAAATGGCATGTTGATGGATGACAAGCAAGTTTATGTTGGTGTATTTTCTGTACAAACAAGATGGGGAATATGAGGTTAGAGATCCGTGATGCTAAAAGATATCCATGGAAAGAATTAATGAGATTTGGAAAGAAAGGGAAGTGAGCCCGAGATTCATTGGGCCATCTGAGATTTTAAAACGCGTCAGGAAGGTGGCCTACGAGCCAGCCTTGCCCCCCAAACTTGTAGAATGGTCATAACGGGGTTCATGTGTCAATGCTACGTCAGTATACTATAGATGCCCGACATATGTAGAGTATGAGCAGGTAGATATACAACCTGGTCTGACTTATAAAGAACAACCTGTGGAAATCACGGATAGAAAAGAGCAAGTGCTAAGTGACGAGGTTGACAAGCTAGTGAAAGGTTTGTGGAAAATCAAGAGGTGGAAGAATCCACCTGGGAGTTAGAAAGTGCAATAGAAGAGACGTACCCCAGTTACTCCTAAGTTGATTCCGGGACGGAATCCTTTTAAGGAGGGGAGACTGTAATAACCCGAATTTTTGGAAAAATTAAAACTTTTCTTATTATGATTAAGTGCATCAGTGAATAGTGAATTTGGTGAATGAATAGTGATTTTGAGGAGTAACAAAGTTTTTCATGCCACCTATGTACGAGACGTAGTATGGATATTCCGAAGTCATATTAGTGATCTATGGAGTAAATAAGTGAATGCAAAGACGATCGGAATTCAAAAATTCCAAATTTTATTTTGGTGTAATATTCGACCGGGCAGCGAATTATATATTATTATATTCAAGAAATGAGATATTAAAATTGAGGATTTGAGGATTTAATATTTTGGAATTTTATTATTTTATTAAAGTCGATTTCAGGATTCGATTGGTGGAATGAATAGTGAATAGTTACTATTCACTGCGAGAATCGCGTAAAGTTTTATTCGCTCTTTTTGGAAAATATTTCGAATCGTTTCAAGAGGAACAAGGCAACATCTACCGGATTAAATATGGACATGGAAGTAACATGTAACAAGATTAATTCGAGGAATGCAACATTTGGATCATCCATGTGAAAGGAAACGAACCAGTAAAGCGAACCAGTAAAACTACTTTATCTGGGCCAGTGCATGTGTGACATGTGTCGGAAGGAGAAGCAACCAAGGGTGATGACTCACCACTTTTGACATAAAAATCAGCATCCTTATCTAATTATCAAAACAAAAAGAAAAAGGAGAGGAAGAACTCTTCCCCCCATTTTCGGCTCAGCTTGTGCAAGGAGGAAAGAAAAATCCATAACTCCATTTCTATCCATCCTTAAATCACCAAATTTTAACCATAGCTTCTCCACTCCATGGGTAACATTCGTTCAAAATTTCATGGACAACAAAGGAGTGTAGCCTAGTCAAATCCCTTCCCCAAGTTGGAGAACCCAAACTGTGCAGTTTGTGTCCAGCGGAAAGATGGGACTCAAAACCCTAGCTAGGAAGATTTAAATGTGGCGACATATAGCTCAAAAGAAAGCTTATGAAGAGTACAAGGTCTGGTAAAAATCTTAGAACCAAACTCTTGTTTTTCGATTTTATATGGATTTTACAAAGTGATGATGAATAGTAACTTTTCATGATTCTTGATTTTGTTTCTTAAGGATTAAGCTTGATAAGGTATGTTCAAAGCTCAAGGAAGGATTATAAACCATTGTTAGTGTATATGAAGCACCAAGGAAGGTATAAAAACCCCTGCCCCTTTTTGTTTATATGAGTTTGAAGTGGTTTTGATGTTTATGTAAAGTTAAGATCATGATTAAGTAATTATATGAATTGTTGGTTGAGTTTGGAGGATGGGTTATGAATTTGTTTTGATTATTCATGGAGGATTTGACTGAGTGGAGGGTGTATAAGGTGGATGGTGAGTTTGGGATTAATTGGTATTGATTTGGTTGTGTTTTGGAAAAGGAAAACATTACGATTATAGCCGTCGTAATGCCCATTTGATTTAGGGCTGTTTTGAGCAAGAATTACGAACTGGTCTGGTAATATTTTTGAACATAACTGACCATGAACATGTAGGTCTTGTTTTAAGGTTTGTTTTGGTATAAAGATCATGTCTATACGATTTACGGTTTAGGAGAAAAGTGAGTTTTAGTAAACGCCGTTCGGAAGAATGACTCATCTCTGTCCAGCAACTTTGAGGCTATATTTGGACCACTTCAGAGCCGTATTAAAATGTGAAATTTTGAGGAATTATCTAGAGACAGTTAGGAAGGCTCAAGAAAAAGATTCGTATTAAAAGGATTATTTTTCGATTTTATAAAAATGTTTTAGCCGAGGTCGCGCAAGTGAAAATCCCTAAGAGCATGACTTAGAAACCGATATTGTAAATGGTTAAGTATAACTTGGATTGGTGAATGGATTTCGAACCAAACTTGTGATATAAGTATTGGACGAATAACATGGACTTAGTATGAGCCTATAACGAGCTAGTAATGCCTTGGTTGTGTTTCGCTTACGTGTTTAAGCATTTAGTACAAGTGGATTATCCAGGGGATTAATCGTGCGTTTTCTTTGACTTTGTCTAGATTGTCCGGCATCGTCGCGAACCCCTATCACTTCTCGAGCATCAGGCAAGTTTTCTAAATCTATACTTTGAAGTATTGATTATATATTACTGCTTTTGCCATGTGTGGAGTTATACAGTTTTGCGATACATGTTATATATTGTATAAAATAGAGTTTGATTTTGGTTTATATATGAGCTTTGAGATAAAGTAGTTATAAACCGGTGTACCTTGTAGCTCTATAGATAAGAGCAGGTTTATTGTTTCGACTCTAGACCGGGAGTCGATATTTGTGTTATATAGATAGTCGTGGAGACTCGGAGGGATTCCAGCGGCAGAGTACTATTCATCTTGAGGAATATTATTATTAAACATTAATTATATTTCTAGAAAGTATTAGTTACCTGGAAATGATTTGAGGAATGTTATTTGAATATTACCTCATTCGAAGGTTATTATTTGAAAATGATTTGGTAATTGGCTTATATGTTAAATATGGGATATCAGTTATAAGCCAGTATTCTTATATATGCCCTAGGATAAGGGCGTGTGATTTTCATTAAGGATCAGAAGTGATTGTATTTCTGTATATGCTAAAGATTATTTTTCCGATAAAGACATCGGGTGACTGTTATTTGAGATTTATTAATTAATGAATATTATTTATGTATATTCATTTGAGGCTTACTTGTTCGAGGGTTAATTATGTATTTAATGAACATTATTTATGTATATTCATTTGAGGACTATTGACTTTAAGAATATTATTGTGAATATTCATCTGGGGATTATTTAATGAATATTAATGTCGAATATTCATTCGAGGATTATTTATTTATTTAATGAATATTAGTTTTGAATATTCATTCGAGGATTATTTATTTATTTAATGAATATTAGTTTTGAATATTCATTTGAGGATTAATTATTTATTTAATGAATATTGCTTTTGAATATTCATTTGAGGCTTATTTATTTAATGAATATTATTTCCTAATATTCATTTGAGGTTTATTTATTTAATGAATATTATTTTAGAATATTCATTTAAGAGTTATTTATTTAATGAATATTACCTTTGAATATTCATTTAATCTATATTTACTTAATGAATATTATTTTCGAATATTCATTTAATCAGTATTTACTTAAGGAATATTATTCCGAATATTCATCTAAGCTTTACTTACTTAATCAATGTCATTGATTATTTTTAAAATCAAAAGAGGTTCCCAAAACAATGTTTTCCATTTAAATCCGTCTTTTAAGAAGATTCAAATGCTCGCTCAACTATCAAAAATACGGGAAACCTGATTTAAGTGACTACTACTATTTTTAAACTCTCAATTCAAAAACTGTCAAGGGACAGATATTTTCTTGGAGCAATTTAATTGCTGCCAGTCTAATGTTGTGTTACCACCTCAATGATCGAGGGGTAAATTCATGGAACAAGTCGATATCCATTAACAAGCATAGCTTGGGAAATATTGGAGAACCTTCCTTTCCAACCTAGATATAACTACTTAGTGGAGTCGTATCAACAAGTGTTACACTTGGGGAAAGGAGGACGATCTTTACGTTTCAGAGTCATGGATTTCATCTGAACTAGGAGTGGTGTAAGTGGTCAAGTTGCGTGGGCCCATCCAACTTTTATATTGCCCCAAATGGGCCGGGAGGTCATAGTAAGGCGGTAGACAATGTCAGGCCGTCGTGATACTTCCATCTACATGTAGAAAACTATTTGAGCGGTGCGACCTGCTACTGATCATAGTAAGGTTAGGCACAGCGGACGCGGTAGCAACTCCAGTATTAGTTCATCATCCAATTTGGATATTTCCTGCAACATGTATTGGGGTGAAGAACCAACCATGTTGGCAGGGGGTTGAAAAGTGTTTGTAAATGAAGTGACAATAAATTTGTGCAACTCCATCTTTTACTTTTGAGTTATGACTCTGATAAAACCTGATTAAAGATATATATGCATAAGTGGAGTTTGGGTTACGGAAATATTATATTAATTTTCCTCGTAACTTCATCGTTTATATTATACTAGTTTCTTATCCGCTTAAAGCATATCATATGACTCTGTGGATACCCTACATAACATGAGTTATGGTAAGGGAGTTGCTTATATTGAATTTTCCTTATAACTTCATCTTTTAAGTTATATGTTGATATTCTGCTTATATAGCAGATAATTTTTGGAAAGGTTATATTGGGTTTATTTTGAAACCTCATCTTGTATACAAGAACTTTGTTCATAATATAGCAAAAGAGTTGCAGAAATATTATGAAATGATATTTGAATTACAATAAAGGTACTATTTTTGGAATATCTTCCGATAAGGAAATAATTTCAGTATCGAGATATTTTGACAAATTATTGTCTTATACCCGCTTTATTCTGGGTTGAGTTAAAGGCAGAATTAGGCCATACTTTCATTACCTTGCTGAGCTATCGCTCACTCTTGCTATTGTTTTATATATATTATATAGCAGCGAAGCAGGATGCCAATGGGACGGCACATACCCCGCAAGGCGTTTCCACAAACAGTTTCTAGCAGTGATCCCGAGAATAGTACGAACCAATCGAATCAGGCTACAGCTTTTGGTATTCAACTTATGTATAGATATGAATGGTATGAGAGGATTGTGAGCATCAGAAGGCTAAGTTGGTAATGTAACCTTACTTAGAAATTGTATCAGTGACAGATTCAAAGACATTTGGGTATTGTAATAAAGATTATTTATTCCGCAGTTGTTGTATTGTGTCATTTCTGAGACTCTAACCTGTGTGTGTGTGTGAGACATATATTGTGGGGTCATGAGCAGGTGAATTATGCACGGTGTGAGTAATACAGATAAGGCAAGGAGTAAATGGATTGTGACTACCCTAAATCCCTGACCCCGGATTTGGGGCTGTTACAGGTAAGATGGCCGCTATATGGGCTGGTGGACAGACCCTGATTGTTATAATTGATTGTAGAGATAAAATGATGAAGTTGAGATTGAACGGTAGAGGCGAAATATATTTAAGGACCGAGACGGACCGGGAGATTCCGGGATTGACTTAAATGAAAAGGCTATTGTGCCAAAAGTGTTAAGCTTATATAGCACACGGGATTGATATGAGAGAAGGAATATGGGGTATAAGGACGATTGAAATAGAGACCGGATTTAAGCTTGTAGTTTCTAACGAGCTTCCGAAGTACCGCCCAGTCGACATGTGGAATTGTCATTGCTATGGACGACAACGGTATCGAAGTCTTCTTATAGAACATAACGCTTACTTGAGATGTTGCGCCTAGTCGAATAGAACTCCCTACGATTGCAAATGCTGATGGTTGAATTCTTAGCGACTATTATAAGTCGGCAATGACGTAAGTATCAAACACCTTAGGGTGCGTGGAAAAGAAAAGCTTTGGAATTGAACGATTATCCATCAGAGGAGCCGACATAAAAGGCATCCATAGAGACCTTGGTAGTACCCTCCCCATTTGCAAATTATGTGGGGTACCTCCCCAATCTATGATCTATCTTGACCTCTCTCTAGGAAAGAATTCTGATAAAGGGTATATTCCCTCTTCGAAGTTATTTTATAACACTTGTGCTAAACCACATTCAGTTTCACTTGTGCCAGAGGCTGTCACAATGCCTACTTTCAGGTTTTCGAAGCCCTGTCAAATGATGTTATTTAAGCTTTCACTTTTCTTCAAATAATGAATGAACCTATGGTGATACCTCACCACTTGGTTGTTAAGTACCAGTATCTTTTGGTTATTCTTTTCCTTGTATTTTCTTTGGAAACCGCACCTTTGGAATCTGTTCAATTTTAATCCAAGGTGTTCCTTTAAGAAATATTGTCGAAAGACGATAATCATTAAATTGATCTCGAATTGCTTTCATAATTTTCAACTTCCACTGAGACGAACAACCCTATACTTATAGGGGCTACAAGGACTATCTGTCTATGTGATAGAAGTCTGATGGGACGCCATCACTTGTGAGTTGTGAAATACAAGAAGGCTAATTACCTTTAGTAATGTCTCAATCGAGGCACACAACATTGAGTTCTTATGATCATGTTTATCTCTCAGTAAATTCTCTTACCTCCAATAAGGTTACCTTAAAACTCATAACCTTAATGATCACCAGTGTGTGACATTTTCCTTAATATATGAGCTATCTTTTCAAAGCTCCATGATTCTTGTTATCTTTATTGAATTTCAAGGGGAGGCCAACCAGGTCAAATAAGTCAAAATTCGCTGATAGGAATTAGATTCGCAACGAAATCGCCTATGACAGGAGCGAATCCCTAAGACGAATAGAATGTTAATGACATATCAATGAATTAGTTTATTCTCCCAAGGATATTATGATAATGGAAAGGGGGTCAATCAATATATGTGAAAGGAATAGTGATGTGTCGTGTACTCCAGTGACAACGGTGTTAGATAGATGCCATATAGTGGAATTGAGATTTTGGAGGAGTTGTTTACGAATGGACACTACCTCTGGGTTAGCAAGATAAGTACTGGCGATAGAGTCAGAGGGAGCTGGTATTGTGACTTGGGAGAAGTTGACATTATAATAAGGATGGGTTGGTTGACACCCAATGAAGCCCAGACTGATTGTAAGAGAGAGAGTAATAAATAAAGGATGGAAACAGATTCAGAGATTCTTGAATATAGTTCAGACTAAGAAGCTATTACGCCAGAGATCCGAGGCTTAATTAGCTCTTATGGTGGACGCCAAGAAAAGAGATACCAAGTAAAAAGGGAACTACAATGGTTTTGGGAGATTGTACAAGGTTTTAATGAGCTACCAGATATCGATTTGGATGACATGAGAATGAATACCGAGTATTCCGAGTATAGTGGGAATGAAAGAGTTAGAGACTCAGTTATAAGAATTGTTGTATAAGGGTATGATAAGGCCCAGTGTATCACCGTGGGGAACCCCGGTGTTGTTCGTAAGAGAGAAAGATGTTAGCACAAGATTATGCATCGAACCTCGAGAGTTGAACGAGTTCGACCTGGAGGATAGGTACCCTTGTAAATGATTGTTTGATCAGCGGAAAAACGCTGTGTATTTCCAAATTTATTCAAGAACTGGATACCACCAGTTGGAAGTTAAATCCGAGGATGTACCCAAGACTGCGATTCGTACGAGGAATAGACACTTTGAGATTTTAGCGAAGTTATTTTGGGTTGACTAATGCACCCACAAATTTTGATGGAATGTAATGAAGTGGCGTTGAGTTATCCGTGATAGTAGATAACATGAGATGGAGAAATGGCTAAAATTGACCTAAAATTATGACTGTGAGATACACTACCATCCGGGGAAGGCCAATGTGGTGGCCGATACCCTTGATTAAAATGAGACAGAGATGGATTCCGAATAATCGGGAATTAAAGGATGAGATTTTACACAAAACCAAGTTAGTCCAACAAACTAGAAAGACAAAAGATTTCACCAACAAGCGGCTAGTGACAACCAAGACAGACAGAGAAAGTATGCGGACTAAGCCTGCGAGCATAGAGATAGTACTGCTATTGATAAGCTAAATGGCAAGTTGATGAATGACAAGCAAGTTTATGTTGGTGTATTTTCTGTACAAACAAGATGGAAAATATGAGGTTAGAGATTCGTGATGCTAAGAGATATCCTCGTGGAAGGAGTTAATGAGATTTGGAAAGAAAGGGAAATTGAGCCCGAGATTCATTGGGCCATATGAGATTTTAAAATGCGTCAGGAAGGTGGCCTACGAGCCAGCCTTGCCCCCCAAACTTGTAGAATGGTCATAACGGAGTTCATGTGTCAATACTACGTCAGTATACTATAGATGCCCGGCATATGTAGAGTACGAGCAGGTAGACATACAACCTGGTCTGACTTACAAAGAGCAACCTGTGGAAATCACGGATAGAAAAGAACAAGTGCTAAGAGACGAGGTTGCCAAGCTAGTGAGAGGTTTGTGGAGAAACAAGAGGTGGAAGAATCCACCTGGGAGTTAGAAAGTGCAACGGGAGAGAAGTACCCCCAGTTATGCCTACGTTGATTCCGGGACGGAATCCTTTTAAGGAGGGGAGACTGTAATAACCCGAATTTTTGGATTAATTAAAACTTTTCTTATTATGATTAAGTGCATCAGTGAATAGTGAATTTGGTGGATGAATAGTGATTTTGAGGGTTAAGAAAATTTTTCATGCCACCTATGTACGAGACGTAGTGTGGATATTTCAAAGTCATATTAGTGATCTACGGAGTAAATAAGTGAATGCAAAGACGATCGGAATTCAGAAATTCCAAATTTTATTTTGGTGAAGTATTTGACCGGGCAGTGAATTATATATTATTATATTCAAGAAATGAGATATTAAATTAAGGATTTGAGGATTTAATATTTTGGAATTTTATTATATTTGATTTGAGAATTTAGAACGAAAACCACTGAGACAGTGAAACGAAGATTCTAGAAACCGCTGAAACTTTATAACAATGAGATTAAGAATATTCGGAAAAGCGTGAGAACCGTTTCTGAGAACAAGTAATAAAAAGAGAATAAACGAGGAATATTGGAATTAAGATCGAGTTAAGGTATTGTACCACAGTGGAGTAATAAGGTGCAACGTATAAGTCGTAACATATTAATCGTATTAAACGATACAAGATTACACCAACACAAGCTAGATTAAGTAGTGGAGCATGACTCATTTTCCACTAACTCAAGGATAAGTAGTGCTTGGTGAGTCATTCCCCACTAACAACAAGATAAGGTAGCATTAGGAAGATATTATCACATTATTGCACATTAACCAAGCAAGAACACAAAGCAAACTCCTTTTTCTCTCAAACTGCCCAGCAGAAACGTGATCAATAGAAAACTCCATAACTCCAGTTTTACACATGGTAAAATCACCAAAATTTAACCACAGCTTCTACACTCCATGTATAACATCTGTTCAAACTTTCATGGCAATCCAAGGTGTTTAGCCTAGTCAAATATCCTCCCCAAGTTGAAGAATCTAAACTGCCATGATCTTGGCAGTTTCTGCACCGATTTTCAAACGGCCGTATCTCTCTCATTTCTAAATGAAATCTTGCGTTCTATAGCTTGTTGGAAAGCCATGGAGATGCTCTACAACTACTCTTTAGAAACCTCGCCCAGAAAAGCAGGGTAAGGACCTCGTTTGGGCAGTTCTTTGAACAGATGAATAGTAACTTTCAATAACTAACTTTGATTTCTTGACTTCTTTTGATGATCTAAGCTTGGTCAAGGAAATCTAAGGGCTAGACAAGGCTTACTACGTGATCATACACTCCAAGGAAGGTATTAACCCCATGAACCCTTAGTTGACTTTGAGTTTTGTGGATGTTCTTGATGATTGTTAGCTTAGTTGAGATTATAGTGTTAATATAAGCATGTTAGCATGATCTTGTAGTTGGTTTAGCCATTTGTTGATTAAGATGTTAAAGTATGATACCCCTGGACTTGTGGAGATGAGAATCATGTTTTTAAGATGTATGGATGCCCGGTGTGGCTTGGTTTGATGATTATGATTTTTGGAACGCCCGATTTATAGCCGTCGTAATGCCCAAATTTTTACCTACTGATTGGTTCCCTATTTTTCCTCTGTTAGAGCTCGACCCTTGAGTCCTACTGCCCATGATTGTGTAGTTTATGTTATAAGCTTCGTAATGATATGTGGTTCGCCTAATTTGGCCGAACGGTTTAAGAGAAAAGTGAGTTTTAGTAAACGCCGTTCGGAAGAACGACCCATCTCTGGTCAGCAAATTTGAGTCTATATTTGGACCACTTCGGAGCCATATTAAAATGTGAAACTTTGAGGAATAATACTAGAGACAGTTAGGAAGGCTCACGAAAAGGATTCGTATTAAAACGATTATTTTTCGATTTTATAAAAATGTTTTAGTCAAGGTCGCGCAAGTGAAAACCACTGAAAACGAGACTTAGAAACCAAGGTTCCAAATGGTTAAGTATAACTTGGATTTGAGAATGGATTTCGAACCAAACTTATGATATAAGAATTTGACAAATAACATGGACTTAGTATGAGCCTATAACGAGTTAGTAATTCCTTGGTTGTGTTTCGCTTACGTGTTTAAGCATTGAGTTATAAGTGGTTTATCGAGGGGATTAACCGTGTGTTTTCGTTTGACTTTGTCTAGATTGTCCGACATCGTCGCGAACCCCTATCACTTCTCGAGCATCAGGCAAGTTTCTAAAAACCATATTTTGAAGTATGCATATACTAGATGCAAGTTATGTATGCATACTCTATCGTTCAGAGTATATTTATTTTGAAATATATGAAATATGTTGAATAAGTTTCAATCCATATTTGCAAGTTTCCCAATATTGTGCTTCCTTATCAAAACCAGTATATCCTTGGTCTTGTTAATGATATTAAATTCTGCTCGTGCGATAACCAAAATCCCATGACCTTATAATACTGTTGATGGGTGGTGATGCTTTTAAGATCCTACGCCTTGAATTATATGGTGTATATATTTATAAACTTTTCGTATGGTGGAAGGGGACTTTATATCATAAGGTAGGTATTTGTGTACGGGAATAAGAAAGGCTCAGAGGGTAGAGCATGTATTGAGTTTATAACTTAGCCAGCGTATCGGGGTTATTTTGTAAGGTATATTTTCGAAAACCCGGACAAAGCTTTTTAGAAAGATTTTCGCAATAATTAACCTAAAGGCAACATCACCAATAAACAGTGTTTATTTAATTAGTAAATACTTCTGGAAGCATTTACGGATTAAATAAGCCTTATTCATCTAATTAAATTTGTTTACTTAGATGAATATCATTTTCAAAATATTTTCTTAAAATCGCTTTGTTCCGGAATGATAACAAAGATATCCGGTAACCGTTATTCGAGGATTAATTATTTATTTAATGAATATTGTTTTGAATATTCATCTGGGGATTACTTAAAGTATATTAATTTTGAATATTCAGTTGAAGATTATTTAATTATTTAATGAATATTATTTATATTCATTTAAGGATTATTTAATTAATGAATATTCATTTTGAATATTCATTTATCGATTATCTATTTAAGGATTATTTATTTAAGGATTATTTACCTAATGAATATTACCTTTTAGTATT
The DNA here is from genome assembly GCA_030848705.1 of Heracleum sosnowskyi. Lineage (NCBI taxonomy): Eukaryota > Viridiplantae > Streptophyta > Magnoliopsida > Apiales > Apiaceae > Heracleum > Heracleum sosnowskyi. Next base: position 174,323 of record JAUIZM010000031.1, read on the forward strand.
CATTTGGGTTTTATTTATTTAATTAATATTATTTTCAAATATTCAATTGAGATTATTATTTAATGAATATTATTTTGAATATTCATTCGAGGTTACATTTATTTGAATTATTCATTCGAGGTTTATTAGTTAATGAATATTATGTGGAATATTCATTTAATCCTTATTTATTTAATGGATATTATTTCTAAATATTCATTCAAAGTTTATTTACTTAATGAATATTATTTTCGAATATTCATTTGAGGGTTTACTTATTTAATAAATGTTATTAATTATTTGAAATCAGAAAGAGGTTCCCAAAACAATGTTTTCCATTTAAGTCCGTCTTTTAAGAGGATTTAAATGCTCGCTCAACCATCAAAAATATGGAAAACCTGATTTAAGTGACTACTACTCTTTTTAAACTCTCAACTCAAAACTGTCAAGGGACAGATATTTTCTCGGAGCAATGTAATTGCTGCAAGTCAAATATGGTGTTACCACCTCAACGCTCGAGGGGTAAATTCATGGAACAAGTCTGAAATCCATTAACAAGCATCGCTTGGGAAATATTGGTGAACTCCCCCTTTCCAACCCGATACGACTACTTTGTGGAGTCCTATTAACAAGTATTATACTTGGGGAAAGGAGGACAAGCTTTACGTTTCAGGGTCATGGATACTATTCGAACTAGGAGTATTTGTGTAAGAGACTGCAGGTGGTAGCCCATCATTAGTGTGTAAGAGACTGCAGGTGGCAGCCCATCACCATATTAGGGTCCGAGTGGCGCCGGTCCCATTAATGCCCAACCGTTGGCAGGGGAGATCCGGCGTATGGTGGACAAGTAAATCCATATGTTCTTCCTTCTACATATAGAGAAACAAATCTTTAGGGGCACAACTTACGACTGATCATCGTAAGGGTGTGACCTCTGGCGCGACATACTCCAGCATTAGTTCATCATCCAATTTGGATATTCCTGCAACATGTGTTGGGGTGTAGAACCAATCGTGTTGGCAGGGGGTCGAAAAGTGTTTGGAAATGAAGTGACAATAAATTCATGCAACTTCATCTTTTGTTTTATGAGTTATGACTCTGATAAAACCTGATTAAGGATATATATGCCTAAGTGGATTTTGGGTTACGTGAATATTTTATTAATTTTCCTCGTAACTTCATCGTTTATATCATATGACTCTGTGGATACCCTACATAACATGAGTTATGGTAAGGGAGTTGTTTATACTGAATCATCTTATAACTTCATCTTTTAAGTTATATTTTGATATTCTGCTTATATATAGCAGATATTTTTGGAAAGGTTATGTTTGGTTTATTTTGAAACCTCATCTTTGATACTAGAACTTTGTTCATAATATAGCAAAAGTTGCAGAAATATTATGAAATGATATTTGAATTACAATAAAGGTACTATTTTTGGAATACCTTCCGATAAGGGAATAATTTCAGTATCGAGATATTTTGACAAATTATTGTCTTATACCCGCTTTATTCTGGGTTGAGTTAAAGGCAGAAGTATGCCATACTTTCATTACCTTGCTGAGCTATCGCTCACTCTTGCTATTGTTTTATATATATTATATAGCAGCGAAGCAGGATGCCAATGGGACGGCACATACCCCGCAAGGCGTTTTCAGAAACAGTTTCTAGCAGCGATCCCGAGAGTAGTACGAACCAATCGAATCAGGCTACAGCTTTTGGTATTCAACTTATGTATAGATATGAATGGTATAAGAGGATTGTGAGCATCAGAAGGCTAAGTTGGTAATGTAACCTTACTTAGAAATTGTATCATTGACAAATTCAAAAGACATTGGGTATTGTATAAAGATTATTTATTCTGCAATGGTTGTATTTGTGTCGTTTCTGAGACTCTAACCTGTGTGTGTGTGTGAGACATATATTGTGGGGTCATGAGCAGGTGAATTATGAATGGTGTGAGTAATACAGGTAAGGCAAGGAGTACATGGATCGTGACTACTCTAAATCCCTGACCCCGGATTTGGGGCTGTTACAGAAATGGTATCAGAGCGTTAGGTTACAGTCCTCAGAAACGATAGGAGATCGAGTCTTGCAATACCCTTAAGAATGATAAGGACATCTAGAGCTCAAATTAATTTCGTAGTCGGGTTAGAGGACATGACCCTGACTGTTTAAGATGAAGCCCGAGAGGGGACTTCTTCTGGAAAACCGTACCTAGGACTTCGTGGTTAGTCACCTCGATTCGTATGAGTTATAGATTGATGGGGTTCTGAGATACCAGACAGCAAGGCCTTCGAATAGGCAATTGATGACGCGTTCCTTGAAATGGACGGAGACCCGATAAAGGAAGATCCATAGGAGGATCTAGAGGAAGACTCCATAGTGGGTCAAGGAAAGAATCTTGTAGGGGACGTGTTGATTGATAAAGATGTAGTATGTTACTTGAGGTCGTACAATAGGACTGGACGAACCTTCAGAGGTCAAATAAGTGACGAGACGAGAGTTTAAAGATCGTTTATGATTCACCAAGAGATATGACAAAGAGAATGGAGTAGAATCTCCAAAACAGAAGAGGTAGAGGCAGTATAGCCAGTATCAGTGGATTGATTCGACTTGAACGAAACCTGTTACTCGTAGTCGGTTATAGTTGCCCATAAGGAGGCGGCATACGTAAGAACCAAGATGTTCAGATTTTTCACGAACGATTAATGGTACTTAGTTGCCTAGAATAGTGAAAGGAATTGTTTTAGTCTATGAGATTACAATCCCCCACGACCAGCGATTCCATTGGAAATAGTGTCTATTACATCATTGAGGGATTCTATTATCTCGAGGAGGATTTTGGGTATATGTACCATGCAAATGTTATTATAAGACAAACACGCTAAGGCGGAATCGAGAAAGAGATTTACCACCCTTAGGAAATCGGGAAGGAATTATGAGGATAGAACCGAAAGGTCGGAAATCAGATCCGAGCATTACTAGTAGGTAAATAGATTGATCAAATTCCCCTGATTTTGGGAAGAAATTCAGCAAATTTTGGCAAACCTTGTCTTTCTGATTACCAGAGGATGTCACCAAAGAGAGTGGAAACTAGAGCGAACCCTATGGATTGGGTAAGATGGCCGCTATATGGGCTGGTGGACAGACCCTGATTGTTATAATTGATTGTAGAGATAAAATGATGAAGTTGAGATTGAACGGTAGAGGCGAAATATATTTAAGGACCGAGACGGACCGGGAGATTCCGGGATTGACTTAAATGAAAAGGCTATTGTGCCAAAAGTGTTAAGCTTATGTAGCACACGGGATTGATATGAGAGAAGGAATATGGGGTATAAGGACGATTGAAATAGAGACCGGATTTAAGCTTGTAGTTTCTAACGAGCTTCCGAAGTACCGCCCAGTCGACATGTGGAATTGTCATTGCTATGGACGACAACGGTATCGAAGTCTTCTTATAGAACATAACGCTTACTTGAGATGTTGCGCCTAGTCGAATAGAACTCCCTGCGATTGCAAATGCTGATGGTTGAATTCTTAGCGACTATTATAAGTCGGCAATGATGTAAGTATCAAACACCTTAGGGTGCGTGGAAAAGAAAAGCTTTGGAATTGAACGATTATCCATCAGAGGAGCCGACATAAAAGGCATCCATAGAGACCTTGGTAGTACCCTCCCCATTTGCAAATTATGCGGGGTACCTCCCCAATCTATGATCTATCTTGACCTCTCTCTAGGAAAGAATTCTGATAAAGGGTATATTCCCTCTTCGAAGTTATTTTATAACACTTGTGCTAAACCACATTCAGTTTCACTTGTGCCAGAGGCTGTCACAATGCCTACTTTCAGGTTTTCGAAGCCCTGTCAAATGATGTTATTTAAGCTTTCACTTTTCTTCAAATAATGAATGAACCTATGGTGATACCTCACCACTTGGTTGTTAAGTACCAGTATCTTTTGGTTATTCTTTTCCTTGTATTTTCTTTGGAAACCGCACCTTTGGAATCTGTTCAATTTTAATCCAAGGTGTTCCTTTAAGAAATATTGTCGAAAGACGATAATCATTAAATTGATCTCGAATTGCTTTCATAATTTTCAACTTCCACTGAGACGAACAACCCTATACTTATAGGGGCTACAAGGACTATCTGTCTATGTGATAGAAGTCTGATGGGACGCCATCACTTGTGAGTTGTGAAATACAAGAAGGCTAATTACCTTTAGTAATGTCTCAATCAGGGCACACAACATTGAGTTCTTATGATCATGTTGATCTCTCGGTAAATTCTCTTACCTCCAATAAGGTTACCTTAAAACTCATAACCTTAATGATCACCAGTGTGTGACATTTTCCTTAATATATGAGCTATCTTTTCAAAGCTCCATGATTCTTGTTATCTTTATTGAATTTCAAGGGGAGGCCAACCAGGTCAAATAAGTCAAAATTCGCTGATAGGAATTAGATTCGCAACGAAATCGCCTATGACAGGAGCGAATCCCTAAGACGAATAGAATGTTAATGACATATCAATGAATTAGTTTATTCTCCCAAGGATATTATGATAATGGAAAGGGGGTCAATCAATATATGTGAAAGGAATAGTGATGTGTCGTGTACTCCAGTGACAACGGTGTTAGATAGATGCCATATAGTGGAATTGAGATTTTGGAGGAGTTGTTTACGAATGGACACTACCTCTGGGTTAGCAAGATAAGTACTGGCGATAGAGTCAGAGGGAGCTGGTATTGTGACTTGGGAGAAGTTGACATTATAATAAGGATGGGTTGGTTGACACCCAATGGAGCCCAGACTGATTGTAAGAGAGAGAGTAATAAATAAAGGATGGAAACAGATTCAGAGATTCTTGAATATAGTTCAGACTAAGAAGCTATTACGCCAGAGATCCGAGGCTTAATTAGCTCTTATGGTGGACGCCAAGAAAAGAGATACCAAGTAAAAAGGGAACTACAATGGTTTTGGGAGATTGTACAAGGTTTTAATGAGCTACCAGATATCGATTTGGATGACATGAGAATGAATACCGAGTATTCCGAGTATAGTGGGAATGAAAGAGTTAGAGACTCAGTTATAAGAATTGTTTTATAAGGGTATGATAAGGCCCAGTGTATCACCGTGGGGAACCTCGGTGTTGTTCGTAAGAGAGAAAGATGTTAGCACAAGATTATGCATCGAACCTCGAGAGTTGAACGAGTTCGACCTGGAGGATAGGTACCCTTGTAAATGATTGTTTGATCAGCGGAAAAACGCTGTGTATTTCCAAATTTATTCAAGAACTGGATACCACCAGTTGGAAGTTAAATCCGAGGATGTACCCAAGACTGCGATTCGTACGAGGAATAGACACTTTGAGATTTTAGCGAAGTTATTTTGGGTTGACTAATGCACCCACAAATTTTGATGGAATGTAATGAAGTGGCGTTGAGTTATCCGTGATAGTAGATAACATGAGATGGAGAAATGGCTAAAATTGACCTAAAATTATGACTGTGAGATACACTACCATCCGGGGAAGGCCAATGTGGTGGCCGATACCCTTGATTAAAATGAGACAGAGATGGATTCCGAATAATCGGGAATTAAAGGATGAGATTTTACACAAAACCAAGTTAGTCCAACAAACTAGAAAGACAAAAGATTTCACCAACAAGCGGCTAGTGACAACCAAGACAGACAGAGAAAGTATGCGGACTAAGCCTGCGAGCATAGAGATAGTACTGCTATTGATAAGCTAAATGGCAAGTTGATGAATGACAAGCAAGTTTATGTTGGTGTATTTTCTGTACAAACAAGATGGAAAATATGAGGTTAGAGATTCGTGATGCTAAGAGATATCCTCGTGGAAGGAGTTAATGAGATTTGGAAAGAAAGGGAAATTGAGCCCGAGATTCATTGGGCCATATGAGATTTTAAAATGCGTCAGGAAGGTGGCCTACGAGCCAGCCTTGCCCCCCAAACTTGTAGAATGGTCATAACGGAGTTCATGTGTCAATACTACGTCAGTATACTATAGATGCCCGGCATATGTAGAGTACGAGCAGGTAGACATACAACCTGGTCTGACTTACAAAGAGCAACCTGTGGAAATCACGGATAGAAAAGAACAAGTGCTAAGAGACGAGGTTGCCAAGCTAGTGAGAGGTTTGTGGAGAAACAAGAGGTAGAAGAATCCACCTGGGAGTTAGAAAGTGCAACGGGAGAGAAGTACCCCCAGTTATGCCTACGTTGATTCCGGGACGGAATCCTTTTAAGGAGGGGAGACTGTAATAACCCGAATTTTTGGATTAATTAAAACTTTTCTTATTATGATTAAGTGCATCAGTGAATAGTGAATTTGGTGGATGAATAGTGATTTTGAGGGTTAAGAAAATTTTTCATGCCACCTATGTACGAGACGTAGTGTGGATATTTCAAAGTCATATTAGTGATCTACGGAGTAAATAAGTGAATGCAAAGACGATCGGAATTCAGAAATTCCAAATTTTATTTTGGTGAAGTATTTGACCGGGCAGTGAATTATATATTATTATATTCAAGAAATGAGATATTAAATTAAGGATTTGAGGATTTAATATTTTGGAATTTTATTATATTTGATTTGAGAATTTAGAACGAAAACCACTGAGACAGTGAAACGAAGATTCTAGAAACCGCTGAAACTTTATAACAAGGAGATTAAGAATATTCGGAAAAGCGTGAGAACCGTTTCTGAGAACAAGTAATAAAAAGAGAATAAACGAGGAATATTGGAATTAAGATCGAGTTAAGGTATTGTACCACAGTGGAGTAATAAGGTGCAACGTATAAGTCGTAACATATTAATCGTATTAAACGATACAAGATTACACCAACACAAGCTAGATTAAGTAGTGGAGCATGACTCATTTTCCACTAACTCAAGGATAAGTAGTGCTTGGTGAGTCATTCCCCACTAACAACAAGATAAGGTAGCATTAGGAAGATATTATCACATTATTGCACATTAACCAAGCAAGAACACAAAGCAAACTCCTTTTTCTCTCAAACTGCCCAGCAGAAACGTGATCAATAGAAAACTCCATAACTCCAGTTTTACACATGGTAAAATCACCAAAATTTAACCACAGCTTCTACACTCCATGTATAACATCTGTTCAAACTTTCATGGCAATCCAAGGTGTTTAGCCTAGTCAAATATCCTCCCCAAGTTGAAGAATCTAAACTGCCATGATCTTGGCAGTTTCTGCACCGATTTTCAAACGGCCGTATCTCTCTCATTTCTAAATGAAATCTTGCGTTCTATAGCTTGTTGGAAAGCCATGGAGATGCTCTACAACTACTCTTTAGAAACCTCGCCCAGAAAAGCAGGGTAAGGACCTCGTTTGGGCAGTTCTTTGAACAGATGAATAGTAACTTTCAATAACTAACTTTGATTTCTTGACTTCTTTTGATGATCTAAGCTTGGTCAAGGAAATCTAAGGGCTAGACAAGGCTTACTACGTGATCATACACTCCAAGGAAGGTATTAACCCCATGAACCCTTAGTTGACTTTGAGTTTTGTGGATGTTCTTGATGATTGTTAGCTTAGTTGAGATTATAGTGTTAATATAAGCATGTTAGCATGATCTTGTAGTTGGTTTAGCCATTTGTTGATTAAGATGTTAAAGTATGATACCCCTGGACTTGTGGAGATGAGAATCATGTTTTTAAGATGTATGGATGCCCGGTGTGGCTTGGTTTGATGATTATGATTTTTGGAACGCCCGATTTATAGCCGTCGTAATGCCCAAATTTTTACCTACTGATTGGTTCCCTGTTTTTCCTCTGTTAGAGCTCGACCCTTGAGTCCTACTGCCCATGATTGTGTAGTTTATGTTATAAGCTTCGTAATGATATGTGGTTCGCCTAATTTGGCCGAACGGTTTAAGAGAAAAGTGAGTTTTAGTAAACGCCGTTCGGAAGAACGACCCATCTCTGGTCAGCAACTTTGAGTCTATATTTGGACCACTTCGGAGCCATATTAAAATGTGAAACTTTGAGGAATAATACTAGAGACAGTTAGGAAGGCTCACGAAAAGGATTCGTATTAAAACGATTATTTTTCGATTTTATAAAAATGTTTTAGTCAAGGTCGCGCAAGTGAAAACCACTGAAAACGAGACTTAGAAACCAAGGTTCCAAATGGTTAAGTATAACTTGGATTTGAGAATGGATTTCGAACCAAACTTATGATATAAGAATTTGACAAATAACATGGACTTAGTATGAGCCTATAACGAGTTAGTAATTCCTTGGTTGTGTTTCGCTTACGTGTTTAAGCATTGAGTTATAAGTGGTTTATCGAGGGGATTAACCGTGTGTTTTCGTTTGACTTTGTCTAGATTGTCCGACATCGTCGCGAACCCCTATCACTTCTCGAGCATCAGGCAAGTTTCTAAAAACCATATTTTGAAGTATGCATATACTAGATGCAAGTTATGTATGCATACTCTATCGTTCAGAGTATATTTATTTTGAAATATATGAAATATGTTGAATAAGTTTCAATCCATATTTGCAAGTTTCCCAATATTGTGCTTCCTTATCAAAACCAGTATATCCTTGGTCTTGTTAATGATATTAAATCATGCTCGTGCGATAACCAAAATCCCATGACCTTATAATACTGTTGATGGGTGGTGATGCTTTTAAGATCCTACGCCTTGAATTATATGGTGTATATATTTATAAACTTTTCGTATGGTGGAAGGGGACTTTATATCATAAGGTAGGTATTTGTGTACGGGAATAAGAAAGTGTAAGACCCCAGATTTTGGGTAGAATTAAAACTTTTATTATATGTTGATGTAAAGATGGATAGTGGCAATGACTTTAAGAATCAAGTTATGAAATGAATATGAATTTCGGTTTTCAAACATTTTGAGAATAGTAAGAATGGACTGAACATATAAATAAGAACAATCAATCTAGAAGATAAGAATGCAATACTCCAGGGAAGGAAAGTATTTTTATGTCATCCAAATCAATATCTGGAATACATCCGACAACTCCGTAAACAAGATAGCGTACGCCCGAGAAAGCACTAGAATGTTTTCTAAGTGCAAAGAGTAGAGAGAAAATAGATCAGGAATATTGGAACGGATTTTGATCCAAAGTATTATAGAAAAACCATTGATGAATAGTAACTCTTCATTTAAAAGTTTTTCAGACCACCCTATATGCGGGACGATATAATAAACTTTCAAAGTCGCATTAGTGATCTACGATGGAAATAAAAGAATGCAGAAGCTGTCAGAATCGGAAAAATAGCATTTTTCGTTTTCTCCGAAATTTCACCAAAAACGGACTAAATAATTATTATTTGAGGATATTTAAGGATTTAAATTATTAATTCCATGGATATGGATTTGATAAATGAATTAGAAGTATCGAGAACGATTTCGGTAAAATACCTCGATAGAACCCTCGAGAAACCTTGCGAGCGTTCTACGAAATTAAACAAACCAGAAAAGCTACTTTATTCCAAGCCAATGCATGCTTGCCAAGTGTCAAGACAAGAAGAGACCAAGGGTGATGACTCACCACATTGGATAAATATCAAGTAATTAAACAAGATAAGAAGAAAAAGAAAAAGGAAGAGAAATTTCGGGAGAGAAGAAGAAAGAAAAATGGGAGAGAAAGAAATGATCATAACTTGAGATTCCGTTGTCCGTTTTTGGCGTTCCACCACTCAAATCGAAGCTCTCGAGAAGCCCGACGTAACCATGGTAAGCAATCGCCTCACCTCTGTCATTTACCCTTCGATTTCAGTGAGTAACAGTTGGAGAAGATGATGAATAGTAACTTGTATTTTGCTTTGTTGCTTTTGATATTGAGTTTGTGGCTTCCAAAGGTTGTATTAAGCAAGGATCTAAGGTTACATAAGGAATATAGCAGCAAGCAAGCTTGGAGGAAGGTATAAACCTCTGCCCCTTTGAGTTTTATATGAGTTTTACAGTGGTTTTGATGTTCATGTAAAGTTAAGATCATGATTAAGTGATTTAGTGATTATTTGGATTTGTTTGAATGTGTAAAATGATGGGTGTTGGATTTGAGCCTCCCCACTGATCTTAGAGGTGTATGATGGTTGTTTGTTGAGGTTGGAGATGTATGGTATGCCCGGTGTGGCTTGGTTATGTTGTGACAAAATAGGATTATTCGATTTTAAGCCGTCGTAATGCCCGATTTTCGGTAACTCTATAAACTGCCTAGAATCAGAAAACCTAACTGCCTCTTTTGGTTCAGTTATGAACATGAGTGTGTAGAGCTTTGTTTCTAGTTTACGTGAGCGCAAGAATCATGTCATTACGATTTACGGTTTATGAGATATGACCATTTTAGTGAAAGTGGTTCAAGGAATGAGATTGCAGAAATGTACCAACTTTGTGGCTATGTTTGAGACCCTTAAAAGTTGTTTTAAAATATGGAATTTTGTATTGAAGTGTCAAGGGCAGTTACGAAGGTTTGTACGAAGGTTTCGAGTCCAAAAGATTATTTTCCGATTTTATAAAAATGTGTTATCCGAGGTTGCGCAAGTGAAAACCACTAAGAACATGACTTAGAAACCAAGGTTGTAAATGGTTAAGTATAACTTGTATTCGAGGATCGATTTCGGACTAAACCTACGAATTAAGTAATTGTCGATTAACATGGACTTAGTATGAGCCTATAACGAGCTAGTAATGCCTTGGTTGTGTTTCGCTTACGTGTTTAAGCATTGAGTACAAGTGGATTATCCAGGGGATTAATCGTGCGTTTTCTTTGACTTTGTCTAGATTGTCCGGCATCGTCGCGAACCCCTATCACTTCTTGAGCATCAGGCAAGTTTTCTAAATCTATACTTTGAAGTATTGATTATATATTACTGCTTTTGCCACGTGTGGAGTTATACAGTTGTGCGATACATGTAATATATTGTATAAAATAGAGTTTGATTTGGATTTATGTATGAGCTTTGAGATAAAGTAGTTATAAACCGGCATACCTTGTAGCTCTAGAGATAAGAGCATACTTCTTGTTTTCGACTCTAGACCGGGAGTCAGTATTTGAGATATGGAGATAGCCGTGGAAACCCGGAGGGATTCCAGCGGCAGTGTACTAATTATTTTGAGGACTGCTATTATTAAACATTAATTATATTTCTAGAAAGTATTAATTACCTGGAAATGATTTGAGGAATGTTATTTGAATATTACCTCATTCAGAGGTTGTTACTTGGAAATGATTTGGTAATTGGCTTATAAGCTAGATATGGGATATCAGTTATAAGCCAGGTTTTATAAAGGCCCTAGGTTAAGGGCGTATGATATTTCTTAAGATCAGTAGTGATTATAGTTTGTGTATGATAAATGTTATTTTTCCGATAAAGATATCGGGTAACCGTTATTCGAGGATTAATTATTTTTATTTAAGAATATTATGTATTAATATTCATTTGAGGATTATCGACTTACAGAATATTATTTATATACATTTGAGGATTATCGACTTACAGAATATTGTTTATATTCATTTGAGATTTATTTAATTAATGAATATTACTTTTGAATATTCATTTGAGATTTAATTATTTAAAGGATATTAATTTTGAATATTCATTGGAGGTTCACTTATTTGAGAAATATTATTTTTAATATTCATTTGAGGATTATTTATTAATGAATATTATTTTTGAATATTCATTTGAGGATTATTTATTAATGAATATTATTTTTGAATATTCATTTGAGGATTATTTATTAATGAATATTATTTTTGAATATTCATTTGAGGATTATTTATTAATGAATATTATTTTTGAATATTCATTTGAGGATTATTTATTAATGAATATTATTTCTAAATATTCATTCGAGGTTTGTTTATTTGATAAATATTATTTTCGAATATTCATTTGAAGATTTACTTGTTTAATAAATGTTATTAATTGTTTTCCAATCAAAAAGAGGTTCCCAAAATAATGTTTTTTTCCGTTTAAATCTGTCTTTTAAAGAGGATTTAAATGCTCGCTCAACTATCAAAAATATGGGAAACCTGATTTAAGTGACTACTACTCTTTTTAAACTCTCAATTCAAAAACTGTCAAGGGACAGATATTTTCTTGGAGCAATTTAATTGCTGCCAGTCTAATGTTGTGTTACCACCTCAATAATCGAGGGGTAAATTCATGGAACAAGTCGATATCCATTAACAAGCATAGCTTGGGAAATATTGGAGAATCTTCCTTTCCAACCTAGATATAACTACTTAGTGGAGTCGTATCAACAAGTGTTACACTTGGGGAAAGGAGGACGATCTTTACGTTTCAGAGTCATGGATTTCATCTGAACTAGGAGTGGTGTAAGTGGTCAAGTTGCGTGGGCCCATCCAACTTTTATATTGCCCCAAATGGGCCGGGAGGTCATAGTAAGGCGGTAGACAATGTCAGGCCGTCGTGATACTTCCATCTACATGTAGAAAACTATTTGAGCGGTGCGACCTGCTACTGATCATAGTAAGGTTAGGCACAGCGGACGCGGTAGCAACTCCAGTATTAGTTCATCATCCAATTTGGATATTTCCTGCAACATGTATTGGGGTGAAGAACCAATCGTGTTGGCAGGGGGTCGAGAAGTGTTTGGAATTGGAGTGACAATAAATCCATGCAACTTCATCTTTTATTTTATGAGTTATGACTCTGTGGATACCTTACATAACATGAGTTATGGTAAGGGAGTTGTTTATACTGAATCACCTTATAACTTCATCTTTTAAGTTATGTGTTGATATTCTGCTTACATAGCAGATATTTTTGGAAAGGTTGTATTGGTTTACTTTGAAACCTCATCTTTTATATTATACTAGAACTTTGTTCATAATATAGCAAAAGTCTGCAGAAATATTATGAAAATGATATTTGAAGTACAATAATGGTACTGTTTTTGGGAATACATTCCGATAAGGATATAATTTCAGTATCGAGATATTTTGACAAATTATTGTCTTATACCCGCTTTATTCTGGGTTGAGTTAAAGGCAGAATTATGCCACACTTTCATTACCTTGCTGAGCTATCGCTCACTCTTGCTATTGTTTTATATATATTATATAGCAGCGAAGCAGGATGCCAATGGGTCGGCACATACCTCGCAAGGCGTTTCCGTAAACAGTTTCTAGCAGTGATCTCGAGAGTAGTACGAACCAATCGAATCAGGCTACAGCTTTTGGTATTCAACTTATGTATAGATATGAATGGTATGAGAGGATTGTGAGTGTTAGATATAATTGCTAATGTTTGTTTATCAGTGTTTAAGCAACAGGTACTGACAAGAGTTTATCAGAAGCCGATCAGAGTTTAGTTAAACTCTGATAGGGTGAAGAGTTTAAAGGAAGCCGGTCAGAGTTTATTTAAAGTCTGACAAGGTGATAGTTGAATTAGCTGTCGGTGCAGAATTGAAGATTCTAGAAGCAATACATTCTGAAGATGGAAAGAAGCAGAATATATTGATACAGCTAAGGAAACAGGATAGAAGATAAGAAGCAATCCTTAATTGATATGAATTGTATAGCTAACTTGTAGGAATATCAATTAGAGAAGGATTGTATGTAGCTGTGTACTATATAAACACAGATAGGTTATCCCTAGAAGGGATGCGATCATTGAGATATTATTCTTGTAACCTAGAAGCTCTTTATGATTCATTAACATCATAAAGAGAGAAGCTGTTAATAAGATTACACTTTTATTGATTCATAAACAGTGTTATTAATTATTGTTATTCTCATACATACTTGATTATATTGTGTATTCGGCCTAACAATTGGTATCAGAGCCAAGGCTGTTTAATATATACAGTTTTACGATTAAAACACAGTAATAATCATGTCTGAAGAAAATCAAAATCAAGTTCCTCCTGCGGCTGAACAGGTTAAGCCAAATTCTGTGAGTCGATATGAAACTATCAGGGTTCCAATTCTCAGGCCAATAGAGTATCCAATATGGAAGGTGAAGATGACCATGTTTCTGGAGGCTACAGATCCAGAATATCTTGACAGAATCAATAATGGTCCTCATAAGCCAACTAAATTATCTCCTGCTGTTGGTGATAAAGAACAGACACTGATTCCAAAGGAAAAGAAAGATTATACTCCTGAAGACATCTCATCAATTGCAAAGGATGCAAAGGTTAGACATCTACTCCACAGTGCTTTAGATAATGTTATGTCTAACAGAGTAATTGGCTGCAAAACGGCAAAGGAAATCTGGGATGCTTTGGAAGTAAGGTGTCAAGGAACCACTGCTATAAAGAAGAACAGGAAGACAATACTCACACAGGAGTATGAGCACTTTGATTCAAGATCTAATGAAACCTTGACTGAGACTTATGACAGGTTTTGTAAATTACTGAATGATCTGTCTCTGGTTGACAAAGAATATAATCTTGAAGAGTCAAATCTCAAGTTTCTCTTATCTCTACCTGAAAAATGGGATCTGAAGACGACCTCAATCAGAGATAATTATGATCTTGAAGATACAGATCTTGATGAGATTTATGGCTTGTTAAAGACTCACGAACTTGAGATAGATCAAAGAAACAGAAGATCAAGCAAGAAGACAAAATCTGTTGCTCTCAAAGTTGAGGAGAAGCCCATTGAAAAGAAGGAATCATCAAAGAAGAAAGCCAAGGGAAAGGCTTTAGTCATTAAATCTGAAAGTGAGTCATCAAACTCTGATGATGACTCAAACTCTGTTGAAGCTTCTGACTCTGAGGATGATGAAGAACAGTTGATGCAAATGGCGGCATTGATGGTGAAGACCTTCAAGAAGATGGGATTCAAGAACTTCAAGAAAGGTAAAAGATTCTCAAGGAGAGATTCAAATTCTGAGAAGAAGAATTTCAGAAAGTCTGATGGAAGGGATACCAAGTCTGGTAAGAAGGACAAATCTGAGATCCAGTGCTACAAGTGCAAAGAGATGGGTCACTATGCTCCAGAGTGCAAGAAAGGAAAAACTGGAAAAGCACTCGTCTCTAAAGGCAAAGACTGGGCAGATACTTCAGATTCTGATGATGGAGAAAATTATGCTCTTATGGCAACTGTCAAAGATGAGACTGAATCATCAGAAAATAAGGTACCCCTAACTACTTATGCGTATGATACTGATAATATTTCTGAATTAAGAATTTATCTTAAGAACATACATGTTAGTTATAGGGATCAGACTTTAGAGAATGAAAGGATTAAATCTGAGAATCTTAGTCTTAAAGAAAGAAACAAGTTTCTTGAAAGAGAACTTGAGAATATGAAGCAGACTCAAAAAGAAAGAGATGATGCTGTTTATGTGGAACAGGAGTTGCTTAAAAGGTATAGGCAACTAGAATCTGATTTAGAGAAGGAAAGAAAAATAATTAAAACTTGGACTAATTCTGGCAGAGATACACATCAAGTTTTTCAAACAGATGCTGTAGGTTTAGGATACAGTGAGGAAGATGAACTTAGGTTTCAAGATAAAATTAAGTTTAGAGCTTTCACAAGTTCATATTCAACTCCTGTAACATTTGTTCCTGAATCTGGAAAGTTAAAATCTGCAGTTGTGAAAGAAACTGTTATGGAGCCAGTTGAAACTTGTGTTGAACAAGTAGATACTGAATCTAAAACAGAGAAGCCTGTTGAGTTAGAAGCTGTTAAAGAACCAATAAGAGTCTGTGAGAAACAGGTTAATGTTGGTTTAATGACAGGAAAACAGTTTAAACATAAGCTCAAAGAGGTTAAGTCTGCCATGAAACCTAAAGGGTCCAAGAGAAATAGGAATGGAAAAATAGGCATAAACAATAGAAATAATTATTTGCCTAATGCTGGTGCTTTAAGGAAAACATGTTACAGTTGTGGTAGTTCTAATCATCTTGCTAGATTTTGCACTAAGAACAAGCATATTAATTCTTTACCTTCTACTTCAGAAGTAAAGAATGATTATGTTAGAGTAAAACCACAGACCTTATGCAAACATTGTGGGAGCACTTGGCATTCCATTTACACATGTAAGAGTTATCATGCAATTTATCATAATTACTATGAGCTAAAACCCAACTTGAAGTGGGTTAGAGCAAACTCTGCTAGTGTAAAATCTGACAATGTTAGTTTAAACTCTGAGAAAGTTGATTCCGCTGCAAAAGCTAACACTGTTAAGAAAGGCAAAGGATCCAAGCAAGTCTGGATCCTTAAAACTAACACTTAGTATTTGTTTGTGATTGCAGGGTATAATAGAGAGCACACTTATCTTGGACAGTGGATGCTCAGGACATATGACCGGAAATAAAGCCCTGCTATCAGACTTTGTGGAGAAGGATGGCCCAAAAGTTTCCTATGGAGATGGCAACGTAGGACATACTATGGGATATGGCAACATTAATCTTGGAGGTGTCATCATCACAAATGTAGCTCTAGTCTCAGGACTCAAGCACAATTTGTTATCTGTGAGTCAAATCTGTGACAGAGGAAACCATGTAGATTTTCATAGTGAATACTGTGAAGTAATCAGTAAATCTACTGGAAAAGTTGTTCTAGTTGGACACAGGCGCAACAATATTTATGAAGCAAGTTTGGTAACAAACTCTGATGGAAAAACAGTGTGTCTGACTGCAAGAATGTCAAATGAAGAGAGTTGGAATTGGCATAAAAAGCTCTCTCATCTCAATTTGAACAACATTAATGAGCTGATAAGAAAGGATCTTGTAAGAGGACTCCCAAAATCAACACTCAGTCTATATGGCCTATGTGATTCCTGTCAAAAGGCCAAACAAAGGAAGTCATCTTTCAAAAGCAAGTCTGAATCTTCAGTGGTGGAACCTTATCATCTTCTACATGTTGATCTCTTTGGACCAGTGAATATAATGTCAATGGGCAGAAAGAAATATGCTCTAGTAATTGTTGATGAATATACTAGATATACATGGGTGTATTTCTTGTCAAAGAAGGATGAAACTGCTCAAATTCTAATGGATCATGTAAATCTACTGGACAAAGGATCACAGCACAAAGTCAAAATAATAAGGAGTGATAATGGAACTGAATTCAGAAATTCATTCATGGAAGCTTTCTGCAAGGAAAGAGGGGTGAAACAAGAATTTTCTGCACCTGGCACTCCACAGCAAAATGGTGTAGTTGAAAGAAAGAACAGAACTTTAATTGAAGCAGCCAGAACTATGCTTGAAGAAGCAAAATTACCAACATACTTCTGGGCAGAAGCTGTTCAAACTGCTTGTTTTACTCAAAATGCTACACTGATCAACAAGCATGGGAAAACACCATATGAGATGGTGAAAAATAAGAAGCCAAATTTGAAATATTTTCATATATTTGGATGCAAATGCTTTGTGTTGAAGACTCATCCTGAACAGTTGACAAAGTTCGAGTTAAAAGCTGATGAAGGAATTTTTGTTGGCTATCCACAGTCAACAAAAGCATTCAGAGTTTACAATCTAAGAACTAAAGTGATCATGGAATCCATACATGTGTCATTTGATGACAAGAAAATAATTGGACTTGAAGACAAGGATGGATATGATCAACTACGTTTTGAAAACGAAGATCTATTCTCTGATGATATAAACTCTGATGAAGCAGGGTTGACAAACTCTGACGAAGCATACTCTGAACCTCTACTGGTAAATACTGGAGAAACTGATAATTCTCAAATTGAACAAAATAGAGAACCAGTTGAGGGGGAGCGTGAAGAAGCTCAACATGACACAGCAAGTGAGTCAGTTGAGGAAACTGATTCAAACTCTGACAATTCAAACTCTGAGTCATCAAATTCAGGGGGAGCCTCAGAGAATGTAGAAAGTCAACATATGAATCAGGAGAGCATGGATCAAGGGGGAGGATCCAACAATGATGCAAGAAACCACTTACCATCAGCAAGAAAGTGGACACAGGCACACACACCTGATCTCATAATTGGAGATCCTGATGCTGGTGTAAGAACCAGAAGTGCAACAAATAATGAGTGTCTGTATCATGCTTTCTTGTCTCAAACTGAACCAAAGAAAGTGGAGGAAGCTCTTCAAGATGCTAATTGGATTACAGCAATGCAAGAAGAGTTAAATGAATTTGAAAGAAATGAAGTCTGGACACTTGTACCTAGACCAAAGAACAGATCAATTGTAGGTACAAAGTGGGTTTTTAGAAACAAGACTGACAGTGATGGTGTGATTACAAGGAATAAGGCTAGACTTGTGGCAAAAGGTTATTCACAACAGGAAGGAATTGACTATGATGAAACCTTTGCTCCAGTTGCAAGACTGGAGGCCATAATGATTTTTCTGGCCTATGCTGCACACAAGAAGTTTAAAGTCTTTCAGATGGATGTGAAAAGTGCTTTTCTCAATGGGAAGCTTGAAGAAGAGGTATTTGTTGAACAACCACCAGGATTTGTAGATCCCAAGCATCCAGATTATGTCTACAGGCTTGACAAGGCATTATATGGACTAAAGCAAGCACCAAGAGCATGGTATGAAACTCTTGCTCAATTTCTTTTAGAAAGTGGGTTCACAAGAGGTACAATTGATAAAACCTTGTTTTATTTCAATTCTGGTGATGATTTGCTGTTAGTTCAAATTTATGTAGATGATATTATTTTTGGATCTACTAATGACAAACTTTGTAAGAAGTTTGCAAAGCTTATGCAATCCAGGTATCAAATGAGCATGATGGGAGAGCTTAGTTATTTTCTAGGCTTACAGGTCAAGCAAACAGATGATGGGATTTTTATCAATCAAGCAAAGTATACCAGAAATCTTCTAAAGAAATTTGGTATGCTTGATAGTTCATCTGCAACAACTCCTATGGCTACAGCAACGAAGCTTGACAAAGACACAGGAGCCTCAGTAGATATGACTAACTACAGAGGAATGATAGGGTCTTTACTGTATCTTACAGCAAGTAGACCTGATATCATGTATGCAACATGTCTTTGTGCAAGATTTCAAGCAGATCCTAGAGAGCCTCATCTAACAGCTGTAAAAAGGATTTTCAAATATCTCAAAGGCACCATAACCTTGGGTTTGTGGTATCCTAGAGAATCAGAGTTTAAGTTGATTGGTTACTCTGATGCAGATTTTGCAGGCTGTAAGATAGACAGAAAAAGTACAAGTGGAAGCTGTCAATTTTTAGGTGACAGATTGGTTTCTTGGTACAGTAAGAAACAGAAATCAATTTCTACATCCACTGCTGAAGCAGAGTATATAGCAGCTGGTAGCTGTTGTGCACAGATTTTATGGATGAAGAATCAATTGCTGGATTATGGATTAAGGTACTCTAGAATACCTATTTTCTGTGATAACCAAAGTGCTATTGCTATGACAGGAAATCCAGTACAGCATTCCATGACCAAGCACATCAGCATAAGATATCATTTTATCAGAGAACATGTGGAAGAAGGGAATATTGAGCTTCATTTTGTGTCTACAGACCAACAACTTGCAGATATCTTCACCAAACCTTTGAGTGAAGCTACTTTTACAAGATTGGTAAATGAACTTGGAATGATCTCTGGTTCTGACTAGAGATACGGGTCAGACTCAAAATTTATACATGTTTAATTCTTGTTGCTCATGATTCCTTGCATGTGTTAACTGTTATGTGAACCAGCATGTTAAACTCTGATGATAAACTCTGTGAAGTGTTAGTCATACTCTGAAAGCATACTCTGAAGATAAACTCTGTTGGTCATACTCTAATAATGATAGTTTAAATGCTATACTCTGATTGTAATTTTGTCTGAAACATATGGACCAATGAAGAAATTTGTATGAAGCATAATTCTCAGTAAGTAACTGTGAATCCTTAAGAGTTGTATAGACTCTGATCTCAAAAATGTGCAGTAAGCTAACACAGCATGATACTGTCTCAATATTTATAGCATCTCTTAGTTTATTGATCCTATACACTGAGTCTGTATTAGCTGTTTGCATTTTCTCTCATAAGTTAATTATATTTACTGATAAAAAGTCTAAACTCTGATTATTAATTTCAAATAATTCACCCTCAAATTCAAAAGATGCCAAACAGAGCACAAATTCCTTTGAGATCATGTTGTGCCTAGGACGATCCAGGAACTTATTGTATGAAATAAGGGCTAAAATCTTTGATTTTTGGTGACTAGTGCCAACCACTGATTACTGGAAAAATAAATAAAAAAAAAAAAAAAAAAAAAAAAATTAATTAATAAAGGGGGTGAAAAATAAAAGACATATCCAAATGAAAGGATATCAGTAATACAGAGTTTAGATATAAAATCAGATTTTATGTTATACATGAGAGTTTAGGCAACCAGTTTTTACTACTTTAGATTGTGGATTTTATGCACTTTGAGATGGTCTAAATACTGATTTCGGTAAACTCTGCTACTACACACACATATTTTCACAACTGTACAGATTGAGAAAAGAGTTTAATTGACAAAGAAGGACAAATGGTAAACACTGATGTTTTGTGTGAAATACGCCGAGGTTACTTTATTTTAATCTCTGATGGTTAAAATAATTTCCTTGTTTCAGACAGTTTATGATTTTGGGATTAGTCATTTGTTTTTCGAAAAAGTGTGATTGCACAGAGAAAAGATAGAGCTTGTTTGATAGTGATTGACCAATGTTATTGAGTATGTTTATTAAGTCCTGTTTGTGATTTGTATTGCTGCTGAGTATGTTAGTTAATTGGTTTAAGTTTTTTTTGTCTTTCCAATTACTATGCAATATTGATAATACTGAAATGTAAAGAAACAAATTTTTCATTAATTGATTCAAATTTACATTCAGACAATTTCATACTCATGTTAAGCTAATCCTTCTGGTACATACTAATCACTATGGTTACAAAAGAGAAGATCTGTTTAACCAGGACAAGTACTTGAATGCTATCCAACATCGAAGCAGAAGAGCTAGAGCCAGAAGCTATTGTGCTCTACTACTTCTGATGATAGCTACCCAGTTGCTCATCTGGTCATTATACCATTTGGGATAGCTTGAAATCCTCCTAATGATGAATCATCATCATCATCTTCTCGGGATCTCTTTCTGCTTTGCAGCTTGCAGGATTCTAAGAAGAGGTTTTCTTTTGAACCCGACAAGAAACTCAGTTGAAAAAGCATGAAGCAGATCTCCATGGCATCTTCATCTGCGAGGATTGGTGCATCATATGGTCCTGGACGGAAGATGTATACATGAGGGTTGGAGAAAGGCCCTTCGGCTATTTCATCATCTACGATAAGGCCTTCATCATTCAAGAATGAGAGAACAAGAAACTCATCGATAAGATAGTTTTCTTGTTGCTGCCAGTTCATGTTCAAAAACTCTTCCACATCCAGGAATTCGAAAGTTCCAGCCATTTTGGTGTATAGTAAGTTTAAGATATGAAGCCTGTTGTTACATTGCTTTGGTATTTAAAGCATTCAAACAGGGTATCTGAAAGGTTTTTCTTGGAGATTGAAAGGTTTTCGAAGCGCTTGGGATACTAAGGTGCGGAGTTTCGAGACAGTCATTATTATTTTGACTGTTGAGTTCTTTGTACTTTATTATTTAAATTGATAATTTTATTATTATTGATTTTTTTCTTTTAAGCGAATATTTTGAGTGTTATATGTGATGACAGGTGTCTCCACGTTTGCACGTGTGTATAGGAAGTTGTTAGATACAGCTGTCAGCGTATTCACGTTTGACATCTGTCCCACTAACATACTTCTAATCTTTACAGTTATTATTTAATACACTACATACACACGATTCAATCTTTTACGCATTTCATCTTCTCATAACATTTTACTCACACACAAACACTCAAACACTTTCAAAGCCCTGTACTTTTTGTTTTCAAATCTTACAAATGGCAACTACAGCGTTTATTGCTTCTGAATTAGAATTTGTCCCAAATAACTACTCCGCTCCTGTAGCAAATGAGAACGCACCGGAGGCGTTTCATTTGATTCAGAGTTTCTTGTCAAACTCTGATATTGGCACTGCTCTCACCGCACCGTCGAAGCTGTCTGCAACACAAATCAAATCTTTTTGGCAGACAGGTGTTTATGATAATGGAGGAGAGTCTGGATCTCCATCTATCATTTTTCAATATGAGGACAATGACTATGCTGTTACTCCTACTACTGTTCGTGATGCTTTGGGTCTTGAAGATTTCAATTCGTTCACAGTTGCTGTTGGAGATTCTGAGTTAGTTAGAATGATGCGAGAAATAGGTTACTCTGGACCACTGACAAAGATTGGTCAATTGAAGCGACCGCTCTTGAGAAAGGAATGGAGTTTCTTTTTCGACTGCATTACAAGAGCGTTCGGGAAAAAGTGCACAAACTGGGATGCAATTCCCACTGATAGTTTACAGATCGGGTATTCTCTTCTCTATGGCAGTCAATTTGATGTTGCTAGATTAGTTTTAACTAATATTGGTGAGAAAATGCTAGAGAATAGAAATGTTGTTTACTTCTCTAGGTTTTGTCAATTGATATTCAATCATTGCTGCCCTGATGTTGAGATTTTAGATGAGGATGTAATTCTTTCATTTAAATTGCACAAACGTATATTCTCTGATCTTATCAACAAGGACAACAAGAAAGGAGAAGTTGGTCCTTTAATGTTCCCTGCATCTGTGCAACAATTTCTTGACAACTTACAACAGCAAAATGTCTCAACTACTGAAGCTGGACCTTCTGTATCTCAACCACAGAGGTCAAAGAGATCTAAAGTTCGAGCAGTTAAGTCTAACTTGCAACAACCTGAAGCTGAGGTATCAAATGTTGATGCTGTGCCTCAGAGAAAAAGAATGAAGAAAAAGAGAGCCCAACGACCAAAGACTGTTGCTGCTGATTCTGTTGCAGACTCAGATACTGAAGCTGATGAAGAAAATCTTCATCAGAGAAAGAGAAGATTAGTTGCTAATCAACTTTTTGGTGATATTATTGCCAATATGAACAAAGTTCCTGAGGAAAATGAAGCTCCTGAAGCTTTTGTTCAGGAGGAAGCTGCAAATCCAGAAGCTGTCAATCAAGACAGGCTAAATACTGATGATATTGAAATGGATTTTGATAGAGAAGCTCCTACATCAAAGGCTAATGATGTAGTTGAGGAAGCTGCTGCTCATTCTGACAGCAGAATTTCTGATCTTGAAGAAAATGTAAGAGAAGCTGATCAAGCTACTACAGAATTGGTAGAAACTATTGCTTCCCACACAGAAATCATTTCTCTTGATTTTGAGAAAGGTGAGGAAGTTGATCAGATTAGAATTGATCATCCTACAGAAGCTGTTGCTGTACCTGCTGATGCAACAGAGAATGTTCCTGTAGCAGCAGAGTTTGTTGCAAACTCTGAAGATGCTCTTGTTCTTGAAGCTCTACAACAATCAGTTGTTGAGATTGTTCAGCGAGAAGCAGAGGTAATTGCTAAAGCAAACTCTGATATTCCTGAAACTGTTGCAGAGAAAGTCAATGATGAAGCTGCACAGTTAGAACATGAAATCACTGCTGAACATGTTCCTGAAGAGATTGCAAGAGAGGATGACAATGTAAATGCTAGTCCTGCTCATTCACCTTCACACATATCTGACATTCAAGCCAACTCTGATGAAGAAAGAGAGTTCAATAGGGCTACTGAAGAACATTTTCAAGAGATGTACTTCAAGAACTGGACGGCAGCAGATTGTATTTTCACTTCACAAAGGGCTGCTGATTTAACTGCTAACTCTGTTAAAGAGATTACAAATCCTGAACTTCTCAGTCATTTCAAAGCAACTGTTGTTCAAATCAAATCATTAAACAATCGTTTTGATGCTTCTGATAAGATGATTGAAGGGTTAAGGAATGATATAGCTACAAGAGAGCTTACACAGAAGAAGGACAAATCTCTATACATCTCTTTGTGTAAAGAGCAAAAGACTTTCAATTCTAGATTGTCGAAAGTTGAGGAGAATCAGACTGCTATGTCTGCTCAACTAACTTCAATTTCTAATGCTCTGGAGTTGCTGACATCAGTACTACTTTCTGATGATGTCAAAAAGGGGGAGAGTGTACCAAGTGACAAATGCAAAGACACTCAAGCTCTGAGACGGAGGGATGATGGTAATGATGGTGGAAGCAAGGGAGGTGAATCTGAAAAGAGTTTAGGCTTAAGACCATCAAGATCGAGATCAAACTCTGAGAGAAGATCAAACTCTGGTAAGGGAAAAGTAATTTCTGCCAGTGGTTCAAGGCTCAAAAGTTTGATAAACACTGATAAGCCTAGCACTGATGAAGAAGTTGCTGCTAAATTATTTATAGCAGAACACGGAAAAGATGTTACAATTGAAGATATCCAAGCTGAAGAGCAAATGCTTGCTGAAGAACACAGGAAGAATCTTGAAGCTGGGATATACAAAAAGAAAGAAATCAAGGCTCCTAGAAAGAAAGAAACTGGAATTATTATTAAAGAAAATACTCAACAGAGTATACAATACACCAGGAGGCCTATGATTAGAAACTCTGATAAGGGTAAAGGCAAAATGATTGAAGAGCCTAACCTGAAGGAGAAAGAATATTCAACCTCTGACATTGCTCAAGTTGAAACAAGATTACCAAAATCAACCTCTGACGCTGCTCAAGTTGATGATACTATTGAAGTTAAGCCAGCCTCTGACAAGGCTCAAGCTGTGCAAACTCAGCTAGCTCCACAACTCCAAGGTATTTTTAGAAGACCTGTACTATCTGAAGCTCTGACACTTCAACCTGTGGATTTTTCTCAAACCAGGACTGTACTTGGAAAAGAAACTTTTGATAAAGCTGGTTTAGGTTCACATAGGGAGAAGAGAATAAACAACAGATCTGGAGATCAATCATCATTGGCAGTATCTGGCACTATTACTCAAGAGAATCTTGATATGCTAGACTCTGTTCAGTTGATATTTCACAAGGGTTTGAAGAAAGATTTTCTGTTGTATTTTATGAATGATGGAAGAGTTTACAGAGTTGCAGAGTCTGATATAGATCTCAAATCTTATCAAGAATTGGAGTATGTTCTGTACTTGTTAAAAGTCAAAAACAGAAACACTCACAATGCTGCTACATTTATCAGACAAAAGATGCAAAGATCTAAGGTGATGCTTGGAGGAGGAATTTCAAAGGTATACATTCCTAAGTATAGAGATGCTTATGGAAATGTTATAGAAATGAAGAGAAACAGTACAAGACTAAGGACTGATCTGGGAGTTAAATTCTTAGAATTCAATCTAGAATCTGATAAAGCACATTTTATTAAGCTAGGGAATGAGATGAGGAAGAATTCCATCTATTCTCTGAGAGCTGCTATTTATCAGACTGGTGAATCTGATCCAGAACTCAAGGAACTGAAAGAAATCATGGTTGAAGAGCTGGAAAAGGCTGAAAGAAGACTTCTAATTGATTATCTCAGGACAGTGCCTGATATTCAAGAAATCAAATAAAATCTGACTGTAAGTTTTTAATATTTTCTATTCTAAGTCAAATTTAAACTCTGTTTTTAAATTAAACTCTGTTATATGTTAAACACTGCATTTGTTAAAAGGTTTTGACATCATCAATTATATGTTTAACTTGTACATTTTATTATGAACAAGTTGGGGGAGATTGTTAGATATAATTGCTAATGTTTGTTTATCAGTGTTTAAGCAACAGGTACTGACAAGAGTTTATCAGAAGCCGATCAGAGTTTAGTTAAACTCTGATAGGGTGAAGAGTTTAAAGGAAGCCGGTCAGAGTTTATTTAAAGTCTGACAAGGTGATAGTTGAATTAGCTGTCGGTGCAGAATTGAAGATTCTAGAAGCAATACATTCTGAAGATGGAAAGAAGCAGAATATATTGATACAGCTAAGGAAACAGGATAGAAGATAAGAAGCAATCCTTAATTGATATGAATTGTATAGCTAACTTGTAGGAATATCAATTAGAGAAGGATTGTATGTAGCTGTGTACTATATAAACACAGATAGGTTATCCCTAGAAGGGATGCGATCATTGAGATATTATTCTTGTAACCTAGAAGCTCTTTATGATTCATTAACATCATAAAGAGAGAAGCTGTTAATAAGATTACACTTTTATTGATTCATAAACAGTGTTATTAATTATTGTTATTCTCATACATACTTGATTATATTGTGTATTCGGCCTAACAGTGAGCATCAGAAGGCTAAGTTGGTAATGTAACATTACTTAGAAATTGTATCAGTGACAGATTCAAAAGACATTTGGGTATTGTAATAAAAGTTATTTATTCCGCAATTGTTGTATTGTGTCGTTTCTGAGACTCTAACCTGTGTGTGTGTGTGTGTGTGTGTGAGACATATGTTGTGGGGTCATGAGAAGGTGAATTATGAATGGTGTGAGTAATACAGGTAAGGCAAGGAATACATGGATTGTGACAACCCTAGATCCCTGACCCCGGATTTGGGGCTGTTACAGAAATGGTATCAGAGCGTTAGGTTACAGTCCTCAGAAATGATAGGAGATCGAGTCTTACAATACCCTTAATAATGATAAGAACATCTAGAGCTCAAATTAAGTTCGTAGTCGGGTTAGAGGACATGACCCTGACTGTTTAAGATGAAGCCCGAGAGGGGACTTCTTCTGGGAAACCGTACCTAGGACTTCATGGTTAGTCACCTCGATTCGTATGAGTTATAGATGGATGGGACTCTGAGATGCCAGATCCCGAGGCCTTCGAGTAGGCATTTGATGATGCGCTTCTTGAAATGGATGGAGACCCGATAAAGAAAGATCCATAGGAGGATCTAGAGGAAGACCCCATAGTGGGTCAAGGAAAGAATCTTGTAAAGGACGTGTTGATTGATAAAGATGTGGTGCGTTACTTGAGGTCTAATAATAAGACCGGACGAACCTTCGAGGGATAAATAAGTGACGAGACGAGAGTTTAAGGATCGTTCATGATTCATCAAGAGGTATGACAAGGAAAATGGAGTAGAGTCTCCAAAGCAGAAGAGGTAGAGGCAGTATAGCCAGTATCAGTGGATTGATTCGACTTGAACGAAACATGTTACTCGTGATCGGTTATAGCTGCCCATAAGGAGGCGGCATACGTAAGAACCAAGATGTTCAAATTTTCACGAATGATTAAGGGTACTTAGTTGCCTAGAATAATGTAAGGAATTGTTTTGGGCTATGAGATTTCAAACCCCCACGACCAGCGATTCCACGGGAAATAGTGTCTATTATATCATTGAGGGATTTTATTATCTCAAGAAGGAATATTGGGTATAAGGATGATTGAAATAGAGACCGAATTTAAACTTGTAGTTTCTAACGATCTTCCGGAGTACCGCCCAGTTGACATATGGAATTCGTCGTTGCTATGGGCGACAACGGAATCGAAGTTTTCTTATAGAACAGAACGCTTACTTGAGGTGTTTGCGCCTAGTCGAATAGAATTCCCTGCGATTGCAAATGTTGATGGTTGAATTCTTAGCGACTATTATAAGTCGGCAACGACGTAAGTATCGAGCACCATAGGGTGTGCCTGAAGAAGAAAAGCTTTAGAATGGAACAATTATCCATTAGAGGAGCCGACATAAAAGGCACCCGTAGAGACCTTGGTAATACCCTCCCCATTTGCAAATTATGTGGGGTACCTCCCCAATCTATGATCTATCTTGACCTCTCTCCAGGAAAGAATTCTGATAAAGGGTATATTCCCTTTTCGAAGTTATTTTATAACACTTGTGCTAAACCATATTCAGTTTCACTTGTGCCAGAGGCTGTCATAATGCGTACTTTCAGGTTTTCGAAGCCCTGCCAAATGATGTTATTTAAGCTTTCACTTTTCTTCAAATAATGAATGACCCTATGGTGATACATCACCACTTGTTTGTTAAGTACCAGTATCTTGTGGTTATTCTTTTCTTTGTATTTTCTTTGGAAAACCGCACCTTTGGAATCTGTTCAATTTTAATCCAAGGTGTTCCTTTGAGAAATATTGTCGAAAGGCGATAATCATTAAATTGATCTCGAATTGCTTTCATACTTTTCCACTTCCACTGAGACGAACAACCCTATACTTATAGGGGCTACAAGGACTATATGTCTGTGTGATAGAAGTCGGATGGGACGCCATCACTTGTAAGTTGTGAAATACAAGAAGGCTAATTACCTTTAGTAATGTCTCAAGTGAGGCACACAACGTTGAGTTCTTATGATCATGTTGATCTCTCGGTAAATTCTCTTACCTCCAATAAGGTTACCTTAAAACTCATAACCTTACGATCACCAGTGTGTGACGTTTTCCTTGATATGGGAGCTGTCTTTTCAAGGCCCCATAATTTTGTTATCCGTATTGAATTTCAAGGGGAGGCCAACCAGGTCAAATAAGTCAAAATTCGCTGATAGGAATTAGATTCGCGACGAAATCACTTATGACAGGAGCGAATCCCGAAGACGGATAGAATGTTAGCGACATATCGATGAAATTGGTTTATTCTCCCAAGGATAATATGATAATGGAAAGCGTGTCAATCGATATATGTGAAAGAAATAGTGACGTGCCGTGAACTCCACTAACAACGGTGTTAGATAGATGCCCTATAGTGAGATTGAGATTTTGGAGGAGTTATTTACGAATGGACACTACCTCTGGGTCAGCAAGATAAGTACTGACGATGGAGTCAGAGGGAGCTGGTATTGTGACTTGGGAGATGTGCAGCGTGTGTGGTTCTAGAGGAATAATTTTCGGAAATATGTGGAGACCCGGATGAAAATGAAAGTTAAAGAGTTAAAACCAGAAACCATGACTGTAACCGAGTATGAGGCCAAGTTTTCCGAATTATTGAGGTTTGTTCCGGAGTTTGTGAACACAGAATAAAAGAAAGCCAGTAGGTTTCAACCAGGGCTACCTCCAACAAGCAGCCCACTGTCAGGACCTTTAAATAGCAGGTGCCCTTCTACACTGTTTAGACAGAGCTAATGCATTGTTGTATATCAAGATGTTGCGTGACGATTAAACCTTAAGGCCGAGACGCTGAGGGAATAATTACAAGTAGAAATAGCCAATCGAGGGATTTTCCCATAAGACTGGTACATCCAGGTTGTGAACTAGAAATATGAGGTCGACACTTTTGATAGACCTGATCCATTTCAAGTTGGGAAAAGTGGATATTATAATAAGAATGGGTTGGTTGACACCCAATGGGGCCCAGAATGATTGTAAGGGAGAGAGAGTAATAAATAAAGAACGGAGACAGATTCAGAGATTCTTGAATATAGTTCAGACTAAGAAACTATTACGCCAGAGATACGAGGCTTAATTAGCTCTTATGGTTGACGCCAAGAAAAGAGGTACCAAGTATAGAGGAAACTACAATGGTTTTGGGAGATTGTACAAGATCTTAATGCGCTACCAAATATCGATTGGGATGACATGAGAATGAATACCGAGTATTCAGAGTATAGTGGGAATGAAAGAGTTAGTGACTCAGTTACAAGAGTTGTTGTATAAGGATATGATAAGACCCAGTGTAACAACCCCAAATCCGGGGTCAGGGATTTAGAGTAGTCACGATCCATTTACTCCTTGCCTTACCTGTATTACTCACAACATTCATAATTCACCTGCTCACGACCCCACAATATATGTCTCACACACACACACACACACAGGTTAGAGTCTCAGAAACGACACAAATACAACCATTGCGGAATAAATAACTTTTATTACAATACCCAAATGTCTTTGAATCTGTCACTGATACAATTTCTAAGTAATGTTACATTACCAACTTAGCCTTCTGATGCTCACAATCCTCTCATACCATTCTTATCTATACATAAGTTGAATACCAAAAGCTGTAGCCTGATTCGATTGGTTCGTACTACTTTTGGAATCACTGCTAGAAGCTGTTTACGGAAACGCCTTGCGGGGTATGTGCCGTCCCATTGGCATCCTGCTTCGCTGCTATATAATATATATAAAACAATAGCAAGAGTGAGCGATAGCTCAGCAAGGTAATAAAAGTATGGCATAATCCTGCCTTTAATTCAACCCAGAATAAAGCGGGTATAAGACAATAATTTGTCAAAATATCTCGATACTCAAATTACCTCCTTATCGGAATGTAATCCCAAAAATAATACCATTGTTGTATTTCAAATATCAATTTCATAATATTTCTGCAAACTTTGGCTATATTATGAACAAAGTTCTAGTATAAACGATGAGGTTTCAAAGTAAACCAAATATAACCTTTCCGAAAAATATCTGCTATATATGCAGAATATCAACATATAACTTAAAAGATGAAGTTATAAGGTGATTCAGTATAAACAACTCCCTTACCATAACTCATGTTATGTAAGGTATCCACAGAGTCATAACTCATAAAATAAAAGATGAAGTTGCATGGATTTATTGTCACTTCAATTCCAAACACTTTTCGACCCCCTGCCAACATGACCGGTAAACCTGTACCACGGTGTCATCCTTGGTCCCTTTCAATACATGTTGCAGAACCCCTCTGCCAACATGATCGGTAAACCTGTACCAACGGAGCCATCCGTGGTCCCTTTCAGTACATGTTGCAGAATTATCCAAAATGGATGATGAACCAATACTGGAGCCTTCTCCGCGCCCGTCGTACCAACCTTACTATGATCAGTAGCAGGTTGTACAACAAAATATGTTTTCTACATGTAGATGGAAGTATCACGACAGCCTGACATTGTCTACCGCCTTTCTGGATCTCCCGGCCCATTTGGGGCAATAAGGTGATGGATCGGCGCGACTCGACCTCTTACACATGCTCCTAGTTCAGATGAAATCCATGACTCTGAAACGTAAAGATCGTCTCCCTTTCCCCAAGTGTAATACTTGTTGATACGACTCCACTCAGTAGTCATATCTAGGTTGGAAAGGAAAATTCTCCAATATTTCCCAAGCGATGCTTGTTAATGGATATCGACTTGTTCCAGGAATTTACCCCTCGATCGTTGAGGTGGTAACACAATATTTGACTTGCAGCAACTAAATTGCTTCGAGAAAATATCTGTCCCCTGACAGTTTTGAGTTGAGAGTTTAAAAAGAGTAGCAGTTACTTAAAACAGGTTTCCCATATTTTTGATAATTGAGCGAGCATTTAAATCTTCTTTAAA
The DNA here is from genome assembly GCA_030848705.1 of Heracleum sosnowskyi. NCBI lineage: Eukaryota > Viridiplantae > Streptophyta > Magnoliopsida > Apiales > Apiaceae > Heracleum > Heracleum sosnowskyi. The sequence goes on from JAUIZM010000031.1 coordinate 205,489, forward strand.
AGACAGATTTAAATGGAAAAACATTGTTTTGGGAACCTCTTTTTGATTTGAAAATAATTAATAATATTTATTGAATAAGTAAACCCTCAAATGAATATTCGAAATTAATATTCATTAAGTAAATAAACTTTGAATGAATATTTAGAAATAATATCCATTAAATAAATAAGGATTAAATGAATATTCCACATAATATTCATTAACTAATAAACCTCGAATGAATAATTCAAAATAATATAACCTCGAATGAATATTCAAAATAATATTCATTAAATAATAATCTCAATTGAATATTTGAAAATAATATTCATTTAATAAATAATTAATCCTCAAATGAATATTTAAAGGTAATATTCATTAAATAAACAATCAATCTTCAAATGAATATTTAAAAGTAATATTCGTTAAATAAATAATCTTCAAGTGAATATTTGAAAATAATATTCATTACTAATCCTCAAATGGAAATATTATTCTTTAAGTCAATAATCCTCCAATGAATATAAATAATATTCTGTAAGTCGATAATCCTCAAATGAATATCAATAAATAATATTCTTAACGTCAATAATCCTCAAATGAATATTAATAAATAATATTCTTAACGTCAATAATCCTCAAATGAATATTAATAAATAATATTCTTAAATAAAAAAATAATTAACCCTCGAATAACAGATACCCGATATCTTTGTTATCATTCCGGAACAAAGCGATTTTAAGAAAACATTTTGAAAATGATATTCATCTAAGTAAACAAATTTAATTAGACGAATAAGGCTTATTTAATCCGTAAATGCTTCCAGAAGTATTTACTAATTAAATAAACACTGGTTTATTGGTGATGTTGCCTTTAGGTTAATTATTGCGAAAATCTTTCTAAAAAGCTCTGTCCGGGTTTTCGAAAATATACCTTACAAAATAACCCCGATACGCTGGCTAAGTTATAAACTCAATATATGCTCTGCCCTCTGAGCCTAGGGCCTTTATAAAAACCTGGCTTATAACCGCTATCCATATCTAGCTTATAAGCCCGTTACCAAATCATTTTCAAATAATAACCTTCGAATGAGGTAATATTCAAATAGCATTACTCAAATCATTTCCAGGTAATTAATACTTTCTAGAAATATAATTAATGTTTAATAATAATATCCCTCAAGATGAATAGTACTCTGCCGCTGGAATCCCTCCGGGTTTCCGCGACTATCTATATAACACAAATATCGACTCCCGGTCTAGAGTCGAAACAATAAACATTCTCTTATCTATAGAGCTACAAGGTATACCGGTTCATAATTACATTATCTCACGGCTCGTATAATATCCCAAAAGTCAAATTCTATTTAACACGATATATAACATGTATCGCAAAACTGTATAACTCCACACATGGCAACAGCAGTAATATACAATCGATACTTCCAAGTATAGATTTAGGAAACTTGCCTGATGCTCGAGAAGTGATAGGGCTCGTGACCATGTCGAACAATCTAGACAAAGTCAAACGAAAACACACGGTTAATCCCCTGGATAATCCACTTGTACTCAATGCTTAAACATGTAAGCAAAACACAACCAAGGAATTACTAACTCGTTATAGGCTCATACTAAGTCCATGTTATCCGTAAAATACTTATATCATAAGTTGGGTTCGAAATCCATCCTCAAATCCAAGTTATACTTAACCATTTGCAACATCGGTTTCTAAGTCATGCTCTTAGTGGTTTTCACTTGCGCGACCTCGACTAAAACATTTTTATAAAATCGAAAAATAATCTTTTTAATCCGAATCTTTTTCGTGATCCTTCCTAACTGTCTCTAGTATTATTCCTACAAGTTTCACATTTTAATATGGCTCCGAAGTGGTCCAAATATAGACTCAAAGTTGATGAACAGAGATGGGTCATTCTTCCGAACGGCGTTTACTAAAACTCACGTTTCTCCTAAACCGTAAATCGTATAGACATGATCTTCATATCAAAACAAACCTTAAAACAAGACCTACATGTTACTGGTCAGTGTTGTTCAAAAATATTCCAATACCAGTTCGTAATTCATGCTCAAAACAGTCTTAAATCAAATGGGCATTACGACGGCTATAATCGTAACGTTTTCCAAAAATCACAACCTCAAATCCAAGCCACACCGGGCATCCATAAAATTCATGAACATAATACTCATCAATATCAGCCTACTTTTTCAGTTTATACCCCAAATTTCTCAAGTCAAATCAACCACTACATAATCATGCTTTCATGCTTATAACCATACTATAAACATCACCAAGCTCAAATCCATCAAGAACAAGCATAAAATCAAAGTAAGGTCTAAGGTCCTTAAAGTTTATACCTTCCTTGGAGAGTATACCAGCGCTAATAATCCTTATATAGTCCTTGTATGGCCTTAAGCTAGCTTAGATCATCAAAGAAATCAAGAAAGACGAAGTTAGTTTCTAAGGGTTACTATTCATCATCACTTTTGTAAAAATCATATAAAATCGAAAATTGAGAGTTTGGTTTTCAAATCTTTACCACACCTTCTACTCTTCAAGAGCTTTCTTTTGAGCTACAGATCATCACCAGGGGATGCTTGAATCTCGACTTATTGGCTCTCTAAGGTGAGAGGTTGAAACTGTCATGGACTGGACAGTTTGGTTTCTTCAACTTGGAGAGGATATTTGACTAGGCTAAACACCTTGGATTGCCATGAAATTTTGAACGAGTGTTATACATAGAATGGAGAAGCTGTGGTTAAATGTTGGTGATTTTATCATGGGTGTATTGTGAGATACGAATTTTTATTTGAGGGTTGCTCTAACAGATCAGTTGAGAGAATTTTGTGTTTCTCTTGCTTTTCTTCTTTTCTTTCTTTTTGTTTTTGGTTAATAATGCTTGAAATGCTGATATTTGTGTAAAGAGTGGTGAGTCATTGCATGCCCAGGACACGTGTCGATCAGTGGAGCCTCATGGTGGCAAAGCAGGGACACGTGTCACGCAATGGAGATCAGGGTGGCAAGCAGCTTTACCAGTTCGCTTTCCTTTCACACGGATGATCCAAATGTTGCATTTCTCGAATTAATCTTGTTACATGTTACTTCCATGTATACATTTAATCTTGTCATAATTTCAATCCTTAATCCATGATTCGTTCGCTTAATCGCTTAATCTCGAAAAAATGTTCGCAGGGTTTCTTAAGCGTTCTATCGAAGTAGTTTCCTGTAAGTGTTTTTGATATCTCTAATTCTTTTATTAATCCATATCCATGGAATTGATAATCTAAATCCTCAATTATTCTCAAATAATAATTAATCCGTCCGTTATTGGTGAAATTTCGGAGAAAACAGAACTGCTATTTTTCCGATTCTGACAGCTTTTGCATTCCTTCATTTACATCGTAGATCACTAATACGCCCTTGAAAGTTTATTATATCGTTCCGCATATGGGGTGGTCTGAAAAACTTTTTAAACGACAAAAATTTACTATTCATCAAAAGTTACTATTCATCAGTGGTTTTTCTATAATCCTTTGGTTCAATATCCGATCCAATATTCCTGGTTTATTTCTCTTTACTTCTTGCACTTAGAAATGTTCTAGTGCTTTCTCGGGCACACGCTATCCTGTTTACGGAGTTGTCGGATGTATTCCAGATATTGATTTGGATGACATAAAAATACTTTCCTTCCCTGGAGTATTGTATTCTTATCTTCCAGATTGATTGTTCTTATTTATATGTTCAGTCCATTCTTACTATTCTCAAAATGTTTGAAAACCGAAATTCACATTCATTTCATAACTTGATTCTCAAAGTCATTGCCACTATCCACATTTACATCAACATATAATAAAAGTTTTAATTCTACCCAAAATCTGGGGTCTTACAGTCTCCCCTCCTTAAAAGGATTCCGTCCCGGAATCACTCTGAAAACAAATGGGGATATCTTTTAGCATCACGAATCTCTAACCTCATATTCTCTATCTTGTTTGTACAGAAAATACACCAACATAAACTTGCTTGTCATCCATCAACATGCCATTTAGCTTATCAGTAGCAGTACTATCTCTATACTCGCGGGCTTAGTCCGCATACTTTCTCTGTCTGTCTTGGTTGTCACTAGCCGCTTGTTGGTGAAATCTTTTGTCCTTCTAGTTTGTTGGACTAACTTGGGTGTTGTGTAAAATCTCATCTTTTAATTCCCGATCATTCGGAATCCATCTCTGTCTCATTTCAAAGTAAGGGTATCGGCCACCACATTGGCCTTCCCCGGATGGTAGTGTATCTCACGGTCATAATCCTAGGTCAATTCTAGCCATTTCTCCATCTCATGCTATCTACTATCATGGGTAACTCAAAGCCAATTCATTACATTCCATAAAATTTGTGGGGGCATAGTCAATCCCAAAATAACCTCGCTGAAAACTCGAAGTGTCTATTCCCGGTACGAATCGCAGTCTTGGGTATATCCTCGGATTTAACTTCCAACTGGTGATACCCAGTTCTTAAGTAAATTGGAAATACACAGCGTTCTTCCGCTGATCAAACAATCATTTACAAGGGTACCTATTCTCCATGTCAAACTCATACAACTCTCGAGGTTCGATATATAATCTTGTGCTAAAATCTTTCTCTCTTACAACAACACCGGGCTCTCCACGGTGGTACACTGGGTCTTATCATATCCTTATACAACAACTCTTGTAACTGAGTCACTAACTCTTTCATTCCCACTATACTCTGAATACTCGGTATTCATTCTCATGTCATCCCAATCGATATTTGGTAGCGCATTAAGATCTTGTACAATCTCCCAAAACCATTGTAGTTCCCTTTATACTTGGTATCTCTTTTCTTGGCGTCAACCTTAAGAGCTAATTAAGCCTCATATCTCCGGCATAATAATTTCTTAGGCTGACTATATTCAAGAATCTCTGAATCTGTCTCCATTCTTTATTTATTACTCTCTATCCCCTACAATCAGTCTGGGCTTCATTGGGTGTCAACCAACCCATTCTTATTATAATATCAACTTCTCCCAACTTGAAAGGAATCAGGTCTATCAAAAGTGCCGGCCTCATATTTCTAGTTCACAACCTGGATGTACCAGTCTTATGGGAAAATCCCTCGATTGGCTATTTCTACTTGTAATTATTCCCTCAACGTCTCGGCCTTAAGGTTTAATCGTCATGCAACATCTTGATATACAACAATGCATTAGCTCTGTCTAAACAGTGTAGAAGGGCACCTGCTATTTAAAGGTCCTGACAGTGGGCTGCTTGTTGGAGGTAGCCCTGGTTGAAACCTACTGGCTTTCTTTTCTTCTGTGTTCACAAACTCCGGGACAAACCTCAATAATTCGGAAAACTTGGCCTCATACTCGGTTACAGTCATGGTTTCTGGTTTTAACTCTTTAACTTTCATTTTCATCCGGGTCTCCATATATTTCCGAAAATTATTCCTCTAGAACCACACACGCTGCACCTCTCCCAAGTCACAATACCAGCTCCCTCTGACTCCTTCGTCAGTACTTATCTTGCTAACCCAGAGGTAGTGTACATTCGTAAACAACTCCTCCAAAATCTCAATTCCACTATAGGGCATCTGTCTAACACCGTTGTCACTGGAGCTCACGGCACATCGCTATTTCTTTCACATACATCGATCGACACGCTTTCTATTATCATAATATCCTTGGGAGAATAACCCAATTCATTGATATGTCACTAACATTCTATTTGTCTTAGGGATTCGCTCCTGTCATAGGCGATTTCTTTTCGAACTAATTCCTATCGACGAATTTTGACTTATTTGACCTGATTGGCCTCCCCTTAGAATTCAATGAGGATAACGAAAATCATGGGGTCTTGAAAAGACAGCTCCCATATCAAGGAAAATGTCACACACTGGTGATCATAAGGTTAAGAGTTTTAAGGTAACCTTATTGGAGGTAAAAGAATTTACCGAGAGATCAACATGATCATAAGAACTCACGTTGTGTGCCTCGATTGAGACATTACTAAAGGTAATTAGCCTTCTTGTATTTCACAACTTACAAGTGATGGCGTCCCATCAGACTTCTATCACATAGACAGATAGTCCTTGTAGCCCCTATAAGTATAGGGTTGTTCGTCTCAGTGGAAGTTGAAAAGTATGAAAGCAATTCGAGATCAATTTAATGATTATCGTCTTTCGACAATATTTCTTAAAGGAACACCTTGGATTAAAATTGAACAGATTCCAAATGTGCGGTTTCCAAAGAAAATACAAGGAAAAGAATAACCAAAAGATACTGGTACTTAACAACCAAGTGGTGAGGTATCACCATAGGGTCATTCATTATTCGAGGAAAAGTCAAAGCTTAAATAAAATCATTTGACAGGGCTTCGAAAACCTGAAAGTAGGCATCGTGACAGCCTCTAACACAATTGAAATTAATTATGATTTAACACAAGTGTTATAAAATAACTTCGAAGAGGGAATATACCCTTATCAGAATTCTTTCTTGGAAAGAGGTCAAGATAGATCATTGATTGGGGAAATATCCCACATAATTTACAAATGGGGAGGGTACTACCAAGGTCTCTACGGACGCCTTTTATGTCGGCTCCTCTGATGGATAATCGTTCAATTCCAAAGCTTTTCTTTTCCACGCACCCTAAGGTGTTTGATACTTACGTCATTGCCGACTTATAATAGTCACTAAGAATTCAACCATCAACATTTGCAATCGCAGGGAGTTCTATTCGACTAGGCGCAAACATCTCAAGTAAGCGTTCTGTTCTCTAAGAAGACCTCGATACCGTTGTCGCCCATAGCAATGACAGTTCCACATGTCGACTGGGCGGTACCTCGGAAGCTCGTTAGAAACTACAAGCTTAAATCCGGTCTCTATTTCAATCATCTTTATACCCAATATTCCTTGAGATAATAAAATCCCTCAATGATGTAATAGACACTATTTCTAGTGGAATCGCTGGTCGCGGGGGATTGAAATCTCATAGCCAACGCAATTCCTTACACTATTCTAGGCAACTAAGTACCCTTAATCGTTCGTGAAAATCTGAACATCTTGGTTCTTACGTATGCCGCCTCCTTATGGGCAACTATAACCGACTACGAGTAACAGGTTTCGCTCAAGTCGAATCAATCCACTGATACTGGCTGTATTGCCTCTACCTTTTATGCTTTAGAGACTCTACTCCATTCTTTGTCATATCTCATGATGAGCCATAAACGATCCTTAAATTCTTGTCTCGTCACTTATTTGTCCCTTGAAGGTTCGTCTGGTCCTATTGTACGACCTCAAGTAACATACCACATCTTTATCAATCAACACGTTCTCTACAAGATTCTTTCCTTGACCCACTATGGGGTCTTCCTCTAGATCCTCCTATGGATCTTCCTTTATCGGGTCTCCGTCCATTTCAAGGAACGCATCATCAATTGCCTACTCGAAGGCCTCAGGGTCTGGTATCTCAGAATCCCATCAATCTATAACTCATACGAATCGAGGTGACTAACCATGAAGTCCTAAGTACGGTTTCCCAGAAGAAGTCCCCTCTCGGGCTTCATCTTAAACAGTCCGGGTCATGTCCTCTAACCCGACTACGAACTCAATTCGAGCTCTAGATGTCCTTATCATTCTTAAGGGTATTGTAAGACTCGATCTCCTATCATTTCTGAGGACTGTAACCTAACGCTCTGATACCATTTCTGTAACAACCCCAAATCCGGGGTCAGGGATTTAGAGTAGTCACGATCCATTTACTCCTTGCCTTACCTGTATTACTCACAACATTCATAATTCACCTGCTCACGACCCCACAATATATGTCTCACACACACACACACACACAGGTTAGAGTCTCAGAAACGACACAAATACAACCATTGCGGAATAAATAACTTTTATTACAATACCCAAATGTCTTTGAATCTGTCACTGATACAATTTCTAAGTAATGTTACATTACCAACTTAGCCTTCTGATGCTCACAATCCTCTCATACCATTCTTATCTATACATAAGTTGAATACCAAAAGCTGTAGCCTGATTCGATTGGTTCGTACTACTTTTGGAATCACTGCTAGAAGCTGTTTACGGAAACGCCTTGCGGGGTATGTGCCGTCCCATTGGCATCCTGCTTCGCTGCTATATAATATATATAAAACAATAGCAAGAGTGAGCGATAGCTCAGCAAGGTAATAAAAGTATGGCATAATCCTGCCTTTAATTCAACCCAGAATAAAGCGGGTATAAGACAATAATTTGTCAAAATATCTCGATACTCAAATTACCTCCTTATCGGAATGTAATCCCAAAAATAATACCATTGTTGTATTTCAAATATCAATTTCATAATATTTCTGCAAACTTTGGCTATATTATGAACAAAGTTCTAGTATAAACGATGAGGTTTCAAAGTAAACCAAATATAACCTTTCCGAAAAATATCTGCTATATATGCAGAATATCAACATATAACTTAAAAGATGAAGTTATAAGGTGATTCAGTATAAACAACTCCCTTACCATAACTCATGTTATGTAAGGTATCCACAGAGTCATAACTCATAAAATAAAAGATGAAGTTGCATGGATTTATTGTCACTTCAATTCCAAACACTTTTCGACCCCCTGCCAACATGACCGGTAAACCTGTACCACGGTGTCATCCTTGGTCCCTTTCAATACATGTTGCAGAACCCCTCTGCCAACATGATCGGTAAACCTGTACCAACGGAGCCATCCGTGGTCCCTTTCAGTACATGTTGCAGAATTATCCAAAATGGATGATGAACCAATACTGGAGCCTTCTCCGCGCCCGTCGTACCAACCTTACTATGATCAGTAGCAGGTTGTACAACAAAATATGTTTTCTACATGTAGATGGAAGTATCACGACAGCCTGACATTGTCTACCGCCTTTCTGGATCTCCCGGCCCATTTGGGGCAATAAGGTGATGGATCGGCGCGACTCGACCTCTTACACATGCTCCTAGTTCAGATGAAATCCATGACTCTGAAACGTAAAGATCGTCTCCCTTTCCCCAAGTGTAATACTTGTTGATACGACTCCACTCAGTAGTCATATCTAGGTTGGAAAGGAAAATTCTCCAATATTTCCCAAGCGATGCTTGTTAATGGATATCGACTTGTTCCAGGAATTTACCCCTCGATCGTTGAGGTGGTAACACAATATTTGACTTGCAGCAACTAAATTGCTTCGAGAAAATATCTGTCCCCTGACAGTTTTGAGTTGAGAGTTTAAAAAGAGTAGCAGTTACTTAAAACAGGTTTCCCATATTTTTGATAATTGAGCGAGCATTTAAATCTTCTTTAAAAGACAGATTTAAATGGAAAAACATTGTTTTGGGAACCTCTTTTTGATTTGAAAATAATTAATAATATTTATTGAATAAGTAAACCCTCAAATGAATATTCGAAATTAATATTCATTAAGTAAATAAACTTTGAATGAATATTTAGAAATAATATCCATTAAATAAATAAGGATTAAATGAATATTCCACATAATATTCATTAACTAATAAACCTCGAATGAATAATTCAAAATAATATAACCTCGAATGAATATTCAAAATAATATTCATTAAATAATAATCTCAATTGAATATTTGAAAATAATATTCATTTAATAAATAATTAATCCTCAAATGAATATTTAAAGGTAATATTCATTAAATAAACAATCAATCTTCAAATGAATATTTAAAAGTAATATTCGTTAAATAAATAATCTTCAAGTGAATATTTGAAAATAATATTCATTACTAATCCTCAAATGGAAATATTATTCTTTAAGTCAATAATCCTCCAATGAATATAAATAATATTCTGTAAGTCGATAATCCTCAAATGAATATCAATAAATAATATTCTTAACGTCAATAATCCTCAAATGAATATTAATAAATAATATTCTTAACGTCAATAATCCTCAAATGAATATTAATAAATAATATTCTTAAATAAAAAAATAATTAACCCTCGAATAACAGATACCCGATATCTTTGTTATCATTCCGGAACAAAGCGATTTTAAGAAAACATTTTGAAAATGATATTCATCTAAGTAAACAAATTTAATTAGACGAATAAGGCTTATTTAATCCGTAAATGCTTCCAGAAGTATTTACTAATTAAATAAACACTGGTTTATTGGTGATGTTGCCTTTAGGTTAATTATTGCGAAAATCTTTCTAAAAAGCTCTGTCCGGGTTTTCGAAAATATACCTTACAAAATAACCCCGATACGCTGGCTAAGTTATAAACTCAATATATGCTCTGCCCTCTGAGCCTAGGGCCTTTATAAAAACCTGGCTTATAACCGCTATCCATATCTAGCTTATAAGCCCGTTACCAAATCATTTTCAAATAATAACCTTCGAATGAGGTAATATTCAAATAGCATTACTCAAATCATTTCCAGGTAATTAATACTTTCTAGAAATATAATTAATGTTTAATAATAATATCCCTCAAGATGAATAGTACTCTGCCGCTGGAATCCCTCCGGGTTTCCGCGACTATCTATATAACACAAATATCGACTCCCGGTCTAGAGTCGAAACAATAAACATTCTCTTATCTATAGAGCTACAAGGTATACCGGTTCATAATTACATTATCTCACGGCTCGTATAATATCCCAAAAGTCAAATTCTATTTAACACGATATATAACATGTATCGCAAAACTGTATAACTCCACACATGGCAACAGCAGTAATATACAATCGATACTTCCAAGTATAGATTTAGGAAACTTGCCTGATGCTCGAGAAGTGATAGGGCTCGTGACCATGTCGAACAATCTAGACAAAGTCAAACGAAAACACACGGTTAATCCCCTGGATAATCCACTTGTACTCAATGCTTAAACATGTAAGCAAAACACAACCAAGGAATTACTAACTCGTTATAGGCTCATACTAAGTCCATGTTATCCGTAAAATACTTATATCATAAGTTGGGTTCGAAATCCATCCTCAAATCCAAGTTATACTTAACCATTTGCAACATCGGTTTCTAAGTCATGCTCTTAGTGGTTTTCACTTGCGCGACCTCGACTAAAACATTTTTATAAAATCGAAAAATAATCTTTTTAATCCGAATCTTTTTCGTGATCCTTCCTAACTGTCTCTAGTATTATTCCTACAAGTTTCACATTTTAATATGGCTCCGAAGTGGTCCAAATATAGACTCAAAGTTGCTGAACAGAGATGGGTCATTCTTCCGAACGGCGTTTACTAAAACTCACGTTTCTCCTAAACCGTAAATCGTATAGACATGATCTTCATATCAAAACAAACCTTAAAACAAGACCTACATGTTACTGGTCAGTGTTGTTCAAAAATATTCCAATACCAGTTCGTAATTCATGCTCAAAACAGTCTTAAATCAAATGGGCATTACGACGGCTATAATCGTAACGTTTTCCAAAAATCACAACCTCAAATCCAAGCCACACCGGGCATCCATAAAATTCATGAACATAATACTCATCAATATCAGCCTACTTTTTCAGTTTATACCCCAAATTTCTCAAGTCAAATCAACCACTACATAATCATGCTTTCATGCTTATAACCATACTATAAACATCACCAAGCTCAAATCCATCAAGAACAAGCATAAAATCAAAGTAAGGTCTAAGGTCCTTAAAGTTTATACCTTCCTTGGAGAGTATACCAGCGCTAATAATCCTTATATAGTCCTTGTATGGCCTTAAGCTAGCTTAGATCATCAAAGAAATCAAGAAAGACGAAGTTAGTTTCTAAGGGTTACTATTCATCATCACTTTTGTAAAAATCATATAAAATCGAAAATTGAGAGTTTGGTTTTCAAATCTTTACCACACCTTCTACTCTTCAAGAGCTTTCTTTTGAGCTACAGATCATCACCAGGGGATGCTTGAATCTCGACTTATTGGCTCTCTAAGGTGAGAGGTTGAAACTGTCATGGACTGGACAGTTTGGTTTCTTCAACTTGGAGAGGATATTTGACTAGGCTAAACACCTTGGATTGCCATGAAATTTTGAACGAGTGTTATACATAGAATGGAGAAGCTGTGGTTAAATGTTGGTGATTTTATCATGGGTGTATTGTGAGATACGAATTTTTATTTGAGGGTTGCTCTAACAGATCAGTTGAGAGAATTTTGTGTTTCTCTTGCTTTTCTTCTTTTCTTTCTTTTTGTTTTTGGTTAATAATGCTTGAAATGCTGATATTTGTGTAAAGAGTGGTGAGTCATTGCATGCCCAGGACACGTGTCGATCAGTGGAGCCTCATGGTGGCAAAGCAGGGACACGTGTCACGCAATGGAGATCAGGGTGGCAAGCAGCTTTACCAGTTCGCTTTCCTTTCACACGGATGATCCAAATGTTGCATTTCTCGAATTAATCTTGTTACATGTTACTTCCATGTATACATTTAATCTTGTCATAATTTCAATCCTTAATCCATGATTCGTTCGCTTAATCGCTTAATCTCGAAAAAATGTTCGCAGGGTTTCTTAAGCGTTCTATCGAAGTAGTTTCCTGTAAGTGTTTTTGATATCTCTAATTCTTTTATTAATCCATATCCATGGAATTGATAATCTAAATCCTCAATTATTCTCAAATAATAATTAATCCGTCCGTTATTGGTGAAATTTCGGAGAAAACAGAACTGCTATTTTTCCGATTCTGACAGCTTTTGCATTCCTTCATTTACATCGTAGATCACTAATACGCCCTTGAAAGTTTATTATATCGTTCCGCATATGGGGTGGTCTGAAAAACTTTTTAAACGACAAAAATTTACTATTCATCAAAAGTTACTATTCATCAGTGGTTTTTCTATAATCCTTTGGTTCAATATCCGATCCAATATTCCTGGTTTATTTCTCTTTACTTCTTGCACTTAGAAATGTTCTAGTGCTTTCTCGGGCACACGCTATCCTGTTTACGGAGTTGTCGGATGTATTCCAGATATTGATTTGGATGACATAAAAATACTTTCCTTCCCTGGAGTATTGTATTCTTATCTTCCAGATTGATTGTTCTTATTTATATGTTCAGTCCATTCTTACTATTCTCAAAATGTTTGAAAACCGAAATTCACATTCATTTCATAACTTGATTCTCAAAGTCATTGCCACTATCCACATTTACATCAACATATAATAAAAGTTTTAATTCTACCCAAAATCTGGGGTCTTACACCCAGTGTACCACCATGGAGAGCCCGGTGTTGTTTTAAGAGAGAAAGATTTTAGCACAAGATTATATATCGAACCTCGAGAGTTGTATGAGTTTGACATGGAGAATAGGTACCCTTGTAAATGATTGTTTGATCAGCGAAAGAACGCTGTGTATTTCCAATTTATTTTAGAACTGGGTATCACCAGTTGGAAGTTAAATCAGAGGATATGCCCAAGACTGCGATTCGTACTAGGAATAGACACTTCGAGTTTTCAGCGAAGTTATTTTGGGTTGACTAATGCACCCACAAATTTTATGGAATGTAATGAATTGGCTTTGAGTTACCCATGATAGTAGATAGCATGAGATGGAGAAATGGCTAGAATTGACCTAGGATTATGACGGTGAGATACACAACCATCCGGGGAAGGCCAATGTGGTGGCCGATACCCTTACTTTAAAATGAGACAGAGATGGATTCCGAATGATCGGGAATTAAAGGATGAGATTTTACACAACACCCAAGTTAGTCCAACAAACTAGAAGGACAAAATATTTCACCAACAAGCGGCTAGTGACAACCAAGATAGACAGAGAAAGTATGCGGACTAAGCCCGCGAGAATAGAGATAGTACTGCTACTGATAAGCTAAATGGCATGTTGATGGATGACAAGCAAGTTTATGTTGGTGTATTTTCTGTACAAACAAGATAGAGAATATGAGGTTAGAGATTCGTGATGCTAAAAGATATCCATGGAAAGAATTAATGAGATTTGAAAAGAAAGGGAAGTGAGCCCGATATTCTTTGGGCCATCTGAGATTTAAGACGCGCCAGGAAGGTGGCCTACGAGCCAGCCTTACCCCCCCAAACTTGTAGAATGGTCATAACGGGGTTCATGTGTCAATGCTACGTCAGTATACTATAGATGCCCGGCATATGTAGAGTACGAGCACGTAGACATACAACCAGACTTGACCTATGTGGAGCAACCAATGGAAATGATAGATCGAAAGGAACAAGTACTCCGAAACAAGGTCATCAAACTAGCCAGAGTGGTATGGAGGAATCATAATGTGGAAGAATCAACTTGGGAGCTAGAGAGCGAGATGCTAGAAAGATATCCCCATTTGTTTTCAGAGTGATTCCGGGACGGAATCCTTTTAAGGAGGGGAGACTGTAAGACCCCAGATTTTGGGTAGAATTAAAACTTTTATTATATGTTGATGTAAAGATGGATAGTGGCAATGACTTTAAGAATCAAGTTATGAAATGAATATGAATTTCGGTTTTCAAACATTTTGAGAATAGTAAGAATGGACTGAACATATAAATAAGAACAATCAATCTAGAAGATAAGAATGCAATACTCCAGGGAAGGAAAGTATTTTTATGTCATCCAAATCAATATCTGGAATACATCCGACAACTCCGTAAACAAGATAGCGTACGCCCGAGAAAGCACTAGAATGTTTTCTAAGTGCAAAGAGTAGAGAGAAAATAGATCAGGAATATTGGAACGGATTTTGATCCAAAGTATTATAGAAAAACCATTGATGAATAGTAACTCTTCATTTAAAAGTTTTTCAGACCACCCTATATGCGGGACGATATAATAAACTTTCAAAGTCGCATTAGTGATCTACGATGGAAATAAAAGAATGCAGAAGCTGTCAGAATCGGAAAAATAGCATTTTTCGTTTTCTCCGAAATTTCACCAAAAACGGACTAAATAATTATTATTTGAGGATATTTAAGGATTTAAATTATTAATTCCATGGATATGGATTTGATAAATGAATTAGAAGTATCGAGAACGATTTCGGTAAAATACCTCGATAGAACCCTCGAGAAACCTTGCGAGCGTTCTACGAAATTAAACAAACCAGAAAAGCTACTTTATTCCAAGCCAATGCATGCTTGCCAAGTGTCAAGACAAGAAGAGACCAAGGGTGATGACTCACCACATTGGATAAATATCAAGTAATTAAACAAGATAAGAAGAAAAAGAAAAAGGAAGAGAAATTTCGGGAGAGAAGAAGAAAGAAAAATGGGAGAGAAAGAAATGATCATAACTTGAGATTCCGTTGTCCGTTTTTGGCGTTCCACCACTCAAATCGAAGCTCTCGAGAAGCCCGACGTAACCATGGTAAGCAATCGCCTCACCTCTGTCATTTACCCTTCGATTTCAGTGAGTAACAGTTGGAGAAGATGATGAATAGTAACTTGTATTTTGCTTTGTTGCTTTTGATATTGAGTTTGTGGCTTCCAAAGGTTGTATTAAGCAAGGATCTAAGGTTACATAAGGAATATAGCAGCAAGAAAGCTTGGAGGAAGGTATAAACCTCTGCCCCTTTGAGTTTTATATGAGTTTTAAAGTGGTTTTGATGTTCATGTAAAGTTAAGATCATGATTAAGTGATTTAGTGATTATTTGGATTTGTTTGAATGTGTAAAATGATGGGTGTTGGATTTGAGCCTCTCCACTGATCTTAGAGGTGTATGATGGTTGTTTGTTGAGGTTGGAGATGTATGGTATGCCCGGTGTGGCTTGGTTATGTTGTGACAAAATAGGATTATTCGATTTTAAGCCGTCGTAATGCCCGATTTTCGGTAACTCTATAAACTGCCTAGAATCAGAAAACCTAACTGCCTCTTTTGGTTCAGTTATGAACATGAGTGTGTAGAGCTTTGTTTCTAGTTTACGTGAGCGCAAGAATCATGTCATTACGATTTACGGTTTATGAGATATGACCATTTTAGTGAAAGTGGTTCAAGGAATGAGATTGCAGAAATGTACCAACTTTGTGGCTATGTTTGAGACCCTTAAAAGTTGTTTTAAAATATGGAATTTTGTATTGAAGTGTCAAGGGCAGTTACGAAGGTTTGTACGAAGGTTTCGAGTCCAAAAGATTATTTTCCGATTTTATAAATATGTGTTAGCCGAGGTTGCGCAAGTGAAAACCACTAAGAACATGACTTAGAAACCAAGGTTGTAAATGGTTAAGTATAACTTGTATTCGAGGATCGATTTCGGACTAAACCTACGAATTAAGTAATTGTCGATTAACATGGACTTAGTATGAGCCTATAACGAGCTAGTAATGCCTTGGTTGTGTTTCGCTTACGTGTTTAAGCATTGAGTACAAGTGGATTATCCAGGGGATTAATCGTGCGTTTTCTTTGACTTTGTCTAGATTGTCCGGCATCGTCGCGAACCCCTATCACTTCTTGAGCATCAGGCAAGTTTTCTAAATCTATACTTTGAAGTATTGATTATATATTACTGCTTTTGCCATGTGTGGAGTTATACAGTTGTGCGATACATGTAATATATTGTATAAAATAGAGTTTGATTTGGATTTATGTATGAGCTTTGAGATAAAGTAGTTATAAACCGGCATACCTTGTAGCTCTAGAGATAAGAGCATACTTCTTGTTTTCGACTCTAGACCGGGAGTCAGTATTTGAGATATGGAGATAGCCGTGGAAACCCGGAGGGATTCCAGCGGCAGTGTACTAATTATTTTGAGGACTGCTATTATTAAACATTAATTATATTTCTAGAAAGTATTAATTACCTGGAAATGATTTGAGGAATGTTATTTGAATATTACCTCATTCAGAGGTTGTTACTTGGAAATGATTTGGTAATTGGCTTATAAGCTAGATATGGGATATCAGTTATAAGCCAGGTTTTATAAAGGCCCTAGGTTAAGGGCGTATGATATTTCTTAAGATCAGTAGTGATTATAGTTTGTGTATGATAAATGTTATTTTTCCGATAAAGATATCGGGTAACCGTTATTCGAGGATTAATTATTTTTATTTAAGAATATTATGTATTAATATTCATTTGAGGATTATCGACTTACAGAATATTATTTATATACATTTGAGGATTATCGACTTACAGAATATTGTTTATATTCATTTGAGATTTATTTAATTAATGAATATTACTTTTGAATATTCATTTGAGATTTAATTATTTAAAGGATATTAATTTCGAATATTCATTGGAGATTCACTTATTTGAGAAATATTATTTTTAATATTCATTTGAGGATTATTTATTAATGAATATTATTTTTGAATATTCATTTGAGGATTATTTATTAATGAATATTATTTTTGAATATTCATTTGAGGATTATTTATTAATGAATATTATTTTTTTTAATATTCATTTGAGGATTATTTATTAATGAATATTATTTTTGAATATTCATTTGAGGATTATTTATTAATGAATATTATTTTTGAATATTCATTTGAGGATTATTTATTAATGAATATTATTTTTGAATATTCATTTGAGGATTATTTATTAATGAATATTATTTCTAAATATTCATTCGAGGTTTGTTTATTTGATGAATATTATTTTCGAATATTCATTTGAAGGTTTACTTGTTTAATAAATGTTATTAATTGTTTTCCAATCAAAAAGAGGTTCCCAAAATAATGTTTTTTTCCGTTTAAATCTGTCTTTTAAAGAGGATTTAAATGCTCGCTCAACTATCAAAAATATGGGAAACCTGATTTAAGTGACTACTACTCTTTTTAAACTCTCAATTCAAAAACTGTCAAGGGACAGATATTTTCTTGGAGCAATTTAATTGCTGCCAGTCTAATGTTGTGTTACCACCTCAATAATCGAGGGGTAAATTCATGGAACAAGTCGATATCCATTAACAAGCATAGCTTGGGAAATATTGGAGAATCTTCCTTTCCAACCTAGATATAACTACTTAGTGGAGTCGTATCAACAAGTGTTACACTTGGGGAAAGGAGGACGATCTTTACGTTTCAGAGTCATGGATTTCATCTGAACTAGGAGTGGTGTAAGTGGTCAAGTTGCGTGGGCCCATCCAACTTTTATATTGCCCCAAATGGGCCGGGAGGTCATAGTAAGGCGGTAGACAATGTCAGGCCGTCGTGATACTTCCATCTACATGTAGAAAACTATTTGAGCGGTGCGACCTGCTACTGATCATAGTAAGGTTAGGCACAGCGGACGCGGTAGCAACTCCAGTATTAGTTCATCATCCAATTTGGATATTTCCTGCAACATGTATTGGGGTGAAGAACCAATCGTGTTGGCAGGGGGTCGAGAAGTGTTTGGAATTGGAGTGACAATAAATCCATGCAACTTCATCTTTTATTTTATGAGTTATGACTCTGTGGATACCTTACATAACATGAGTTATGGTAAGGGAGTTGTTTATACTGAATCACCTTATAACTTCATCTTTTAAGTTATGTGTTGATATTCTGCTTACATAGCAGATATTTTTGGAAAGGTTGTATTGGTTTACTTTGAAACCTCATCTTTTATATTATACTAGAACTTTGTTCATAATATAGCAAAAGTCTGCAGAAATATTATGAAAATGATATTTGAAGTACAATAATGGTACTGTTTTTGGGAATACATTCCGATAAGGATATAATTTCAGTATCGAGATATTTTGACAAATTATTGTCTTATACCCGCTTTATTCTGGGTTGAGTTAAAGGCAGAATTATGCCACACTTTCATTACCTTGCTGAGCTATCGCTCACTCTT
Source organism: Heracleum sosnowskyi (assembly GCA_030848705.1). Taxonomy (NCBI): domain Eukaryota; kingdom Viridiplantae; phylum Streptophyta; class Magnoliopsida; order Apiales; family Apiaceae; genus Heracleum; species Heracleum sosnowskyi. The sequence continues at coordinate 224,265 of JAUIZM010000031.1, forward strand.
GCTATTGTTTTATATATATTATATAGCAGCGAAGCAGGATGCCAATGGGTCGGCACATACCTCGCAAGGCGTTTCCGTAAACAGTTTCTAGCAGTGATCTCGAGAGTAGTACGAACCAATCGAATCAGGCTACAGCTTTTGGTATTCAACTTATGTATAGATATGAATGGTATGAGAGGATTGTGAGCATCAGAAGGCTAAGTTGGTAATGTAACATTACTTAGAAATTGTATCAGTGACAGATTCAAAAGACATTTGGGTATTGTAATAAAAGTTATTTATTCCGCAGTTGTTGTATTGTGTCGTTTCTGAGACTCTAACCTGTGTGTGTGTGTGTGTGTGTGTGACATATGTTGTGGGGTCATGAGAAGGTGAATTATGAATGGTGTGAGTAATACAGGTAAGGCAAGGAATACATGGATTGTGACAACCCTAGATCCTTGACCCCGGATTTGGGGCTGTTACAGAAAGGCTCAGAGGGTAGAGCATGTATTGAGTTTATAACTTAGCCAGCGTATCGGGGTTATTTTGTAAGGTATATTTTCGAAAACCCGGACAGAGCTTTTTAGAAAGATTTTCGCAATAATTAACCTAAAGGCAACATCACCAATAAACAGTGTTTATTTAATTAGTAAATACTTCTGGAAGCATTTACGGATTAAATAAGCCTTATTCGTCTAATTAAATTTGTTTACTTAGATGAATATCATTTTCAAAATGTTTTCTTAAAATCGCTTTGTTCCGGAATGATAACAAAGATATCCGGTAACCGTTATTCGAGGATTATTTATTTATTTAATGAATATTGTTTTGAATATTCATCTGGGGATTACTTAAAGTATATTAATTTTGAATATTCAGTTGAAGATTATTTAATTATTTAATGAATATTATTTATATTCATTTAAGGATTATTTAATTAATGAATATTAATTTTGAATATTCATTTATCGATTATCTATTTAAGGATTATTTATTTAAGGATTATTTACCTAATGAATATTACCTTTTAGTATTCATTTGGGTTTTATTTATTTAATGAATATTATTTTCAAATATTCAATTGAGATTATTATTTAATGAATATTATTTTGAATATTCATTCGAGGTTACATTTATTTGAATTATTCATTCGAGGTTTATTAGTTAATGAATATTATGTGGAATATTCATTTAATCCTTATTTATTTAATGGATATTATTTCTAAATATTCATTCAAAGTTTATTTACTTAATGAATATTATTTTCGAATATTCATTTGAGGGTTTACTTATTTAATAAATGTTATTAATTATTTGAAATCAGAAAGAGGTTCCCAAAACAATGTTTTCCATTTAAGTCCGTCTTTTAAGAGGATTTAAATGCTCGCTCAACCATCAAAAATATGGGAAACCTGATTTAAGTGACTACTACTCTTTTTAAACTCTCAACTCAAAACTGTCAAGGGACAGATATTTTCTCGGAGCAATGTAATTGCTGCAAGTCAAATATGGTGTTACCACCTCAACGCTCGAGGGGTAAATTCATGGAACAAGTCTGAAATCCATTAACAAGCATCGCTTGGGAAATATTGGTGAACTCCCCCTTTCCAACCCGATACGACTACTTTGTGGAGTCCTATTAACAAGTATTATACTTGGGGAAAGGAGGACAAGCTTTACGTTTCAGAGTCATGGATACTATTCGAACTAGGAGTATTTGTGTAAGAGACTGCAGGTGGCAGCCCATCATTAGTGTGTAAGAGACTGCAGGTGGCAGCCCATCACCATATTAGGGTCCGAGTGGCGCTGGTCCCATTGATGCCCAACCGTTGGCAGGGGAGATCCGGCGTATGGTGGACAAGTAAATCCATATGTTCTTCCTTCTACATGTAGAGAAACAAATCTTTAGGGGCACAACTTACGACTGATCATCGTAAGGGTGTGACCTCTGGCGCGACATACTCCAGCATTAGTTCATCATCCAATTTGGATATTCCTGCAACATGTGTTGGGGTGTAGAACCAATCGTGTTGGCAGGGGGTCGAAAAGTGTTTGGAAATGAAGTGACAATAAATTCATGCAACTTCATCTTTTGTTTTATGAGTTATGACTCTGATAAAACCTGATTAAGGATATATATGCCTAAGTGGATTTTGGGTTACGTGAATATTTTATTAATTTTCCTCGTAACTTCATCGTTTATATCATATGACTCTGTGGATACCCTACATAACATGAGTTATGGTAAGGGAGTTGTTTATACTGAATCATCTTATAACTTCATCTTTTAAGTTATATTTTGATATTCTGCTTATATATAGCAGATATTTTTGGAAAGGTTATGTTTGGTTTATTTTGAAACCTCATCTTTGATACTAGAACTTTGTTCATAATATAGCAAAAGTTGCAGAAATATTATGAAATGATATTTGAATTACAATAAAGGTACTATTTTTGGAATACCTTCCGATAAGGGAATAATTTCAGTATCGAGATATTTTGACAAATTATTGTCTTATACCCGCTTTATTCTGGGTTGAGTTAAAGGCAGAAGTATGCCATACTTTCATTACCTTGCTGAGCTATCGCTCACTCTTGCTATTGTTTTATATATATTATATAGCAGCGAAGCAGGATGCCAATGGGACGGCACATACCCCGCAAGGCGTTTTCAGAAACAGTTTCTAGCAGCGATCCCGAGAGTAGTACGAACCAATCGAATCAGGCTACAGCTTTTGGTATTCAACTTATGTATAGATATGAATGGTATAAGAGGATTGTGAGCATCAGAAGGCTAAGTTGGTAATGTAACCTTACTTAGAAATTGTATCAGTGACAAATTCAAAAGACATTGGGTATTGTAATAAAGATTATTTATTCTGCAATGGTTGTATTTGTGTCGTTTCTGAGACTCTAACCTGTGTGTGTGTGTGAGACATATATTGTGGGGTCATGAGCAGGTGAATTATGAATGGTGTGAGTAATACAGGTAAGGCAAGGAGTACATGGATCGTGACTACTCTAAATCCCTGACCCCGGATTTGGGGCTGTTACAAAAAATGTTCGCAACCTCATTTTTTGAGCGCGTGAAAATGCCAGTGAAACCAGTTTTGGGCCAAAAAGTTGATTTTTTCCCATTTTCGGGGGTCGAAAAAACCCATTACCGGAAATGAAATTTCGCGTTTTTTGGTCCGTACGTCCATTGTGTACCTCTATTTTATCACGTGACAAAAAAAATCGGATGAAAAATGTCCGGAACCTCGTTTTTGAGCGCGTGAAAATGCCAGTGAAACCAGTTTTGGGCCAAAAAGTGGATTTTTTTCCATTTTCGGGGGTCGAAAACACCCATTTCCGGAAATGAAATTTTGCGTTTTTTGGTCCGTACGTCCATTTTGTACCTCTATTTTAGCACGTGACAAAAAAAATCGGAAGAAAAATGTTTGGAACCTCATTTTTTGAGCTCGTGAAAATGCCAGTGAAACCAGTTTTCGGCCAAAAAATGGATTTTTTCCCATTTTCGGGTGTCGAAAAAACCAATTTCCGGAAATGAATTTGGCGTTTTTTGGTCCGTACGTCAATTTTGTACCTCTATTTTAGCACATGACAAAACAAATCGGAAGAAAAATGTCCGTAACCTCGTTTTTGAGGGCGTGAAAATGCTAGTGAAACCAGTTTTCGGCCAAAAAGTTGATTTTTTCCCATTTTCGGGGGTCGAAAAAACCCATTTCCGGAAATGAAATTTCGCGTTTTTTGGTCCGTACGTCCATTTTGTACCTCTATTTTAGCACGTGACAAAACAATCGGAAGAAAAATGTTCGGAACCTCGTTTTTTGAGCTCGTGAAAATGCCAGTGAAACCAGTTTTGGGCCAAAAAGTGGATTTTTTCCCATTTTCGGGGGTCGAAAACACCCATTTCCGGAAATGAAATTTCGCGTTTTTTGGTCCGTACGTCCATTTTGTACCTCTATTTTAGCACGTGACAAAAACAATCCGATGAAAAATGTTCGGAACCTCATTTTTTGAGCGCGTGAAAATGCCAATGAAACCAGTTTTGGGCCAAAAAGTGGATTTTTTTCCCATTTTCGGGGGTCGAAAACACCCATTTCCGGAAATGAAATTTCGCGTTTTTTGGTCCGTACGTCCATTTTGTACCTCTATTTTATCACGTGACAAAAAAATCGGATGAAAAATGTCCGGAACCTCATTTTTTGAGCGCGTGAAAATGCCAGTGAAACCAGTTTTGGGCCAAAAAGTGGATTTTTCCCCATTTTCGGGGGTCGAAAAAACCCATTTCCGAAAATGAAATTTCGCGTTTTTTGGTCCGTACGTCCATTTTATACCTCTATTTTAGCACGTGACAAAAAAAATCGGAAGAAAAATGTCCGGAACCTCGTTTTTGAGCGCGTGAAAATGCAAGTGAAACCAGTTTTGGGCCAAAAAGTGGATTTTTTTCCCATTTCCGGAAATGAAATTTCGCGTTTTTTGGTCAGTACGTCCATTTTGTACCTCTATTTTATCATGTGACAAAAAAAATCGGATGAAAAATGTCCGGAACCTCATTTTTTGAGCACGTGAAAATGCCAGTGAAACCAGTTTTGGGCCAAAAAGTGGATTTTTTTCCATTTTCGGGGGTCGAAAAAACCCATTTCCGGAAATGAAATTTTGCGTTTTTTGGTCCGTACGTCCATTTTGTACCTCTATTTTAGCACGTGACAAAAAAAATCGGAAGAAAAATGTTTGGAACCTCATTTTTTGAGCGCGTGAAAATGCTAGTGAAACCAGTTTTCGGCCAAAAAGTGGATTTTTTTCCCATTTTCGGGGGTCGAAAAAACCCATTTCCGGAAATGAAATTTCGCGTTTTTTGGTCCGTACATCAATTTTGTACCTCTATTTTAGCACGTGACAAAAAAATCTGAAGAAAAATGTCCGTAACCTCGTTTTTTGAGCGCGTGAAAATGCCAGTGAAACCAGTTTTGGGCCAAAAAGTTGATTTTTTCCCATTTTCGGGGGTCGAAAAAACCCATTTCCGGAAATGAAATTTCGCATTTTTTGGTCCGTACGTCCATTTTGTACCTCTATTTTAGCACGTGGCAAAAACAATCGGAAGAAAAATGTTCGGAACCTCATTTTTTGAGCTCGTGAAAATGCCAGTGAAACCAGTTTTGGGCCAAAAAGTGGATTTTTTTCCCATTTTTGGGGGTCGAAAAAACCCATTTCCGGAAATGAAATTTCTCATTTTTTGGTCCGTACGTCCATTTTGTACCTCTATTTTAGCACGTGACAAAAACAATCGGAAGAAAAATGTCCGGAACCTCATTTTTTGAGCGCGTGAAAATACTAGTGAAACCAGTTTTGGGCCAAAAAGTGGATTTTTCCCCATTTTTGGGGGTCGAAAAAACTCATTTCCGAAAATGAAATTTCGCGTTTTTTTGTCCGTACGTCCATTTTATACCTCTATTTTAGCACGTGACAAAAAAAATTGGAAGAAAAATGTCCGGAACATCGTTTTTTGAGCGCGTGAAAATGCCAGTGAAACCAGTTTTGGGCCAAAAAGTGGATTTTTTTCCCATTTTCGGGGGTCGAAAACACCCATTTCCGGAAATGAAATTTCGCGTTTTTTGGTCCGTACGTCCATTTTGTACCTCTATTTTATCACGTGACAAAAAAAATCGGATGAAAAATGTCCGGAACCTCATTTTTTGAGCGCGTGAAAATGCCAGTGAAACCAGTTTTGGGCCAAAAAGTGGATTTTTTTCCATTTTCGGGGGTCGAAAAAACCCATTTCCGGAAATGAAATTTTGCATTTTTTGGTCCGTACGTCCAGTTTGTACCTCTATTTTAGCACGTGACAAAAAAAATCGGAAGAAAAATGTTTGGAACCTCATTTTTTGAGCGCGTGAAAATGCCAGTGAAACCAGCTTTCGGGCAAAAAGTTGATTTTTTTCCCATTTTCGGGGGTTGAAAAAACCCATTTCCGGAAATGAAATTTCGCGTTTTTTGGTCCGTACGTCAATTTTGTACCTCTATTTTAGCATGTGACAAAAAAAATCTGAAGAAAAATGTTCGTAACCTCGTTTTTTGAGCGCGTGAAAATGCCAGTGAAACCAGTTTTGGGCCAAAAAGTTGATTTTTTCCCATTTTCGGGGGTCGAAAAAACCCATTTCCGGAAATAAAATTTCTCATTTTTTGGTTCGTACGTCCATTTTGTACCTCTATTTTAGCACGTGGCAAAAACAATCGGAAGAAAAATGTTCGGAACCTCATTTTTTGAGCTCGTGAAAATGCCAGTGAAACCAAATTTGGGCCAAAAAGTGGATTTTTTCCCATTTTCGGGGGTCGAAAAAACACATTTCCGGAAATGAAATTTCTCGTTTTTTGGTCCGTACGTCCATTTTGTACCTCTATTTTAGCACGTGACAAAAACAATCGGAAGAAAAATGTCCGGAACCTCATTTTTTGAGCGCGTGAAAATGCTAGTAAAACCAGTTTTGGGCCAAAAAGTGGATTTTTCCCCATTTTCGGGGGCCGAAAAAACTCATTTCCGAAAATGAAATTTCGCGTTTTTTGGTCCGTACGTCCATTTTATACCTCTATTTTAGCACGTGACAAAAAAATTGGAAGAAAAATGTCCGGAACCTCGTTTTTTGAGCGCGTGAAAATGCCAGTGAAACCAGTTTTGGGCCAAAAAGTTGATTTTTTCCCATTTTCGGGGGTCGAAAAAACCCATTTCCGGAAATAAAATTTCTCATTTTTTGGTCCGTACGTCCATTTTGTACCTCTATTTTAGCACGTGGCAAAAACAATCGGAAGAAAAATGTTCGGAACCTCATTTTTTGAGCTCGTGAAAATGCCAGTGAAACCAGTTTTGGGCCAAAAAGTGGATTTTTTCACATTTTCGGGGGTCGAAAAAACCCATTTCCGGAAATGAAATTTCTCGTTTTTTGGTCCATACGTCCATTTTGTACCTCTATTTTAGCACGTGACAAAAACAATCGGAAGAAAAATGTCCGAAACCTCATTTTTTGAGCGCGTGAAAATGCTAGTAAAACCAGTTTTGGGCCAAAAAGTGGATTTTTCCCCATTTTCGGGGGTCGAAAAAACTCATTTCCGAAAATGAAATTTCGCGTTTTTTGGTCCGTACGTCCATTTTATACCTCTATTTTAGCACGTGACAAAAAAATTGGAAGAAAAATGTCCGGAACCTCGTTTTTTGAGCACGTGAAAATGCCAGTGAAACCAGTTTTGGGCCAAAAAGTGGATTTTTTTCCCATTTTCGGGGGTCGAAAACACCCATTTCCGGAAATGAAATTTCACGTTTTTTGGTCCGTACGTCCATTTTGTACCTCTATTTTAGCACGTGACAAAAAAAATCGGAAGAAAAATGTCCAGAACCTCATTTTTTGAGCGCGTGAAAATGCCAGTGAAACCAGTTTTGGGCCAAAAAGTGGATTTTTTCCCATTTTCGGGGGTCAAAAAAACCCATTTCCGGAAAAGAAATTTCACGTTTTTTGGTCTGTACATCTATTTTGTACCTCTATTTTAGCACGTGACAAAACAAATCGGAAGAAAAATGACCGGAACCTCATTTTTTGAGCGCGTGAAAATGCCAGTGAAACCAGTTTTGGGCCAAAAATGGATTTTTTCCCATTTTCGGGGTTCGAAAAAACCCATTTGCGGAAATGAAATTTTGCGTTTTTGGTCCGTACGTCCATTTTCTACCTCTATTTTAGCACGTGACAAAAAAAATCGGAAGAAAAATGTCCGGAACCTCATTTTTTGAGCGCGTGAAAATGCCAGTGAAACCAGTTTTGGGCCAAAAAGTGGATTTTTTCCCATTTTCGGGGGTCGAAAAAACCCATTTTCGGAAATGAATTTTCGCGTTTTTTGGTCCGTACGTCCATTTTGTACCTCTATTTTAGTACGTGACAAAAAAAATCGGAAGAAAAATGTCCGGAACCTCATATTTTGAGCGCGTGAAAATGCTAGTGAAACCAGTTTTGGGCCAAAAAGTTGATTTTTTCCCATTTTCGGGGGTCGAAAAAACCCATTTCCGGAAATGAAATTTCGCGATTTTTGGTCCGTACGTCCATTTTGTACCTCTATTTTAGCACGTGACAAAAAAAATCGGAAACAAATGTCCGGAACCTCGTTTTTTGATCGCGTGAAAATGCCAGTGAAACCAGTTTTGGGCCAAAAAGTGGATTTTTTTTTCCCATTTTCTGGGGTCGAAAAAACCCATTTCCGGAAATGAAATTTCGCGTTTTTTGGTCCGTACGTCCATTTTGTACCTCTATTTTAGCACGTGACAAAAAAAATCGGAAGAAAAATGTCCGGAACCTCATTTTTTGAGCGCGTGAAGATGCCAGTGAAACCAGTTTTGGGCCAAAAAGTGGATTTTTTCCCATTTTCGGGGGTCGAAAAAACCTATTTCCGGAAATGAAATTTCGTGTTTTTTGGTCCGTACGTCCATTTTGTACCTCTATTTTAGCACGTGACAAAAAAAATCGGAAGAAAAATGTCCGGAACCTCATTTTTTGAGCGCGTGAAAATGCCAGTGAAACCAGTTTTGGGCCAAAAAATGGATTTTTTCCCATTTTCTGGGGTCGAAAAAACCCATTTTCGGATATGAAATTTCGCGTTTTTTGGTCCGTACGTCCATTTTGTACCTCTATTTTAGCACGTGACAAAAAAAATCGGAAGAAAAATGTCCGGAACCTCATTTTTTGAGCGCGTGAAAATGCCAGTGAAACCAGTTTTGGGCCAAAAAGTTGATTTTTTCCCATTTTCGGGGGTCGAAAAAACCCATTTCCGGAAATGAAATTTCGCATTTTTTGGTCCGTACGTCCATTTTGTACCTCTATTTTAGCACGTGACAAAACAAATCGGAAAAAAATATCCAGAACCTCGTTTTTTGATCGCGTGAAAATGCCAGTGAAATCAGTTTTGGGCCAAAAAGTGGATTTTTTCCCATTTTCGGGGGTCGAAAAAACCCATTTCCGGAAATGAAATTTCGCGTTTTTTGGTCCGTACGTCCATTTTGTACCTCTATTTTAGCACGTGACAAAAACAATCGGAAGAAAAATGTCCGGAACCTCATTTTTTGAGCGCGTGAAGATGCCAGTGAAACCAGTTTTGGGCCAAAAAGTGGATTTTTTCCCATTTTCGGGGGTCGAAAAAACCCATTTCCGGAAATGAAATTTCGCGTTTTTTGGTCCGTACGTCCATTTTGTACCTCTATTTTAGCACGTGACAAAAAAAAACGGACGAAAAATGTCCGGAACCTCATTTTTTGAGCGCGTGAAAATGCCAGTGAAACCAATTTTGGGCCAAAAAGTTGATTTTTTCCAATTTTCGGGGGTCGAAAAAACCCATTTCCGGAAATGAAATTTCGCGTTTTTTGGTCTGTACGTCCATTTTGTACCTCTATTTTAGCACGTGACAAAAAAAATCGGAATAAAAATGTCCGGAACCTCATTTTTTGAGCGCGTGAAAATGCCAGTGAAACCAGTTTTGGGCCAAAAAGTGGATTTTTTTTCCATTTTCGGGGGTCGAAAAAACAAATTTCCAGAAATGAAATTTTGCGTTTTTTGGTCCGTACGTCCATTTTGTACCTCTATTTTAGCACGTGACAAAAAAAATCGGAAGAAAAATGTTTGGAACCTCATTTTTTGAGCGCGTGAAAATGCCAGTGAAACCAGTTTTCGGCCAAAAAGTGGATTTTTTCCCATTTTCGGAGGTCGAAAAAACCCATTTCCGGAAATGAAATTTTGCGTTTTTTGGTCCGTACGTCAATTTTGTACCTCTATTTTAGCACGTGACAAAAAAAATCGGAAGAAAAAGTCCGTAACCTCGTTTTTTGAGCGCGTGAAAATGCCAGTGAAACCAGTTTTGGGCCAAAAAATGGATTTTTTCCCATTTTCTGGGGTCGAAAAAACCCATTTTCGGATATGAAATTTCGCGTTTTTTGGTCCGTACGTCCATTTTGTACCACTATTTTAGCACGTGACAAAAAAAATCGGAAGAAAAATGTCCGGAACCTCATTTTTTGAGCGCGTGAAAATGCCAGTGAAACCAGTTTTGGGCCAAAAAATGGATTTTTTCCCATTTTCTGGGGTCAAAAAAACCCATTTTCGGAAATGAAATTTCGCATTTTTTGGTCCGTACGTCCATTTTGTACCTCTATTTTAGCACGTGACAAAAAAAATCGGACGAAAAATGTCCGGAACCTCATTTTTTGAGCGCGTGAAAATGCCAGTGAAACCAATTTTGGGCCAAAAAGTTGATTTTTTCCAATTTTCGGGGGTCGAAAAAACCCATTTCCGGAAATGAAATTTCGCGTTTTTTGGTCTGTACGTCCATTTTGTACCTCTATTTTAGCACGTGACAAAAAAAATCGGAATAAAAATGTCCGGAACCTCATTTTTTGAGCGCGTGAAAATGCCAGTGAAACCAGTTTTGGGCCAAAAAGTGGATTTTTTTTCCATTTTCGGGGGTCGAAAAAACAAATTTCCAGATATGAAATTTTGCGTTTTTTGGTCCGTACGTCCATTTTGTACCTCTATTTTAGCACGTGACAAAAAAAATCGGAAGAAAAATGTTTGGAACCTCATTTTTTGAGCGCGTGAAAATGCCAGTGAAACCAGTTTTCGGCCAAAAAGTGGATTTTTTCCCATTTTCGGAGGTCGAAAAAACCCATTTCCGGAAATGAAATTTTGCGTTTTTTGGTCCGTACGTCAATTTTGTACCTCTATTTTAGCACGTGACAAAAAAAATCGGAAGAAAAAGTCCGTAACCTCGTTTTTTGAGCGCGTGAAAATGCCAGTGAAACCAGTTTTGGGCCCAAAAGTTGATTTTTTCCCATTTTCGGGGGTCGAAAAAACCCATTTCCGGAAATGAAATTTCTCATTTTTTGGTCCGTACGTCCATTTTATACCTCTATTTTAGCACGTGACAAAAACAATCGGAAGAAAAATGTCCGGAACCTCCTTTTTTGAGCGCGTGAAAATGCTAGTGAAACCAGTTTTGGGCCAAAAAGTGAATTTTTCCCCATTTTCGGGGGTCGAAAAAACTCATTTCCGAAAATGAAATTTCGCGTTTTTTGGTCCGTGCGTCCATTTTATACCTCTATTTTAGCACGTGACAAAAAAAATTGGAATAAAAATGTCCGGAACATCGTTTTTTGAGCGCGTGAAAATGCCAGTGAAATCAGTTTTGGGCCAAAAAGTGGATTTTTTCCCATTTTCGGGGGTCGAAAAAACCCATTTCCGGAAATGAAATTTCGCGTTTTTTGGTCCGTACGTCCATTTTGTACCTCTATTTTAGCACGTGACAAAAACAATCGGAAGAAAAATGTCCGGAACCTCATTTTTTGAGCGCGTGAAGATGCCAGTGAAACCAGTTTTGGGCCAAAAAGTGGATTTTTTCCCATTTTCGGGGGTCGAAAAAACCCATTTCCGGAAATGAAATTTCTCGTTTTTTGGTCCGTACGTCCATTTTATACCTCTATTTTAGCACGTGGCAAAAACAATCGGAAGAAAAATGTTCGGAACCTCATTTTTTGAGCTCGTGAAAATGATAGTGAAACCAGTTTTGGGCCAAAAAGAGGATTTTTTTCCCATTTTCGGGGGTCGAAAAAACCCATTTCCGGAAATGAAATTTCTCGTTTTTTGGTCCGTACGTCCATTTTATACCTCTATTTTAGCACGTGACAAAAACAATCGGAAGAAAAATGTCCGGAACCTCCTTTTTTGAGCGCGTGAAAATGCTAGTGAAACCAGTTTTGGGCCAAAAAGTGAATTTTTCCCCATTTTCGGGGGTCGAAAAAACTCATTTCCGAAAATGAAATTTCGCGTTTTTTGGTCCGTGCGTCCATTTTATACCTCTATTTTAGCACGTGACAAAAAAAATTGGAATAAAAATGTCCGGAACATCGTTTTTTGAGCGCGTGAAAATGCCAGTGAAATCAGTTTTGGGCCAAAAAGTGGATTTTTTCCCATTTTCGGGGGTCGAAAAAACCCATTTCCGGAAATGAAATTTCGCGTTTTTTGGTCCGTACGTCCATTTTGTACGTCTATTTTAGCACGTGACAAAAACAATCGGAAGAAAAATGTCCGGAACCTCATTTTTTGAGCGCGTGAAGATGCCAGTGAAACCAGTTTTGGGCCAAAAAGTGGATTTTTTCCCATTTTCGGGGGTCGAAAAAACCCATTTCCGGAAATGAAATTTCGCGTTTTTTGGTCCGTACGTCCATTTTGTACCTCTATTTTAGCACGTGACAAAAAAAATCGGAAGAAAAATGTCCGGAACCTCATTTTTTGAGCGCGTGAAAATGCCAGTGAAACCAGTTTTGGGCCAAAAAGTGGATTTTTTCCCATTTTCGGGGGTCGAAAAAACCCATTTCCGGAAATGAAATTTCGCGTTTTTTGGTCCGTACGTCCATTTTGTACCTCTATTTTAGCACGTAACAAAAACAATCGGAAGAAAAATGTCCGGAACCTCATTTTTTGAGCGCGTGAAGATGCCAGTGAAACCAGTTTTGGGCCAAAAAGTGGATTTTTTCCCATTTTCGGGGGTCGAAAAAACCCATTTCCGGAAATGAAATTTCGCGTTTTTTGGTCCGAACGTCCATTTTGTACCTCTATTTTAGCACGTGACAAAAAAAATCGGAAGAAAAATGTCCGGAACCTCATTTTTTGAGCGCGTGAAAATGCCAGTGAAACCAGTTTTGGGCCAAAAAATGGATTTTTTCCCATTTTCTGGGGTCAAAAAAACCCATTTTCGGAAATGAAATTTCGCGTTTTTTGGTCCGTACGTCCATTTTGTACCTCTATTTTAGCACGTGACAAAAACAATCGGAAGAAAAATGTCCGGAACCTCATTTTTTGAGCGCGTGAAAATGCTAGTAAAACCAGTTTTGGGCCAAAAAGTGGATTTTTCCCCATTTTCGGGGGTCGAAAAAACTCCTTTCCGAAAATGAAATTTCGCATTTTTTGGTCCGTACGTCCATTTTATACCTCTATTTTAGCACGTGACAAAAAAATTGGAAGAAAAATGTCCGGAACCTCGTTTTTTGAGCGCGTGAAAATGCCAGTGAAACCATTTTTGGGCCAAAAAGTGGATTTTTTTTCCCATTTTCGGGGGTCGAAAACACCCATTTCCGGAAATGAAATTTCGCGTTTTTTGGGCCGTACGTCCATTTTGTACCTCTATTTTAGCACGTGACAAAAAAAATCGGAAGAAAAATGTCCGGAACCTCATTTTTTGAGCGCGTGAAAATGCCAGTGAAACCAGTTTTGGGCCAAAAAGTGGATTTTTTCCCATTTTCGGGGGTCAAAAAAACCCATTCCCGGAAAAGAAATTTCGCGTTTTTTGGTCTGTACATCTATTTTGTACCTCTATTTTAGCACGTGACAAAACAAATCGGAAGAAAAATGACCGGAACCTCATTTTTTGAGCGCGTGAAAATGCCAGTGAAACCAGTTTTGGGCCAAAAATGGATTTTTTCCCATTTTCGGGGTTCGAAAAAACCCATTTGCGGAAATGAAATTTTGCGTTTTTGGTCCGTACGTCCATTTTCTACCTCTATTTTAGCACGTGACAAAAAAAATCGGAAGAAAAATGTCCGGAACCTCATTTTTTGAGCGCGTGAAAATGCCAGTGAAACCAGTTTTCGGCCAAAAAGTGGATTTTTTCCCATTTTCGGAGGTCGAAAAAACCCATTTCCGGAAATGAAATTTTGCGTTTTTTGGTCCGTACGTCAATTTTGTACCTCTATTTTAGCACGTGACAAAAAAAATCGGAAGAAAAAGTCCGTAACCTCGTTTTTTGAGCGCGTGAAAATGCCAGTGAAACCAGTTTTGGGCCAAAAAATGGATTTTTTCCCATTTTCTGGGGTCGAAAAAACCCATTTTCGGATATGAAATTTCGCGTTTTTTGGTCCGTACGTCCATTTTGTACCTCTATTTTAGCACGTGACAAAAAAAATCGGAAGAAAAATGTCCGGAACCTCATTTTTTGAGCGCGTGAAAATGCCAGTGAAACCAGTTTTGGGCCAAAAAATGGATTTTTTCCCATTTTCTGGGGTCAAAAAAACCCATTTTCGGAAATGAAATTTCGCATTTTTTGGTCCGTACGTCCATTTTGTACCTCTATTTTAGCACGTGACAAAAAAAATCGGACGAAAAATGTCCGGAACCTCATTTTTTGAGCGCGTGAAAATGCCAGTGAAACCAATTTTGGGCCAAAAAGTTGATTTTTTCCAATTTTCGGGGGTCGAAAAAACCCATTTCCGGAAATGAAATTTCGCGTTTTTTGGTCTGTACGTCCATTTTGTACCTCTATTTTAGCACGTGACAAAAAAAATCGGAATAAAAATGTCTGGAACCTCATTTTTTGAGCGCGTGAAAATGCCAGTGAAACCAGTTTTGGGCCAAAAAGTGGATTTTTTTTCCATTTTCGGGGGTCGAAAAAACAAATTTCCAGAAATGAAATTTTGCGTTTTTTGGTCCGTACGTCCATTTTGTACCTCTATTTTAGCACGTGACAAAAAAAATCGGAAGAAAAATGTTTGGAACCTCATTTTTTGAGCGCGTGAAAATGCCAGTGAAACCAGTTTTCGGCCAAAAAGTGGATTTTTTTCCCATTTTCGGAGGTCGAAAAAACCCATTTTCGGAAATGAAATTTCGCGTTTTTTGGTCCGTACGTCCATTTTGTACCTCTATTTTAGCACGTAACAAAAACAATCGGAAGAAAAATGTCCGGAACCTCATTTTTTGAGCGCGTGAAGATGCCAGTGAAACCAGTTTTGGGCCAAAAAGTGGATTTTTTCCCATTTTCGGGGGTCGAAAAAACCCATTTCCGGAAATGAAATTTCGCGTTTTTTGGTCCGTACGTCCATTTTGTACCTCTATTTTAGCACGTGACAAAAAAAATCGGAAGAAAAATGTCCGGAACCTCATTTTTTGAGCGCGTGAAAATGCCAGTGAAACCAGTTTTGGGCCAAAAAATGGATTTTTTCCCATTTTCTGGGGTCAAAAAAACCCATTTTCGGAAATGAAATTTCGCGTTTTTTGGTCCGTACGTCCATTTTGTACCTCTATTTTAGCACGTGACAAAAACAATCGGAAGAAAAATGTCCGGAACCTCATTTTTTGAGCGCGTGAAAATGCTAGTAAAACCAGTTTTGGGCCAAAAAGTGGATTTTTCCCCATTTTCGGGGGTCGAAAAAACTCCTTTCCGAAAATGAAATTTCGCGTTTTTTGGTCCGTACGTCCATTTTATACCTCTATTTTAGCACGTGACAAAAAAATTGGAAGAAAAATGTCCGGAACCTCGTTTTTTGAGCGCGTGAAAATGCCAGTGAAACCATTTTTGGGCCAAAAAGTGGATTTTTTTTCCCATTTTCGGGGGTCGAAAACACCCATTTCCGGAAATGAAATTTCGCGTTTTTTGGGCCGTACGTCCATTTTGTACCTCTATTTTAGCACGTGACAAAAAAAATCGGAAGAAAAATGTCCGGAACCTCATTTTTTGAGCGCGTGAAAATGCCAGTGAAACCAGTTTTGGGCCAAAAAGTGGATTTTTTCCCATTTTCGGGGGTCAAAAAAACCCATTCCCGGAAAAGAAATTTCGCGTTTTTTGGTCTGTACATCTATTTTGTACCTCTATTTTAGCACGTGACAAAACAAATCGGAAGAAAAATGACCGGAACCTCATTTTTTGAGCGCGTGAAAATGCCAGTGAAACCAGTTTTGGGCCAAAAATGGATTTTTTCCCATTTTCGGGGTTCGAAAAAACCCATTTGCAGAAATGAAATTTTGCGTTTTTGGTCCGTACGTCCATTTTCTACCTCTATTTTAGCACGTGACAAAAAAAATCGGAAGAAAAATGTCCGGAACCTCATTTTTTGAGCGCGTGAAAATGCCAGTGAAACCAGTTTTCGGCCAAAAAGTGGATTTTTTCCCATTTTCGGAGGTCGAAAAAACCCATTTCCGGAAATGAAATTTTGCGTTTTTTGGTCCGTACGTCAATTTTGTACCTCTATTTTAGCACGTGACAAAAAAAATCGGAAGAAAAAGTCCGTAACCTCGTTTTTTGAGCGCGTGAAAATGCCAGTGAAACCAGTTTTGGGCCAAAAAATGGATTTTTTCCCATTTTCTGGGGTCGAAAAAACCCATTTTCGGATATGAAATTTCACGTTTTTTGGTCCGTACGTCCATTTTGTACCTCTATTTTAGCACGTGACAAAAAAAATCGGAAGAAAAATGTCCGGAACCTCATTTTTTGAGCGCGTGAAAATGCCAGTGAAACCAGTTTTGGGCCAAAAAATGGATTTTTTCCCATTTTCTGGGGTCAAAAAAACCCATTTTCGGAAATGAAATTTCGCATTTTTTGGTCCGTACGTCCATTTTGTACCTCTATTTTAGCACGTGACAAAAAAAATCGGACGAAAAATGTCCGGAACCTCATTTTTTGAGCGCGTGAAAATGCCAGTGAAACCAATTTTGGGCCAAAAAGTTGATTTTTTCCAATTTTCGGGGGTCGAAAAAACCCATTTCCGGAAATGAAATTTCGCGTTTTTTGGTCTGTACGTCCATTTTGTACCTCTATTTTAGCACGTGACAAAAAAAATCGGAATAAAAATGTCTGGAACCTCATTTTTTGAGCGCGTGAAAATGCCAGTGAAACCAGTTTTGGGCCAAAAAGTGGATTTTTTTTCCATTTTCGGGGGTCGAAAAAACAAATTTCCAGAAATGAAATTTTGCGTTTTTTGGTCCGTACGTCCATTTTGTACCTCTATTTTAGCACGTGACAAAAAAAATCGGAAGAAAAATGTTTGGAACCTCATTTTTTGAGCGCGTGAAAATGCCAGTGAAACCAGTTTTCGGCCAAAAAGTGGATTTTTTCCCATTTTCGGAGGTCGAAAAAACCCATTTCCGGAAATGAAATTTTGCGTTTTTTGGTCCGTACGTCAATTTTGTACCTCTATTTTAGCACGTGACAAAAAAAATCGGAAGAAAAAGTCCGTAACCTCGTTTTTTGAGCGCGTGAAAATGCCAGTGAAACCAGTTTTGGGCCCAAAAGTTGATTTTTTCCCATTTTCGGGGGTCGAAAAAACCCATTTCCGGAAATGAAATTTCGCATTTTTTGGTCCGTACGTCCATTTTGTACCTCTATTTTAGCACGTGGCAAAAACAATCGGAAGAAAAATGTTCGGAACCTCATTTTTTGAGCTCGTGAAAATGATAGTGAAACCAGTTTTGGGCCAAAAAGTGGATTTTTTTCCCATTTTCGGGGGTCGAAAAAACCCATTTCCGGAAATGAAATTTCTCGTTTTTTGGTCCGTACGTCCATTTTATACCTCTATTTTAGCACGTGACAAAAACAATCGGAAGAAAAATGTCCGGAACCTCCTTTTTTGAGCGCGTGAAAATGCTAGTGAAACCAGTTTTGGGCCAAAAAGTGAATTTTTCCCCATTTTCGGGGGTCGAAAAAACTCATTTCCGAAAATGAAATTTCGCGTTTTTTGGTCCGTGCGTCCATTTTATACCTCTATTTTAGCACGTGACAAAAAAAATTGGAATAAAAATGTCCGGAACATCGTTTTTTGAGCGCGTGAAAATGCCAGTGAAATCAGTTTTGGGCCAAAAAGTGGATTTTTTCCCATTTTCGGGGGTCGAAAAAACCCATTTCCGGAAATGAAATTTCGCGTTTTTTGGTCTGTACGTCCATTTTGTACCTCTATTTTAGCACGTGACAAAAACAATCGGAAGAAAAATGTCCGGAACCTCATTTTTTGAGCGCGTGAAGATGCCAGTGAAACCAGTTTTGGGCCAAAAAGTGGATTTTTTCCCATTTTCGGGGGTCGAAAAAACCCATTTCCGGAAATGAAATTTCTCGTTTTTTGGTCCGTACGTCCATTTTATACCTCTATTTTAGCACGTGGCAAAAACAATCGGAAGAAAAATGTTCGGAACCTCATTTTTTGAGCTCGTGAAAATGATAGTGAAACCAGTTTTGGGCCAAAAAGAGGATTTTTTTTCCCATTTTCGGGGGTCGAAAAAACCCATTTCCGGAAATGAAATTTCTCGTTTTTTGGTCCGTACGTCCATTTTATACCTCTATTTTAGCACGTGACAAAAACAATCGGAAGAAAAATGTCCGGAACCTCCTTTTTTGAGCGCGTGAAAATGCTAGTGAAACCAGTTTTGGGCCAAAAAGTGAATTTTTCCCCATTTTCGGGGGTCGAAAAAACTCATTTCCGAAAATGAAATTTCGCGTTTTTTGGTCCGTGCGTCCATTTTATACCTCTATTTTAGCACGTGACAAAAAAAATTGGAATAAAAATGTCCGGAACATCGTTTTTTGAGCGCGTGAAAATGCTAGTGAAATCAGTTTTGGGCCAAAAAGTGGATTTTTTCCCATTTTCGGGGGTCGAAAAAACCCATTTCCGGAAATGAAATTTCGCGTTTTTTGGTCCGTACGTCCATTTTGTACGTCTATTTTAGCACGTGACAAAAACAATCGGAAGAAAAATGTCCGGAACCTCATTTTTTGAGCGCGTGAAGATGCCAGTGAAACCAGTTTTGGGCCAAAAAGTGGATTTTTTCCCATTTTCGGGGGTCGAAAAAACCCATTTCCGGAAATGAATTTTCGCGTTTTTTGGTCCGTACGTCCATTTTGTACCTCTATTTTAGCACGTGACAAAAAAAATCGGAAGAAAAATGTCCGGAACCTCATTTTTTGAGCGCGTGAAAATGCCAGTGAAACCAGTTTTGGGCCAAAAAGTGGATTTTTTCCCATTTTCGGGGGTCGAAAAAACCCATTTCCGGAAATGAAATTTCGCGTTTTTTGGTCCGTACGTCCATTTTGTACCTCTATTTTAGCACGTAACAAAAACAATCGGAAGAAAAATGTCCGGAACCTCATTTTTTGAGCGCGTGAAGATGCCAGTGAAACCAGTTTTGGGCCAAAAAGTGGATTTTTTCCCATTTTCGGGGGTCGAAAAAACCCATTTCCGGAAATGAAATTTCGCGTTTTTTGGTCCGTACGTCCATTTTGTACCTCTATTTTAGCACGTGACAAAAAAAATCGGAAGAAAAATGTCCGGAACCTCATTTTTTGAGCGCGTGAAAATGCCAGTGAAACCAGTTTTGGGCCAAAAAATGGATTTTTTCCCATTTTCTGGGGTCAAAAAAACCCATTTTCGGAAATGAAATTTCGCGTTTTTTGGTCCGTACGTCCATTTTGTACCTCTATTTTAGCACGTGACAAAAACAATCGGAAGAAAAATGTCCGGAACCTCATTTTTTGAGCGCGTGAAAATGCTAGTAAAACCAGTTTTGGGCCAAAAAGTGGATTTTTCCCCATTTTCGGGGGTCGAAAAAACTCCTTTCCGAAAATGAAATTTCGCGTTTTTTGGTCCGTACGTCCATTTTATACCTCTATTTTAGCACGTGACAAAAAAATTGGAAGAAAAATGTCCGGAACCTCGTTTTTTGAGCGCGTGAAAATGCCAGTGAAACCATTTTTGGGCCAAAAAGTGGATTTTTTTTCCCATTTTCGGGGGTCGAAAACACCCATTTCCGGAAATGAAATTTCGCGTTTTTTGGGCCGTACGTCCATTTTGTACCTCTATTTTAGCACGTGACAAAAAAAATCGGAAGAAAAATGTCCGGAACCTCATTTTTTGAGCGCGTGAAAATGCCAGTGAAACCAGTTTTGGGCCAAAAAGTGGATTTTTTCCCATTTTCGGGGGTCAAAAAAACCCATTCCCGGAAAAGAAATTTCGCGTTTTTTGGTCTGTACATCTATTTTGTACCTCTATTTTAGCACGTGACAAAACAAATCGGAAGAAAAATGACCGGAACCTCATTTTTTGAGCGCGTGAAAATGCCAGTGAAACCAGTTTTGGGCCAAAAAGTGGATTTTTTCCCATTTTCGGGGGTCGAAAAAACCCATTTCCGGAAATGAATTTTCGCGTTTTTTGGTCCGTACGTCCATTTTGTACCTCTATTTTAGCACGTGACAAAAAAAATCGGAAGAAAAATGTCCGGAACCTCATTTTTTGAGCGCGTGAAAATGCCAGTGAAACCAGTTTTGGGCCAAAAAGTGGATTTTTTCCCATTTTCGGGGGTCGAAAAAACCCATTTCCGGAAATGAAATTTCGCGTTTTTTGGTCCGTACGTCCATTTTGTACCTCTATTTTAGCACGTAACAAAAACAATCGGAAGAAAAATGTCCGGAACCTCATTTTTTGAGCGCGTGAAGATGCCAGTGAAACCAGTTTTGGGCCAAAAAGTGGATTTTTTCCCATTTTCGGGGGTCGAAAAAACCCATTTCCGGAAATGAAATTTCGCGTTTTTTGGTCCGTACGTCCATTTTGTACCTCTATTTTAGCACGTGACAAAAAAAATCGGAAGAAAAATGTCCGGAACCTCATTTTTTGAGCGCGTGAAAATGCCAGTGAAACCAGTTTTGGGCCAAAAAATGGATTTTTTCCCATTTTCTGGGGTCAAAAAAACCCATTTTCGGAAATGAAATTTCGCGTTTTTTGGTCCGTACGTCCATTTTGTACCTCTATTTTAGCACGTGACAAAAACAATCGGAAGAAAAATGTCCGGAACCTCATTTTTTGAGCGCGTGAAAATGCTAGTAAAACCAGTTTTGGGCCAAAAAGTGGATTTTTCCCCATTTTCGGGGGTCGAAAAAACTCCTTTCCGAAAATGAAATTTCGCGTTTTTTGGTCCGTACGTCCATTTTATACCTCTATTTTAGCACGTGACAAAAAAATTGGAAGAAAAATGTCCGGAACCTCGTTTTTTGAGCGCGTGAAAATGCCAGTGAAACCATTTTTGGGCCAAAAAGTGGATTTTTTTTCCCATTTTCGGGGGTCGAAAACACCCATTTCCGGAAATGAAATTTCGCGTTTTTTGGGCCGTACGTCCATTTTGTACCTCTATTTTAGCACGTGACAAAAAAAATCGGAAGAAAAATGTCCGGAACCTCATTTTTTGAGCGCGTGAAAATGCCAGTGAAACCAGTTTTGGGCCAAAAAGTGGATTTTTTCCCATTTTCGGGGGTCAAAAAAACCCATTCCCGGAAAAGAAATTTCGCGTTTTTTGGTCTGTACATCTATTTTGTACCTCTATTTTAGCACGTGACAAAACAAATCGGAAGAAAAATGACCGGAACCTCATTTTTTGAGCGCGTGAAAATGCCAGTGAAACCAGTTTTGGGCCAAAAATGGATTTTTTCCCATTTTCGGGGTTCGAAAAAACCCATTTGCGGAAATGAAATTTTGCGTTTTTGGTCCGTACGTCAATTTTGTACCTCTATTTTAGCACGTGACAAAAAAAATCGGAAGAAAAAGTCCGTAACCTCGTTTTTTGAGCGCGTGAAAATGCCAGTGAAACCAGTTTTGGGCCAAAAAATGGATTTTTTCCCATTTTCTGGGGTCGAAAAAACCCATTTTCGGATATGAAATTTCGCGTTTTTTGGTCCGTACGTCCATTTTGTACCTCTATTTTAGCACGTGACAAAAAAAATCGGAAGAAAAATGTCCGGAACCTCATTTTTTGAGCGCGTGAAAATGCCAGTGAAACCAGTTTTGGGCCAAAAAATGGATTTTTTCCCATTTTCTGGGGTCAAAAAAACCCATTTTCGGAAATGAAATTTCGCATTTTTTGGTCCGTACGTCCATTTTGTACCTCTATTTTAGCACTTGACAAAAAAAATCGGACGAAAAATGTCCGGAACCTCATTTTTTGAGCGCGTGAAAATGCCAGTGAAACCAATTTTGGGCCAAAAAGTTGATTTTTTCCAATTTTCGGGGGTCGAAAAAACCCATTTCCGGAAATGAAATTTCGCGTTTTTTGGTCTGTACGTCCATTTTGTACCTCTATTTTAGCACGTGACAAAAAAAATCGGAATAAAAATGTCCGGAACCTCATTTTTTGAGCGCGTGAAAATGCCAGTGAAACCAGTTTTGGGCCAAAAAGTGGATTTTTTTTCCATTTTCGGGGGTCGAAAAAACAAATTTCCAGAAATGAAATTTTGCGTTTTTTGGTCCGTACGTCCATTTTGTACCTCTATTTTAGCACGTGACAAAAAAAATCGGAAGAAAAATGTTTGGAACCTCATTTTTTGAGCGCGTGAAAATGCCAGTGAAACCAGTTTTCGGCCAAAAAGTGGATTTTTTCCCATTTTCGGAGGTCGAAAAAACCCATTTCCGGAAATGAAATTTTGCGTTTTTTGGTCCGTACGTCAATTTTGTACCTCTATTTTAGCACGTGACAAAAAAAATCGGAAGAAAAAGTCCGTAACCTCGTTTTTTGAGCGCGTGAAAATGCCAGTGAAACCAGTTTTGGGCCCAAAAGTTGATTTTTTCCCATTTTCGGGGGTCGAAAAAACCCATTTCCGGAAATGAAATTTCGCATTTTTTGGTCCGTACGTCCATTTTGTACCTCTATTTTAGCACGTGGCAAAAACAATTGGAAGAAAAATGTTCGGAACCTCATTTTTTGAGCTCGTGAAAATGATAGTGAAACCAGTTTTGGGCCAAAAAGTGGATTTTTTTCCCATTTTCGGGGGTCAAAAAAACCCATTTCCGGAAATGAAATTTCTCGTTTTTTGGTCCGTACGTCCATTTTATACCTCTATTTTAGCACGTGACAAAAACAATCGGAAGAAAAATGTCCGGAACCTCCTTTTTTGAGCGCGTGAAAATGCTAGTGAAACCAGTTTTGGGCCAAAAAGTGAATTTTTCCCCATTTTCGGGGGTCGAAAAAACTCATTTCCGAAAATGAAATTTCGCGTTTTTTGGTCCGTGCGTCCATTTTATACCTCTATTTTAGCACGTGACAAAAAAAATTGGAATAAAAATGTCCGGAACATCGTTTTTTGAGCGCGTGAAAATGCCAGTGAAATCAGTTTTGGGCCAAAAAGTGGATTTTTTCCCATTTTCGGGGGTCGAAAAAACCCATTTCCGGAAATGAAATTTCGCGTTTTTTGGTCCGTACGTCCATTTTGTACCTCTATTTTAGCACGTGACAAAAACAATCGGAAGAAAAATGTCCGGAACCTCATTTTTTGAGCGCGTGAAGATGCCAGTGAAACCAGTTTTGGGCCAAAAAGTGGATTTTTTCCCATTTTCGGGGGTCGAAAAAACCCATTTCCGGAAATGAAATTTCTCGTTTTTTGGTCCGTACGTCCATTTTATACCTCTATTTTAGCACGTGGCAAAAACAATCGGAAGAAAAATGTTCGGAACCTCATTTTTTGAGCTCGTGAAAATGATAGTGAAACCAGTTTTGGGCCAAAAAGAGGATTTTTTTCCCATTTTCGGGGGTCGAAAAAACCCATTTCCGGAAATGAAATTTCTCGTTTTTTGGTCCGTACGTCCATTTTATACCTCTATTTTAGCACGTGACAAAAACAATCGGAAGAAAAATGTCCGGAACCTCCTTTTTTGAGCGCGTGAAAATGCTAGTGAAACCAGTTTTGGGCCAAAAAGTGAATTTTTCCCCATTTTCGGGGGTCGAAAAAACTCATTTCCGAAAATGAAATTTCGCGTTTTTTGGTCCGTGCGTCCATTTTATACCTCTATTTTAGCACGTGACAAAAAAAATTGGAATAAAAATGTCCGGAACATCGTTTTTTGAGCGCGTGAAAATGCCAGTGAAATCAGTTTTGGGCCAAAAAGTGGATTTTTTCCCATTTTCGGGGGTCGAAAAAACCCATTTCCGGAAATGAAATTTCGCGTTTTTTGGTCCGTACGTCCATTTTGTACGTCTATTTTAGCACGTGACAAAAACAATCGGAAGAAAAATGTCCGGAACCTCATTTTTTGAGCGCGTGAAGATGCCAGTGAAACCAGTTTTGGGCCAAAAAGTGGATTTTTTCCCATTTTCGGGGGTCGAAAAAACCCATTTCCGGAAATGAAATTTCGCGTTTTTTGGTCCGTACGTCCATTTTGTACCTCTATTTTAGCACGTGACAAAAAAAATCGGAAGAAAAATGTCCGGAACCTCATTTTTTGAGCGCGTGAAAATGCCAGTGAAACCAGTTTTGGGCCAAAAAGTGGATTTTTTCCCATTTTCGGGGGTCGAAAAAACCCATTTCCGGAAATGAAATTTCGCGTTTTTTGGTCCGTACGTCCATTTTGTACCTCTATTTTAGCACGTAACAAAAACAATCGGAAGAAAAATGTCCGGAACCTCATTTTTTGAGCGCGTGAAGATGCCAGTGAAACCAGTTTTGGGCCAAAAAGTGGATTTTTTCCCATTTTCGGGGGTCGAAAAAACCCATTTCCGGAAATGAAATTTCGCGTTTTTTGGTCCGTACGTCCATTTTGTACCTCTATTTTAGCACGTGACAAAAAAAATCGGAAGAAAAATGTCCGGAACCTCATTTTTTGAGCGCGTGAAAATGCCAGTGAAACCAGTTTTGGGCCAAAAAATGGATTTTTTCCCATTTTCTGGGGTCAAAAAAACCCATTTTCGGAAATGAAATTTCGCGTTTTTTGGTCCGTACGTCCATTTTGTACCTCTATTTTAGCACGTGACAAAAACAATCGGAAGAAAAATGTCCGGAACCTCATTTTTTGAGCGCGTGAAAATGCTAGTAAAACCAGTTTTGGGCCAAAAAGTGGATTTTTCCCCATTTTCGGGGGTCGAAAAAACTCCTTTCCGAAAATGAAATTTCGCGTTTTTTGGTCCGTACGTCCATTTTATACCTCTATTTTAGCACGTGACAAAAAAATTGGAAGAAAAATGTCCGGAACCTCGTTTTTTGAGCGCGTGAAAATGCCAGTGAAACCATTTTTGGGCCAAAAAGTGGATTTTTTCCCATTTTCGGGGGTCAAAAAAACCCATTCCCGGAAAAGAAATTTCGCGTTTTTTGGTCTGTACATCTATTTTGTACCTCTATTTTAGCACGTGACAAAACAAATCGGAAGAAAAATGACCGGAACCTCATTTTTTGAGCGCGTGAAAATGCCAGTGAAACCAGTTTTGGGCCAAAAATGGATTTTTACCCATTTTCGGGGTTCGAAAAAACCCATTTGCGGAAATGAAATTTTGCGTTTTTGGTCCGTACGTCCATTTTCTACCTCTATTTTAGCACGTGACAAAAAAAATCGGAAGAAAAATGTCCGGAACCTCATTTTTTGAGCGCGTGAAAATGCCAGTGAAACCAGTTTTGGGCCAAAAAATGGATTTTTTCCCATTTTCTGGGGTCAAAAAAACCCATTTTCGGAAATGAAATTTCGCATTTTTTGGTCCGTACGTCCATTTTGTACCTCTATTTTAGCACTTGACAAAAAAAATCGGACGAAAAATGTCCGGAACCTCATTTTTTGAGCGCGTGAAAATGCCAGTGAAACCAATTTTGGGCCAAAAAGTTGATTTTTTCCAATTTTCGGGGGTCGAAAAAACCCATTTCCGGAAATGAAATTTCGCGTTTTTTGGTCTGTACGTCCATTTTGTACCTCTATTTTAGCACGTGACAAAAAAAATCGGAATAAAAATGTCCGGAACCTCATTTTTTGAGCGCGTGAAAATGCCAGTGAAACCAGTTTTGGGCCAAAAAGTGGATTTTTTTTCCATTTTCGGGGGTCGAAAAAACAAATTTCCAGAAATGAAATTTTGCGTTTTTTGGTCCGTACGTCCATTTTGTACCTCTATTTTAGCACGTGACAAAAAAAATCGGAAGAAAAATGTTTGGAACCTCATTTTTTGAGCGCGTGAAAATGCCAGTGAAACCAGTTTTCGGCCAAAAAGTGGATTTTTTCCCATTTTCGGAGGTCGAAAAAACCCATTTCCGGAAATGAAATTTTGCGTTTTTTGGTCCGTACGTCAATTTTGTACCTCTATTTTAGCACGTGACAAAAAAAATCGGAAGAAAAAGTCCGTAACCTCGTTTTTTGAGCGCGTGAAAATGCCAGTGAAACCAGTTTTGGGCCCAAAAGTTGATTTTTTCCCATTTTCGGGGGTCGAAAAAACCCATTTCCGGAAATGAAATTTCGCATTTTTTGGTCCGTACGTCCATTTTGTACCTCTATTTTAGCACGTGGCAAAAACAATTGGAAGAAAAATGTTCGGAACCTCATTTTTTGAGCTCGTGAAAATGATAGTGAAACCAGTTTTGGGCCAAAAAGTGGATTTTTTTCCCATTTTCGGGGGTCAAAAAAACCCATTTCCGGAAATGAAATTTCTCGTTTTTTGGTCCGTACGTCCATTTTATACCTCTATTTTAGCACGTGACAAAAACAATCGGAAGAAAAATGTCCGGAACCTCCTTTTTTGAGCGCGTGAAAATGCTAGTGAAACCAGTTTTGGGCCAAAAAGTGAATTTTTCCCCATTTTCGGGGGTCGAAAAAACTCATTTCCGAAAATGAAATTTCGCGTTTTTTGGTCCGTGCGTCCATTTTATACCTCTATTTTAGCACGTGACAAAAAAAATTGGAATAAAAATGTCCGGAACATCGTTTTTTGAGCGCGTGAAAATGCCAGTGAAATCAGTTTTGGGCCAAAAAGTGGATTTTTTCCCATTTTCGGGGGTCGAAAAAACCCATTTCCGGAAATGAAATTTCGCGTTTTTTGGTCCGTACGTCCATTTTGTACCTCTATTTTAGCACGTGACAAAAACAATCGGAAGAAAAATGTCCGGAACCTCATTTTTGAGCGCGTGAAGATGCCAGTGAAACCAGTTTTGGGCCAAAAAGTGGATTTTTTCCCATTTTCGGGGGTCGAAAAAACCCATTTCCGGAAATGAAATTTCTCGTTTTTTGGTTCGTACGTCCATTTTATACCTCTATTTTAGCACGTGGCAAAAACAATCGGAAGAAAAATGTTCGGAACCTCATTTTTTGAGCTCGTGAAAATGATAGTGAAACCAGTTTTGGGCCAAAAAGAGGATTTTTTTCCCATTTTCGGGGGTCGAAAAAACCCATTTCCGGAAATGAAATTTCTCGTTTTTTGGTCCGTACGTCCATTTTATACCTCTATTTTAGCACGTGACAAAAACAATCGGAAGAAAAATGTCCGGAACCTCCTTTTTTGAGCGCGTGAAAATGCTAGTGAAACCAGTTTTGGGCCAAAAAGTGAATTTTTCCCCATTTTCGGGGGTCGAAAAAACTCATTTCCGAAAATGAAATTTCGCGTTTTTTGGTCCGTGCGTCCATTTTATACCTCTATTTTAGCACGTGACAAAAAAAATTGGAATAAAAATGTCCGGAACATCGTTTTTTGAGCGCGTGAAAATGCCAGTGAAATCAGTTTTGGGCCAAAAAGTGGATTTTTTCCCATTTTCGGGGGTCGAAAAAACCCATTTCCGGAAATGAAATTTCGCGTTTTTTGGTCCGTACGTCCATTTTGTACGTCTATTTTAGCACGTGACAAAAACAATCGGAAGAAAAATGTCCGGAACCTCATTTTTTGAGCGCGTGAAGATGCCAGTGAAACCAGTTTTGGGCCAAAAAGTGGATTTTTTCCCATTTTCGGGGGTCGAAAAAACCCATTTCCGGAAATGAAATTTCGCGTTTTTTGGTCCGTACGTCCATTTTGTACCTCTATTTTAGCACGTGACAAAAAAAATCGGAAGAAAAATGTCCGGAACCTCATTTTTTGAGCGCGTGAAAATGCCAGTGAAACCAGTTTTGGGCCAAAAAGTGGATTTTTTCCCATTTTCGGGGGTCGAAAAAACCCATTTCCGGAAATGAAATTTCGCGTTTTTTGGTCCGTACGTCCATTTTGTACCTCTATTTTAGCACGTAACAAAAACAATCGGAAGAAAAATGTCCGGAACCTCATTTTTTGAGCGCGTGAAGATGCCAGTGAAACCAGTTTTGGGCCAAAAAGTGGATTTTTTCCCATTTTCGGGGGTCGAAAAAACCCATTTCCGGAAATGAAATTTCGCGTTTTTTGGTCCGTACGTCCATTTTGTACCTCTATTTTAGCACGTGACAAAAAAAATCGGAAGAAAAATGTCCGGAACCTCATTTTTTGAGCGCGTGAAAATGCCAGTGAAACCAGTTTTGGGCCAAAAAATGGATTTTTTCCCATTTTCTGGGGTCAAAAAAACCCATTTTCGGAAATGAAATTTCGCGTTTTTTGGTCCGTACGTCCATTTTGTACCTCTATTTTAGCACGTGACAAAAACAATCGGAAGAAAAATGTCCGGAACCTCATTTTTTGAGCGCGTGAAAATGCTAGTAAAACCAGTTTTGGGCCAAAAAGTGGATTTTTCCCCATTTTCGGGGGTCGAAAAAACTCCTTTCCGAAAATGAAATTTCGCGTTTTTTGGTCCGTACGTCCATTTTATACCTCTATTTTAGCACGTGACAAAAAAATTGGAAGAAAAATGTCCGGAACCTCGTTTTTTGAGCGCGTGAAAATGCCAGTGAAACCATTTTTGGGCCAAAAAGTGGATTTTTTCCCATTTTCGGGGGTCAAAAAAACCCATTCCCGGAAAAGAAATTTCGCGTTTTTTGGTCTGTACATCTATTTTGTACCTCTATTTTAGCACGTGACAAAACAAATCGGAAGAAAAATGACCGGAACCTCATTTTTTGAGCGCGTGAAAATGCCAGTGAAACCAGTTTTGGGCCAAAAATGGATTTTTACCCATTTTCGGGGTTCGAAAAAACCCATTTGCGGAAATGAAATTTTGCGTTTTTGGTCCGTACGTCCATTTTCTACCTCTATTTTAGCACGTGACAAAAAAAATCGGAAGAAAAATGTCCGGAACCTCATTTTTTGAGCGCGTGAAAATGCCAGTGAAACCAGTTTTGGGCCAAAAAGTGGATTTTTTCCCATTTTCGGGGGTCGAAAAAACCCATTTTCGGAAATGAAATTTCGCGTTTTTTGGTCCGTACGTCCATTTTGTACCTCTATTTTAGTACGTGACAAAAAAAATCGGAAGAAAAATGTCCGGAACCTCATCTTTTGAGCGCGTGAAAATGCCAGTGAAACCAGTTTTGGGCCAAAAAGTTGATTTTTTCCCATTTTCGGGGGTCGAAAAAACCCATTTCCGGAAATGAAATTTCGCGTTTTTTGGTCCGTACGTCCATTTTGTACCTCTATTTTAGCACGTGACAAAAAAAATCGGAAACAAATGTCCGGAACCTCGTTTTTTGATCGCGTGAAAATGCCAGTGAAACCAGTTTTGGGCCAAAAAGTGGATTTTTTTTTCCATTTTCTGGGGTCGAAAAAACCCATTTCCGGAAATGAAATTTCGCGTTTTTTGGTCCGTACGTCCATTTTGTACCTCTATTTTAGTACGTGACAAAAAAATCGGAAGAAAAATGTCCGGAACCTCATCCTTTGAGCGCGTGAAAATGCCAGTGAAACTAGTTTTGGGCCAAAAAGTTGATTTTTTCCCATTTTCGGGGGTCGAAAAAACCCATTTCCGGAAATGAAATTTCGCGTTTTTTGGTCCATACATCCATTTTGTACCTCTATTTTAGCACCTGACAAAAAAATCGAAAGAAAAATGTATGGAACCTCGTTTTTTGAGCGCGTGAAAATGCTAGTGAAACCAGTTTTGGGCCAAAAGTGGATTTTTTCCCATTTTCGGGGGTCAAAAAAACCCATCTCCGGAAATGAAATTTCGCGTTTTTTGGTCCGTACGTCCATTTTGTAACTCTATTTTAGCACGTGATAAAAACAAATCGGAAGAAAAATGACCGGAACCTCATTTTTTTGAGCGCGTGAAAATTCCAGTGAAACCAGTTTTGGGCCAAAAATGGTTTTTTTCCCATTTTCGGGGTTCGAAAAAACCCATTTCCGGAAATGAAATTTCGCGTTTTTGGTCCGTACGTCCATTTTGTACCTCTATTTTAGCACGTGACAACAAAAATCGGAAGAAAAATGTCCGGAACCTCATTTTTTGAGCGCGTGAAAATGACTGTGAAACCAGTTTTGGGCCAAAAAATGGATTTTTTTTCCCATTTTCGGGGGTCGAAAAAACCCATTTCCGGAAATGAAATTTCGCGTTTTTGGTCCGTACGTCCATTTTGTACCTCTATTTTAGCACGTGACAAAAAAAATCGGAAGAAAAATGTCCGGAACCTCATTTTTTGAGCGCGTGAAAATGCCAGTGAAACCAGTTTTGGGCCAAAAAGTGGGTTTTTTCCCATTTTCGGGGGTCGAAAAAACCCATTTCCGGAAATAAAATTTCGCGTTTTTTGGTCCGTACGTCCATTTTGTACCTCTATTTTAGCACGTGACAAAAACAATCGGAAGAAAAATGTACGCAACCTCGTTTTTTGAGTGCGTGAAAATGCGAGTGAAACCAATTTTGGGCCAAAAAGTGGGTTTTTTCCCATTTTCGGGGGTCGAAAAAACCCATTTTCGGAAATGAAATTTCTCGTTTTTTGGTCCGTACGTCCATTTTATACCTCTATTTTAGCACGTGACAAAAACAATCGGAAGAAAAATGTCCGGAACCTCATTTTTTGAGCGCGTGAAAATGCTAGTGAAACTAGTTTTGGGCCAAAAAGTGGATTTTTCCCCATTTTCGGGGGTCGAAAAAACTCATTTCCGAAAATGAAATTGTTAGGCCGAATACACAATATAATCAAATATGTATGAGAATAACAATAATTAATAACACTGTTTATGAATCAATAAAACTGTAATCTTATTAACAGCTTCTCTCTTTATGATGTTAATGAATCATAAAGAGCTTCTAGGTTACAAGAATAATATCTCAATGATCGCATCCCTTCTAGGGATAACCTATCTGTGTTTATATAGTACACAGCTACATACAATCCTTCTCTAATTGATATTCCTACAAGTTAGCTATACAATTCATATCAATTAAGGATTGCTTCTTATCTTCTATCCTGTTTCCTTAGCTGTATCAATATATTCTGCTTCTTTCCATCTTCAGAATGTATTGCTTCTAGAATCTTCAATTCTGCACCGACAGCTAATTCAACTATCACCTTGTCAGACTTTAAATAAACTCTGACCGGCTTCCTTTAAACTCTTCACCCTATCAGAGTTTAACTAAACTCTGATCGGCTTCTGATAAACTCTTGTCAGTACCTGTTGCTTAAACACTGATAAACAAACATTAGCAATTATATCTAACAATCTCCCCCAACTTGTTCATAATAAAATGTACAAGTTAAACATATAATTGATGATGTCAAAACCTTTTAACAAATGCAGTGTTTAACATATAACAGAGTTTAATTTAAAAACAGAGTTTAAATTTGACTTAGAATAGAAAATATTAAAAACTTACAGTCAGACTTTATTTGATTTCTTGAATATCAGGCACTGTCCTGAGATAATCAATTAGAAGTCTTCTTTCAGCCTTTTCCAGCTCTTCAACCATGATTTCTTTCAGTTCCTTGAGTTCTGGATCAGATTCACCAGTCTGATAAATAGCAGCTCTCAGAGAATAGATGGAATTCTTCCTCATCTCATTCCCTAGCTTAATAAAATGTGCTTTATCAGATTCTAGATTGAATTCTAAGACTTTAACTCCCAGATCAGTCCTTAGTCTTGTACTGTTTCTCTTCATTTCTATAACATTTCCATAAGCATCTCTATACTTAGGAATGTATACCTTTGAAATTCCTCCTCCAAGCATCACCTTAGATCTTTGCATCTTTTGTCTGATAAATGTAGCAGCATTGTGAGTGTTTCTGTTTTTGACTTTTAACAAGTACAGAACATACTCCAATTCTTGATAAGATTTGAGATCTATATCAGACTCTGCAACTCTGTAAACTCTTCCATCATTCATAAAATACAACAGAAAATCTTTCTTCAAACCCTTGTGAAATATCAACTGAACAGAGTCTAGCATATCAAGATTCTCTTGAGTAATAGTGCCAGATACTGCCAATGATGATTGATCTCCAGATCTGTTGTTTATTCTCTTCTCCCTATGTGAACCTAAACCAGCTTTATCAAAAGTTTCTTTTCCAAGTACAGTCCTGGTTTGAGAAAAATCCACAGGTTGAAGTGTCAGAGCTTCAGATAGTACAGGTCTTCTAAAAATACCTTGGAGTTGTGGAGCTAGCTGAGTTTGCACAGCTTGAGCCTTGTCAGAGGCTGGCTTAACTTCAATAGTATCATCAACTTGAGCAGCGTCAGAGGTTGATTTTGGTAATCTTGTTTCAACTTGAGCAATGTCAGAGGTTGAATATTCTTTCTCCTTCAGGTTAGGCTCTTCAATCATTTTGCCTTTACCCTTATCAGAGTTTCTAATCAAAGGCCTCCTGGTGTATTGTATACTCTGTTGAGTATTTTCTTTAATAATAATTCCAGTTTCTTTCTTTCTAGGAGCCTTGATTTCTTTCTTTTTGTATATCCCAGCTTCAAGATTCTTCCTGTGTTCTTCAGCAAGCATTTGCTCTTCAGCTTGGATATCTTCAATTGTAACATCTTTTCCGTGTTCTGCTATAAATAATTTAGCAGCAACTTCTTCATCAGTGCTAGGCTTATCAGTGTTTATCAAACTTTTGAGCCTTGAACCACTGGCAGAAATTACTTTTTCCTTACCAGAGTTTGATCTTCTCTCAGAGTTTGATCTCGATCTTGATGATCTTAAGCCTAAACTCTTTTCAGATTCACCTCCCTTGCTTCCACCATCATTACCATCATCCCTCCGTCTCAGAGCTTGAGTGTCTTTGCATTTGTCACTTGGTACACTCTCCCCCTTTTTGACATCATCAGAAAGTAGTACTGATGTCAGCAACTCCAGAGCATTAGAAATTGAAGTTAGTTGAGCAGACATAGCAGTCTGATTCTCCTCAACTTTCGACAATCTAGAATGGAAAGTCTTTTGCTCTTTACACAAAGAGATGTATAGAGATTTGTCCTTCTGCTGTGTAAGCTCTCTTGTAGCTATATCATTCCTTAACCCTTCAATCATCTTATCAGAAGCATCAAAACGATTGTTTAATGATTTGATTTGAACAACAGTTGCTTTGAGATGACTGAGAAGTGCAGGATTTGTAATCTCTTTAACAGAGTTAGCAGTTAAATCAGCAGCCCTTTGTGAAGTGAAAATACAATCTGCTGCCGTCCAGTTCTTGAAGTACATCTCTTGAAAATGTTCTTCAGTAGCCCTATTGAACTCTCTTTCTTCATCAGAGTTGGCTTGAATGTCAGATATGTGTGAAGGTGAATGAGCAGGACTAGCATTAACATTGTCATCCTCTCTTGCAATCTCTTCAGGAACATGTTCAGCAGTGATTTCATGTTCTAACTGTGCAGCTTCATCATTGACTTTCTCTGCAACAGTTTCAGGAATATCAGAGTTTGCTTTAGCAATTACCTCTGCTTCTCGCTGAACAATCTCAACAACTGATTGTTGTAGAGCTTCAAGAACAAGAGCATCTTCAGAGTTTGCAACAAACTCTGCTGCTACAGGAACATTCTCTGTTGCATCAGCAGGTACAGCAACAGCTTCTGTAGGATGATCAATTCTAATCTGATCAACTTCCTCACCTTTCTCAAAATCAAGAGAAATGATTTCTGTGTGGGAAGCAATAGTTTCTACCAATTCTGTAGTAGCTTGATCAGCTTCTCTTACATTTTCTTCAAGATCAAAAATTCTGCTGTCAGAATGAGCAGCAGCTTCCTCAACTACATCATTAGCCTTTGATGTAGGAGCTTCTCTATCAAAATCCATTTCAATATCATCAGTATTTAGCCTGTCTTGATTGACAGCTTCTGGATTTGCAGCTTCCTCCTGAACAAAAGCTTCAGGAGCTTCATTTTCCTCAGGAACTTTGTTCATATTGGCAATAATATCACCAAAAAGTTGATTAGCAACTAATCTTCTCTTTCTCTGATGAAGATTTTCTTCATCAGCTTCAGTATCTGAGTCTGCAACAGAATCAGCAGCAACAGTCTTTGGTCGTTGGGCTCTCTTTTTCTTCATTCTTTTTCTCTGAGGCACAGCATCAACATTTGATACCTCAGCTTCAGGTTGTTGCAAGTTAGACTTAACTGCTCGAACTTTAGATCTCTTTGACCTCTGTGGTTGAGATACAGAAGGTCCAGCTTCAGTAGGTGAGACATTTTGCTGTTGTAAGTTGTCAAGAAATTGTTGCACAGATGCAGGTAACATTAAAGGACCAACTTCTCCTTTCTTGTTGTCCTTGTTGATAAGATCAGAGAATATACGTTTGTGCAATTTAAATGAAAGAATTACATCCTCATCTAAAATCTCAACATCAGGGCAGCAATGATTGAATATCAATTGACAAAACCTAGAGAAGTAAACAACATTTCTATTCTCTAGCATTTTCTCACCAATATTAGTTAAAACTAATCTAGCAACATCAAATTGACTGCCATAGAGAAGAGAATACCCGATCTGTAAACTATCAGTGGGAATTGCATCCCAGTTTGTGCACTTTTTCCCGAACGCTCTTGTAATGCAGTCGAAAAAGAAACTCCATTCCTTTCTCAAGAGCGGTCGCTTCAATTGACCAATCTTTGTCAGTGGTCCAGAGTAACCTATTTCTCGCATCATTCTAACTAACTCAGAATCTCCAACAGCAACTGTGAACGAATTGAAATCTTCAAGACCCAAAGCATCACGAACAGTAGTAGGAGTAACAGCATAGTCATTGTCCTCATATTGAAAAATGATAGATGGAGATCCAGACTCTCCTCCATTATCATAAACACCTGTCTGCCAAAAAGATTTGATTTGTGTTGCAGACAGCTTCGATGGTGCGGTGAGAGCAGTGCCAATATCAGAGTTTGACAAGAAACTCTGAATCAAATGAAACGCCTCCGGTGCGTTCTCATTTGCTACAGGAGCGGAGTAGTTATTTGGGACAAATTCTAATTCAGAGGCAATAAACGCTGTAGTTGCCATTTGTAAGATTTGAAAACAAAAAGTACTGGGCTTTGAAAGTGTTTGAGTGTTTGTGTGTGAGTAAAATGTTATGAGAAGATGAAATGCGTAAAAGATTGAATCGTGTGTATGTAGTGTATTAAATAATAACTGTAAAGATTAGAAGTATGTTAGTGGGACAGATGTCAAACGTGAATACGCTGACAGCTGTATCTAACAACTTCCTATACACACGTGCAAACGTGGAGACACCTGTCATCACATATAACACTCAAAATATTCGCTTAAAAGAAAAAAATCAATAATAATAAAATTATCAATTTAAATAATAAAGTACAAAGAACTCAACAGTCAAAATAATAATGACTGTCTCGAAACTCCGCACCTTAGTATCCCAAGCGCTTCGAAAACCTTTCAATCTCCAAGAAAAACCTTTCAGATACCCTGTTTGAATGCTTTAAATACCAAAGCAATGTAACAACAGGCTTCATATCTTAAACTTACTATACACCAAAATGGCTGGAACTTTCGAATTCCTGGATGTGGAAGAGTTTTTGAACATGAACTGGCAGCAACAAGAAAACTATCTTATCGATGAGTTTCTTGTTCTCTCATTCTTGAATGATGAAGGCCTTATCGTAGATGATGAAATAGCCGAAGGGCCTTTCTCCAACCCTCATGTATACATCTTCCGTCCAGGACCATATGATGCACCAATCCTCGCAGATGAAGATGCCATGGAGATCTGCTTCATGCTTTTTCAACTGAGTTTCTTGTCGGGTTCAAAAGAAAACCTCTTCTTAGAATCCTGCAAGCTGCAAAGCAGAAAGAGATCCCGAGAAGATGATGATGATGATTCATCATTAGGAGGATTTCAAGCTATCCCAAATGGTATAATGACCAGATGAGCAACTGGGTAGCTATCATCAGAAGTAGTAGAGCACAATAGCTTCTGGCTCTAGCTCTTCTGCTTCGATGTTGGATAGCATTCAAGTACTTGTCCTGGTTAAACAGATCTTCTCTTTTGTAACCATAGTGATTAGTATGTACCAGAAAGATTAGCTTAACATGAGTATGAAATTGTCTGAATGTAAATTTGAATCAATTAATGAAAAATTTGTTTCTTTACATTTCAGTATTATCAATATTGCATAGTAATTGGAAAGACAAAAAAAAACTTAAACCAATTAACTAACATACTCAGCAGCAATACAAATCACAAACAGGACTTAATAAACATACTCAATAACATTTGTCAATCACTATCAAACAAGCTCTATCTTTTCTTTGTTCAATCACACTTTTTCGAAAAACAAATGACTAATCCCAAAATCATAAACTGTCTGAAACAAGGAAATTATTTTAACCATCAGAGATTAAAATAAAGTAACCTCGGCGTATTTCACACAAAACATCAGTGTTTACCATTTGTCCTTCTTTGTCAATAAACTCTTTTCTCAATCTGTACAGTTGTGAAAATATGTGTGTGTAGTAGCAGAGTTTACCGAAATCAGTATTTAGACCATCTCAAAGTGCATAAAATCCACAATCTAAAGTAGTAAAAACTGGTTGCCTAAACTCTCATGTATAACATAAAATCTGATTTTATATCTAAACTCTGTATTACTGATATCCTTTCATTTGGATATGTCTTTTATTTTTCACCCCCTTTATAAATTAATTTTTTTTTTTTTTTTTTTTTTTTTTTATTTATTTTTCCAGTAATCAGTGGTTGGCACTAGTCACCAAAAATCAAAGATTTTAGCCCTTATTTCATACAATAAGTTCCTGGATCGTCCTAGGCACAACATGATCTCAAAGGAATTTGTGCTCTGTTTGGCATCTTTTGAATTTGAGGGTGAATTATTTGAAATTAATAATCAGAGTTTAGACTTTTTATCAGTAAATATAATTAACTTATGAGAGAAAATGCAAACAGCTAATACAGACTCAGTGTATAGGATCAATAAACTAAGAGATGCTATAAATATTGAGACAGTATCATGCTGTGTTAGCTTACTGCACATTTTTGAGATCAGAGTCTATACAACTCTTAAGGATTCACAGTTACTTACTGAGAATTATGCTTCATACAAATTTCTTCATTGGTCCATATGTTTCAGACAAAATTACAATCAGAGTATAGCATTTAAACTGTAATTATCAGAGTATGACCAACAGAGTTTATCTTCAGAGTATGCTTTCAGAGTATGACTAACACTTCACAGAGTTTATCATCAGAGTTTAACATGCTGGTTCACATAACAGTTAACACATGCAAGGAATCATGAGCAACAAGAATTAAACATGTATAAATTTTGAGTCTGACCCGTATCTCTAGTCAGAACCAGAGATCATTCCAAGTTCATTTACCAATCTTGTAAAAGTAGCTTCACTCAAAGGTTTGGTGAAGATATCTGCAAGTTGTTGGTCTGTAGACACAAAATGAAGCTCAATATTCCCTTCTTCCACATGTTCTCTGATAAAATGATATCTTATGCTGATGTGCTTGGTCATGGAATGCTGTACTGGATTTCCTGTCATAGCAATAGCACTTTGGTTATCACAGAAAATAGGTATTCTAGAGTACCTTAATCCATAATCCAGCAATTGATTCTTCATCCATAAAATCTGTGCACAACAGCTACCAGCTGCTATATACTCTGCTTCAGCAGTGGATGTAGAAATTGATTTCTGTTTCTTACTGTACCAAGAAACCAATCTGTCACCTAAAAATTGACAGCTTCCACTTGTACTTTTTCTGTCTATCTTACAGCCTGCAAAATCTGCATCAGAGTAACCAATCAACTTAAACTCTGATTCTCTAGGATACCACAAACCCAAGGTTATGGTGCCTTTGAGATATTTGAAAATCCTTTTTACAGCTGTTAGATGAGGCTCTCTAGGATCTGCTTGAAATCTTGCACAAAGACATGTTGCATACATGATATCAGGTCTACTTGCTGTAAGATACAGTAAAGACCCTATCATTCCTCTGTAGTTAGTCATATCTACTGAGGCTCCTGTGTCTTTGTCAAGCTTCGTTGCTGTAGCCATGGGAGTTGTTGCAGATGAACTATCAAGCATACCAAATTTCTTTAGAAGATTTCTGGTATACTTTGCTTGATTGATAAAAATCCCATCATCTGTTTGCTTGACCTGTAAGCCTAGAAAATAACTAAGCTCTCCCATCATGCTCATTTGATACCTGGATTGCATAAGCTTTGCAAACTTCTTACAAAGTTTGTCATTAGTAGATCCGAAAATAATATCATCTACATAAATTTGAACTAACAGCAAATCATCACCAGAATTGAAATAAAACAAGGTTTTATCAATTGTACCTCTTGTGAACCCACTTTCTAAAAGAAATTGAGCAAGAGTTTCATACCATGCTCTTGGTGCTTGCTTTAGTCCATATAATGCCTTGTCAAGCCTGTAGACATAATCTGGATGCTTGGGATCTACAAATCCTGGTGGTTGTTCAACAAATACCTCTTCTTCAAGCTTCCCATTGAGAAAAGCACTTTTCACATCCATCTGAAAGACTTTAAACTTCTTGTGTGCAGCATAGGCCAGAAAAATCCTTATGGCCTCCAGTCTTGCAACTGGAGCAAAGGTTTCATCATAGTCAATTCCTTCCTGTTGTGAATAACCTTTTGCCACAAGTCTAGCCTTATTCCTTGTAATCACACCATCACTGTCAGTCTTGTTTCTAAAAACCCACTTTGTACCTACAATTGATCTGTTCTTCGGTCTAGGTACAAGTGTCCAGACTTCATTTCTTTCAAATTCATTTAACTCTTCTTGCATTGCTGTAATCCAATTAGCATCTTGAAGAGCTTCCTCCACTTTCTTTGGTTCAGTTTGAGACAAGAAAGCATGATACAGACACTCATTATTTGTTGCACTTCTGGTTCTTACACCAGCATCAGGATCTCCAATTATGAGATCAGGTGTGTGTGCCTGTGTCCACTTTCTTGCTGATGGTAAGTGGTTTCTTGCATCATTGTTGGATCCTCCCCCTTGATCCATGCTCTCCTGATTCATATGTTGACTTTCTACATTCTCTGAGGCTCCCCCTGAATTTGATGACTCAGAGTTTGAATTGTCAGAGTTTGAATCAGTTTCCTCAACTGACTCATTTGCTGTGTCATGTTGAGCTTCTTCACGCTCCCCCTCAACTGGTTCTCTATTTTGTTCAATTTGAGAATTATCAGTTTCTCCAGTATTTACCAGTAGAGGTTCAGAGTA
The DNA here is from genome assembly GCA_030848705.1 of Heracleum sosnowskyi. Taxonomy (NCBI): domain Eukaryota; kingdom Viridiplantae; phylum Streptophyta; class Magnoliopsida; order Apiales; family Apiaceae; genus Heracleum; species Heracleum sosnowskyi. Next base: position 263,337 of record JAUIZM010000031.1, read on the forward strand.
TGCTTCGTCAGAGTTTGTCAACCCTGCTTCATCAGAGTTTATATCATCAGAGAATAGATCTTCGTTTTCAAAACGTAGTTGATCATATCCATCCTTGTCTTCAAGTCCAATTATTTTCTTGTCATCAAATGACACATGTATGGATTCCATGATCACTTTAGTTCTTAGATTGTAAACTCTGAATGCTTTTGTTGACAGTGGATAGCCAACAAAAATTCCTTCATCAGCTTTTAACTCGAACTTTGTCAACTGTTCAGGATGAGTCTTCAACACAAAGCATTTGCATCCAAATATATGAAAATATTTCAAATTTGGCTTCTTATTTTTCACCATCTCATATGGTGTTTTCCCATGCTTGTTGATTAGTGTAGCATTTTGAGTAAAACAAGCAGTTTGAACAGCTTCTGCCCAGAAGTATGTTGGTAATTTTGCTTCTTCAAGCATAGTTCTGGCTGCTTCAATTAAAGTTCTGTTCTTTCTTTCAACTACACCATTTTGCTGTGGAGTGCCAGGTGCAGAAAATTCTTGTTTCACCCCTCTTTCCTTGCAGAAAGCTTCCATGAATGAATTTCTGAATTCAGTTCCATTATCACTCCTTATTATTTTAACTTTGTGCTGTGATCCTTTGTCCAGTAGATTTACATGATCCATTAGAATTTGAGCAGTTTCATCCTTCTTTGACAAGAAATACACCCATGTATATCTAGTATATTCATCAACAATTACTAGAGCATATTTCTTTCTGCCCATTGACATTATATTCACTGGTCCAAAGAGATCAACATGTAGGAGATGATAAGGTTCCACCACTGAAGATTCAGACTTGCTTTTGAAAGATGACTTCCTTTGTTTGGCCTTTTGACAGGAATCACATAGGCCATTTAGACTGAGTGTTGATTTTGGGAGTCCTCTTACAAGATCCTTTCTTATCAGCTCATTAATGTTGTTCAAATTGAGATGAGAGAGCTTTTTATGCCAATTCCAACTCTCTTCATTTGACATTCTTGCAGTCAGACACACTGTTTTTCCATCAGAGTTTGTTACCAAACTTGCTTCATAAATATTGTTGCGCCTGTGTCCAACTAGAACAACTTTTCCAGTAGATTTACTGATTACTTCACAGTATTCACTATGAAAATCTACATGGTTTCCTCTGTCACAGATTTGACTCACAGATAACAAATTGTGCTTGAGTCCTGAGACTAGAGCTACATTTGTGATGATGACACCTCCAAGATTAATGTTGCCATATCCCATAGTATGTCCTACGTTGCCATCTCCATAGGAAACTTTTGGGCCATCCTTCTCCACAAAGTCTGATAGCAGGGCTTTATTTCCGGTCATATGTCCTGAGCATCCACTGTCCAAGATAAGTGTGCTCTTTATTATACCCTGCAATCACAAACAAATACTAAGTGTTAGTTTTAAGGATCCAGACTTGCTTGGATCCTTTGCCTTTCTTAACAGTGTTAGCTTTTGCAGCGGAATCAACTTTCTCAGAGTTTAAACTAACATTGTCAGATTTTACACTAGCAGAGTTTGCTCTAACCCACTTCAAGTTGGGTTTTAGCTCATAGTAATTATGATAAATTGCATGATAACTCTTACATGTGTAAATGGAATGCCAAGTGCTCCCACAATGTTTGCATAAGGTCTGTGGTTTTACTCTAACATAATCATTCTTTACTTCTAAAGTAGAAGGTAAAGAATTAATATGCTTGTTCTTAGTGCAAAATCTAGCAAGATGATTAGAACTACCACAACTGTAACATGTTTTCCTTAAAGCACCAGCATTAGGCAAATAATTATTTCTATTGTTTATGCCTATTTTTCCATTCCTATTTCTCTTGGACCCTTTAGGTTTCATGGCAGACTTAACCTCTTTGAGCTTATGTTTAAACTGTTTTCCTGTCATTAAACCAACATTAACCTGTTTCTCACAGACTCTTATTGGTTCTTTAACAGCTTCTTTCTCAACAGGCTTCTCTGTTTTAGATTCAGTATCTACTTGTTCAACACAAGTTTCAACTGGCTCCATAACAGTTTCTTTCACAACTGCAGATTTTAACTTTCCAGATTCAGGAACAAATGTTACAGGAGTTGAATATGAACTTGTGAAAGCTCTAAACTTAATTTTATCTTGAAACCTAAGTTCATCTTCCTCACTGTATCCTAAACCTACAGCATCTGTTTGAAAAACTTGATGTGTATCTCTGCCAGAATTAGTCCAAGTTTTAATTATTTTTCTTTCCTTCTCTAAATCAGATTCTAGTTGCCTATACCTTTTAAGCAACTCCTGTTCCACATAAACAGCATCATCTCTTTCTTTTTGAGTCTGCTTCATATTCTCAAGTTCTCTTTCAAGAAACTTGTTTCTTTCTTTAAGACTAAGATTCTCAGATTTAATCCTTTCATTCTCTAAAGTCTGATCCCTATAACTAACATGTATGTTCTTAAGATAAATTCTTAATTCAGAAATATTATCAGTATCATACGCATAAGTAGTTAGGGGTACCTTATTTTCTGATGATTCAGTCTCATCTTTGACAGTTGCCATAAGAGCATAATTTTCTCCATCATCAGAATCTGAAGTATCTGCCCAGTCTTTGCCTTTAGAGACGAGTGCTTTTCCAGTTTTTCCTTTCTTGCACTCTGGAGCATAGTGACCCATCTCTTTGCACTTGTAGCACTGGATCTCAGATTTGTCCTTCTTACCAGACTTGGTATCCCTTCCATCAGACTTTCTGAAATTCTTCTTCTCAGAATTTGAATCTCTCCTTGAGAATCTTTTACCCTTCTTGAAGTTCTTGAATCCCATCTTCTTGAAGGTCTTCACCATCAATGCCGCCATTTGCATCAACTGTTCTTCATCATCCTCAGAGTCAGAAGCTTCAACAGAGTTTGAGTCATCATCAGAGTTTGATGACTCACTTTCAGATTTAATGACTAAAGCCTTTCCCTTGGCTTTCTTCTTTGATGATTCCTTCTTTTCAATGGGCTTCTCCTCAACTTTGAGAGCAACAGATTTTGTCTTCTTGCTTGATCTTCTGTTTCTTTGATCTATCTCAAGTTCGTGAGTCTTTAACAAGCCATAAATCTCATCAAGATCTGTATCTTCAAGATCATAATTATCTCTGATTGAGGTCGTCTTCAGATCCCATTTTTCAGGTAGAGATAAGAGAAACTTGAGATTTGACTCTTCAAGATTATATTCTTTGTCAACCAGAGACAGATCATTCAGTAATTTACAAAACCTGTCATAAGTCTCAGTCAAGGTTTCATTAGATCTTGAATCAAAGTGCTCATACTCCTGTGTGAGTATTGTCTTCCTGTTCTTCTTTATAGCAGTGGTTCCTTGACACCTTACTTCCAAAGCATCCCAGATTTCCTTTGCCGTTTTGCAGCCAATTACTCTGTTAGACATAACATTATCTAAAGCACTGTGGAGTAGATGTCTAACCTTTGCATCCTTTGCAATTGATGAGATGTCTTCAGGAGTATAATCTTTCTTTTCCTTTGGAATCAGTGTCTGTTCTTTATCACCAACAGCAGGAGATAATTTAGTTGGCTTATGAGGACCATTATTGATTCTGTCAAGATATTCTGGATCTGTAGCCTCCAGAAACATGGTCATCTTCACCTTCCATATTGGATACTCTATTGGCCTGAGAATTGGAACCCTGATAGTTTCATATCGACTCACAGAATTTGGCTTAACCTGTTCAGCCGCAGGAGGAACTTGATTTTGATTTTCTTCAGACATGATTATTACTGTGTTTTAATCGTAAAACTGTATATATTAAACAGCCTTGGCTCTGATACCAATTGTTAGGCCGAATACACAATATAATCAAATATGTATGAGAATAACAATAATTAATAACACTGTTTATGAATCAATAAAACTGTAATCTTATTAACAGCTTCTCTCTTTATGATGTTAATGAATCATAAAGAGCTTCTAGGTTACAAGAATAATATCTCAATGATCGCATCCCTTCTAGGGATAACCTATCTGTGTTTATATAGTACACAGCTACATACAATCCTTCTCTAATTGATATTCCTACAAGTTAGCTATACAATTCATATCAATTAAGGATTGCTTCTTATCTTCTATCCTGTTTCCTTAGCTGTATCAATATATTCTGCTTCTTTCCATCTTCAGAATGTATTGCTTCTAGAATCTTCAATTCTGCACCGACAGCTAATTCAACTATCACCTTGTCAGACTTTAAATAAACTCTGACCGGCTTCCTTTAAACTCTTCACCCTATCAGAGTTTAACTAAACTCTGATCGGCTTCTGATAAACTCTTGTCAGTACCTGTTGCTTAAACACTGATAAACAAACATTAGCAATTATATCTAACAGAAATTTCGCGTTTTTTGGTCCGTACATCCATTTTATACCTCTATTTTAGCACGTGACAAAAACAATCGGAAGAAAAATGTCCGGAACCTCCTTTTTTGAGCGCGTGAAAATGCTAGTGAAACCAGTTTTGGGCCAAAAAGTGAATTTTTCCCCATTTTCGGGGGTCGAAAAAACTCATTTCCGAAAATGAAATTTCGCGTTTTTTGGTCCGTGCGTCCATTTTATACCTCTATTTTAGCACGTTACAAAAAAAATTGGAATAAAAATGTCCGGAACATCGTTTTTTGAGCGCGTGAAAATGCCAGTGAAATCAGTTTTGGGCCAAAAAGTGGATTTTTTCCCATTTTCGGGGGTCGAAAAAACCCATTTCCGGAAATGAAATTTCGCGTTTTTTGGTCCGTACGTCCATTTTGTACGTCTATTTTAGCACGTGACAAAAACAATCGGAAGAAAAATGTCCGGAACCTCATTTTTTGAGCGCGTGAAGATGCCAGTGAAACCAGTTTTGGGCCAAAAAGTGGATTTTTTCCCATTTTCGGGGGTCGAAAAAACCCATTTCCGGAAATGAAATTTCGCGTTTTTTGGTCCGTACGTCCATTTTGTACCTCTATTTTAGCACGTGACAAAAAAAATCGGAAGAAAAATGTCCGGAACCTCGTTTTTTTAGCGCGTGAAAATGCCAGTGAAACCAGTTTTGGGCCAAAAAGTGGATTTTTTCCCATTTTCGGGGGTCGAAAAAACCCATTTCCGGAAATGAAATTTCGCGTTTTTTGGTCCGTACGTCCATTTTGTACCTCTATTTTAGCACGTAACAAAAACAATCGGAAGAAAAATGTCCGGAACCTCATTTTTTGAGCGCGTGAAGATGCCAGTGAAACCAGTTTTGGGCCAAAAAGTGGATTTTTTCCCATTTTCGGGGGTCAAAAAAACCCATTTCCGGAAATGAAATTTCGCGTTTTTTGGTCCGTACGTCCATTTTGTACCTCTATTTTAGCACGTGACAAAAAAAATCGGAAGAAAAATGTCCGGAACCTCATTTTTTGAGCGCGTGAAAATGCCAGTGAAACCAGTTTTGGGCCAAAAAATGGATTTTTTCCCATTTTCTGGGGTCAAAAAAACCCATTTTCGGAAATGAAATTTCGCGTTTTTTGGTCCGTACGTCCATTTTGTACCTCTATTTTAGCACGTGACAAAAACAATCGGAAGAAAAATGTCCGGAACCTCATTTTTTGAGCGCGTGAAAATGCTAGTAAAACCAGTTTTGGGCCAAAAAGTGGATTTTTCCCCATTTTCGGGGGTCGAAAAAACTCCTTTCCGAAAATGAAATTTCGCGTTTTTTGGTCCGTACGTCCATTTTATACCTCTATTTTAGCACGTGACAAAAAAATTGGAAGAAAAATGTCCGGAACCTCGTTTTTTGAGCGCGTGAAAATGCCAGTGAAACCATTTTTGGGCCAAAAAGTGGATTTTTTTTCCCATTTTCGGGGGTCGCAAACACCCATTTCCGGAAATGAAATTTCGCGTTTTTTGGGCCGTACGTCCATTTTGTACCTCTATTTTAGCACGTGACAAAAAAAATCGGAAGAAAAATGTCCGGAACCTCATTTTTTGAGCGCGTGAAAATGCCAGTGAAACCAGTTTTGGGCCAAAAAGTGGATTTTTTCCCATTTTCGGGGGTCAAAAAAACCCATTCCCGGAAAAGAAATTTCGCGTTTTTTGGTCTGTACATCTATTTTGTACCTCTATTTTAGCACGTGACAAAACAAATCGGAAGAAAAATGACCGGAACCTCATTTTTTGAGCGCGTGAAAATGCCAGTGAAACCAGTTTTGGGCCAAAAATGGATTTTTTCCCATTTTCGGGGTTCGAAAAAACCCATTTGCGGAAATGAAATTTTGCGTTTTTGGTCCGTACGTCCATTTTCTACCTCTATTTTAGCACGTGACAAAAAAAATCGGAAGAAAAATGTCCGGAACCTCATTTTTTGAGCGCGTGAAAATGCCAGTGAAACCAGTTTTGGGCCAAAAAGTGGATTTTTTCCCATTTTCGGGGGTCGAAAAAACCCATTTTCGGAAATGAAATTTCGCGTTTTTTGGTCCGTACGTCCATTTTGTACCTCTATTTTAGTACGTGACAAAAAAAATCGGAAGAAAAATGTCCGGAACCTCATCTTTTGAGCGCGTGAAAATGCCAGTGAAACCAGTTTTGGGCCAAAAAGTTGATTTTTTCCCATTTTCGGGGGTCGAAAAAACCCATTTCCGGAAATGAAATTTCGCGTTTTTTGGTCCGTACGTCCATTTTGTACCTCTATTTTAGCACGTGACAAAAAAAATCGGAAACAAATGTCCGGAACCTCGTTTTTTGATCGCGTGAAAATGCCAGTGAAACCAGTTTTGGGCCAAAAAGTGGATTTTTTTTCCCATTTTCTGGGGTCGAAAAAACCCATTTCCGGAAATGAAATTTCGCGTTTTTTGGTCCGTACGTCCATTTTGTACCTCTATTTTAGTACGTGACAAAAAAATCGGAAGAAAAATGTCCGGAACCTCATCCTTTGAGCGCGTGAAAATGCCAGTGAAACTAGTTTTGGGCCAAAAAGTTGATTTTTTCCCATTTTCGGGGGTCGAAAAAACCCATTTCCGGAAATGAAATTTCGCGTTTTTTGGTCCATACATCCATTTTGTACCTCTATTTTAGCACCTGACAAAAAAATCGAAAGAAAAATGTATGGAACCTCGTTTTTTGAGCGCGTGAAAATGCTAGTGAAACCAGTTTTGGGCCAAAAGTGGATTTTTTCCCATTTTCGGGGGTCAAAAAAACCCATCTCCGGAAATGAAATTTCGCGTTTTTTGGTCCGTACGTCCATTTTGTAACTCTATTTTAGCACGTGATAAAAACAAATCGGAAGAAAAATGACCGGAACCTCATTTTTTTGAGCGCGTGAAAATTCCAGTGAAACCAGTTTTGGGCCAAAAATGGTTTTTTTCCCATTTTCGGGGTTCGAAAAAACCCATTTCCGGAAATGAAATTTCGCGTTTTTGGTCCGTACGTCCATTTTGTACCTCTATTTTAGCACGTGACAACAAAAATCGGAAGAAAAATGTCCGGAACCTCATTTTTTGAGCGCGTGAAAATGACTGTGAAACCAGTTTTGGGCCAAAAAATGGATTTTTTTTCCCATTTTCGGGGGTCGAAAAAACCCATTTCCGGAAATGAAATTTCGCGTTTTTGGTCCGTACGTCCATTTTGTACCTCTATTTTAGCACGTGACAAAAAAAATCGGAAGAAAAATGTCCGGAGCCTCATTTTTTGAGCGCGTGAAAATGCCAGTGAAACCAGTTTTGGGCCAAAAAGTGGGTTTTTTCCCATTTTTGGGTGTCGAAAAAACCCATTTCCGGAAATAAAATTTCGCGTTTTTTGGTCCGTACGTCCATTTTGTACCTCTATTTTAGCACGTGACAAAAACAATCGGAAGAAAAATGTACGCAACCTCGTTTTTTGAGTGCGTGAAAATGCGAGTGAAACCAATTTTGGGCCAAAAAGTGGGTTTTTTCCCATTTTCGGGGGTCGAAAAAACCCATTTTCGGAAATGAAATTTCTCGTTTTTTGGTCCGTACGTCCATTTTATACCTCTATTTTAGCACGTGACAAAAACAATCGGAAGAAAAATGTCCGGAACCTCATTTTTTGAGCGCGTGAAAATGCTAGTGAAACTAGTTTTGGGCCAAAAAGTGGATTTTTCCCCATTTTCGGGGGTCGAAAAAACTCATTTCCGAAAATGAAATTTCGCGTTTTTTGGTCCGTACGTCCATTTTATACCTCTATTTTAGCACGTGACAAAAACAATTGGAAGAAAAATGTCCGGAACCTCGTTTTTTGAGCGCGTGAAAATGCCAGTGAAACCAGTTTTGGGCCAAAAAGTGGATTTTTTTCCCATTTTCGGGGGTCGAAAAAACCCATTTTCGGAAATGAAATTTCGCGTTTTTTGGTCCGTACGTCCATTTTGTACCTCTATTTTAGCACGGGACAAAAAATATCGGAAGAAAAATGTCCAGAACCTCATTTTTTGAGCGCGTGAAAATGCCAGTGAAACCAGTTTTGGGCCAAAAAGTGGATTTTTTCCCATTTTCGGGGGTCAAAAAAACCCATTTCCGGAAATGAAATTTCGCGTTTTTTGGTCCGTACATCCATTTTGTACCTCTATTTTAGCACCTGACAAAAAAAATCGAGAGAAAAATGTATGCAACCTCGTTTTTTGAGCGCGTAAAATGCTAGTGAAACCAGTTTTGGGCCAAAAGTGGATTTTTTCCCATTTTCGGGGGTCAAAAAAACCCATCTCCGGAAATGAAATTTCGCGTTTTTTGGTCCGTACGTCCATTTTGTACCTCTATTTTAGCACGTGATAAAAATAAATCGGAAGAAAAATGACCGGGACCTCATTTTTTGAGCGCGTGAAAATGCCAGTGAAACCAGTTTTGGGCCAAAATTGGTCTTTTTCCCATTTTCGGGGTTCGAAAAAACCCATTTCCGGAAATGAAATTTCGCGTTTTTGGTCCGTACGTCCATTTTGTACCTCTATTTTAGCACGTGACAAAAAAAATCGGAAGAAAAATGTCCGGAACCTCATTTTTTGAGCGCGTGAAAATGCCAGTGAAACCAGTTTTGGGCCAAAAAATGGATTTTTTCCCATTTTCGGGGGTCGAAAAAACCCATTTTCGGAAATGAAATTTCGCGTTTTTTGGTCCGTACGTCCATTTTGTACCTCTATTTTAGCACGTGACAAAAAAAATCGGAAGAAAAATGTCCAGAACCTCATTTTTTGAGCGCGTGAAAATGCCAGTGAAACCAGTTTTGGGCCAAAAAGTGGATTTTTTCCCATTTTCGGGGGTCAAAAAAACCCATTTCCGGAAAAGAAATTTCGCGGTTTTTGGTCTGTACATCTATTTTGTACCTCTATTTTAGCACGTGACAAAACAAATCGGAAGAAAAATGACCGGAACCTCATTTTTTGAGCGCGTGAAAATGCCAGTGAAACCAGTTTTGGGCCAAAAATGGATTTTTTCCCATTTTCGGGGTTCGAAAAAACCCATTTGCGGAAATGAAATTTTGCGTTTTTGGTCCGTACGTCCATTTTCTACCTCTATTTTAGCACGTGACAAAAACAATCGGAAGAAAAATGTCCGGAACCTCATTTTTTGAGCGCATGAAAATGCCAGTGAAACCAGTTTTGGGCCAAAAAGTGGATTTTTTCCCATTTTCGGGGGTCGAAAAAACCCATTTTCGGAAATGAAATTTTGCGTTTTTTGGTCCGTACGTCCATTTTGTACCTCTATTTTAGTACGTGACAAAAAAAAATCGGAAGAAAAATGTCTGGAACCTCATATTTTGAGCGCGTGAAAATGCCAGTGAAACCAGGTTTGGGCCAAAAAGTGGGTTTTTTCCCATTTTCGGGGGTCGAAAAAACCCATTTCCGGAAATGAAATTTCGCGTTTTTTGGTCCGTACGTCCATTTTGTACCTCTATTTTATCACGTGACAAAAAAAATCGGATGAAAAATGTCCGGAACCTCATTTTTTGAGCGCGTGAAAATGCCAGTGAAACCAGTTTTGGGCCAAAAAGTGGATTTTTTTCCATTTTCGGGGGTCGAAAAAACCCATTACCGGAAATGAAATTTTGCGTTTTTTGGTCCGTACGTCCATTTTGTACCTCTATTTTAGCACGTGACAAAAAAAATCGAAAGAAAAATGTTTGGAACCTCATTTTTTGAGCGCGTGAAAATGCCAGTGAAACCAGTTTTGGGCCAAAAAGTGGATTTTTTTCCCATTTTCGGGGGTCGAAAAAACCCATTTTCGGAAATGAAATTTCGCGTTTTTTGGTCCGTACGTCCATTTTGTACCTCTATTTTAGCACGGGACAAAAAATATCGGAAGAAAAATGTCCAGAACCTCATTTTTTGAGCGCGTGAAAATGCCAGTGAAACCAGTTTTGGGCCAAAAAGTGGATTTTTTCCCATTTTCGGGGGTCAAAAAAACCCATTTCCGGAAATGAAATTTCGCGTTTTTTGGTCCGTACATCCATTTTGTACCTCTATTTTAGCACCTGACAAAAAAAATCGAAAGAAAAATGTATGCAACCTCGTTTTTTGAGCGCGTGAAAATGCTAGTGAAACCAGTTTTGGGCCAAAAGTGGATTTTTTCCCATTTTCGGGGGTCAAAAAAACCCATCTCCGGAAATGAAATTTCGCGTTTTTTGGTCCGTACGTCCATTTTGTACCTCTATTTTAGCACGTGATAAAAACAAATCGGAAGAAAAATGACCGGGACCTCATTTTTTGAGCGCGTGAAAATGCCAGTGAAACCAGTTTTGGGCCAAAATTGGTCTTTTTCCCATTTTCGGGGTTCGAAAAAACCCATTTCCGGAAATGAAATTTCGCGTTTTTGGTCCGTACGTCCATTTTGTACCTCTATTTTAGCACGTGACAAAAAAAATCGGAAGAAAAATGTCCGGAACCTCATTTTTTGAGCGCGTGAAAATGCCAGTGAAACCAGTTTTGGGCCAAAAAATGGATTTTTTCCCATTTTCGGGGGTCGAAAAAACCCATTTTCGGAAATGAAATTTCGCGTTTTTTGGTCCGTACGTCCATTTTGTACCTCTATTTTAGCACGTGACAAAAAAATCGGAAGAAAAATGTCCAGAACCTCATTTTTTGAGCGCGTGAAAATGCCAGTGAAACCAGTTTTGGGCCAAAAAGTGGATTTTTTCCCATTTTCGGGGGTCAAAAAAACCCATTTCCGGAAAAGAAATTTCGCGTTTTTTGGTCTGTACATCTATTTTGTACCTCTATTTTAGCACGTGACAAAACAAATCGGAAGAAAAATGACCGGAACCTCATTTTTTGAGCGCGTGAAAATGCCAGTGAAACCAGTTTTGGGCCAAAAATGGATTTTTTCCCATTTTCGGGGTTCGAAAAAACCCATTTGCGGAAATGAAATTTTGCGTTTTTGGTCCATACGTCCATTTTCTACCTCTATTTTAGCACGTGACAAAAACAATCGGAAGAAAAATGTCCGGAACCTCATTTTTTGAGCGCGTGAAAATGCCAGTGAAACCAGTTTTGGGCCAAAAAGTGGATTTTTTCCCATTTTCGGGGGTCGAAAAAACCCATTTTCGGAAATGAAATTTTGCGTTTTTTGGTCCGTACGTCCATTTTGTACCTCTATTTTAGTACGTGACAAAAAAAAATCGGAAGAAAAATGTCCGGAACCTCATTTTTTGAGCGCGTGAAAATGCCAGTGAAACCAGTTTTGGGCCAAAAAGTGGATTTTTTTCCCATTTTCGGGGGTCGAAAAAACCCATTTTCGGAAATGAAATTTCGCGTTTTTTGGTCCGTACGTCCATTTTGTACCTCTATTTTAGCACGGGACAAAAAATATCGGAAGAAAAATGTCCAGAACCTCATTTTTTGAGCGCGTGAAAATGCCAGTGAAACCAGTTTTGGGCCAAAAAGTGGATTTTTTCCCATTTTCGGGGGTCGAAAAAACCCATTACCGGAAATGAAATTTTGCGTTTTTTGGTCCGTACGTCCATTTTGTACCTCTATTTTAGCACGTGACAAAAAAATCGAAAGAAAAATGTTTGGAACCTCATTTTTTGAGCGCGTGAAAATGCCAGTGAAACCAGTTTTGGGCCAAAAAGTGGATTTTTTTCCCATTTTCGGGGGTCGAAAAAACCCATTTTCGGAAATGAAATTTCGCGTTTTTTGGTCCGTACGTCCATTTTGTACCTCTATTTTAGCACGGGACAAAAAATATCGGAAGAAAAATGTCCAGAACCTCATTTTTTGAGCGCGTGAAAATGCCAGTGAAACCAGTTTTGGGCCAAAAAGTGGATTTTTTCCCATTTTCGGGGGTCAAAAAAACCCATTTCCGGAAATGAAATTTCGCGTTTTTTGGTCCGTACATCCATTTTGTACCTCTATTTTAGCACCTGACAAAAAAAATCGAAAGAAAAATGTATGCAACCTCGTTTTTTGAGCGCGTGAAAATGCTAGTGAAACCAGTTTTGGGCCAAAAGTGGATTTTTTCCCATTTTCGGGGGTCAAAAAAACCCATCTCCGGAAATGAAATTTCGCGTTTTTTGGTCCGTACGTCCATTTTGTACCTCTATTTTAGCACGTGATAAAAACAAATCGGAAGAAAAATGACCGGGACCTCATTTTTTGAGCGCGTGAAAATGCCAGTGAAACCAGTTTTGGGCCAAAATTGGTCTTTTTCCCATTTTCGGGGTTCGAAAAAACCCATTTCCGGAAATGAAATTTCGCGTTTTTGGTCCGTACGTCCATTTTGTACCTCTATTTTAGCACGTGACAAAAAAAATCGGAAGAAAAATGTCCGGAACCTCATTTTTTGAGCGCGTGAAAATGCCAGTGAAACCAGTTTTGGGCCAAAAAATGGATTTTTTCCCATTTTCGGGGGTCGAAAAAACCCATTTTCGGAAATGAAATTTCGCGTTTTTTGGTCCGTACGTCCATTTTGTACCTCTATTTTAGCACGTGACAAAAAAATCGGAAGAAAAATGTCCAGAACCTCATTTTTTGAGCGCGTGAAAATGCCAGTGAAACCAGTTTTGGGCCAAAAATTGGATTTTTCCCCATTTTCGGGGGTCAAAAAAACCCATTTCCGGAAAAGAAATTTCGCGTTTTTTGGTCTGTACATCTATTTTGTACCTCTATTTTAGCACGTGACAAAACAAATCGGAAGAAAAATGACCGGAACCTCATTTTTTGAGCGCGTGAAAATGCCAGTGAAACCAGTTTTGGGCCAAAAATGGATTTTTTCCCATTTTCGGGGTTCGAAAAAACCCATTTGCGGAAATGAAATTTTGCGTTTTTGGTCCATACGTCCATTTTCTACCTCTATTTTAGCACGTGACAAAAACAATCGGAAGAAAAATGTCCGGAACCTCATTTTTTGAGCGCGTGAAAATGCCAGTGAAACCAGTTTTGGGCCAAAAAGTGGATTTTTTCCCATTTTCGGGGGTCGAAAAAACCCATTTTCGGAAATGAAATTTTGCGTTTTTTGGTCCGTACGTCCATTTTGTACCTCTATTTTAGTACGTGACAAAAAAAAATCGGAAGAAAAATGTCTGGAACCTCATTTTTTGAGCGCGTGAAAATGCCAGTGAAACCAGTTTTGGGCCAAAAAGTGGATTTTTTTCCCATTTTCGGGGGTCGAAAAAACCCATTTTCGGAAATGAAATTTCGCGTTTTTTGGTCCGTACGTCCATTTTGTACCTCTATTTTAGCACGGGACAAAAAATATCGGAAGAAAAATGTCCAGAACCTCATTTTTTGAGCGCGTGAAAATGCCAGTGAAACCAGTTTTGGGCCAAAAAGTGGATTTTTTCCCATTTTCGGGGGTCAAAAAAACCCATTTCCGGAAATGAAATTTCGCGTTTTTTGGTCCGTACATCCATTTTGTACCTCTATTTTAGCACCTGACAAAAAAAATCGAAAGAAAAATGTATGCAACCTCGTTTTTTGAGCGCGTGAAAATGCTAGTGAAACCAGTTTTGGGCCAAAAGTGGATTTTTTCCCATTTTCGGGGGTCAAAAAAACCCATCTCCGGAAATGAAATTTCGCGTTTTTTGGTCCGTACGTCCATTTTGTACCTCTATTTTAGCACGTGATAAAAACAAATCGGAAGAAAAATGACCGGGACCTCATTTTTTGAGCGCGTGAAAATGCCAGTGAAACCAGTTTTGGGCCAAAATTGGTCTTTTTCCCATTTTCGGGGTTCGAAAAAACCCATTTCCGGAAATGAAATTTCGCGTTTTTGGTCCGTACGTCCATTTTGTACCTCTATTTTAGCACGTGACAAAAAAAATCGGAAGAAAAATGTCCGGAACCTCATTTTTTGAGCGCGTGAAAATGCCAGTGAAACCAGTTTTGGGCCAAAAAATGGATTTTTTCCCATTTTCGGGGGTCGAAAAAACCCATTTTCGGAAATGAAATTTCGCGTTTTTTGGTCCGTACGTCCATTTTGTACCTCTATTTTAGCACGTGACAAAAAAAATCGGAAGAAAAATGTCCAGAACCTCATTTTTTGAGCGCGTGAAAATGCCAGTGAAACCAGTTTTGGGCCAAAAAGTGGATTTTTTCCCATTTTCGGGGGTCAAAAAAACCCATTTCCGGAAAAGAAATTTCGCGTTTTTTGGTCTGTACATCTATTTTGTACCTCTATTTTAGCACGTGACAAAACAAATCGGAAGAAAAATGACCGGAACCTCATTTTTTGAGCGCGTGAAAATGCCAGTGAAACCAGTTTTGGGCCAAAAATGGATTTTTTCCCATTTTCGGGGTTCGAAAAAACCCATTTGCGGAAATGAAATTTTGCGTTTTTGGTCCATACGTCCATTTTCTACCTCTATTTTAGCACGTGACAAAAACAATCGGAAGAAAAATGTCCGGAACCTCATTTTTTGAGCGCGTGAAAATGCCAGTGAAACCAGTTTTGGGCCAAAAAGTGGATTTTTTCCCATTTTCGGGGGTCGAAAAAACCCATTTTCGGAAATGAAATTTTGCGTTTTTTGGTCCGTACGTCCATTTTGTACCTCTATTTTAGTACGTGACAAAAAAAAATCGGAAGAAAAATGTCCGGAACCTCATATTTTGAGCGCGTGAAAATGCCAGTGAAACCAGGTTTGGGCCAAAAAGTGGGTTTTTTCCCATTTTCGGGGGTCGAAAAAACCCATTTCCGGAAATGAAATTTCGCGTTTTTTGGTCCGTACGTCCATTTTGTACCTCTATTTTATCACGTGACAAAAAAAATCGGATGAAAAATGTCCGGAACCTCATTTTTTGAGCGCGTGAAAATGCCAGTGAAACCAGTTTTGGGCCAAAAAGTGGATTTTTTTCCATTTTCGGGGGTCGAAAAAACCCATTACCGGAAATGAAATTTTGCGTTTTTTGGTCCGTACGTCCATTTTGTACCTCTATTTTAGCACGTGACAAAAAAAATCGAAAGAAAAATGTTTGGAACCTCATTTTTTGAGCGCGTGAAAATGCCAGTGAAACCAGCTTTCGACCAAAAAGTGAATTTTTTTCCCATTTTCGGGGGTTGAAAAAACCCATTTCCGGAAATGAAATTTCACGTTTTTTGGTCCGTACGTCAATTTTGTACCTCTATTTTAGCATGTGACAAAAAAAATCTGAAGAAAAATGTTCGTAACCTCGTTTTTTGAGCGCGTGAAAATGCCAGTGAAACCAGTTTTGGGCCAAAAAGTTGATTTTTTCCCATTTTCGGGGGTCGAAAAAACCCATTTCCGGAAATAAAATTTCTCATTTTTTGGTCCGTACGTCCATTTTGTACCTCTATTTTAGCACGTGGCAAAAACAATCGGAAGAAAAATGTTCGGAACCTCATTTTTTGAGCTCGTGAAAATGCTAGTAAAACCAGTTTTGGGCCAAAAAGTGGATTTTTTCCCCATTTTCGGGGGTCGAAAAAACCCATTTCCGGAAATGAAATTTCTCGTTTTTTGGTCCTTACGTCCATTTTGTACCTCTATTTTAGCACGTGACAAAAACAATCGGAAGAAAAATGTCCGGAACCTCATTTTTTGAGCGCGTGAAAATGCTAGTAAAACCAGTTTTGGGCCAAAAAGTGGATTTTTCCCCATTTTCGGGGGTCGAAAAAACTCATTTCCGAAAATGAAATTTCGCGTTTTTTGGTCCGTACGTCCATTTTATACCTCTATTTTAGCACGTGACAAAAACAATCGGAAGAAAAATGTCCGGAACCTCATTTTTTGAGCGCGTGAAAATGCTAGTGAAACTAGTTTTGGGCCAAAAAGTGGATTTTTCCCCATTTTCGGGGGTCGAAAAAACTCATTTCCGAAAATGAAATTTCGCGTTTTTTGGTCCGTACGTCCATTTTATACCTCTATTTTAGCACGTGACAAAAAAAATTGGAAGAAAAATGTCCGGAACCTCGTTTTTTGAGCGCGTGAAAATGCCAGTGAAACCAGTTTTGGGCCAAAAAGTGGATTTTTTTCCCATTTTCGGGGGTCGAGAAAACCCATTTTCGGAAATGAAATTTCGCGTTTTTTGGTCCGTACGTCCATTTTGTACCTCTATTTTAGCACGGGACAAAAAATATCGGAAGAAAAATGTCCCGAACCTCATTTTTTGAGCGCGTGAAAATGCCAGTGAAACCAGTTTTGGGCCAAAAAGTGGATTTTTTCCCATTTTCGGGGGTCAAAAAAACCCATTTCCGGAAATGAAATTTCGCGTTTTTTGGTCCGTACATCCATTTTGTACCTCTATTTTAGTACCTGACAAAAAAAATCGAAAGAAAAATGTATGCAACCTCGTTTTTTGAGCGCGTGAAAATGCTAGTGAAACCAGTTTTGGGCCAAAAGTGGATTTTTTCCCATTTTCGGGGGTCAAAAAAACCCATCTCCGAAAATGAAATTTCGCGTTTTTTGGTCCGTACGTCCATTTTGTACCTCTATTTTAGCACGTGATAAAAACAAATCGGAAGAAAAATGACCGGGACCTCATTTTTTGAGCGCGTGAAAATGCCAGTGAAACCAGTTTTGGGCCAAAATTGGTTTTTTCCCATTTTCGGGGTTCGAAAAAACCCATTTCCGGAAATGAAATTTCGCGTTTTTGGTCCGTACGTCCATTTTGTACCTCTATTTTAGCACGTGACAAAAAAAATCGGAAGAAAAATGTCCGGAACCTCATTTTTTGAGCGCGTGAAAATGCCAGTGAAACCAGTTTTGGGCCAAAAAATGGATTTTTTCCCATTTTCGGGGGTCGAAAAAACCCATTTTCGGAAATGAAATTTCGCGTTTTTTGGTCCGTACGTCCATTTTGTACCTCTATTTTAGCACGTGACAAAAAAAATCGGAAGAAAAATGTCCAGAACCTCATTTTTTGAGCGCGTGAAAATGCCAGTGAAACCAGTTTTGGGCCAAAAAGTGGATTTTTTCCCATTTTCGGGGGTCAAAAAAACCCATTTCCGGAAAAGAAATTTCGCGTTTTTTGGTCTGTACATCTATTTTGTACCTCTATTTTAGCACGTGACAAAACAAATCGGAAGAAAAATGACCGGAACCTCATTTTTTGAGCGCGTGAAAATGCCAGTGAAACCAGTTTTGGGCCAAAAATGGATTTTTTCCCATTTTCGGGGTTCGAAAAAACCCATTTGCGGAAATGAAATTTTGCGTTTTTGGTCCGTACGTCCATTTTCTACCTCTATTTTAGCACGTGACAAAAACAATCGGAAGAAAAATGTCCGGAACCTCATTTTTTGAGCGCGTGAAAATGCCAGTGAAACCAGTTTTGGGCCAAAAAGTGGATTTTTTCCCATTTTCGGGGGTCGAAAAAACCCATTTTCGGAAATGAAATTTCGCGTTTTTTGGTCCGTACGTCCATTTTGTACCTCTATTTTAGTACGTGACAAAAAAAATCGGAAGAAAAATGTCCGGAACCTCATATTTTGAGCGCGTGAAAATGCCAGTGAAACCAGTTTTGGGCCAAAAAGTTGATTTTTTCCCATTTTCGGGGGTCGACAAAAACCCATTTCCGGAAATGAAATTTCGCGTTTTTTGGTCCGTACGTCCATTTTGTACCTCTATTTTATCACGTGACAAAAAAAATCGGATGAAAAATGTCCGGAACCTCATTTTTTGAGCGCGTGAAAATGCCAGTGAAACCAGTTTTGGGCAAAAAAGTGGATTTTTTTCCATTTTCGGGGGTCGAAAAAACCCATTACCGGAAATGAAATTTTGCGTTTTTTGGTCCGTACGTCCATTTTGTACCTCTATTTTAGCACGTGACAAAAAAAATCGGAAGAAAAATGTTTGGAACCTCATTTTTTGAGCGCGTGAAAATGCCAGTGAAACCAGCTTTCGGCCAAAAAGTGGATTTTTTTCCCATTTTCGGGGGTTGAAAAAACCCATTTCCGGAAATGAAATTTCGCGTTTTTTGGTCCGTACGTCAATTTTGTACCTCTATTTTAGCATGTGACAAAAAAAATCTGAAGAAAAATGTTCGTAACCTCGTTTTTTGAGCGCGTGAAAATGCCAGTGAAACCAGTTTTGGGCCAAAAAGTTGATTTTTTCCCATTTTCGGGGGTCGAAAAAACCCATTTCCGGAAATAAAATTTCTCATTTTTTGGTCCGTACGTCCATTTTGTACCTCTATTTTAGCACGTGGCAAAAACAATCGGAAGAAAAATGTTCGGAACCTCATTTTTTGAGCTCGTGAAAATGCCAGTAAAACCAGTTTTGGGCCAAAAAGTGGATTTTTTTTCCCATTTTCGGGGGTCGAAAAAACCCATTTCCGGAAATGAAATTTCTCGTTTTTTGGTCCGTACGTCCATTTTGTACCTCTATTTTTGCACGTGAGAAAAACAATCGGAAGAAAAATGTCCGGAACCTCATTTTTTGAGCGCGTGAAAATGCTAGTAAAACCAGTTTTGGGCCAAAAAGTGGATTTTTCCCCATTTTCGGGGGTCGAAAAAACTCATTTCCGAAAATGAAATTTCGCGTTTTTTGGTCCGTACGTCCATTTTATACCTCTATTTTAGCACGTGACAAAAAAATTGGAAGAAAAATGTCCGGAACCTCATTTTTTGAGCGCGTGAAAATGCCAGTGAAACCAGTTTTGGGCCAAAAAGTGGATTTTTTTCCCATTTTCGGGGGTCGAAAACACCCATTTCCGGAAATGAAATTTCGCGTTTTTTGGTCCGTACGTCCATTTTGTACCTCTATTTTAGCACGTGACAAAAAAAATTGGAAGAAAAATGTCCAGAACCTCATTTTTTGAGCGCGTGAAAATGCCAGTGAAACCAGTTTTGGGCCAAAAAGTGGATTTTTTCCCATTTTCGGGGGTCAAAAAAATCCATTTCCGGAAAAGAAATTTCGCGTTTTTTGGTCTGTACATCTATTTTGTACCTCTATTTTAGCACGTGACAAAACAAATCGGAAGAAAAATGACCGGAACCTCATTTTTTGAGCGCGTGAAAATGCCAGTGAAACTAGTTTTGGGCCAAAAATGGATTTTTTCCCATTTTCGGGGTTCGAAAAAACCCATTTGCGGAAATGAAATTTTGCGTTTTTGGTCCGTACGTCCATTTTCTACCTCTATTTTAGCACGTGACAAAAAAAATCGGAAGAAAAATGTCCGGAACCTCATTTTTTGAGCGCGTGAAAATGCCAGTGAAACCAGTTTTGGGCCAAAAAGTGGATTTTTTCCCATTTTCGGGGGTCGAAAAAACCCATTTTTGGAAATGAAATTTCGCGTTTTTTGGTCCGTACGTCCATTTTGTACCTCTATTTTAGTACGTGACAAAAAAAATCGGAAGAAAAATGTCCAGAACCTCATATTTTGAGCGCGTGAAAATGCCAGTGAAACCAGTTTCGGGCCAAAAAGTTGATTTTTTCCCATTTTTGGGGGTCGAAAAAACCCATTTTCGGAAATGAAATTTCGCGTTTTTTGGTCCGTACGTCCATTTTGTACCTCTATTTTAGCACGTGACAAAAAAAATCGGAAACAAATGTCCGGAACCTCGTTTTTTGATCGCGTGAAAATGCCAGTGAAACCAGTTTTGGGCCAAAAAGTGGATTTTTTCCCCATTTTCGGGGGTCGAAAAAACCCATTTTCGGAAATGAAATTTGCGTTTTTTGGTCCGTACGTCCATTTTGTACCTCTATTTTAGTACGTGACAAAAAAAAATCGGAAGAAAAATGTCTGGAACCTCATATTTTGAGCGCGTGAAAATGCCAGTGAAACCAGGTTTGGGCCAAAAAGTGGGTTTTTTCCCATTTTCGGGGGTCGAAAAAACCCATTTCCGGAAATGAAATTTCGCGTTTTTTGGTCCGTACGTCCATTTTGTACCTCTATTTTATCACGTGACAAAAAAAATCGGATGAAAAATGTCCGGAACCTCATTTTTTGAGCGCGTGAAAATGCCAGTGAAACCAGTTTTGGGCCAAAAAGTGGATTTTTTTCCATTTTCGGGGGTCGAAAAAACCCATTACCGGACAATGAAATTTTGCGTTTTTTGGTCCGTACGTCCATTTTGTACCTCTATTTTAGCACGTGACAAAAAAAATCGAAAGAAAAATGTTGGAACCTCATTTTTTGAGCGCGTGAAAATGCCAGTGAAACCAGTTTTGGGCCAAAAAGTGGATTTTTTCCCATTTTCGGGGGTCGAAAAAACCCATTTTCGGAAATGAAATTTCGCGTTTTTTGGTCCGTACGTCCATTTTGTACCTCTATTTTAGCACGTGACAAAAAATATCGGAAGAAAAATGTCCAGAACCTCATTTTTTGAGCGCGTGAAAATGCCAGTGAAACCAGTTTTGGGCCAAAAAGTTGATTTTTTCCCATTTTCGGGGGTCAAAAAAACCCATTTCCGGAAATGAAATTTCGCGTTTTTTGGTCCGTACATCCATTTTGTACCTCTATTTTAGCACCTGACAAAAAAAATCGAAAGAAAAATGTATGCAACCTCGTTTTTTGAGCGCGTGAAAATGCTAGTGAAACCAGTTTTGGGCCAAAAGTGGATTTTTTTCCCATTTTCGGGGGTCAAAAAAACTCATCTCCGGAAATGAAATTTCGCGTTTTTTGGTCCGTACGTCCATTTTGTACCTCTATTTTAGCACGTGATAAAAACAAATCGGAAGAAAAATGACCGGGACCTCATTTTTTGAGCGCGTGAAAATGCCAGTGAAACCAGTTTTGGGCCAAAATTGGTCTTTTTCCCATTTTCGGGTTCGGGGTTCGAAAAAACCCATTTCCGGAAATGAAATTTCGCGTTTTTGGTCCGTACGTCCATTTTGTACCTCTATTTTAGCACGTGACAAAAAAAATCGGAAGAAAAATGTCCGGAACCTCATTTTTTGAGCGCGTGAAAATGCCAGTGAAACCAGTTTTGGGCCAAAAAATGGATTTTTTCCCATTTTCGGGGGTCGAAAAAACCCATTTTCGGAAATGAAATTTCGCGTTTTTTGGTCCGTACGTCCATTTTGTACCTCTATTTTAGCACGTGACAAAAAAATCGGAAGAAAAATGTCCAGAACCTCATTTTTTGAGCGCGTGAAAATGCCAGTGAAACCAGTTTTGGGCCAAAAAGTGGATTTTTTCCCATTTTCCGGGGGTCAAAAAAAACCCATTTCCGGAAAAGAAATTTCGCGTTTTTTGGTCTGTACATCTATTTTGTACCTCTATTTTAGGCACGTGACAAAACAAATCGGAAGAAAAATGACCGGAACCTCATTTTTTGAGCGCGTGAAAATGCCAGTGAAACCAGTTTTGGGCCAAAAATGGATTTTTTCCCATTTTCGGGGTTCGAAAAAACCCATTTGCGGAAATGAAATTTTGCGTTTTTGGTCCATACGTCCATTTTCTACCTCTATTTTAGCACGTGACAAAAACAATCGGAAGAAAAATGTCCGGAACCTCATTTTTTGAGCGCGTGAAAATGCCAGTGAAACCAGTTTTGGGCCAAAAAGTGGATTTTTTCCCATTTTCGGGGTCGAAAAAACCCATTTTCAGAAATGAAATTTTGCGTTTTTTGGTCCGTACGTCCATTTTGTACCTCTATTTTAGTACGTGACAAAAAAAAAATCGGAAGAAAAATGTCCGGAACCTCATTTTTTGAGCGCGTGAAAATGCAGTGAAACCAGTTTTGGGCCAAAAAGTGGATTTTTTTCCCATTTTCGGGGGTCGAAAAAACCCATTTTCGGAAATGAAATTCGCGTTTTTTGGTCCGTAGCTCCATTTTGTACCTCTATTTTAGCACGGGACAAAAAATATCGGAAGAAAAATGTCCAGAACCTCATTTTTTGAGCGCGTGAAAATGCCAGTGAAACCAGTTTTGGGCCAAAAAGTGGATTTTTTCCCATTTTCGGGGGTCGAAAAAACCCCATTACCGGAAATGAAATTTTGCGTTTTTTGGTCCGTACGTCCATTTTGTACCTCTATTTTAGCACGTGACAAAAAAAATCGAAAGAAAAATGTTTGGAACCTCATTTTTTGAGCGCGTGAAAATGCCAGTGAAACCAGTTTTGGGCCAAAAAGTGGATTTTTTTCCCATTTTCGGGGGTCGAAAAAACCCATTTTCGGAAATGAAATTTCGCGTTTTTTGGTCCGTACGTCCATTTTGTACCTCTATTTTAGCACGGGACAAAAAATATCGGAAGAAAAATGTCCAGAACCTCATTTTTTGAGCGCGTGAAAATGCCAGTGAAACCAGTTTTGGGCCAAAAAGTGGATTTTTTCCCATTTTCGGGGGTCAAAAAAACCCATTTCCGGAAATGAAATTTCGCGTTTTTTGGTCCGTACATCCATTTTGTACCTCTATTTTAGCACCTGACAAAAAAAATCGAAAGAAAAATGTATGCAACCTCGTTTTTTGAGCGCGTGAAAATGCTAGTGAAACCAGTTTTGGGCCAAAAGTGGATTTTTTCCCATTTTCGGGGGTCAAAAAAACCCATCTCCGGAAATGAAATTTCGCGTTTTTTGGTCCGTACGTCCATTTTGTACCTCTATTTTAGCACGTGATAAAAACAAATCGGAAGAAAAATGACCGGGACCTCATTTTTTGAGCGCGTGAAAATGCCAGTGAAACCAGTTTTGGGCCAAAATTGGTCTTTTTCCCATTTTCGGGGTTCGAAAAAACCCATTTCCGGAAATGAAATTTCGCGTTTTTGGTCCGTACGTCCATTTTGTACCTCTATTTTAGCACGTGACAAAAAAAATCGGAAGAAAAATGTCCGGAACCTCATTTTTTGAGCGCGTGAAAATGCCAGTGAAACCAGTTTTGGGCCAAAAAATGGATTTTTTCCCATTTTCGGGGGTCGAAAAAACCCATTTTCGGAAATGAAATTTCGCGTTTTTTGGTCCGTACGTCCATTTTGTACCTCTATTTTAGCACGTGACAAAAAAATCGGAAGAAAAATGTCCAGAACCTCATTTTTTGAGCGCGTGAAAATGCCAGTGAAACCAGTTTTGGGCCAAAAAGTGGATTTTTTCCCATTTTCGGGGGTCAAAAAAACCCATTTCCGGAAAAGAAATTTCGCGTTTTTTGGTCTGTACATCTATTTTGTACCTCTATTTTAGCACGTGACAAAACAAATCGGAAGAAAAATGACCGGAACCTCATTTTTTGAGCGCGTGAAAATGCCAGTGAAACCAGTTTTGGGCCAAAAATGGATTTTTTCCCATTTTCGGGGTTCGAAAAAACCCATTTGCGGAAATGAAATTTTGCGTTTTTGGTCCATACGTCCATTTTCTACCTCTATTTTAGCACGTGACAAAAACAATCGGAAGAAAAATGTCCGGAACCTCATTTTTTGAGCGCGTGAAAATGCCAGTGAAACCAGTTTTGGGCCAAAAAGTGGATTTTTTCCCATTTTCGGGGGTCGAAAAAACCCATTTTCGGAAATGAAATTTTGCGTTTTTTGGTCCGTACGTCCATTTTGTACCTCTATTTTAGTACGTGACAAAAAAAAATCGGAAGAAAAATGTCTGGAACCTCATTTTTTGAGCGCGTGAAAATGCCAGTGAAACCAGTTTTGGGCCAAAAAGTGGATTTTTTTCCCATTTTCGGGGGTCGAAAAAACCCATTTTCGGAAATGAAATTTCGCGTTTTTTGGTCCGTACGTCCATTTTGTACCTCTATTTTAGCACGGGACAAAAAATATCGGAAGAAAAATGTCCAGAACCTCATTTTTTGAGCGCGTGAAAATGCCAGTGAAACCAGTTTTGGGCCAAAAAGTGGATTTTTTCCCATTTTCGGGGGTCAAAAAAACCCATTTCCGGAAATGAAATTTCGCGTTTTTTGGTCCGTACATCCATTTTGTACCTCTATTTTAGCACCTGACAAAAAAAATCGAAAGAAAAATGTATGCAACCTCGTTTTTTGAGCGCGTGAAAATGCTAGTGAAACCAGTTTTGGGCCAAAAGTGGATTTTTTCCCATTTTCGGGGGTCAAAAAAACCCATCTCCGGAAATGAAATTTCGCGTTTTTTGGTCCGTACGTCCATTTTGTACCTCTATTTTAGCACGTGATAAAAACAAATCGGAAGAAAAATGACCGGGACCTCATTTTTTGAGCGCGTGAAAATGCCAGTGAAACCAGTTTTGGGCCAAAATTGGTCTTTTTCCCATTTTCGGGGTTCGAAAAAACCCATTTCCGGAAATGAAATTTCGCGTTTTTGGTCCGTACGTCCATTTTGTACCTCTATTTTAGCACGTGACAAAAAAAATCGGAAGAAAAATGTCCGGAACCTCATTTTTTGAGCGCGTGAAAATGCCAGTGAAACCAGTTTTGGGCCAAAAAATGGATTTTTTCCCATTTTCGGGGGTCGAAAAAACCCATTTTCGGAAATGAAATTTCGCGTTTTTTGGTCCGTACGTCCATTTTGTACCTCTATTTTAGCACGTGACAAAAAAATCGGAAGAAAAATGTCCAGAACCTCATTTTTTGAGCGCGTGAAAATGCCAGTGAAACCAGTTTTGGGCCAAAAAGTGGATTTTTTCCCATTTTCGGGGGTCAAAAAAACCCATTTCCGGAAAAGAAATTTCGCGTTTTTTGGTCTGTACATCTATTTTGTACCTCTATTTTAGCACGTGACAAAACAAATCGGAAGAAAAATGACCGGAACCTCATTTTTTGAGCGCGTGAAAATGCCAGTGAAACCAGTTTTGGGCCAAAAATGGATTTTTTCCCATTTTCGGGGTTCGAAAAAACCCATTTGCGGAAATGAAATTTTGCGTTTTTGGTCCATACGTCCATTTTCTACCTCTATTTTAGCACGTGACAAAAACAATCGGAAGAAAAATGTCCGGAACCTCATTTTTTGAGCGCGTGAAAATGCCAGTGAAACCAGTTTTGGGCCAAAAAGTGGATTTTTTCCCATTTTCGGGGGTCGAAAAAACCCATTTTCGGAAATGAAATTTTGCGTTTTTTGGTCCGTACGTCCATTTTGTACCTCTATTTTAGTACGTGACAAAAAAAAATCGGAAGAAAAATGTCTGGAACCTCATTTTTTGAGCGCGTGAAAATGCCAGTGAAACCAGTTTTGGGCCAAAAAGTGGATTTTTTTCCCATTTTCGGGGGTCGAAAAAACCCATTTTCGGAAATGAAATTTCGCGTTTTTTGGTCCGTACGTCCATTTTGTACCTCTATTTTAGCACGGGACAAAAAATATCGGAAGAAAAATGTCCAGAACCTCATTTTTTGAGCGCGTGAAAATGCCAGTGAAACCAGTTTTGGGCCAAAAAGTGGATTTTTTCCCATTTTCGGGGGTCAAAAAAACCCATTTCCGGAAATGAAATTTCGCGTTTTTTGGTCCGTACATCCATTTTGTACCTCTATTTTAGCACCTGACAAAAAAAATCGAAAGAAAAATGTATGCAACCTCGTTTTTTGAGCGCGTGAAAATGCTAGTGAAACCAGTTTTGGGCCAAAAGTGGATTTTTTCCCATTTTCGGGGGTCAAAAAAACCCATCTCCGGAAATGAAATTTCGCGTTTTTTGGTCCGTACGTCCATTTTGTACCTCTATTTTAGCACGTGATAAAAACAAATCGGAAGAAAAATGACCGGGACCTCATTTTTTGAGCGCGTGAAAATGCCAGTGAAACCAGTTTTGGGCCAAAATTGGTCTTTTTCCCATTTTCGGGGTTCGAAAAAACCCATTTCCGGAAATGAAATTTCGCGTTTTTGGTCCGTACGTCCATTTTGTACCTCTATTTTAGCACGTGACAAAAAAAATCGGAAGAAAAATGTCCGGAACCTCATTTTTTGAGCGCGTGAAAATGCCAGTGAAACCAGTTTTGGGCCAAAAAATGGATTTTTTCCCATTTTCGGGGGTCGAAAAAACCCATTTTCGGAAATGAAATTTCGCGTTTTTTGGTCCGTACGTCCATTTTGTACCTCTATTTTAGCACGTGACAAAAAAAATCGGAAGACAAATGTCCAGAACCTCATTTTTTGAGCGCGTGAAAATGCCAGTGAAACCAGTTTTGGGCCAAAAAGTGGATTTTTTCCCATTTTCGGGGGTCAAAAAAACCCATTTCCGGAAAAGAAATTTCGCGTTTTTTGGTCTGTACATCTATTTTGTACCTCTATTTTAGCACGTGACAAAACAAATCGGAAGAAAAATGACCGGAACCTCATTTTTTGAGCGCGTGAAAATGCCAGTGAAACCAGTTTTGGGCCAAAAATGGATTTTTTCCCATTTTCGGGGTTCGAAAAAACCCATTTGCGGAAATGAAATTTTGCGTTTTTGGTCCATACGTCCATTTTCTACCTCTATTTTAGCACGTGACAAAAACAATCGGAAGAAAAATGTCCGGAACCTCATTTTTTGAGCGCGTGAAAATGCCAGTGAAACCAGTTTTGGGCCAAAAAGTGGATTTTTTCCCATTTTCGGGGGTCGAAAAAACCCATTTTCGGAAATGAAATTTTGCGTTTTTTGGTCCGTACGTCCATTTTGCACCTCTATTTTAGTACGTGACAAAAAAAAATCGGAAGAAAAATGTCCGGAACCTCATATTTTGAGCGCGTGAAAATGCCAGTGAAACCAGGTTTGGGCCAAAAAGTGGGTTTTTTCCCATTTTCGGGGGTCGAAAAAACCCATTTCCGGAAATGAAATTTCGCGTTTTTTGGTCCGTACGTCCATTTTGTACCTCTATTTTATCACGTGACAAAAAAAATCGGATGAAAAATGTCCGGAACCTCATTTTTTGAGCGCGTGAAAATGCCAGTGAAACCAGTTTTGGGCCAAAAAGTGGATTTTTTTCCATTTTCGGGGGTCGAAAAAACCCATTACCGGAAATGAAATTTTGCGTTTTTTGGTCCGTACGTCCATTTTGTACCTCTATTTTAGCACGTGACAAAAAAAATCGAAAGAAAAATGTTTGGAACCTCATTTTTTGAGCGCGTGAAAATGCCAGTGAAACCAGCTTTCGACCAAAAAGTGAATTTTTTTCCCATTTTCGGGGGTTGAAAAAACCCATTTCCGGAAATGAAATTTCACGTTTTTTGGTCCGTACGTCAATTTTGTACCTCTATTTTAGCATGTGACAAAAAAAATCTGAAGAAAAATGTTAGTAACCTCGTTTTTTGAGCGCGTGAAAATGCCAGTGAAACCAGTTTTGGGCCAAAAAGTTGATTTTTTCCCATTTTCGGGGGTCGAAAAAACCCATTTCCGGAAATAAAATTTCTCATTTTTTGGTCCGTACGTCCATTTTGTACCTCTATTTTAGCACGTGGCAAAAACAATCGGAAGAAAAATGTTCGGAACCTCATTTTTTGAGCTCGTGAAAATGCTAGTAAAACCAGTTTTGGGCCAAAAAGTGGATTTTTTCCCCATTTTCGGGGGTCGAAAAAACCCATTTCCGGAAATGAAATTTCTCGTTTTTTGGTCCTTACGTCCATTTTGTACCTCTATTTTAGCACGTGACAAAAACAATCGGAAGAAAAATGTCCGGAACCTCATTTTTTGAGCGCGTGAAAATGCTAGTAAAACCAGTTTTGGGCCAAAAAGTGGATTTTTCCCCATTTTCGGGGGTCGAAAAAACTCATTTCCGAAAATGAAATTTCGCGTTTTTTGGTCCGTACGTCCATTTTATACCTCTATTTTAGCACGTGACAAAAACAATCGGAAGAAAAATGTCCGGAACCTCATTTTTTGAGCGCGTGAAAATGCTAGTGAAACTAGTTTTGGGCCAAAAAGTGGATTTTTCCCCATTTTCGGGGGTCGAAAAAACTCATTTCCGAAAATGAAATTTCGCGTTTTTTGGTCCGTACGTCCATTTTATACCTCTATTTTAGCACGTGACAAAAAAAATTGGAAGAAAAATGTCCGGAACCTCGTTTTTTGAGCGCGTGAAAATGCCAGTGAAACCAGTTTTGGGCCAAAAAGTGGATTTTTTTCCCATTTTCGGGGGTCGAGAAAACCCATTTTCGGAAATGAAATTTCGCGTTTTTTGGTCCGTACGTCCATTTTGTACCTCTATTTTAGCACGGGACAAAAAATATCGGAAGAAAAATGTCCCGAACCTCATTTTTTGAGCGCGTGAAAATGCCAGTGAAACCAGTTTTGGGCCAAAAAGTGGATTTTTTCCCATTTTCGGGGGTCAAAAAAACCCATTTCCGGAAATGAAATTTCGCGTTTTTTGGTCCGTACATCCATTTTGTACCTCTATTTTAGTACCTGACAAAAAAAATCGAAAGAAAAATGTATGCAACCTCGTTTTTTGAGCGCGTGAAAATGCTAGTGAAACCAGTTTTGGGCCAAAAGTGGATTTTTTCCCATTTTCGGGGGTCAAAAAAACCCATCTCCGAAAATGAAATTTCGCGTTTTTTGGTCCGTACGTCCATTTTGTACCTCTATTTTAGCACGTGATAAAAACAAATCGGAAGAAAAATGACCGGGACCTCATTTTTTGAGCGCGTGAAAATGCCAGTGAAACCAGTTTTGGGCCAAAATTGGTTTTTTCCCATTTTCGGGGTTCGAAAAAACCCATTTCCGGAAATGAAATTTCGCGTTTTTGGTCCGTACGTCCATTTTGTACCTCTATTTTAGCACGTGACAAAAAAAATCGGAAGAAAAATGTCCGGAACCTCATTTTTTGAGCGCGTGAAAATGCCAGTGAAACCAGTTTTGGGCCAAAAAATGGATTTTTTCCCATTTTCGGGGGTCGAAAAAACCCATTTTCGGAAATGAAATTTCGCGTTTTTTGGTCCGTACGTCCATTTTGTACCTCTATTTTAGCACGTGACAAAAAAAATCGGAAGAAAAATGTCCAGAACCTCATTTTTTGAGCGCGTGAAAATGCCAGTGAAACCAGTTTTGGGCCAAAAAAGTGGATTTTTTCCCATTTTCGGGGGTCAAAAAAAACCCCATTTCCGGAAAAGAAATTTCGCGTTTTTTGCTCTGTACATCTATTTTGTACCTCTATTTTAGCACGTGACAAAACAAATCGGAAGAAAAATGACCGGAACCTCATTTTTTGAGCGCGTGAAAATGCCAGTGAAACCAGTTTTGGGCCAAAAATGGATTTTTTCCCATTTTCGGGGTTCGAAAAAACCCATTTGCGGAAATGAAATTTTGCGTTTTTGGTCCGTACGTCCATTTTCTACCTCTATTTTAGCACGTGACAAAAACAATCGGAAGAAAAATGTCCGGAACCTCATTTTTTGAGCGCGTGAAAATGCCAGTGAAACCAGGTTTGGGCCAAAAAGTGGGTTTTTTTCCCATTTTCGGGGGTCGAAAAAACCCATTTCCGGAAATGAAATTTCGCGTTTTTTTGGTCCGTACGTCCATTTTGTACCTCTATTTTATCACGTGACAAAAAAAAATCGGATGAAAAATGTCCGGAACCTCATTTTTTGAGCCGCGTGAAAATGCCAGTGAAACCCAGTTTTGGGCCAAAAAGTGGATTTTTTTTCCATTTTCGGGGGTCGAAAAAACCCATTACCGGAAATGAAATTTTGCGTTTTTTGGTCCGTACGTCCATTTTGTACCTCTATTTTAGCACGTGACAAAAAAAATCGAAAGAAAAATGTTTGGAACCTCATTTTTTGAGCGCGTGAAAATGCCAGTGAAACCAGCTTTCGACCAAAAAGTGAATTTTTTTCCCATTTTCGGGGGTTGAAAAAACCCATTTCCGGAAATGAAATTTCACGTTTTTTGGTCCGTACGTCAATTTTGTACCTCTATTTTAGCATGTGACAAAAAAAATCTGAAGAAAAATGTTCGTAACCTCGTTTTTTGAGCGCGTGAAAATGCCAGTGAAACCAGTTTTGGGCCAAAAAGTTGATTTTTTCCCATTTTCGGGGGTCGAAAAAACCCATTTCCGGAAATAAAATTTCTCATTTTTTGGTCCGTACGTCCATTTTGTACCTCTATTTTAGCACGTGGCAAAAACAATCGGAAGAAAAATGTTCGGAACCTCATTTTTTGAGCTCGTGAAAATGCTAGTAAAACCAGTTTTGGGCCAAAAAGTGGATTTTTTCCCCATTTTCGGGGGTCGAAAAAACCCATTTCCGGAAATGAAATTTCTCGTTTTTTGGTCCTTACGTCCATTTTGTACCTCTATTTTAGCACGTGACAAAAACAATCGGAAGAAAAATGTCCGGAACCTCATTTTTTGAGCGCGTGAAAATGCTAGTAAAACCAGTTTTGGGCCAAAAAGTGGATTTTTCCCCATTTTCGGGGGTCGAAAAAACTCATTTCCGAAAATGAAATTTCGCGTTTTTTGGTCCGTACGTCCATTTTATACCTCTATTTTAGCACGTGACAAAAACAATCGGAAGAAAAATGTCCGGAACCTCATTTTTTGAGCGCGTGAAAATGCTAGTGAAACTAGTTTTGGGCCAAAAAGTGGATTTTTCCCCATTTTCGGGGGTCGAAAAAACTCATTTCCGAAAATGAAATTTCGCGTTTTTTGGTCCGTACGTCCATTTTATACCTCTATTTTAGCACGTGACAAAAAAAATTGGAAGAATAATGTCCGGAACCTCGTTTTTTGAGCGCGTGAAAATGCCAGTGAAACCAGTTTTGGGCCAAAAAGTGGATTTTTTTCCCATTTTCGGGGGTCGAGAAAACCCATTTTCGGAAATGAAATTTCGCGTTTTTTGGTCCGTACGTCCATTTTGTACCTCTATTTTAGCACGGGACAAAAAATATCGGAAGAAAAATGTCCCGAACCTCATTTTTTGAGCGCGTGAAAATGCCAGTGAAACCAGTTTTGGGCCAAAAAGTGGATTTTTTCCCATTTTCGGGGGTCAAAAAAACCCATTTCCGGAAATGAAATTTCGCGTTTTTTGGTCCGTACATCCATTTTGTACCTCTATTTTAGTACCTGACAAAAAAAATCGAAAGAAAAATGTATGCAACCTCGTTTTTTGAGCGCGTGAAAATGCTAGTGAAACCAGTTTTGGGCCAAAAGTGGATTTTTTCCCATTTTCGGGGGTCAAAAAAACCCATCTCCGAAAATGAAATTTCGCGTTTTTTGGTCCGTACGTCCATTTTGTACCTCTATTTTAGCACGTGATAAAAACAAATCGGAAGAAAAATGACCGGGACCTCATTTTTTGAGCGCGTGAAAATGCCAGTGAAACCAGTTTTGGGCCAAAATTGGTTTTTTCCCATTTTCGGGGTTCGAAAAAACCCATTTCCGGAAATGAAATTTCGCGTTTTTGGTCCGTACGTCCATTTTGTACCTCTATTTTAGCACGTGACAAAAAAAATCGGAAGAAAAATGTCCGGAACCTCATTTTTTGAGCGCGTGAAAATGCCAGTGAAACCAGTTTTGGGCCAAAAAATGGATTTTTTCCCATTTTCGGGGGTCGAAAAAACCCATTTTCGGAAATGAAATTTCGCGTTTTTTGGTCCGTACGTCCATTTTGTACCTCTATTTTAGCACGTGACAAAAAAAATCGGAAGAAAAAATGTCCAGAACCTCATTTTTTGAGCGCGTGAAAATGCCAGTGAAACAGTTTTGGGCCAAAAAGTGGATTTTTTCCCATTTTCGGGGGTCAAAAAAAACCCATTTCCGGAAAAGAAATTTCGCGTTTTTTGCTCTGTACATCTATTTTGTACCTCTATTTTAGCACGTGACAAAACAAATCGGAAGAAAAATGACCGGAACCTCATTTTTTGAGCGCGTGAAAATGCCAGTGAAACCAGTTTTGGGCCAAAAATGGATTTTTTCCCATTTTCGGGGTTCGAAAAAACCCATTTGCGGAAATGAAATTTTGCGTTTTTGGTCCGTACGTCCATTTTCTACCTCTATTTTTAGCACGTGACAAAAACAATCGGAAGAAAAATGTCCGGAACCTCATTTTTTGAGCGCGTGAAAATGCCAGTGAAACCAGTTTTGGGCCAAAAAGTGGATTTTTTCCCATTTTCGGGGGTCGAAAAAACCCATTTTCGGAAATGAAATTTCGCGTTTTTGCGTCCGTACGTCCATTTTGTACCTCTATTTTAGTACGTGACAAAAAAAAATCGAAGAAAAATGTCCGGAACCTCATATTTTGAGCGCGTGAAAATGCCAGTGAAACCAGTTTTGGGCCAAAAAGTTGATTTTTTCCCATTTTCGGGGGTCGACAAAAACCCATTTCCGGAAATGAAAATTTCGCGTTTTTTGGTCCGTACGTCCATTTTGTACCTCTATTTTATCACGTGATAAAAACAAATCGGAAGAAAAATGACCGGGACCTCATTTTTTGAGCGCGTGAAAATGCCAGTGAAACCAGTTTTGGGCCAAAATTGGTCTTTTTCCCATTTTCGGGGTTCGAAAAAACCCATTTCCGGAAATGAAATTTCGCGTTTTTGGTCCGTACGTCCATTTTGTACCTCTATTTTAGCACGTGACAAAAAAAATCGGAAGAAAAATGTCCGGAACCTCATTTTTTGAGCGCGTGAAAATGCCAGTGAAACCAGTTTTGGGCCAAAAAATGGATTTTTTCCCATTTTCGGGGGTCGAAAAAACCCATTTTCGGAAATGAAATTTCGCGTTTTTTGGTCCGTACGTCCATTTTGTACCTCTATTTTAGCACGTGACAAAAAAAATCGGAAGAAAAATGTCCAGAACCTCATTTTTTGAGCGCGTGAAAATGCCAGTGAAACCAGTTTTGGGCCAAAAAGTGGATTTTTTCCCATTTTCGGGGGTCAAAAAAACCCATTTCCGGAAAAGAAATTTCGCGTTTTTTGGTCTGTACATCTATTTTGTACCTCTATTTTAGCACGTGACAAAACAAATCGGAAGAAAAATGACCGGAACCTCATTTTTTGAGCGCGTGAAAATGCCAGTGAAACCAGTTTTGGGCCAAAAATGGATTTTTTCCCATTTTCGGGGTTCGAAAAAACCCATTTGCGGAAATGAAATTTTGCGTTTTTGGTCCATACGTCCATTTTCTACCTCTATTTTAGCACGTGACAAAAACAATCGGAAGAAAAATGTCCGGAACCTCATTTTTTGAGCGCGTGAAAATGCCAGTGAAACCAGTTTTGGGCCAAAAAGTGGATTTTTTCCCATTTTCGGGGGTCGAAAAAACCCATTTTCGGAAATGAAATTTTGCGTTTTTTGGTCCGTACGTCCATTTTGCACCTCTATTTTAGTACGTGACAAAAAAAAATCGGAAGAAAAATGTCCGGAACCTCATATTTTGAGCGCGTGAAAATGCCAGTGAAACCAGGTTTGGGCCAAAAAGTGGGTTTTTTCCCATTTTCGGGGGTCGAAAAAACCCATTTCCGGAAATGAAATTTCGCGTTTTTTGGTCCGTACGTCCATTTTGTACCTCTATTTTATCACGTGACAAAAAAAATCGGATGAAAAATGTCCGGAACCTCATTTTTTGAGCGCGTGAAAATGCCAGTGAAACCAGTTTTGGGCCAAAAAGTGGATTTTTTTCCATTTTCGGGGGTCGAAAAAACCCATTACCGGAAATGAAATTTTGCGTTTTTTGGTCCGTACGTCCATTTTGTACCTCTATTTTAGCACGTGACAAAAAAAATCGAAAGAAAAATGTTTGGAACCTCATTTTTTGAGCGCGTGAAAATGCCAGTGAAACCAGCTTTCGCCCAAAAAGTGAATTTTTTTCCCATTTTCGGGGGTTGAAAAAACCCATTTCCGGAAATGAAATTTCACGTTTTTTGGTCCGTACGTCAATTTTGTACCTCTATTTTAGCATGTGACAAAAAAAATCTGAAGAAAAATGTTCGTAACCTCGTTTTTTGAGCGCGTGAAAATGCCAGTGAAACCAGTTTTGGGCCAAAAAGTTGATTTTTTCCCATTTTCGGGGGTCAAAAAAACCCATCTCCGGAAATGAAATTTCGCGTTTTTTGGTCCGTACGTCCATTTTGTACCTCTATTTTAGCACGTGATAAAAACAAATCGGAAGAAAAATGACCGGGACCTCATTTTTTGAGCGCGTGAAAATGCCAGTGAAACCAGTTTTGGGCCAAAATTGGTCTTTTTCCCATTTTCGGGGTTCGAAAAAACCCATTTCCGGAAATGAAATTTCGCGTTTTTGGTCCGTACGTCCATTTTGTACCTCTATTTTAGCACGTGACAAAAAAAATCGGAAGAAAAATGTCCGGAACCTCATTTTTTGAGCGCGTGAAAATGCCAGTGAAACCAGTTTTGGGCCAAAAAATGGATTTTTTCCCATTTTCGGGGGTCGAAAAAACCCATTTTCGGAAATGAAATTTCGCGTTTTTTGGTCCGTACGTCCATTTTGTACCTCTATTTTAGCACGTGACAAAAAAAATCGGAAGAAAAATGTCCAGAACCTCATTTTTTGAGCGCGTGAAAATGCCAGTGAAACCAGTTTTGGGCCAAAAAGTGGATTTTTTCCCATTTTCGGGGGTCAAAAAAACCCATTTCCGGAAAAGAAATTTCGCGTTTTTTGGTCTGTACATCTATTTTGTACCTCTATTTTAGCACGTGACAAAACAAATCGGAAGAAAAATGACCGGAACCTCATTTTTTGAGCGCGTGAAAATGCCAGTGAAACCAGTTTTGGGCCAAAAATGGATTTTTTCCCATTTTCGGGGTTCGAAAAAACCCATTTGCGGAAATGAAATTTTGCGTTTTTGGTCCATACGTCCATTTTCTACCTCTATTTTAGCACGTGACAAAAACAATCGGAAGAAAAATGTCCGGAACCTCATTTTTTGAGCGCGTGAAAATGCCAGTGAAACCAGTTTTGGGCCAAAAAGTGGATTTTTTCCCATTTTCGGGGGTCGAAAAAACCCATTTTCGGAAATGAAATTTTGCGTTTTTTGGTCCGTACGTCCATTTTGCACCTCTATTTTAGTACGTGACAAAAAAAAATCGGAAGAAAAATGTCCGGAACCTCATATTTTGAGCGCGTGAAAATGCCAGTGAAACCAGGTTTGGGCCAAAAAGTGGGTTTTTTCCCATTTTCGGGGGTCGAAAAAACCCATTTCCGGAAATGAAATTTCGCGTTTTTTGGTCCGTACGTCCATTTTGTACCTCTATTTTATCACGTGACAAAAAAAATCGGATGAAAAATGTCCGGAACCTCATTTTTTGAGCGCGTGAAAATGCCAGTGAAACCAGTTTTGGGCCAAAAAGTGGATTTTTTTCCATTTTCGGGGGTCGAAAAAACCCATTACCGGAAATGAAATTTTGCGTTTTTTGGTCCGTACGTCCATTTTGTACCTCTATTTTAGCACGTGACAAAAAAAATCGAAAGAAAAATGTTTGGAACCTCATTTTTTGAGCGCGTGAAAATGCCAGTGAAACCAGCTTTCGACCAAAAAGTGAATTTTTTTCCCATTTTCGGGGGTTGAAAAAACCCATTTCCGGAAATGAAATTTCACGTTTTTTGGTCCGTACGTCAATTTTGTACCTCTATTTTAGCATGTGACAAAAAAAATCTGAAGAAAAATGTTCGTAACCTCGTTTTTTGAGCGCGTGAAAATGCCAGTGAAACCAGTTTTGGGCCAAAAAGTTGATTTTTTCCCATTTTCGGGGGTCGAAAAAACCCATTTCCGGAAATAAAATTTCTCATTTTTTGGTCCGTACGTCCATTTTGTACCTCTATTTTAGCACGTGGCAAAAACAATCGGAAGAAAAATGTTCGGAACCTCATTTTTTGAGCTCGTGAAAATGCTAGTAAAACCAGTTTTGGGCCAAAAAGTGGATTTTTTCCCCATTTTCGGGGGTCGAAAAAACCCATTTCCGGAAATGAAATTTCTCGTTTTTTGGTCCTTACGTCCATTTTGTACCTCTATTTTAGCACGTGACAAAAACAATCGGAAGAAAAATGTCCGGAACCTCATTTTTTGAGCGCGTGAAAATGCTAGTAAAACCAGTTTTGGGCCAAAAAGTGGATTTTTCCCCATTTTCGGGGGTCGAAAAAACTCATTTCCGAAAATGAAATTTCGCGTTTTTTGGTCCGTACGTCAATTTTATACCTCTATTTTAGCACGTGACAAAAACAATCGGAAGAAAAATGTCCGGAACCTCATTTTTTGAGCGCGTGAAAATGCTAGTGAAACTAGTTTTGGGCCAAAAAGTGGATTTTTCCCCATTTTCGGGGGTCGAAAAAACTCATTTCCGAAAATGAAATTTCGCGTTTTTTGGTCCGTACGTCCATTTTATACCTCTATTTTAGCACGTGACAAAAAAAATTGGAAGAAAAATGTCCGGAACCTCGTTTTTTGAGCGCGTGAAAATGCCAGTGAAACCAGTTTTGGGCCAAAAAGTGGATTTTTTTCCCATTTTCGGGGGTCGAGAAAACCCATTTTCGGAAATGAAATTTCGCGTTTTTTGGTCCGTACGTCCATTTTGTACCTCTATTTTAGCACGGGACAAAAAATATCGGAAGAAAAATGTCCCGAACCTCATTTTTTGAGCGCGTGAAAATGCCAGTGAAACCAGTTTTGGGCCAAAAAGTGGATTTTTTCCCATTTTCGGGGGTCAAAAAAACCCATTTCCGGAAATGAAATTTCGCGTTTTTTGGTCCGTACATCCATTTTGTACCTCTATTTTAGTACCTGACAAAAAAAATCGAAAGAAAAATGTATGCAACCTCGTTTTTTGAGCGCGTGAAAATGCTAGTGAAACCAGTTTTGGGCCAAAAGTGGATTTTTTCCCATTTTCGGGGGTCAAAAAAACCCATCTCCGAAAATGAAATTTCGCGTTTTTTGGTCCGTACGTCCATTTTGTACCTCTATTTTAGCACGTGATAAAAACAAATCGGAAGAAAAATGACCGGGACCTCATTTTTTGAGCGCGTGAAAATGCCAGTGAAACCAGTTTTGGGCCAAAATTGGTTTTTTCCCATTTTCGGGGTTCGAAAAAACCCATTTCCGGAAATGAAATTTCGCGTTTTTGGTCCGTACGTCCATTTTGTACCTCTATTTTAGCACGTGACAAAAAAAATCGGAAGAAAAATGTCCGGAACCTCATTTTTTGAGCGCGTGAAAATGCCAGTGAAACCAGTTTTGGGCCAAAAAATGGATTTTTTCCCATTTTCGGGGGTCGAAAAAACCCATTTTCGGAAATGAAATTTCGCGTTTTTTGGTCCGTACGTCCATTTTGTACCTCTATTTTAGCACGTGACAAAAAAAATCGGAAGAAAAATGTCCAGAACCTCATTTTTTGAGCGCGTGAAAATGCCAGTGAAACCAGTTTTGGGCCAAAAAGTGGATTTTTTCCCATTTTCGGGGGTCAAAAAAACCCATTTCCGGAAAAGAAATTTCGCGTTTTTTGGTCTGTACATCTATTTTGTACCTCTATTTTAGCACGTGACAAAACAAATCGGAAGAAAAATGACCGGAACCTCATTTTTTGAGCGCGTGAAAATGCCAGTGAAACCAGTTTTGGGCCAAAAATGGATTTTTTCCCATTTTCGGGGTTCGAAAAAACCCATTTGCGGAAATGAAATTTTGCGTTTTTGGTCCGTACGTCCATTTTCTACCTCTATTTTAGCACGTGACAAAAACAATCGGAAGAAAAATGTCCGGAACCTCATTTTTTGAGCGCGTGAAAATGCCAGTGAAACCAGTTTTGGGCCAAAAAGTGGATTTTTTCCCATTTTCGGGGGTCGAAAAAACCCATTTTCGGAAATGAAATTTCGCGTTTTTTGGTCCGTACGTCCATTTTGTACCTCTATTTTAGTACGTGACAAAAAAAATCGGAAGAAAAATGTCCGGAACCTCATATTTTGAGCGCGTGAAAATGCCAGTGAAACCAGTTTTGGGCCAAAAAGTTGATTTTTTCCCATTTTCGGGGGTCGACAAAAACCCATTTCCGGAAATGAAATTTCGCGTTTTTTGGTCCGTACGTCCATTTTGTACCTCTATTTTATCACGTGACAAAAAAAATCGGATGAAAAATGTCCGGAACCTCATTTTTTGAGCGCGTGAAAATGCCAGTGAAACCAGTTTTGGGCAAAAAAGTGGATTTTTTTCCATTTTCGGGGGTCGAAAAAACCCATTACCGGAAATGAAATTTTGCGTTTTTTGGTCCGTACGTCCATTTTGTACCTCTATTTTAGCACGTGACAAAAAAAATCGGAAGAAAAATGTTTGGAACCTCATTTTTTGAGCGCGTGAAAATGCCAGTGAAACCAGCTTTCGGCCAAAAAGTGGATTTTTTTCCCATTTTCGGGGGTTGAAAAAACCCATTTCCGGAAATGAAATTTCGCGTTTTTTGGTCCGTACGTCAATTTTGTACCTCTATTTTAGCATGTGACAAAAAAAATCTGAAGAAAAATGTTCGTAACCTCGTTTTTTGAGCGCGTGAAAATGCCAGTGAAACCAGTTTTGGGCCAAAAAGTTGATTTTTTCCCATTTTCGGGGGTCGAAAAAACCCATTTCCGGAAATAAAATTTCTCATTTTTTGGTCCGTACGTCCATTTTGTACCTCTATTTTAGCACGTGGCAAAAACAATCGGAAGAAAAATGTTCGGAACCTCATTTTTTGAGCTCGTGAAAATGCCAGTAAAACCAGTTTTGGGCCAAAAAGTGGATTTTTTTTCCCATTTTCGGGGGTCGAAAAAACCCATTTCCGGAAATGAAATTTCTCGTTTTTTGGTCCGTACGTCCATTTTGTACCTCTATTTTTGCACGTGAGAAAAACAATCGGAAGAAAAATGTCCGGAACCTCATTTTTTGAGCGCGTGAAAATGCTAGTAAAACCAGTTTTGGGCCAAAAAGTGGATTTTTCCCCATTTTCGGGGGTCGAAAAAACTCATTTCCGAAAATGAAATTTCGCGTTTTTTGGTCCGTACGTCCATTTTATACCTCTATTTTAGCACGTGACAAAAAAATTGGAAGAAAAATGTCCGGAACCTCATTTTTTGAGCGCGTGAAAATGCCAGTGAAACCAGTTTTGGGCCAAAAAGTGGATTTTTTTCCCATTTTCGGGGGTCGAAAACACCCATTTCCGGAAATGAAATTTCGCGTTTTTTGGTCCGTACGTCCATTTTGTACCTCTATTTTAGCACGTGACAAAAAAAATTGGAAGAAAAATGTCCAGAACCTCATTTTTTGAGC
The DNA here is from genome assembly GCA_030848705.1 of Heracleum sosnowskyi. Taxonomy (NCBI): domain Eukaryota; kingdom Viridiplantae; phylum Streptophyta; class Magnoliopsida; order Apiales; family Apiaceae; genus Heracleum; species Heracleum sosnowskyi. The sequence continues at coordinate 302,770 of JAUIZM010000031.1, forward strand.
GCGTGAAAATGCCAGTGAAACCAGTTTTGGGCCAAAAAGTGGATTTTTTCCCATTTTCGGGGGTCAAAAAAATCCATTTCCGGAAAAGAAATTTCGCGTTTTTTGGTCTGTACATCTATTTTGTACCTCTATTTTAGCACGTGACAAAACAAATCGGAAGAAAAATGACCGGAACCTCATTTTTTGAGCGCGTGAAAATGCCAGTGAAACTAGTTTTGGGCCAAAAATGGATTTTTTCCCATTTTCGGGGTTCGAAAAAACCCATTTGCGGAAATGAAATTTTGCGTTTTTGGTCCGTACGTCCATTTTCTACCTCTATTTTAGCACGTGACAAAAAAAATCGGAAGAAAAATGTCCGGAACCTCATTTTTTGAGCGCGTGAAAATGCCAGTGAAACCAGTTTTGGGCCAAAAAGTGGATTTTTTCCCATTTTCGGGGGTCGAAAAAACCCATTTTTGGAAATGAAATTTCGCGTTTTTTGGTCCGTACGTCCATTTTGTACCTCTATTTTAGTACGTGACAAAAAAAATCGGAAGAAAAATGTCCAGAACCTCATATTTTGAGCGCGTGAAAATGCCAGTGAAACCAGTTTTGGGCCAAAAAGTTGATTTTTTCCCATTTTTGGGGGTCGAAAAAACCCATTTTCGGAAATGAAATTTCGCGTTTTTTGGTCCGTACGTCCATTTTGTACCTCTATTTTAGCACGTGACAAAAAAAATCGGAAACAAATGTCCGGAACCTCGTTTTTTGATCGCGTGAAAATGCCAGTGAAACCAGTTTTGGGCCAAAAAGTGGATTTTTTTTCCCATTTTCTGGGGTCGAAAAAACCCATTTTCGGAAATGAAATTTCGCGTTTTTTGGTCCGTACGTCCATTTTGTACCTCTATTTTAGTACGTGACAAAAAAAATCGGAAGAAAAATGTCCTGAACCTCATTTTTTGAGCGCGTGAAGATGCCAGTGAAACCAGTTTTGGGCCAAAAAGTTGATTTTTTCCCATTTTCGGGGGTCGAAAAAACCTATTTCCGGAAATGAAATTTCGTGTTTTTTGGTCCGTACGTCCATTTTGTACCTCTATTTTAGCACGTGACAAAAAAAATCGGAAGAAAAATGTCCGGAACCTCATTTTTTGAGCGCGTGAAAATGCCAGTGAAACCAGTTTTGGGCCAAAAAATGGATTTTTTCCCATTTTCTGGGGTCGAAAAAACCCATTTTCGGATATGAAATTTCGCGTTTTTTGGTCCGTACGTCCATTTTGTACCTCTATTTTAGCACGTGACAAAAAAAATCGGAAGAAAAATGTCCGGAACCTCATTTTTTGAGCGCGTGAAAATGCCAGTGAAACCAGTTTTTGGCCAAAAAGTTGATTTTTTCCCATTTTCGGGGGTCGAAAAAACCCATTTCCGGAAATGAAATTTCGCGGTTTTTGGTCCGTACGACCATTTTGTACCTCTATTTTAGCACGTGACAAAACAAATCGGAAAAAAATATCCAGAACCTCGTTTTTTGATCGCGTGAAAATGCCAGTGATATCAGTTTTGGGCCAAAAAGTTGATTTTTTCCCATTTTCGGGGGTCGAAAAAACCCATTTCCGGAAATGAAATTTCGCGTTTTTTGGTCCGTACGTCCATTTTGTACCTCTATTTTAGCACGTGACAAAAACAATCGGAAGAAAAATGTCCGGAACCTCATTTTTTGAGCGCGTGAAGATGCCAGTGAAACCAGTTTTGGGCCAAAAAGTGGATTTTTTCCCATTTTCGGGGGTCGAAAAAACCCATTTCCGGAAATGAAATTTCGCGTTTTTTGGTCCGTACGTCCATTTTGTACCTCTATTTTAGCACGTGACAAAAAAAATCGGAAGAAAAATGTCCGGAACCTCATTTTTTGAGCGCGTGAAAATGCTAGTGAAACCAGTTTTGGGCCAAAAAATGGATTTTTTCCCATTTTCTGGGGTCAAAAAAAACCATTTTCGGATATGAAATTTCGCGTTTTTTGGTCCGTACGTCCATTTTGTACCTCTATTTTAGCACGTGACAAAAAAAATCGGAAGAAAAATGTCCGGAACCTCATTTTTTGAGCGCGTGAAAATGCCAGTGAAACCAGTTTTTGGCCAAAAAGTTGATTTTTTCCCATTTTCGGGGGTCGAAAAAACCCATTTCCGGAAATGAAATTTCGCGGTTTTTGGTCCGTACGACCATTTTCTACCTCTATTTTAGCACGTGACAAAACAAATCGGAAAAAAATATCCAGAACCTCGTTTTTTGATCGCGTGAAAATGCCAGTGATATCAGTTTTGGGCCAAAAAGTTGATTTTTTCCCATTTTCGGGGGTCGAAAAAACCCATTTCCGGAAATGAAATTTCGCGTTTTTTGGTCCGTACGTCCATTTTGTACCTCTATTTTAGCACGTGACAAAAACAATCGGAAGAAAAATGTCCGGAACCTCATTTTTTGAGCGCGTGAAGATGCCAGTGAAACCAGTTTTGGGCCAAAAAGTGGATTTTTTCCCATTTTCGGGGGTCGAAAAAACCCATTTCCTGAAATGAAATTTCGCGTTTTTTGGTCCGTACGTCCATTTTGTACCTCTATTTTAGCACGTGACAAAAAAAATCGGAAGAAAAATGTCCGGAACCTCATTTTTTGAGCGCGTGAAAATGCTAGTGAAACCAGTTTTGGGCCAAAAAATGGATTTTTTCCCATTTTCTGGGGTCAAAAAAACCCATTTTCGGATATGAAATTTCGCGTTTTTTGGTCCGTACGTCCATTTTGTACCTCTATTTTAGCACGTGACAAAAAAAATCGGAAGAAAAATGTCCGGAACCTCATTTTTTGAGCGCGTGAAAATGCCAGTGAAACCAGTTTTTGGCCAAAAAGTTGATTTTTTCCCATTTTCGGGGGTCGAAAAAACCCATTTCCGGAAATGAAATTTCGCGGTTTTTTGTCCGTACGACCATTTTCTACCTCTATTTTAGCACGTGACAAAACAAATCGGAAAAAAATATCCAGAACCTCGTTTTTTGATCGCGTGAAAATGCCAGTGAAATCAGTTTTGGGCCAAAAAGTTGATTTTTTCCCATTTTCGGGGGTCGAAAAAACCCATTTCCGGAAATGAAATTTCGCGTTTTTTGGTCCGTACGTCCATTTTGTACCTCTATTTTAGCACGTGACAAAAACAATCGGAAGAAAAATGTCCGGAACCTCATTTTTTGAGCGCGTGAAGATGCCAGTGAAACCAGTTTTGGGCCAAAAAGTGGATTTTTTCCCATTTTCGGGGGTCGAAAAAACCCATTTCCGGAAATGAAATTTCGCGTTTTTTGGTCCGTACGTCCATTTTTTACCTCTATTTTAGCACGTGACAAAAAAAATCGGAAGAAAAATGTCCGGAACCTCATTTTTTGAGCGCGTGAAAATGCTAGTGAAACCAGTTTTGGGCCAAAAAATGGATTTTTTCCCATTTTCTGGGGTCAAAAAAACCCATTTTCGGAAATGAAATTTCGCGTTTTTTGGTCCGTACGTCCATTTTGTACCTCTATTTTAGCACGTGACAAAAACAATTGGAAGAAAAATGTCCGGAACCTCATTTTTTGAGTGCGTGAAAATGCTAGTAAAACCAGTTTTGGGCCAAAAAGTGGATTTTTCCCCATTTTCGGGGGTCGAAAAAACTCATTTCCGAAAATCAAATTTCGCGTTTTTTGGTCCGTACGTCCATTTTATACCTCTATTTTAGCACGTGACAAAAAAATTGGAAGAAAAATGTCCGGAACCTCGTTTTTTGAGCGCGTGAAAATGCCAGTGAAACCATTTTTGGCCAAAAAGTGGATTTTTTTTCCCATTTTCGGGGGTCGAAAACACCCATTTCCGGAAATGAAATTTCGCGTTTTTTGGTCCGTACGTCCATTTTGTACCTCTATTTTAGCACGTGACAAAAAAAATCGGAAGAAAAATGTCCGGAACCTCATTTTTTGAGCGCGTGAAAATGCCAGTGAAACCAGTTTTGGGCCAAAAAGTGGATTTTTTCCCATTTTCGGGGGTCAAAAAAACCCATTCCCGGAAAAGAAATTTCGCGTTTTTTGGTCTGTACATCTATTTTGTACCTCTATTTTAGCACGTGACAAAAAAAATCGGAAGAAAAATGTCCAGAACCTCATTTTTTGAGCGCGTGAAAATGCCAGTGAAACCAGTTTTGGGCCAAAAAGTAGATTTTTTCCCATTTTCGGGGGTCAAAAAAACCCATTTCCGGAAAAGAAATTTCGCGTTTTTTGGTCTGTACATCTATTTTGTACCTCTATTTTAGCACGTGACAAAAAAAATCGGAAGAAAAATGTCCGGAACCTCATTTTTTGAGCGCGTGAAAATGCTAGTGAAACCAGTTTTGGGCCAAAAAATGGATTTTTTCCCATTTTCTGGGGTCAAAAAAACCCATTTTCGGATATGAAATTTCGCGTTTTTTGGTCCGTACGTCCATTTTGTACCTCTATTTTAGCACGTGACAAAAAAAATCGGAAGAAAAATGTCCGGAACCTCATTTTTTGAGCGCGTGAAAATGCCAGTGAAACCAGTTTTTGGCCAAAAAGTTGATTTTTTCCCATTTTCGGGGGTCGAAAAAACCCATTTCCGGAAATGAAATTTCGCGGTTTTTTGTCCGTACGACCATTTTCTACCTCTATTTTAGCACGTGACAAAACAAATCGGAAAAAAATATCCAGAACCTCGTTTTTTGATCGCGTGAAAATGCCAGTGAAATCAGTTTTGGGCCAAAAAGTTGATTTTTTCCCATTTTCGGGGGTCGAAAAAACCCATTTCCGGAAATGAAATTTCGCGTTTTTTGGTCCGTACGTCCATTTTGTACCTCTATTTTAGCACGTGACAAAAACAATCGGAAGAAAAATGTCCGGAACCTCATTTTTTGAGCGCGTGAAGATGCCAGTGAAACCAGTTTTGGGCCAAAAAGTGGATTTTTTCCCATTTTCGGGGGTCGAAAAAACCCATTTCCGGAAATGAAATTTCGCGTTTTTTGGTCCGTACGTCCATTTTGTACCTCTATTTTAGCACGTGACAAAAAAAATCGGAAGAAAAATGTCCGGAACCTCATTTTTTGAGCGCGTGAAAATGCTAGTGAAACCAGTTTTGGGCCAAAAAATGGATTTTTTCCCATTTTCTGGGGTCAAAAAAACCCATTTTCGGAAATGAAATTTCGCGTTTTTTGGTCCGTACGTCCATTTTGTACCTCTATTTTAGCACGTGACAAAAACAATTGGAAGAAAAATGTCCGGAACCTCATTTTTTGAGTGCGTGAAAATGCTAGTAAAACCAGTTTTGGGCCAAAAAGTGGATTTTTCCCCATTTTTGGGGGTCGAAAAAACTCATTTCCGAAAATCAAATTTCGCGTTTTTTGGTCCGTACGTCCATTTTATACCTCTATTTTAGCACGTGACAAAAAAATTGGAAGAAAAATGTCCGGAACCTCGTTTTTTGAGCGCGTGAAAATGCCAGTGAAACCATTTTTGGCCAAAAAGTGGATTTTTTTTCCCATTTTCGGGGGTCGAAAACACCCATTTCCGGAAATGAAATTTCGCGTTTTTTGGTCCGTACGTCCATTTTGTACCTCTATTTTAGCACGTGACAAAAAAAATCGGAAGAAAAATGTCCGGAACCTCATTTTTTGAGCGCGTGAAAATGCCAGTGAAACCAGTTTTGGGCCAAAAAGTGGATTTTTTCCCATTTTCGGGGGTCAAAAAAACCCATTCCCGGAAAAGAAATTTCGCGTTTTTTGGTCTGTACATCTATTTTGTACCTCTATTTTAGCACGTGACAAAAAAAATCGGAAGAAAAATGTCCAGAACCTCATTTTTTGAGCGCGTGAAAATGCCAGTGAAACCAGTTTTGGGCCAAAAAGTAGATTTTTTCCCATTTTCGGGGGTCAAAAAAACCCATTTCCGGAAAAGAAATTTCGCGTTTTTTGGTCTGTACATCTATTTTGTACCTCTATTTTAGCACGTGACAAAACAAATCGGAAGAAAAATGACCGGAACCTCATTTTTTGAGCGCGTGAAAATGCCAGTGAAACCAGTTTTGGGCCAAAAATGGATTTTTTTCCCATTTTCGGGGTTCGAAAAAACCCATTTGCGGAAATGAAATTTTGCGTTTTTGGTCCGTACGTCCATTTTCTACCTCTATTTTAGCACGTGACAAAAAAAATCGGAAGAAAAATGTCCGGAACCTCATTTTTTCAGCGCGTGAAAATGCCAGTGAAACCAGTTTTGGGCCAAAAAGTGGATTTTTTCCCATTTTCGGGGGTCGAAAAAACCCATTTTCGGAAATGAAATTTCGCGTTTTTTGGTCCGTACGTCCATTTTATACCTCTATTTTAGTACGTGACAAAAAAAATCGGAAGAAAAATGTCCGGAACCTCATATTTTGAGCGCGTGAAAATGCCAGTGAAACCAGTTTTGGGCCAAAAAGTTGATTTTTTCCCATTTTCGGGGGTCGAAAAAACCCATTTCCGGAAATGAAATTTCGCATTTTTTGGTCCGTACGTCCATTTTGTACCTCTATTTTAGCACGTGACAAAAAAAATCGGAAACAAATGTCCGGAACCTCGTTTTTTGATCGCGTGAAAATGCCAGTGAAACCAGTTTTGGGACAAAAAGTGGATTTTTTTTCCCATTTTCTGGGGTCGAAAAAACCCATTTCCGGAAATGAAATTTCGCGTTTTTTGGTCTGTACGTCCATTTTGTACCTCTATTTTAGCACGTGACAAAAAAAATCGGAAGAAAAATGTCTGGAACCTCATTTTTTGAGCGCGTGAAGATGCCAGTGAAACCAGTTTTGGGCCAAAAAGTGGATTTTTTCCCATTTTCGGGGGTCGAAAAAACCTATTTCCGGAAATGAAATTTCGTATTTTTTGGTCCGTACGTCCATTCTGTACCTCTATTTTAGCACGTGACAAAAAAAATCGGAAGAAAAATGTCCGGAACCTCATTTTTTGAGCGCGTGAAAATGCCAGTGAAACCAGTTTTGGGCCAAAAAATGGATTTTTTCCCATTTTCTGGGGTCAAAAAAACCCATTTTCGGATATGAAATTTCGCGTTTTTTGGTCCGTACGTCCATTTTGTACCTCTATTTTAGCACGTGACAAAAAAAATCGGAAGAAAAATGTCCGGAACCTCATTTTTTGAGCGCGTGAAAATGCCAGTGAAATCAGTTTTGGGCCAAAAAGTTGATTTTTTCCCATTTTCGGGGGTCGAAAAAACACATTTCCGGAAATGAAATTTCGCGTTTTTTGGTCCGTACGTCCATTTTGTACCTCTATTTTAGCACGTGACAAAAACAATCGGAAGAAAAATGTCCGGAACCTCATTTTTTGAGCGCGTGAAGATGCCAGTGAAACCAGTTTTGGGCCAAAAAGTGGATTTTTTCCCATTTTCGGGGGTCGAAAAAACCCATTTCCGGAAATGAAATTTCGCGTTTTTTGGTCCGTACGTCCATTTTGTACCTCTATTTTATCACGTGACAAAAAAAATCGGAAGAAAAATGTCCGGAACCTCATTTTTTGAGCGCGTGAAAATGCCAGTGAAACCAGTTTTGGGCCAAAAATTGATTTTTTCCCATTTTCTGGGGTCAAAAAAACCCATTTTCGGAAATGAAATTTCGCGTTTTTTGGTCTGTACGTCCATTTTGTACCTCTATTTTAGCACGTGACAAAAAAAATCGGACGAAAAATGTCCGGAACCTCATTTTTTGAGCGCGTGAAAATGCCAGTGAAACCAATTTTGGGCCAAAAAGTTGATTTTTTCCAATTTTCGGGGGTCGAAAAAACCCATTTCCGGAAATGAAATTTCGCGTTTTTTGGTCTGTACGTCCATTTTGTACCTCTATTTTAGCACGTGACAAAAAAAATCGGAATAAAAATGTCCGGAACCTCATTTTTTGAGCGCGTGAAAATGCCAGTGAAACCAGTTTTGGGCCAAAAAGTGGATTTTTTCCCATTTTCGGGGGTCGAAAAAACCCATTTCCGGAAATGAAATTTCGCGTTTTTTCGTCCGTACGTCCATTTTGTACCTCTATTTTATCACGTGACAAAAAAAATCGGATGAAAAATGTCCGGAACCTCATTTTTTGAGTGCGTGAAAATGCCAGTGAAACCAGTTTTGGGCCAAAAAGTGGATTTTTTTTCCATTTTCGGGGATCGAAAAAACAAATTTCCGGAAATGAAATTTTGCGTTTTTTGGTCCGTACGTCCATTTTGTACCTCTATTTTAGCACGTGACAAAAAAAATCGGAAGAAAAATGTTTGGAACCTCATTTTTTGAGCGCGTGAAAATGCTAGTGAAACCAGTTTTCGGCCAAAAAGTGGATTTTTTCCCATTTTCGGAGGTCGGAAAAACCCATTTCCAGAAATGAAATTTTGCGTTTTTTGGTCCGTACGTCAATTTTGTACCTCTATTTTAGCACGTGACAAAAAAAATCGGAAGAAAAAGTCTGTAACCTCATTTTTTGAGCGCGTGAAAATGCCAGTGAAACCAGGTTTGGGCCAAAAAGTTGATTTTTTCCCATTTTCGGGGATCGAAAAAACCCATTTCCGGAAATGAAATTTCGCATTTTTTGGTCCGTACGTCCATTTTGTACCTCTATTTTAGCACGTGGCAAAAACAATTGGAAGAAAAATGTTCGGAACCTCATTTTTTGAGCTCGTGAAAATGCTAGTGAAACCAGTTTTGGGCCAAAAAGTGGATTTTTTTTCCCACTTTCGGGGGTCGAAAAAACCCATTTCCGGAAATGAAATTTCTCGTTTTTTGGTCCGTACGTCCATTTTATACCTCTATTTTAGCACGTGACAAAAACAATCGGAAGAAAATGTCCGGAACCTCCTTTTTTGAGCGCGTGAAAATGCTAGTGAAACCAGTTTTGGGCCAAAAAGTGAATTTTTCCCCATTTTCGGGGGTCGAAAAAACTCATTTTTGAAATTGAAATTTCGCGTTCTTTGGTCCGTGCGTCCATTTTATACCTCTATTTTAGCACGTGACAAAAAAAATTGGAAGAAAAATGTCCGGAACCTCGTTTTTTGAGCGCGTGAAAATGCCAGTGAAACTAGTTTTGGGCCAAAAAGTGGATTTTTTTCCCATTTTCGGGGGTCGAAAACACCCATTTCCGGAAATGAAATTTCGCGTTTTTTGGTCCGTACGTCCATTTTGTACCTCTATTTTAGCACGTGACAAAAAAAATCGGAAGAAAAATGTCCAGAACCTCATTTTTTGAGCGCGTAAAAATGCGAGTGAAACCAGTTTTGGGCCAAAAAGTGGATTTTTTCCCATTTTCGGGGGTCAAAAAAACCCATTTCCGGAAATGAAATTTCGCGTTTTTGGGTCCATACATCCATTTTGTACCTCTATTTTAGCACCTGACAAAAAAAAATCGAAAGAAAAATGTATGGAACCTCGTTTTTTGAGCGCGTGAAAATGCTAGTGAAACCAGTTTTGGGCCAAAAGTGGATTTTTTCCCATTTTCGGGGGTCAAAAAAACCCATCTCCGGAAATGAAATTTCGCGTTTTTTGGTCCGTACGTCCATTTTGAACCTCTATTTTAGCACGTGATAAAAACAAATCGGAAGAAAAATGACCGGAACCTCATTTTTTTGAGCGCGTGAAAATGCCAGTGAAACCAGTTTTGGGCCAAAAATGGTTTTTTTCCCATTTTCGGGGTTCGAAAAAACCCATTTCCGGAAATGAAATTTCACGTTTTTGGTCCGTACGTCCATTTTGTACCTCTATTTTAGCACGTGACAACAAAAATCGGAAGAAAAATGTCCGGAACCTCATTTTTTGAGCGCGTGAAAATGCTAGTGAAACCAGTTTTGGGCCAAAAAATGGATTTTTTTCCCATTTTCGGGGGTCGAAAAAACCCATTTCCGGAAATGAAATTTCACGTTTTTTGGTCCGTACGTCCATTTTGTACCTCTATTTTAGCACGTGACAAAAAAAATCGGAAGAAAAATGTCCGGAACCTCATTTTTTGAGCGCGTGAAAATGCCAGTGAAACCAGTTTTGGGCCAAAAAGTGGGTTTTTTCCCATTTTCGGGGGTCGAAAAAACCCATTTCCGGAAATAAAATTTCGCGTTTTTTGGTCCGTACGTCCATTTTGTACCTCTATTTTAGCACGTGACAAAAACAATCGGAAGAAAAATGTCCGCAACCTCGTTTTTTGAGCGCGTGAAAATGCCAGTGAAGCCAGTTTTGGGCCAAAAAGTGGGTTTTTTCCCATTTTCGGGGGTCGAAAAAACCCATTTTCAGAAAATGAAATTTCTCGTTTTTTGATCCGTACGTCCATTTTATACCTCTATTTTAGCACGTGACAAAAACAATCGGAAGAAAAATGTCCGGAACCTCATTTTTTGAGCGCGTGAAAATGCTAGTGAAACTAGTTTTGGGCCAAAAAGTGGATTTTTCCCCATTTTCGGGGGTCGAAAAAACTCATTTTCGAAAATGAAATTTCGCGTTTTTTGGTCCGTACGTCCATTTTATACCTCTATTTTAGCACGTGACAAAAAAAATTGGAAGAAAAATGTCCGGAACCTCGTTTTTTGAGCGCGTGAAAATGCCAGTGAAACCAGTTTTGGGCCAAAAAGTGGATTTTTTTTCCCATTTTTGGGGGTCGAAAAAACCCATTTTCGGAAATGAAATTTCGCGTTTTTTGGTCCGTACGTCCATTTTGTACCTCTATTTTAGCACAGGACAAAAAATATCGGAAGAAAAATGTCCAGAACCTCATTTTTTGAGCGCGTGAAAATGCCAGTGAAACCAGTTTTGGGCCAAAAAGTGGATTTTTTCCCATTTTCGGGGGTCAAAAAAACCCATTTCCGGAAATGAAATTTCGCGTTTTTTGGTCCGTACATCCATTTTGTACCTCTATTTTAGCACCTGACAAAAAAAATCGAAAGAAAAATGTATGCAACCTCGTTTTTTGAGCGCGTGAAAATGCTAGTGAAACCAGTTTTGGGCCAAAAGTGGATTTTTTCCCATTTTCGGGGGTCAAAAAAACCCATCTCCGGAAATGAAATTTCGCGTTTTTTGGTCCGTACGTCCATTTTGTACCTCTATTTTAGCACGTGATAAAAACAAATCGGAAGAAAAATGACCGGGACCTCATTTTTTGAGCGCGTGAAAATGCCAGTGAAACCAGTTTTGGGCCAAAATTGGTTTTTTTCCCATTTTCGGGGTTCGAAAAAACCCATTTCCGGAAATGAAATTTCGCGTTTTTGGTCCGTACGTCCATTTTGTACCTCTATTTTAGCACGTGACAAAAAAAATCGGAAGAAAAATGTCCGGAACCTCATTTTTTGAGCGCGTGAAAATGCCAGTGAAACCAGTTTTGGGCCAAAAAATGGATTTTTTCCCATTTTCGGGGGTCAAAAAAACCCATTTCCGGAAATGAAATTTCGCGTTTTTTGGTCCGTACGTCCATTTTGTACCTCTATTTTAGCACGTGACAAAAAAAATCGGAAGAAAAATGTCCGGAACCTCCTTTTTTGAGCGCGTGAAAATGCCAGTGAAACCAGTTTTGGGCCAAAAAGTGGATTTTTTCCAATTTTCGGAGGTCGACAAAACCCATTTCCGGAAATAAAATTTCGCGTTTTTTGGTCCGTACGTCCATTTTGTACCTCTATTTTATCACGTGACAAAACAAATCGGAAGAAAAATGTCCGGAACCTCATTTTTTGAGCGCGTGAAAATGCCAGTGAAACCAGTTTTGGGCCAAAAAGTGGATTTTTTCCCATTTTCGGGGGTCGAAAAAACCCATTTCCGGAAATGAAATTTCGCGTTTTCTGGTCCGTACGTCCATTTTGTACCTCTATTTTAGCACGTGACAAAAAAATCGAAAGAAAAATGTCCAGAACCTCGTTTTTTGAGCGCGTGAAAATGCCAGTGAAACCAGTTTTGGGCCAAAAAGTGGATTTTTTCCCATTTTCGGTGGTCAAAAAAACCCATTTCCGGAAATTAAATTTCGCGTTTTTTGGTCCGTACATCCATTTTGTACCTCTATTTTAGCACCTGACAAAAAAAATCAAAAGAAAAATGTCTGGAACCTCATTTTTTGAGCGCGTGAAAGTGCCAGTGAAACCAGTTTTGGGCCAAAAGTGGATTTTTTCCCATTTTCGGGGGTCAAAAAAACCCATTTTCGGAAATGAAATTTCGCATTTTTTGGTCCGTACGTCCATTTTGTACCTCTATTTTAGCACGTGATAAAAAAAATCGGAAGAAAAATGACCGGAACCTCATTTTTTGGAGCGCGTGAAAATGCCAGTGAAACCAGTTTTGGGCCAAAAATGGATTTTTTTCCCATTTTCGGGGTTCGAAAAAACCCATTTCCGGAAATGAAATTTCGCGTTTTTTGGTCCGTACGTCCATTTTGTACCTCTATTTTATCACGTGACAAAAAACAATCGGAAGAAAAATGTCCGGAACCTCATTTTTTGAGCGCGTGAAAATGCTAGTGAAACCAGTTTTGGGCCAAAAAGTGGATTTTTTTTCCCATTTTCGGGGGTCAAAAAAACCCATTTCCGGAAATGAAATTTCGCGTTTTTTGGTCCGTACGTCCATTTTGTACCTCTATTTTAGCACGTGACAAAAAAATCGGAAGAAAAATCTCCGGAACCTCATTGTTTGAGCGCGTGAAAATGCCAGTGAAACCAGTTTTGGGCCAAAAAGTGGATTTTTTCCCATTTTCGGGGGTCGAAAAAACCAATTTCCGGAAATGAAATTTCACGTTTTTTGGTCCGTACGTCCATTTTGTACCTCTATTTTAGCACGTGACAAAAAAAATCGGAAAAAAATGTCCGGAACCTCGTTTTTTGAGCGCGTGAAAATGCCAGTGAAACCAGTTTTGGGCCAAAAAGTGGATTTTTTCCCATTTTCGGGGGTCCAAAAAACCAATTTTCGGAAATGAAATTTCGCGTTTTTTGGTCCGTACGTCCATTTTGTACCTCTATTTTAGCACGTGACAAAAAAATCGAAAGAACAATGTCTGGAACCTCGTTTTTTGAGCGCGTGAAAATGCTAGTGAAACCAGTTTTGGACCAAAAATTGGATTTTTTCCCATTTTCGGTGGTCGAAAAAACCCATTTCCGGAAATGAAATTTCACTTTTTTTGGTTCGTATTCCTGTTGAGGTCAGACTTTTCTTGAAAGAGAAAATGCTTACTCAATATGGATCAGTTTCTGATGCTATGGGACAAGGCCAATCACACATTGTTCCTGACCCAAGTATCCAACCCAAACACTCTAAACATTCTTCAGCCACCTCTAATGTCTCTCAAAAGACTATAGTTGTAAAAACAAAGAAATCAGCTAGATCTGATGTGTCTGGAAGAAAATCAGGATCAAAGAATTTCTCATCTACACCACTCACTAAACAGAAGAAACAAGGGGGTGTATAAGGGGTCCTAGTGAAGAATGCTGATAAGGTTGAGGAGGTTGCTGTTAAGAGAAAATTGATTTTGGGAGATGATTCTGATTCTGAGGATGATATGCCACTATCCTCCAAGTTTAAAATAAACAAGGAAGTTGTTGATACTGCTAGTAAAGTTGTGGCACCATCTGCTAAACCACAGAAGAAAAAGAAGTTAATAAAAAACAGGTATCATATTCTTTTAAAGAAGCAGGATACTGATGTTCAGGACACTTCTAATCCTGATGTGTCGTTAAATCCTGATGCTCAAGCTAATCCTAACATTGGTCTTCCTGATGAACAAAACAAGATTGTTTTAATCTCTGATTCTCCAGCCTCTCCAGCTAAGAAGTTTATAGAAATTTCATAGGAGAAGGTTGCTGAGACTGCTTCCAAGCTTGGGTTTTCACCTCCATTGCATAAGAAGAGGAAGGCAGAAGAGATAGTTTTTAAGAGACAAAAGAAACTGAAGGATCTGGCCCACAAGAACCTGAACCTCAAAGCAGCTACTGAAGATCCTGCCACACAAGAACCACTTACTCAAAGTGTGAGTGAAGGCACAGCTGAAGGAATGGTCCCACAAGAACCATTTTCTCAAAGGGAGAATGAAGACATTTACATTCCTGCCCCACAAGAACCATTCTCTCAAAGTGAGGATGCAGGCAAATCAGCTTTCTTTCTTCCTTGGCCAAAAGTTTGATGAAATGGGGGGTGGGGGGCTGCTCCGTTTTGGTTGTAGGTTAGCTTTGTTTAGTTTTTTTTTATAAAATAAAGTGTGGTTGATGACAATATATTTGTTTACCAAAGTGCAAGTAAACCCCTCATCTTTGGATAAGTTTACAAAACTTCATCAATACACTTCCTCCACAAATATCTTTCCTTAATTCCTTTCTTTTATTTTAATACAAAAGCGCTCTCGAAGCTCTATAAATTGACTCTTGAATTCTTGCTTTCGTTTATGATTTTTGACTGTGTGATAAGTAACTGTTTATTATTCCAAAACTTCTGTTGAAATAAGGGATCAATCGGAGACTAAAATATTTCACTATTCATCTTGGGATACTATTCATCGTGGCTTTTGGTTCTCTCGAAAACAATTCGAATTATTTTCTAAAAGAGCGAATAAAAACCCGACGCGATTCTCGCTGTGGACAGTAACTATTCAATATTCAGCAAAACAATCGAATACTTAACTAAAATGGTTCGAGCATTAATCTTGGAACATAAATGAGATTTACATACACTTAAATATATCGTATATCGATAATACGGTTACAGACTTCTGTGAAATATTTCTCAAATTCTGAATTTTCGAAATCTAACGTGATTTACATTCACTCATTTGCATTTTATAATAATAATTTAGCTTTGGAACTTCAGTTTTCCAACACGTACATAGTGTGGTTTGAAAAAAAAAATCCCCGAACGCATTTTTACTATTCATCAAGGTCTTTTTAAAATGTTCAAAATTTTGGGTTATTACACTTTCACACACAGAGTTTCGTGTTGTTTCCAAAATCAGTGATAATACATTCACCCGCTCGGTATTATTTTTCGTTAGCCCTCATATCTAATAGTAAATTTACATATGATTTCAATAGTGTGTTGATATTTTAATTAAAGAAAAATAAGTAAACTTGATAAATATAAAATTACAGAAAACAATCATTATTACATATTTTTGTTTAGAATGTAGGTGAAACAAGTTAAAGACAATAAAGTTAGGAATACATGTGTGCAGTGTGTTAAACAAAGGATAAATACTAACTTGTGGCGATTGATTTAAACAGTTAAAAAGAATTTAAACATTTACAATATCATGAAAAAGGATTATTCATTCATTTGATGATTAATTTAGAATTTTTAATTTGATTAATTTATATAATATTATAATTATTTATTTTTTTATTTTTTAAATTATGAAACTGATTCATATATTTTAAGAGTAAAGTACATTGTGTGTATCTACACTTCAGCTGTCAGACCACTTGTAATACTCACATTCATAAACTTTCACTTGCCATACTACATTTTCAAAAAATTTAAAAATGTGTGTACTACCGTCAACTGTGGCAAACTCTGTTAGTTTGTACAAGGGCATTTCAATCTTTTCCACCTGACTTTCCCCCAAATCAGCACAATAAAACATAATTGCAATGAATTAAAAAATCAAAATAAATCATTTAGAAATATTAATATTTATTTTATTTAAAAACATACTTTGCAAAATAATTTTTAATTTTTTTTAAAAAATATTCTAAGTTCACTGCAAAGCAGAGTTTAGTAAACTAGTTCAAATTTATTCGAAATAACAGAAAAGTAATGCGTTGACCAAAGTATAGATCAGTTTCGATGGTAAGACTGAAAGAGAGCACGGGATGCAATACAACTGGTTTGTATTTTTTGTAGAATGTCATATGCCAATTTTGTAGTGATACCGGTGTTAGTCTGTGCCTCTACCCTATATTATTACTCGATGTATAGTAGCTTCCACCCACATACAGTGTATATGTCTAGCAGCATCACTGAGAAGTTCGGTGTCAAGATTGAAAAGGATCCTCCTCAATCTAAGCTTGCTCACCTAGGTGTTGAATCCTGGCCAAAGTATGTTCTCAATCAATTGCTCTATATTGTTATATATTCATAATTATAATTACTTCTTAATAAAATTTCTTTAGTCGAGAGACTAGTAAAATTCCATCCAATACGAACACACGACGAACTAAGTTATATGTTTAAACTTTAAATAGATCAGAAGCAACAGAGAGAAAGGGGAACTTAAAGTTCAAAGCTGAATGTTGCTATAGATCTTCAATAGGAAGCATTCGTCGAAAAGTAGTTACGAACACAGCGGGCAATTAAGACTATGATGTAGGATTATTATTTTTTGTGTTAGGGGTACGATTTCCGTACATAAATTGCATCAAAGAAGAGATATATAAATTAAGATTATGATATAGGATTTTATATATTTAAGATATATAAAACCCTACATAGTTAGACACCCTGGTAAGGAAGAGCATTCTGGTAAATGGTGATATATAAATTTTAAAATTTTAAAATTTCCATCTATTAAGGAAGAGCATTCTGGTAAATGGTGGTCAGTGATGACACTGATGATTGGTACCTGTCATGATTATCGACCGGTCACTGGTCCTGAACTTTAATTTCAAAATTAAAACCCCAAACTCGACTCCTGTTACATAAAAATGTTCTATGACTGACTGAAAGAAGTTGAATATGGGCTAAAGAAGGTCCATCTTTCAGCTCACATGGCAACAAACATAGACATCTTGGACAATTTTTTTGTATATGATAAGTTGTTAGTTATTTTTTTGTACTCCCCTGATTTGAATATTGTACACCAGGCAACTGATTATTTTTTACTTTAGATGAAATCTGTGTGGTTAACAAAAAGTTTCTTTTAGTTTCAATCTGATTAAACTTTCCCAGGATCATAGTGTATATATTAACCTGGAACTAACGTTAAAAAATACACATTATATGTGTGCTCGTTCGTAAGTGTAGAGTTTCAATCATCCTACATTTTAGGCAAGGCTGAGTCTGTATGCATTATCATCGGTCCTCTACTCTCTGCTAGTCTGCTTCTTCCTTTCTATACTTTCTTTTATCTAATTTCTTTATATTCTTCTTTTTATAGGTAGATAGGTAGGTAGAACGTAAACAAAATGACCAGCAAAGTGATACCAAAATATAGCTACGAATATGGGGTAATTTACTATAAATTAGATATTGCACTTTAACAGCATCTATCGCTCTCTTAAGTTGCACGTTGTCCAGGTTAGTTGACCTATCCGTAATTAAAATTTCATCACCTGATTCCTGTTTAATCTTAAGCCACTTGCTATGTTTGGATGACATTGGAATCATTTGCTCTAAAAGAGATGAAGAATTTGATGAGAATATCAAAAAGGGTTAAGGATGAGAAATGGGGTGGATTAGATATGCATATCCAAGAAGTCCACGTGTGTCTCTGTGTCAGCTGCTAGATAAACCTCAGTTAGAGTATATATAACTCTTCCATTAGTCGTGGATTTTTATGTAATTGAAGTCAATCTCAGGGTTTTGAATTTGAAATTACAAGTTTATAGACCAAATCGAAAAAGTAGATAAAGTTTATATGTCAATGTATGTGTTTTGCTGATAAAGGCAATTAGGGGGTAGAAGAAACTTGCATGTGTCAAATATATAATTATACATTTCTATTAAAAATTGCTTACGATGTTTGCTCTTATGTTCCATTATCTTAGCAATCGAGTCATTTCATGCCACGTTCTTTAATGAATATATGTCAACTATATTTCCATTGATGATAATAGGTGGGGATGTTCGCCAAGCAAATTTCCATGGACATTTACTACCACAGAGACAATGTTTCTTCTGGAGGGGAAAGTGAAGGTGTACTGTGATGGACATGATGAATTCTTTGAAATAGAAGCTGGTGATTTGGTCAAGTTTCCAAAAGGAATGAAGGTCATTTGGGATGTCACCGAAGCTGTAAACAAGCATTACAAGGTAGAAAAGTGAGATAATTTTTATAACCTTGCCCACGGTTCAAAGAAACCTGCTAGTGTGCCTGACTTTATAGTTTTGACATATTTCTTTGCATGTGCCTCCTAGCTTTTGTAATAAGAAAACTGCCATTGACTTCTTGTTTAGGTTTGGAGTTTGGACAGTGGTGATAGCATTCATCTACTATCAATACTATCAATGCTAGACGAAATATTAAAAGTTTGGTTGGTTGGTACGGTATTTTACTTAATTGCCCTTAATTGTACTTTGTGTTTTTACTTAATTAACCTTGCTTATTTATAGAAATATATTATTAAATAATAATATTACTTATTTATAACCAATTACATTTTTCACCTAAAATACATTATTTTTTCTATTTTTTCTAACAAATTCACCTACTTTTTCAAATATATCACGCACAATTACCTTTTTTTTACTAAAACATGTTAGTTTTTCTATTTTTTCTTACTAAAACCCCTCATTTTCCAAAAATATCACGGACAAACCTTTAGTTATTTATTTTTAAACCTATTTTAATATTATAATTATTTTTTAAAAGTTTACCTATTTTAACATGTCTACTTATTTTTCTTAACAAATGCAATTATTAAAAATATTAAAATATAAATAATCAATTAACTTTTCAGCTAAAACACATTATATATTTTTTTCTAACAAAATCCCTCCTTTTCTAAATATATCACGGGAAATTGCCTTTTACAATTTACTTTTTCTATTTTTCTCACCAAAATCCATTATTTTTCCAAAAATATCACAGGAAAAAGGAAATCTTTTACTTATTTATTTTAAAATGTATTTAAATACTTTTAATTATTAAATTTTAAAATCTCATTTTCCAAAAATATCACGATCATTTACCTTTTTAAACTAAATATATGTTACATTTTTTTATTTTTTCTTACTAAAACCTCATTTTCCAAAAATATAACGGGCAAACCCGTACTTTTTTATTTTAAAATTTGTTTTAATGTTTTTAATTAATTAAAAGTGTTTAGCTATTTTAACATTCCTACTTATTTTTTGCACAATTACAATTAATAAAATATTAAAAAAATAACAATTAACAATCCGTGCATCGCACGGGTTTTAAGCTAGTATTATATAATAGACGAAATATTAAAAGTTTGGTCGGTACATTGTGATTTTACTTAATTGCCCTTACTTAACTATAGGGTTAAATGGCATTTAGGTCACTAAACTGACCAGTAACTTTCAATTGGGTCATCGAACTGAAAAAGCTTTCAATCAGGTCACTAAACACAGTAACGTTTTCATTGTAATCACTAAACACATAAAAAATTTCACGAGCGTTAAGTCTCGTTGACTTTTTCCGGTGGACATTCTCCGTGTTCTTCATGAGTGTATGTGGGATGAGTGTACGTGAGAATTTTCTATAAAACCTAAGTGAGATATTTTATAAAGAAGTAAAACCTAATTGAAAGAGTGTATAAAGATGGGAAATGGGTAATAGAATTGGGGAATTTGGGTAACAATCATGTCGGATCCTTGTCACTTTGGACAAAGATTAGCTATGTCAGCTTGATTACTCATCTTTCC
The DNA here is from genome assembly GCA_030848705.1 of Heracleum sosnowskyi. NCBI lineage: Eukaryota > Viridiplantae > Streptophyta > Magnoliopsida > Apiales > Apiaceae > Heracleum > Heracleum sosnowskyi. The sequence goes on from JAUIZM010000031.1 coordinate 322,323, forward strand.
GTCCGTTTTTTAACGTCTGTTACGGTTAGTGACCTGATTGAAAATTTTAAATTGACTTATGACCTGATTGAAAGCTTTTTCAGTTCGATGACCCAATTAAAAATTACTAGTCAGTTTGGTGACCTAAATGTCATTTAACCCCTTAACTATATTTCGTGTTTTTACTTAATTAACCTTACTTATTTATAGAAATATATTATTAAATAATAATATTACCTATTTATAACCAATTACCTTTTTCCCCTAAAATACATTATTTTTTCTAACAAATTCCCCTACTTTTTCAAACATATCACGGACAATTACCTTTTTTAACTAAAATATGTTAGTTTTTCTATTTTTCCTTACTAAAACCCTCATTTTCCAAAAATATCACGGACAAGCCTTTAGTTATTTATTTTTAAACCTATAATATTATAATTATTTTTTAAAAGTTTACCTATTTTAACATGTATACTTATTTTTCTTAACAAATGTAATCACTAAGAATATTAAAATACAAATAATCAAATACATATTTATAACCAATTATCTTTTCAGCTAAACCACATTATAGATTTTTTTCTAACAAAGTCCCTCCTTTTCTAAATATATCACGGGAAATTGTCTTTTTCAATTTACTTTTTCTATTTTTCTCACTAAAATTCATTTTTTTTCCAAAAATATCACAGAAAACCATTTACTTATTTATTTTAAAACGTATTTAAATACTTTTAATTATTAAATTTTAAAAGCTCATTTTCCAAAAATAACACGGGCATTTACCTTTTTAAACTAAATATATGTTACATTTTTTATTTTTTTTCTTACTAAAACCCCTCATTTTCCAAATATATAACGAGCAAACTCTTACTTATTTATTTTAAAATTTGTTTTAATGTTTTTAATTAATTAAAAGTATTTAGCTATTTTAACATGTCTACTTATTTTTTTAACAAATACAATTAATAAAATATTAAAAATATAATAATAAAAAAAACAATTAACCGTGTATCGCACGGGTTTTAAGCTAGTATTATTAAACCCCAAACATAGAAATTTTGATTTTCGGTTTTAGGTCATTTATTTTATTTAATAAATAATAAAATAATATAAAAATAGTAAATAGCTGATTGTTTTTATTATTAAAAGACTTTTTTTACAAAATCTATTCATTTTCCAAAAATATCACGTACAATGAATATACTTATATTAAAGGAGAAGACGAGGGTGGAATGCTTCAATGTATTTTTCTAATTTTCTCAAAATTTTGAATTATTAATATTAAATATTCGAAAATTTCTCAATTGCCTTTAAAATATTTATTAATTGGGGAAACTAAATATACAATTTTATTATTCTTGCATTTAAAATCTTTATTAATGGAGGAAACTAAGAATATAATTTTAATATTCTCCTAAATTTTTTATTAGAAAATATCTCAGTTGCCTTTTAAATCTTTACTTATGGATGAAATTAAATATACATTTTTAATATTCTTGCCTTTAAAATCTTTACCAATATAAAAAACTAAATATATTATCTTAATATTTTTCTAAATTTATTAGATAAATTGTCAATTGTTTTCTTAATATTTTCTAACGGAGGAAACTAAATATACTATGTTAATATTTTCCTAAATATTCTCAACTAATCCAATATATTTACTAATTTCTTTCAAAGAAGAAAGCTAAATATGTTATATTTACATTATTTACTAATTTCTTCCTACTGACAATCTTAATAACTTTATATTTTCCTACACTTTCTTTTTAAATCAAATTACTATCTTAATATTCTCCTAAAATTTATTTTCAAGTCAAATTACTTGATTTTCTCTTTAACTTTCTCTCGAACTCAAATACCAAAGTTACTATCTTAATATATATTCTATTTTTTTTTTCAAAGTTCTAAAATTTATTTTGAAATCAGATTATCATCTTACTATTCTCCTAAAAACAATTATAAATTATGTTCTAATAATATTTTTTTGTAAAAAAACTCACTTTTAATTCATTTATATGTTTTACATATATATAGAGTCTGAAATAGAGACAACTTTTGTTGGAGTGACATCAGAAGTACCAACGTCAGGATTAGCGTGAGCATCAGGATTTGACTGCTCATCAGGAATTGATAGATCCTGACCATCAGTAGTCTGTGTCTCCAAAGGAATATGATAGCTGATTTTAGATAATTTCCTTTTCTTCTGTGGCTTAGATGATGGTGCCACATCTTCAATAGCAGTATCAGCAACTTCCTTGATTATCTTAAATTTAGAGGAGATGAGCATATCATCCTCAGAATCAGTTTCATCTCTTAAAATCAACTTTCTTTTTACTTGAACATCCTCAACTCCCTTGACAGTAACAATCTTAGCATCCTTCTTTACCAGGACCCCTTGTACACCCCCTTGTTTCTTCTTTTTGGTGAGTGATGTAGAGGAGAAATCCTTTGATCCTGAATGTCTTCCAGACACAGAAGATCTAGCTGATTTCTTAGATTTTACAACTAAAGTCTTTTGGGAGACAATAGAGGTGGAAGATGGTTGTTTTGACTGTTTGGGTTGGATGATTGGGTCAGGAACAAGGTGTGATTGGCCTTGCCCCATAGGATCAGAGACTAAACCATAACAAGTAGGCATTTTTTGATGTAAGAAAAACCTGACCTCATCAGGAATAAAGGCATTGCCTATAAAACCATTTGCCTTATCACAATTGACTAAGGACTTCAAGTTGTTCTCTGTAATTCTACAAATAGGTAGAACCACATCATCCTCAAAAGTAACACCAGGACATAAGTGATTGAATATTAATTGGAAAAATCTAAAAAAACAGACATAGCCTAATTTATCAGCTTTTTTATCACTTAAAGCTTTCAACACAAAACTACCATAATCAAAAACTTTAGAGTAGATAAGAGAGTACCCAATCTTGAGTGATCCTGATGGCAGAGTATCAAAATTAGATGTCTTATTCAGAAAGCATCTGCTGAGTGTGTCAAAGAAATAATTCCACTCCTTTTGAGCTTAGTCCTAAAGAGGCTGCCATACCTCTTTACCTCACCATTGTATCCCACTTTTTTGACAAACTCAAAAATGATAGAGTCCGAATCATTATCAGGAATTTGGTCACCCAGAATCGGCAAATTCAGTGCCTCTTCAACAATAGCAGGCGTGACATGATGAGTTACTCCATTGCATTCAAATTGCATCAAAATAGTTCTTGTAGAGCTTTTACTGAAAACAACTGTGTTCCAGACCTGCATCACAGACTTAAGAGAAACACTCGCAAGCTCTGTTAAAGCATACTGCAATGAGCTTGAAGTAAGAAAATCCTGGATTATATGGAACTCTGTAGGCAATTCCTGATGATCTAGAATAGCTACAAAATTATTAGTGGCAAAAGTAACACCACTAATCACAGTCTGTTTGTTCATGAATGATGAAGACGCCATTAAAACAATATATAAAGCTTGAGAATTGAGATTTAGAAAATAGGGTTCTTAAGCACAGAGAGAGAAAGAAGATGAAAAACTGATGATGAGAGAGTAATCAGAAATTTAGAAAATCAAATGTATTTTGTTAAAACAAAATATTACTCTCAATGACAGGTGTTAAAATATAATTTGTGCAAAAATGATTAGTGGACATATTACGTGCGTAATTAACCATAACTTGTTAGATATAATTACTGATGTTTGTTTATCAGTGTTTAAAGTACCAGGAAACTATCAGAGTTTAGCTGGAGGACCAGTCAGAGTTTATTAAAGTCTAATGGTCAGAGTTTGCTTAGCTGTCAGTTCAAAGACAATGAAGATTCTAGAAGCGATATTCTTTGAAAATGGAAAGAAGCAAAGAGATATCGAGATGGCTAAGGAAACGGAACAGAAGACAGAAGCAATTCTTAATTGATTCTGATTGTATAGCTAATTTATAGGAATATCAATTAATGATTGTATGTAGATGTGTACTATATAAACACAGATAGGTTAACCCTAAAAGGGATGCGAATACGTGAAAACATTATTCTTGTAACCTAGCAGCTCTCTGTGATATTTTACATCACTGAGAGAGGAGTTTTTAATTCCATTCAGTTTATTGTTTATAAACAATGTTCTTATTGTTATTCTCATACTTATATTTGATTATATATTGTGTATTCGGCCTAACAATTGGTATCAGAGCCAAGGCTGTTTAATATATACAGTTTATTGATCCAAACACAAGTATAATCATGACTGAAAACTCCCAGGCAGGTTCTAATGCAGGTTCTAATGCTCAAAAGGTTCAACCTGCTTCTGTAAGTCGATATGAGTCAATCAGGGTTCCAATTCTCAAACCAGTGGAATATCCAATATGGAAGGTTAAGATGACCATGTTTCTAGAAGCCACAGATCCAGAATATCTTGATAGAATCAATGATGGTCCTCACATGCCAACAAAATTGTCTCCTGTTGTTGCTGGTCAAGAACAAAATACTGTTCCAAAAGAGAAGAAAGACTTGACTCCTGAAGACATCTCATCAATTGCAAAGGATGCAAAAGTTAGACATCTTCTCCATAGTGCTCTAGATAATGTCATGTCTAACATAGTTATTGGCTGCAAAACTGCCAAAGAAATCTGGGATGCTTTAGAAGTCAGGTGTTAAGGAACAAGTGCTATAAAGAATAACATGAAGACTATTCTTACACAGGAGTATGAACACTTTGACTCAAGATCTGATGAAACTTTGACTGATACATATGACAGATTCTGTAAACTGTTGAATGATTTGTCTCTGGTTGATAAAGAATATGATCTTGAAGAGTCAAATCTAAAGTTTCTACTATCTCTACCTGAAAGATGGGATTTAAAGGCAACAACAATAAGAGATAATTATGATCTTGCAGAAACAGATCTTGATGAAATCTATGGGTTGCTTAAAACTCATGAACTTGAGATAGAACAAAGAAACAAAAGATCTGGAAAGAAGACAAAATCTGTTGCTCTCAAAGTTGAAGAAAAACTCATGAAGAAAGAAACATCAAAGAAGAAAGCTAAGGGAAAAGCTTTGGTCATAAACTCTGAAAATGAGTCATCAAACTCTGATGATGACTCAAACACTGATGCTTCTTCTAAATCTGAGGATGATGAAGAACAAATGATGCAAATGGCTGCTTTGATGGTAAAAACTTTCAAGAAAATGGGTTTCAAGAACTTCAAGAAAGGTAGAAGATTCTCTAAGGTTCATGCAATCCAAGCTTGGTGATCAAGATGAAGAAGAGAAGATCTTTTACAGAAGGCTACAGGTCCAGATTGAGGAGAACAACTCTAGGAGAGGGAAGAAGACTATGCCTCAAAGAAGACCAAGATGAATCATTTGCTCAGTCTAGAGGAGCACATTTGGGCATTAGTCTTGTAAGTCTTGTTTATGTCTAAAACTTTATGAAGCTCAATGCAATTTTTACTTTTATTCATGGGTAATATGTCTGAGTGTTTTTGTTATCATCAAGGCTCTTGATTTATGGCTGTTATTCTATCAGTCATAAATTGGGGGAGATTGTTAGGAATATGTTGATTCTTGATGATAATTGTAAAAACACTTAGTAGATTTTGTATTAAGTTATTTTGTAACTGTCAACGAAATGGCATGCTTTGCAGTGTTTCGTTGACAGGAAGCTCATCAACGGAATGAGTGTTGTAGCAATTGCACTGTACAATACTTCACAGTTTGATATGCATTTGATGTATGTATTAGATAGGTTTCCTAAGTCATGTTGACTAAGTACTAGATAGGCAAAATAGGTTGGTTAATTGTAAGTATATCATGCCTTGTAATTTTGCCTAAGTGAAGACATGTCAACGGTATGAAGATTACTCTATCAACGGAACAAGGATACACCATCAACGGAATGAAGTTTACTCATCAACGAAATGAAGTTTACTCATCAACGAAATGGAGAATAAAGCTATCAACGAAACACATCTCCCTGCTATCAACGAATCATTATTGCTTTTCTGAATAGTTGACAAAGTGATAGTGACAGTTTACTGAACAGATCTAAAGGTGATGTGGAAGTGTACTTTGCATTGGAAACCATTAAAATGGACATGGGGAATAAGGAAACATCCCAGTTTCCAATTGGGCTCTTGGGAGTGATCATAATAAGCATGAAGACAAAAGCAAGGATCTCCAAGGACCACTGGACAAAGGGATGAAAAGCAAACTATTGGCGGTTATCTTTAGTGTACTTTAGAGTAGCCAAAAATAGTATTGTAAACTTGGGAATATATAACCAAGTGTAGCAGTTAGAAAGAAAGTAAGAGAAGAAAAACAAATAGTTTGTATTAGCTATCTTTGAGAGCATTCTTCTCTACAACTCTGTAACTGAGCAGCTGTGTACTTTTGTATCACAGATTATTTCCGCAATAAAAACACTTCAGTTGGATCATCAAACAATCCAACTGAATTATTGATATCTTGTGTTTTTGTTTATTCAGTTCAGTTTTATTTTATCATTGTTTTAAGTTTAAGAAAATATCAAGAATTGTATTCAACCCCCCCCCCCCTTCTACAATTCTGTTAGGTCATTTGGGAATAACAAGGACTGCTATTATTAAACATTAATTATATTTCTAGAAAGTATTAATTACATGGAAATGATTTGAGGAATGTTATTTGAATATTACCTCATTCGAATGTTATTACTTGGAAATGATTTGGTAATTGGCTTATAAGCTAGATATGGGATATCAGTTATAAGCCAGGTTTTTATAAAGGCCCTAGGTTAAGGGCGTATGATATTTCTTTAGATCAGAAGTAATTATAATTCTGTATATGTTAAAGGTTATTTTCCGATAAAGATATCGGGTACTGTTATTCGAGGATTAATTATTTACTTAAAGTATATTATTTATGAATATTCATTTGAGGATTATTGACTTAAAGATTATTAGTGTGAATATTCATTTAAGGATTATTTATTTATTGAATATTACTTTTGAATATTTATTTGAGATTTAATTGTTTAATGAATATTATTTTGAATATTCAATTGAGATTAATTAGTTAATGAATATTATTTTCGAATATCCAAATGAGGTTTATTAATTAAGGAATATTATTTTTGAATATTCATTTGAAGATTAATTATTTATTTAATGAATATTATTGTAAATATTCATTTGAGGATTATTTATTTAATGAATATTATTTTCAAATATTCATTTGAGGATTACTTACTTAATGAATATTATTTTCAAATATTCATTTAAGATTTACTTATTTAATAAATATTATTAAGTATTTGTATATCAAAAGAGGTTCCCAAAACAATGTTTTTCCCATTTAAATCTGTCTTTTAAAGAGGATTTAAATACTCGCTCAACTATCAAAAATATGGGAAACCTGATTTAAGTGACTACTACTCTTTTTAAACTCTCAATTCAAAAACTGTCAAGGGACAGATATTTTCTTGGAGCGATTTAATTGCTGCCAGTCTAATGTTGGGTTACCACCTCAATGATCGAGGGGTAAATTCATGGAACAAGTCGATATCCATTAACAAGCATAGCTTGGGAAATATTGGAGAATCTTCCTTTCCAACCTAGATATAACTACTTAGTGGAGTCGTATCAACAAGTGTTACACTTGGGGAAAGGAGGACGATCTTTACGTTTCAGAGTCATGGATTTCATCTGAACTAGGAGTGGTGTAAGTGGTCAAGTTGCGTGGGCCCATCTAACTTTTAATTGCCCCAAATGGGCGGGAGGTCATAGTAAGGCGGTAGACAATGTCAGGCCGTCGTGATACTTCCATCTACATGTAGAAAACTATTTGAGCGGTGCGACCTGCTACTGATCATAGTAAGGTTAGGCACAGCGGACGCGGTAGCAACTCCAGTATTAGTTCATCATCCAATTTGGATATTTCCTGCAACATGTATTGGGGTGAAGAACCAACCATGTTGGCAGGGGGTTGAAAAGTGTTTGGAAATGAAGTGACAATAAATTTGTGCAACTCCATCTTTTACTTTTGAGTTATGACTCTGATAAAACCTGATTAAAGATATATATGCATAAGTGGAGTTTGGGTTACGGAAATATTATATTAATTTTCCTCGTAACTTCATCGTTTATATTATACTAGTTTCTTATCCGCTTAAAGCATATCATATGACTCTGTGGATACCCTACATAACATGAGTTATGGTAAGGGAGTTGCTTATATTGAATTTTCCTTATAACTTCATCTTTTAAGTTATATGTTGATATTCTGCTTATATAGCAGATAATTTTTGGAAAGGTTATATTTGGTTTATTTTGAAACCTCATCTTGTATACAAGAACTTTGTTCATAATATAGCAAAAGAGTTGCAGAAATATTATGAAATGATATTTGAATTACAATAAAGGTACTATTTTTGGAATATCTTCCGATAAGGAAATAATTTCAGTATCGAGATATTTTGACAAATTATTGTCTTATACCCGCTTTATTCTGGGTTGAGTTAAAGGCAGAATTATGCCATACTTTCATTACCTTGCTGAGCTATCGCTCACTCTTGCTATTGTTTTATATATATTATATAGCAGCGAAGCAGGATGCCAATGGGACGGCACATACCCCGCAAGGCGTTTCCACAAACAGTTTCTAGCAGTGATCCCGAGAATAGTACGAACCAATCGAATCAGGCTACAGCTTTTGGTATTCAACTTATGTATAGATATGAATGGTATGAGAGGATTGTGAGCATCAGAAGGCTAAGTTGGTAATGTAACCTTACTTAGAAATTGTATCCGTGACAGATTCAAAGACATTTGGGTATTGTAATAAAGATTATTTATTCCGTAGTTGTTGTATTGTGTCGTTTCTGAGACTCTAACCTATGTGTGTGTGTGAGACATATATTGTGGGGTCATGAGCAGGTGAATTATGCACGGTGTGAGTAATACAGATAAGGCAAGGAGTAAATGGATCGTGACTACTCTAAATCCCTGACCCCGGATTTGGGGCTGTTACACTAAAGTTCTTGAATTTTTTGGCCATGTAAGCCATAGTAGGATTGTCCATGCTTTCCAGTTCCTCCATTGTGTAGAAGTCTTCATCTTCCACATCCTTGAGTTGTAGTACTACTTTCTCATCATCTTCAACAACCTCTTCTATCTTCAAGGATTGTACAGGGGTTGGTTGTGTGATTTGTAGTACTTCACTTGGTTGTGTGATCCTTGGCACTTGTGCTACTAGGGCACTTGACATATTGGCCATCTTGTTCCTTGTTCCACTCTGTATGGCTCTCTTTTGAAAGAGTTCAAGTTCATACGATTTCAGAATGCCATAAAGTGTCTCAAAGGTTATATTGTTGAGATCTCTTCTTTCTCGTATGGCTGTTGTCTTGTGTTCAAGGTGATCAGGTAGTGTAAGCAGGAACTTGACATTTAATTCTTTCCTGTCATAGTACTTTCCATGTATCTGTAGTTCAGTTAAGAGCTTACTGAACCTTTCAAACATGGAAGTTAAGTCTTCACCAGGCTTGGCCATGAATGCCTCATATTGTGATATCAGTATTTGCCTTTGATTGCCCTTAACTTCTTCACTTCCTTCACATAGTAAAGCTAACCTGATCCACATCTCCTTGGCAGATGTGCAGCTTATCACACTTCCACACATGGCTTTATCCAACGTGAGAGAATCGAGCAAGATGAGTTGCAAGTGATCATCTAGCACCATTTTCTCCTTCTCAGGTTCCAAAAATTCAGAGGGATCTTTGGGAACCCAATGTGCAGGAATGACTTCACCATTTACTTTTGTGGCTTCAATTTCCTTCCTTGGAATGAAAGGACCATTCTCGAGAATACCTGGGTATAGTGGATTCGCAGCTTTGATAAACAATAAGATCTTTCTTTTCCAAATGTTGTAGTTCTCTTTATCAAAAGCTGGGATCTTGATACTGTTTGATTTCTGCATTGTCGTCGTGATCTCAGATATGTATGTTAATCTGTTTGCTCTGATACCAGTTGTTGGTCCTCGTGTATTGCAGAAGGGGAGGGATGAATGCAATACTGATAAAATTCAATCTCAGTTTCAACAACCAAAACTAAGATTTAATGTTATCAATAATATGTATGCATTCACAAACAGTATAATCGAGAAGACAGGATTCACAAAATAAATGTTTTATTTATTTTGCAAAGTGTTGCTACAACCTCAAGAGAGAATTCTTGAGCTTCGGTTTTTCTTCAAGACACTTGCTTGTCCTTTTTTTTCTATCCCTAGAATGAATTGATAGTCTAAGTATAAGACTAATCCTATCACTATCAACACGGGTCTGTGAAGCTGCTGTCATTATCAAGTGGCAGCTTCTTACAAAGTGTCTACCCATGTGACTTTCCTAAATTGCTAACAATGTCAGATATACATTACAAAGAAAGAAACCTAGATTTATTCTATTTCTAGCTAAAACAATTCAGCAAATATAGACTTGACCTTGCTCTTGAATTGATTCGCTTTTGTTTGTAGTGCTTGAAGCTTCTGTCGTAGTCTTGCAGACTTGGTGCAGCTTAGGGATACTGCAACACGCCTGTTTCTTGAACATTGAAACTGTCACGGGATTTGACTGAGAAAGATACCTAGAAAAAGGATCTTTCTCGAGATAGTTACTTTTCCTGCAAAGCTTGCTGTCACAGGAATGTGCTTTTGGTGACAGTAGGAGTTCCCCGCATAGTGTGCTGTCGAGGGCTAAAGTTGTTGTCGCGTAGTCTTCCGCCAATGTTGCTGTCAGAGTGAATATGCTGTCTTGACTTGCAACATTCTGTCTTCTTGTAATCTTACTGTCAATGCTTATGACAGTAACCTTTATTCATGTTGTCATCTAATATGCATTCTTTGAGGCTTGAACACAGAAAGTGAACTTCTTCCAAATTACACAATTAAAATAACATTGCATACTGATTACAAGAACATACTTTGGCTGTGACAGTATGTTCTACTTAATTAAAAAATTAAGTATATACAAAGTTAAGTTGTTCCTATGCTATCACCCATAAATCCCAACACAACCTTTTCAAACATTGCTTCACTAGCCGTCCAAAGGCATGCATCTTTCCAATTGGTTGACCTATAAGCCTCTTCCTCCGGGGGATATAACTCAACATCTTCCTCTTCAACAATTGGTGGTGGCTCACTAACTTCATTGAACTCCATTATGTCAAAATAATGTGGTAAATTGCGACATATTTCATCCAACTCATCAAGTGTTGGTGACTCCACATACACCTCTCCTTCGGAACCGGAGAGAGAATCACTAACATGTGAAATCAAATCATTATGTGAGAAGGACATAATGTGTAAATTTAAAAATGAAAAAATAGAGATTTATAACAATTACAATTGACCACTTTCACCACCACATTGACCACTTTGACTACTTTGAGCATTTATTAAAGTTTCTTTTTTTCTATCACAAGTTCTAATATCATGCCCTTAAAATCCACATTTAAAGCTTTTTCTCGGAGTTTTGCGAATTGTTTCGATTGGACTTTTGAAACGATGGTCTTTTTTCCTTCCTTTTGTTTGTGAAACAATGGGATCAAGAATTGGCTCATGCAAGCCATCACCACCTTCTTGAGTTGTTTTGGTGCCAACTTCATTATTTACATGCTCAATTCCATCAACTCCTATATTCTTAAGAATTTCGGTTTCCCGATTGATTACCGAAATGGCATACTCGTAACGCTCCTTTGATGTCATGCTACTATGACAAAAGGCCATGGTGAGTAAAGTCATGTTGTTGAATCTTTCGGTAGGAGTCAAATCATGGGATGATGCTTCTTCTCCGGTCAAATGGTAAGGCAACATACCATCAACTCTATTGGCATCATTTGTCCAACGTCGTCTCAAAAAGGCATTAGGTATTTTTGAAACACATCTCTTTGTCAACACGACTATAATGTGTCGGCAAAGAATGCCCAAATATTCATATATTCTACACTTGCAACTACGACTTAGAGCCAATTTGTTGAATGTAACAACATATGTTGTTCTTTTTTCGGGATCCACCAGTTGCCTATAGCAATTGTAGTATGTATACTCATCTTCTCCAAAAGAACGATCTTTATCTTTCTCCACAAAGTACTGTTATGAATTATGTTGATTCTTGATGATAACTAAACTAACTTAATGAAAATTGTATAAGTTAAAATGTAGCTTTCAATGGATAGCATGTGTATACAGTATCCGTTGAAGGATAGCTTATCTACGGATAAGAATCTATTTAATATGCTTGTAAAATTCCGTGTTAGCAGTTGAAGTATTAGTTTTCTAAGTCATGTTGACTTTCAACGGATATGTAGAATAATGAGGCTAATTGTAAATAGTCTATGCCTTTTAATTTTATATAAGTGAAATTGAGCTTCAACGGATGAAGTCACAATACTTCAACGGATGCTACTCAAACAACCTCAACAGATGTCATCTTCATTATTTGTACTTGACACTGTGAAAAGGACAGTTCAGACAGAGCACATGGGTTGACAGAATTCACGAGAGCATGGAAACTAGTATTTCTGGTAAACTCAAAAGAACAAGAAGCATTTTGTTTCCTTTGGTCAGGAGTGGCATTACTACAAAGGGTATTCAGCCAAAAGAAACCAGCCTCCAACAAAAGGACCACTACTCAGAATAGAGAAACAAGTCTTTTTGGACTCTACCAATTCTGTATTATTAGCTGTCCAAATTGTCTTGTAAACTTGGGTTATATAACCAAGTGTAGTACTATTTTAGATGTTAAGAAATCAGTTAGGTTATTCAAGAGCCAAAGCAAAATTCTCTATAATTTGCTGAAGTTAAAACAGTGTATGCAGCTGTGTGTTTATTCATAAACATCACAGAGATTTCTTCAATAAAATCTCTCAGGTGGAACAATCAATCCACCTGAATTTTTTATTCTTGTGTTATTGTTTTACATTCTGTTCTTGATTTTATTTTAGTCCTTATCTTTGTTTAAAGAACTAAATAAATTTTAAAGATTGTATTCAACCCCCCCCCCCCCTTCTACAATCTTGATTCATTGTCTGGGAATAACAAGTACGTTGTAGCTTCCACCAATTGCTCTTGAAACTTTCTAAACATTGTTTTTGTCTATATGAAAGCACCATGTTGCTAAAAAGTGGTCTTCATTTGTATCCCACGACAAGTTTAACGAGTCTTAAAATCCTCTTATTTCTCCCTCATAAATTGCCTTTCCAAAGCTTTTTGAGCATTTTCAACAAATTCCTTCAAACCCGTGCAAGAACTAACATAACTATCAAAAAAAAGCATTCATCCCCTCACTCCTTGAAGTTGTTGTTTGTCCCGCGGAAAATGTGTTTCGAGTGAAGGTTTTTATCCATTTATGCTTCAAACCGTACAATCCTTGTAACCATGTATTGTCTTCCGATTCGTACTTCAAAACCAATGCTTTCCACCTATCCTCAAACACATCTTGGGTCAATGAGTTATATATGCAATGATTGAAATCAACTTTGAAATTCGGGTGTTTCGAATAGTAACTTGCAAGCTTTTCGGGGAATTAATTACTAATGTGCCAACTACACAACAAATGAGTGGTGTTTGGTAGTTGTGATGCAATAGCCCCGGCCATGGCTTGATCTTGATCCGTAATGATAGTCAAGGGATGTTTGTTATCAACCGCCTCAATCCAACTACCTAATACTCATTCAAAACTTGTTTTAACCTCGTCCTTCATTAGTGCAAATCCAAAAACAACCGATTGGTAGTGATGATTTACCCCCATAAAATGAACAAAAGGCATAACATACCGATTAGTTTAGTAAGTTGTATCAAATGCAACAACATCGCCAAAATTTTGATATTCCATCAAACAACGGTGATCAACCCATACTAGACATTTCAACCTTTGTTCTTCATCAAGTAAAGTTTTAATGTAAAATTTCCCACCACTTTCTTCTTTCAACGTATTCAACAAGTCTAAACCCGCTTGAGCATCATTAACATCTAAATTGGTCTTCCTAAACCCACGTACCACATTTCTTACTTGTTGTCCATCAAAACCAACATGTTGAGCTCCGCCTTTCAAATTGCTAAAAATGGACATTTGTTGCCTAGGAGGAACACCCGACATATGTAATGTTCTCATTAAATTTTTTTGTGACGCGCTTACATGTCTTTCCCTTCGAATAAAATTCATTTTTGAAGGTGTAACTACCTCATGATTGTGCTCTAACTCTAGTACGGTTATCTCCCAATATCTTGTTTTCTTTTTATTCACAACATACATTCTAACCTTACAACCACATCTAGGAAGAACACCTCGACGGCGTTTACCTTTACCTTTGGTACTAACCAAAAAACATGCATCATCATTACCACTTTTCTTATCCTTATTCTCACCAAATAAATTACAAACAAATAACCGAGCATATATATCTTTAGTAACATGCTTTTGTGATTTTTGAACCTTAATTTCAAATCCATTTTTCAAGGCATAAGCTCTAAATAAATTCTCTGCGGCTTCTAAATTATCAAATCTTTGGTGCAAATAAGGTACAATATTGTTAACATCTTCATCAACATTAGACACATATTTTTCATGCAAATTATCATTTTCATCATTATCATCATCATCATAATCAACTATATTAACATACTCTAAATCATCTTCAAGCATGGATTTACTACTAACATTACCAACATCAAGATCAAAATCATAAATATCATTACTTTCAATTTTTTTTATTTTTTCCTTGGCTCAAACTTTGTAAACATTTTATCCGCCATAATAATCAAACAATAACAATAACAAAGACTTACACAATTCAAGGAAGGAACAAATACTTCTTCAAGGTCTTGAAACTTTTCAAGATCTCCTTTTCTCCCTCTTTTCTAACCTAAATTGCAAATTGTGGCTAAAATGATCATATAAAGTGAATTAGGGTTAAAAACGCGAAGACAAAAAATGAGACAGAGGTTTCGCGATTTTTTATCGCGGAGCGGTACAGTGCTCCGCGAAAATTAAGCGCGGAAGGATAACACTCAGCGGAAAAACAGCGCGGAACGGGGAAATATTATTTTTAATCCTGGTCGTTGGAATGTTGATCCAACAGCCCAGGAACTAATTGTTATTTTATAACTAAACTCGATCAATCAGTTGGATCTCTAACTGATCAACTATTATTTTTTATTAGTGCATAATTTAGGGCTGTTCACGAACCGAGTCGAGCCGAGTTTTGATGTAAACGAGCCGAGTTTTATTTTTTTCTCTGATGAATCGAGCCGAGCCGAGCTTTCTTATCGCACAAAATTCGTGTTCGAGCTCGAGGTCGTTAACTAACGAGCTGAACACGAGCTTTTATCGAACAAAAACGAGTCGAGCCGAGCTCATTAGAACTTACAACTTTTATTGATAAAAAAGCCCATTTTTTCTTGGCCCAACGAACTAAAACATTTTTTTTCGAAACCCAACCCATTTTTTCAATCAATTCTCAATAAATCTAAAATATACGTACTATAAATTGCAAATTTAATTTAAAATGTTAGAAAATACAACAAATAATCTGAAAATATGCCGAATATATCTTAATTTTTTCGAGGTTTATCGAGCCGATCTCGAGCAAAATGAGCTCGAGTCGAGCTCACTAATAACTCGGTTCGAGCTCAGTTTCTTAATGAACAATTTTTTATGTTTGAGTTCGAACTCGAGTTCTTAACAAAACGAGCCGAGTCAAGCTCTTAACGAGCCGAGACGAAGCTATGTTCGTGAACACCCCATATGCACTAATAAACAAAGAACTCACCGCATCTAAGATACCTTTTCGCGCTGCACTGCCCAACGCACCTACTCATTTGGTTACTTGTTTCATGTATGTATTTATTTCTTTCTTCTGCCCCGCCCTTACGTTTGACTCTACCTCATGTAACGTACGCACATAGAGTGTGATGTATAGTTGGTTTTAAACCCAAAAATAACGTTTTGTTAACGGATATCTAATCTGAAGATATGGATGCTACGACAAATTTTTGGGTGGTTTTAACCTAAATATTACATTCATAAAAAACAGACAATAAACTCTAGTAGCAAAAGATAATTTGGAATGTGTTCAGAAATAAAATAAACGTAAACAATAATGTGAAGATATCGATGGTAAGACAAACTAACATTGGATTTCAAAGTAGGCACGGGGGGGAGGCTTTTAGAAATTTGCAGTAGTCCTGGGGGTGTGGTTGTCGAGGTAGAGGGAGGGAGGGAGGGGGGAGGAGCTGTCAATCCATCCAATTTCCCAAGGGATGCAACGTAGCGTTTGACATTTTGCTTTCAAAGGGCATCATCATGCACCTTTTTCATACTAACCTCATTTGTTTGTTTCTTGAGTGTTTTTATGTTTTTCATTTCTTTCCTTCTGGACCCCCTCTTTGACTCTATCTCTTGGTCTTTTAGCTTGGAACCATATATATAAATACATATAACATTTATAGGAAAATGAGAGAGAAGATAGACATGCATTGGGTTCCGAGTTTTGGCTGGCGGATTCTGGCTTTGCAGTAAACAAATATATTACTATTATATATTGTGTGTGTATGCATGTATGTATGTTTGTACGACCCTAGTAACTTTTTAAGCCAAGACAAACGTACATTGGCATTCTGAACAGTAGAAACTTTTTCGAGCTGGGTTGGCGTGTAAAAGTTGAACCTCTTTTACACATTTAATCCTTCTGTCAGCTTTTTCTTACTACCTTCCCTCCGGCATTGCATTGTGCATTTGCATCAAAGATATCATCAATAATCATAAAAATCAATGGTGAGAAAAAGGTCAGTTTCCGAGATCCATGTTCAGACAGGCGATGAGTGCCCCAACAGATTTCTAAGCCGCCGAGCAACTAGTTTAAATCCTCTTCTGAATATCGATGCAGGAATGGGATTTTTATCTACTACCCTCCAAGCCAGCGGAGTTGTAAATAATGATAACAATAATAGTAATAATAATAATAATAATGATGATAAGAGTAAAAATAATATGAGTTCTTTTAACCACCCACACATTGCCAACTACTCCACCACCGTGCTGTTATCTTCTCCTGCTATCAACACCAACGATTCTACTACCATGGACGGATCATCATCTCAACACCTCTCATCTCATCAATCTGCTTCGCCTTCCGTTTGTGTTTTCTCCGGTCTACCCTTATTTCCGCCGGTGCAGCAGCCGCCGCCAATAATCAAGGCAACTGCGAATACTTCAATTGGGATCGAAGATGCTATAAATACTAGTAGTACATGGATAGATGGCATCATCAAGGATCTCATTCACAGTTCATCTCCTATCTCGATACCACAGCTCGTCCAAAATGTTAGGGAAATAATCCACCCTTGCAATCCTGGCCTTGCTGCACTACTTGAGAGTAGACTCCGCACTTTGACTAGCACAACGGATCCAGACTATCTAACGATGATGACGAAGGAAACTTCATCACCGGTTATTAGAAACTCCCAATATGCTCACTTCCATAATACTGGTGGGCAACCCCAATTTCAACAAGGGCGGGGATCCTCGTCTGCACTACCAACTGGTCTTGCGGTATATGGAGGGGATGTCGATAACATTGCTTCTGTCGACCATTACAACAATTGGGGACTTCCACAACCCGCAACTAATAGTACTGTGGTCATGCCTGCTGACCATATTAATCCTGTGATGTTGACAAATCAAATTAAGATGCACGAAGAATCCCAACACCAACAGCAGGAGATGCTGCCATCTCCTCCGACAGCAGCTGATCCATCACAGGTTATGGATGATGCAGTGGTAATAAGAGAGAAGAAAAAAGAAGAGATACGACAACTCAAGAGGGATGAAGAAGGTCTGCACCTGCTGAAACTACTTCTGCAGTGTGCGGAGGCTGTATCTGCAGATAATTTTGAGGAGGCCAATACAATGCTATTGGAAATTTCGGAACTGTCCACACCTTTTGGAACGTCCGCTCAAAGGGTGGGAGCCTACTTTTCAGAGGCAATGTCGGCCAGGTTAGTTAGCTCATGCTTAGGAATCTATGCTTCTCTTCCCACAACGGTGGTGCCTACTCACGGCCAGAAAATGGCCTCAGCCTTCCAGGTTTTTAACGGTATAAGCCCCTTCGTAAAATTCTCACACTTCACTGCAAACCAGGCCATTCAGGAAGCTTTTGAGAGGGAGGATAGGGTGCATATCATTGACCTGGACATTATGCAAGGCCTTCAATGGCCGGGACTCTTCCATATCTTGGCTTCTCGCCCTGGGGGACCTCCCTCTGTTCGACTCACAGGTTTTGGCACCTGTATGGAGGCTTTAGAAGCTACTGGTAAGCGTTTGTCGGACTTTGCTGATAAGTTAGGGCTCCCATTTGAATTTTCCCCAGTTGCTGATAAAGTCGGGAATCTAGATCCCGAAAGAATTAACGTGAGTAAAAAGGAGGCAGTTGCGGTTCACTGGTTGCAGCATTCACTCTATGATGTTACAGGCTCCGATGCAAACACGCTTTGGCTCTTGCAAAGGTAATTTACTAATTTAAGAACTGAAGCATTGGTATTATACCTTCAATCCAATTCTTGTCTGCATTTTGTACGAGTGAACATTGAATAAATCTATATGTTTAAGTTCTTCATAGTTGACTATTCCAGATTGTATTGATATCAATATATAACTTCCACGTATACTTAATGTTGTGGGAGCTATAATGGTCCTTAGATGGAGGCCTCTCGCTTTGAGCGACGGAAAGTTTAGTTAATTAATATTTGAGGGTGCACTCCTGACTTTGTAAATTACTTCAAACTGGAGTAATGTGGGTAAAATGCTCCCAATTACGAAGTGGCAACGTTTACCATCAGAAACTGGAGTAGTAAATATCACTTATTCAAGTGGTGCGTGTATTTTCTGCAGGTTGGCCCCAAAAGTAGTGACAGTGGTAGAGCAAGACCTGAGTCACACAGCCGATTCCTTCTTGGGAAGGTTTGTGGAGGCCATACATTACTTCTCTGCATTGTTTGACTCACTCGGGGCAAGCTATGGGGAGGAAAGCGAGGAGAGGCATGTGGTGGAGCAGCAGCTGCTGTCGAGGGAGATAAAGAACGTGCTAGCTGTGGGGGGTCCTTCAAGGAGTGGCAGTGGCGAGTTGAGATTCAACAACTGGAGGGAGAAGCTTCAACAATCTGGATTTAAGGGAATCTCTTTGGCTGGGAATGCTGCCGCACAGGCCACTCTCTTGCTTGGGATGTTCCCTTCTGATGGTTACACCTTGGTTGAGGATAACGGCACTCTCAAACTTGGTTGGAAAGATCTTTGCTTGCTCACAGCTTCTGCTTGGAAACCATTCTATAACTAACAATTATCATTTAACCATTGTAAGTTAATGACATCAATAGCAAATTAGTTTCTTTATGTAGGAATCTTTTGACTCAATTTATGAATATCATACGCGAGGCTATGAATCTTGTAGACCTGCCTGTTATTAGTTAGTAGGAGTCATTTTGCATCTAGCACTTGATTTGCTCCTGCAGCAAAACCAACTAATATGTCAAACTTAACTCATTAGTAATTAGTCATCCATTTGAAAATAGATCTTCTCTGTTTTTTGCATATATATCTCAACGACTAAACTCCACGACTTCCGTCTACAACTCGTGGTTATTCAGAAGTAGTGTTTCTAGAAAAGAAGAGCTTAAATGAGGATGATTTGCACAATGAAGAACTATAGAGGTTCAACATGCCCAAAATCAAAGGTAATTAGGATTTACATTTGTTGAGTTTGATTTGATTTTATTTTTTTGGTCAAGACATTTGTTGAGTTTGAATTACAATCAAGCATACACTTGTAAATTAGTTATCATTTTTTTAAAACCCTGAAAGACTAAATTCCCATGACTTCCATATTCATCTCGTGGCTATTCATTTACATTTTATTGAGTGGGATCCGAAGTAGTATTCTTGTAGAAGAAGAGCATGAAGGAGAATGAATCAAACATTTTGAAGGTGCGGCTAGTTCTGAAGTCCCCTTTATTCATACAAGCACCTATGGTTCCTGCATCAACATATTTAAATTAAGTAGAAAAATTAAATAAAGAATCAGTATATGCATTGTGTTCAAGTGAAGTTGATATATCCTCTCATACAGGCTCCTCCTATCCAGTTTATTTTTGAACAGTGTACAAAGAGAACATATTATTGACATGTAGATTTGCTACAATGTAACATTTTAAATTAGTCCAAGCAAGAAAGGGAAGAGCGTGTGCTCAGTTATGAATACAATAAAACCATTATGAAATAATACTTTCTCACTGGTTAGAGAATGGACAACTTCCAACAAAAAGAAAGAACTGTGAATTAAATTGCATGAATATTTTGAACATTGAACAGTCACTTAGCTGGCTTATTTAACGAGTTGACTGCCTCCTTCTTCTGATTTCTCAACTCCTGGAGTTTCCTTTCTAGAATAGTGGCAAGATGAAACCAGCTCCTTGTCACTGGGCGCTGCTTCCTCAATTCACAATCCGAGTTTGATAGGAAAAGAAGGTAGTGAAAATAAACCACCTACACATGGTACAAATGGGTATGATTGGATGGATGGGCATCAATAGATCTTTCAATATTCTGAAATAATATAAAAAATTTAGGTTATTATATGGCACGGCTTAGTCAGTTGTTCTCGCAGTTCAGATATGATTTAGACTGCCACTCCTCTGAAAGCATGGTCCCCCCCCCCCCTTGAGCTCGTCCATTCGTTGGGTGATCCCTTGCTCTCATTTTCGAGTCTTTGCTCGTCGTTTAGGCCGGTAAGTGAGATTTCTGCTCATTGTAGTCACCCCGGGGTTCTTCGCACCTGGATAGTACCAGGACCCTTGTGCCCGGCCCTTGATCAGATAAAGCTGCCGACCCTATGACCCACAACTACAAACGAGCCTTGTGACGAGACACTGACATTCCCCATGCTGCAGTTCCCTCCGGTCCATTCTCGGGTTGGGTTAGGGGAACATCCAAGCGATTGCCTTCGCGGATCCAAGCGCGCTCAAAAGGCGCAAAATAGGAATAAGACCAATGGAGACTTCATAAGAGACCATTTGAGCTGCAGATCGTAATGCTCCTAGAAAGGCATGTTTCGAATTCATTTTGACTAGTAATATACATACTTTTTTGGTGAAAAAGGTAGAAAATGTTTCAAGCCAAAATCCTAGCAACAGTTTCAGTCATTGGTCTTTGTCACACATCCAGGCACTCAGTTGCAAGTGTAACTAGAACACTTCCGAAGTATAACCCTTATACTTTACGTAATTTTTTTTCATAATAAAAAATATAATAGTATAAAGTGGACAAATGTCACTAGAGTCTAGTTCGCCCCAACCCAACTAGTATCTTAGGTGGTTCAATGAGATCTAACCATTGTTGTCACGGTGCTCGAACAAGTCGTGACTAATCGACCAGGCGTGTCTTCTGGTTCGACTAGATTGGTCGACTTAAAGATTGAAGGCAAGTCAGTCGACTTGGCGAGCGACTTGGAAGTCAACTTGTCGACTAGCCGGGTCGACTTGTCGACTAGTTGGACTGTTGGAGTTCGAACCGAGTGGGATGCTGCATTCAATTTTTTGCACTGTTTTTCAGCATTATTCTGTTTTTAGTTTTCTGCCTTTTGTTTTCTCCAAATCTGCAATATTCGATTTTCTGTGTTCTATTTTTCTGCACTCTGCACTTTCATATTCTACAGATCCAAATTATAAGAGGACAAAGATGAATAGTTGCTGTTGTACACTGTAATAACAGACACTACACACTGCTTTTAGTTACATGCTTTCGTAGAACACTAGTAATGACATAATAATTTCTGTTTAATTTATTATGCTCTTCTTCTATATATACACATTCCTGATTATACACTTATTTATAATTTTATATTCATTATTTTTACATTATTGTAAATTAGTAGCTCATAAACTGTATGTCCTTGATACCTGAAACATATATGTGATATGTGTTACAATTATATAATATACTAGCCTATAACCCGTGCGATGCATGGATGAATTTTAGTATTTTTTTCTTATTATCTATATCTTGATTTATATGATTTTATCAGTAGAAAAATAAAATTTAAAATGTAATAAAATATATTAATATACGTATGATGTTATTATAGGTATTTATTTGTATTTTGATCATAAAAATTCTTAATATGTTGTCGACGGAATAATATCTTAAACTTTTGAACGTAGCTTAGAAAAATAGATGATATAAATATTTAATAATAATATGTTGTTGACGGGATTCCAACCCTGAACTCGTGGGAGCATTTTAGATTTAACATTATATCCAACGGTTCTCCCTTATCTATCTTTAAATCGAACGGTTATTATTTAGAGAACCAAACTACCAACCAACCAAATAGAGGGTAGTTTGCTTATAATAGTATAGTATAGATATGTCTATAAATTATATTAATATACTATATAAATATATTTTCTTTTAATTTGTC
The DNA here is from genome assembly GCA_030848705.1 of Heracleum sosnowskyi. Lineage (NCBI taxonomy): Eukaryota > Viridiplantae > Streptophyta > Magnoliopsida > Apiales > Apiaceae > Heracleum > Heracleum sosnowskyi. The sequence goes on from JAUIZM010000031.1 coordinate 344,794, forward strand.
GACAGCCGAACCTCCGTCGACTCGATTCGACTTTCCCTGTGACAACCATGGATAATACCATAAGGTGCATCTAGAGATAGATTGAAGTCTCACAAGTGGCTCTAGTTTAATCACTAACTCTTGTTGACGGAGTGGCACTGGTTCAATCACTTCTGTTGTGAATGTGGTGCTTCCACTTCATAGATGCAAGCATGACTAAGATAAAGAAAATAATATGGATCCTGTTCCGTTTCAACATCTTGAGGATGCTGAATATGATTACAGAATAAGATCATTAGGGATTATTATTGTACAACAAAATTTAATTTAAAACTATATGTTGGTCGGTTTAAACAATTATACAACAAAATATTGTACACAGATGCCCTAAATGCTCTTCATCGTAAAATGTGGCTTAAATTGCCGATTTTAGATGATCTGGATGATTTATGTGCTGTAATTAGGTTGCAGACTCGACCCATGAAGTTTCCTAGCATTCAGAGCTCATTTTTTATGATCAAATGGGAGATCTAGGATTTACGCACTAGGCACTTTGGTACTTTACAGGGGAAGGTGGATTTCATGCAATGAAGGTTCAACGACTCCAAGGGCATCTCACAGTACTCTTTATGATGAACTCATCGGAGTTGACCTTGAATTGGATTCCTAGATCTCAATGAATCAGAATTCTAAGATTGGACCACCCCCAATTTCTTACTGTTTTTGACATGTCCACCTTGCAGAGGTCTTGACCATGTTTGCATTAGAGAACAAAGAGAAAGAAAGCTGCCGATTTCGGACTTAAACTCAATTCCACTCAAAAGTAGTTGTCCAAGACCATAGGGAAGATATAGGCTGCCCACCCGACCTCACTAATCAGGGGTGCCCAATGAGGTTCTTGTCTCCATGGTGGAATACATAGTGTAACCTATAAACAACTCTTCTCGTTCTCATATCTGTAGGTTTATAAATAAGATTTTCTTTTCTTTTCTTTTGTAGATTAGATTAAAGTAGTTGTAATTTTTCATGCAATCTCTACTCTCTTGAAGAAATCCTTGTAGAATTGAAGATTCAATTGCTATTTGCTCAACCAAGATCAGATCTATCCATTACCGCCCCTTTCCTCACATTTCATCTCAATTATCTTTAATGTTCTTACTTGGAATTTGGATTGATCTATTGTCATGTTTTAAGCTTATAGGTTTAATGTTGAGATTTGCGGATTACCGACAAATCTGCAAGTGTGTGAGTGTGTCTAGGACTACTAGAGAACCAGAACCCTACTTTGACTATTTTATATCATGCCAGTGTCTTTAGATTCGACCCCTGTCACTGTGCTCCATAACTAGTTTATGAATTGTGAGCTGATTCTAAATGTTTTGAATTGCGGTAAAAATTATTACGATCATTTCACCTGATGAGTTGGTATTTGGTAAGAGTCGTCATGCCGCTTTAACCTAAGGTGTTCGAATAGCGTTTTGGCATTCACCATATACATTCCTAAACGCATGTACACATATATATTTGTCTTTTAATTAAAAATATTTATACATAGTCAAACCTTTATATATTAATATTGCCGCATCACAAGTTGTATTAATTCAAAGAGATACTAATTAATTACCCAATAACTAAATATTTGGTAGTTTGTAGTCAATATACTACTGGATTTTAACAATTTAGGTATTGATGAGGAACATGAATAAAGAATTAATATACATGTTATTAATTAGTTTATACATTATATTTGTTTAGTGTAGAGATGTATTTACCTATATGTTTTATATGTGGGCCTAGAAGCATAATATTTCAATAACTTATTAATAATAAGGCCTGATTGTTTACGAGTCTTAGTCCTATTATTATAAGGGTTTTTATTCCTATATAATATGTTATGCGAATTTTGGTAACAAGAATACCTTCTACCAATTAATTGACTGGGTGGGGGTTTTGATGAAGATATAAGAAGAACAATTTATCATTTATGGTCTGAAAAATGATAAAAGAGATCAATTATATCAAAAACATATTCTGTTTAGTACTCTCTACTACTTCATGATTTTCTAAATGTTAATAGATTTTATTTTTTTGTAAAATGAAGGGTTGGGTTTAAAACTAAAAAGGACAGGAAAAAATTAGAAGATAAGGGCCTAAAAACAAAATTTTGGAAGTCACCAAGACGGAGAAAAAAATATTTACACATTAGTTGTTGACTTGTCATAATAAAGGCCTCAAATGTACTCATTCAAATCGATGTAGGATGTTGAAGTGGGCTTTGACACCTAGGTTTTCTCAAGTGAGAAAAAATGTTGAATCACAAACCACAAGCAAAAAACCGACTCAATTCAAAATTCAGGAATATGCCAATAATCAAATATAAGTTTGTATGTAGGAATAATCCTTATATAAAGAATTAAAAGAGACTAATAATTTAGACTACTCATTACAAGTAAACTTAATAGGTACATAAACTACTAAACTCAAAATTAAACTATTCATAATAGATACGAAATTTTGTATGTTTATCACTTTCGCTTCCCGTCAAGAATGATACTCCCTCTATCTCATGTTATGTGTCCTGTTTGACTTTTTGGTGGTTAATTTGACCAAAGTTTGACTGAAAATTACACATTATATAGTTGAAAAAAATTAAAAAAATTATATCATTAGAAAGTATATTTAATATACTATATAATGTATTTCTCAATTATTTGAAATTTTAAAGGAGTAGTTTCTAATTTTCAATCAAATTTGAGTCAATTTGACTACAAAAAAGTCAAACAAGACACATAATATGAGATAGAGAGGGTGATGTACAACAAGAATTAAAAAAAATAATCAAGCAATGAATTATACGAATCCCAAGAAAATTGTATAATCAAAGCGTAAGTAATATATGGGGGTTTACATGACTTAAATAGGAAACAAAACCCTAATAATAAAACCTAATGGACTAAAGCCCATGAACAATTGGGCTTTATTATAAATAAACTATATAAATAATAAACTCCTAACCCCACATATAAAACCTATAGATAAATACATTATTTATCTCTGAACTAAACAAACATAAACTAATTAAAAATATATATATATATATATTATTTCTTTATTCCCGTTCCTCATCATTCTCCCCTTGTTGGAGAAAACTCGACCACGAGTTTTGTAAAAATCAAGAACCATGCAAGGATGAGATGGAACCAAAACGAGGAGATAGAAGACCTCGTCTCTTCTTGGAACCGTACTTTGTCCTCCTTGAGCGTCTTCACCAACCCTTCATATTGCTCTCTCGATCTAGCAATACGAGCGTCCAATCGCTGCGATGTTTGGTCCATAGTGAAAGTCAAGTGCTCAATCAACGTCCTTTGCATATCTTGCGCCGCCGTGTTTACCGAAATAGCGATCTGCTCTGCCATCTTAGACCTCAAATCCCCCAACCCTTGCTCAAGCATTTTGATTCAATGTTGATTGGTAGGTGGCGCTCCCATTTTCTTACCCTTCGAGGACCGTCGGGCTCTGATACCAATTGCTACGAATTAATTCAATTCAACCACACCACGAATATAAATACGACTGTAATATAATTAAACAGTCTCGAGCTTACTATTAATTTTCTTAATTCGATTACAAGATACCTCGCACTTCGAGAGGCGAGCCTCTCCTGAATAAACCCTAATAGACAATACACAAAAATAGATAATTATTTAATTCCCCACGCTCCCCTCTTTATCCATTCCCCTCACTAATTCTGATAAAGACTAAAATGCCCCTCGTCATGTTGGGGCCGTTGGGCTCTTGTTTGTTGTCACCTATTGTGCCGTAACATTGGGCTTTGACCTTCTGGCATACTTCAAAGTATTATAGGGGCTTGACCGAATCCATTGCAATACGTAACTAGGGTTTATTGATTTGGAAATTAGGGTTTATATACGGGTCGGATCGGGTTGTAATTAGGGTTCTGGGCAGTTGTAATAAGCAGTGTTTTTGGTGTTAAAAGGGGGTGGTAGGGTGGTGTGGAGATTTCAATGGTGATGCAGCGGTGGTGGGTTGTGGATGTAGGCTGATTGGGGCACGTAGGAACAGTAACCGTGACGTGAACAGTAACACGTATAGCAAAAACCAAGATTTCAGCTTCGATGCCAATTGATGTAGGACAGAATATTTATAAGAAATAATCAAGCAATGAATTATACGAATCCCAAGAATAATCAATAATATTATTACCAAAATATGTGGGGGTTTACATGACTTAAATATGAAACAAAACCCTAATAATAAAACCTAATGGACTAAGGCCCATGAACAATTGGGCTTTATTATAAATAAACTACATAAATATTAAGCTCTTAACCCCACATATAAAACCTAGAGATAAATGCATTATTTATCTCTGAACTAAACAAACATAAACTAATTAAAAAATATATATATATATATTATTTCTTTATTCTCGTTCCTCATCGGGGAGTAGGATCATAGTTGCTAAAAGCACATAGATATGTCATGTGTAATAATGCATAATAGGGCTAGGGTCATAGTTGTTATAAGGTAAATGCATTGAAGCATAACATGCTCACATAGCTCAAGCCCAAAGTGTGCTTAAACTCATAATTAACAACCCAACTATCTACTACTATAAATCTAAATTGTGAATAATTCCAATCCTAATTAGATGATACAAATATTCTTTTTAAATGTACTTATCATTAAAAAAATAACAAAAATTAATTAACTAATTTCAATATTCTCCACTCGGCATCAAAAGTTCAGTTCAGTTTCAAAAAACAGGGGAAAGAATATGGGAAACAAATGGTGGAAAAAAAGACAAAAAAAATATTCTTCATTTATTCAGATGATCACTCTTTGTTGTTAAGTCAAAGAGTGATTATTTAAAGGATTGTTAAAGTTTACAGTTTAAGATTAGCCAACTCGGAGCTTTAGCATAGCATCTGTATTATTATATAATAGATAAATATCACATATTAATTTATTATAGATATATCTGTCGAATAATTTTGATGTCAAAATACATTATACATCCACATAATGCTGATGCATCAATACTTTTTTTGTTTATTAATACGTAACATATTAATAATTAGAAAAATGTATATGATTTTTTATGTGAAAGCTATAATTTACATGTTTATACACAACAATTTAGGAAATAGATAAAATGAAAATGCACAATCAATAACTGGTCTTTATTATTTTGTGAAAACAGTCTTAATTGTACTCAAAGTGATTTATATAAAGAATCATTGATAATTGAGACGGACAACGAAGAAGTGTTCACATATCTTGCATACAAGGGACTGGACTAGAGCTCAAGAGGAAAACTTGGTGGAAGCCCTCGAGCAGATCTTCTGGTGTAATCCGAATGCGGACTTGGTGCCTGTTACTGATTGTATGGTGGTGTATGTTGAGCCAGAGATTAATCAAGTGGCCACTTACATGGCAGATTATGGCATCCAGAAATATTCATCTATGGCGGTAATAGAATTTCCAATTAATGGATCTGGACATATGTAGAGGCCTTCATTATGAGGCACTGGAGTTTCATCCAAACTTTTGTGAAGATGAAGTGGTAGATGGGCCTAAGCCTGAGAGTCCTAAATTAATTCAAGTTGAAGAATCAATGCTGAGAAACTTGTATGAGAAGTCTAATAGACCGACTGACTTGAGTTTTTTAGAAGCTCAAAAGGGTTTTTTATTAAAGAAAATATTGTGGAGAACCAATTGGCGGAAGATCGAAGGGCTGTTCATCACGGAGGAGTGAAGGATAAAGGGAAAGGGATGATTTTTGAGGATTCCATCTTCAACGGTGGAGGTTTATGGTTGACTGAAGCTCTGAAAGCGATCGAAAGAGGTAAAGGTTTATCAAAAAAAAAAGGATGAGGTGGTATTTGATCTAGAGGACAAAATTGTCGGGATACAGCTTATTAGTATAAATAGTACTCTAGTAGTATAAGCAAGGAAAGGGGTAGTGTAGTCATTTACCAGTTAGTTACTAGTAATCTGTGTTTTATAAATAGGAGATGTAATGTTTCATTTCAATTATGAATGAAGATATGAAAAGGCATTTGCCACCAAACCTCTTTCTCTCTCTCTCTATAACAGAATCCCTCTCTCTCTAGGGTTTCATTCTCTCTCTCATATAAACTCTGTTTCTAGTCTGATTTCTCGTCTATTTCTTCTGATTCTCATCTCATTCTCTTCTAATTCACTGTTAATTGTTAAATCACTATCATTAACTGATAATTGTCATTCCCAAACAGAAAATACCAAAAATAGTTGTAAAACAGGTCAAGAACTCACTAGTTCCTGACAAAAATGGATGATAAAATGTTTGTGGGAGACTGGCTGAAGCAAGAATCAAATAAGATAGCCGAGGAAAATCAGAGAATAGGGGCTGACGAAAATCAAAATGGATGATAAAATGGGGAAGGTTCGATGCAGCCGTAGTTTAAAGAGATAACCATGTCAATGGTAGGGTTGTCGGCTGGGGCTGAGTTTAAAATGGACGGGGAGAGGGAGGAATTGATGGATGTGGAAGAAGTTCTTTTACAATGGGCGTTGTTTAAGGAAATGCAGGGCTAGAAGTTGAAGGAGATAGAGGGTCACTGTCAGGAACAGAGGTTCCTGATTTCTAATATTTGATGTTTTTATGATTTTCTGGTTTATGAGACTTAGAACAACAATAGAACAATAATCTAGAGATAAGAACAGAAGAGATTAAGCTAATCTAGAAGGTAATCAGATAGAGATTGAGAGAGAAATGAAGGTTTCTTGTAGAAGAAGACATGTTTTCAGATAGTTTGTTATAGAGAGAGAAAGTGCAGAGAAATTAGAGAGAGAGACAGATTGGTGGAAATAGATTTCCTTTTCATAAATTGCATAAACTGAACACAACATACTTACAAGTATTTATAGGCACACACATACTGTAACTGAAAAAGAGTAAATGACATCAGTACCCTTAATAACTAATACTACTACTAAGACATACTAGTATTGCTACCCACACTATTCCTGACAATCCTTCCCCCTTAAAAACCACCATGTCCTCATGATGGATCTCGCACTTCTGCCCTTCCCTCCATTTCTTGGATAATGATTCAAATAATGTCTTGCAACATGTGATGAACTTTTAAAATGCCAACAAAGATAAGTGGAACACCATGAAGACAAGTTGAATCTCCTCCTGAATCAAATATGTATGTGGCAACAGATTTCCTTGAGGCGTCATGGTATGCAGGGCCCATTGACTTGTATATCTCATGTCTCCCTTGTCTGCCTTGTCCCAACACCATGTATTGGTCCTTGTAGGATAATGCAATCATCCCAGTGTGTACGTAATCAACAAATTGTTGATTAATCTCACCAACAATTTTATCAAACCCATTAATCTCTTTTTGCATATTCTGGCCTTGGCCTTGCCATCTAACTGAAATCTCAATCTCAGTGATAGACATCTTCCTCTGCAAATGAGAAGGTTCCTTCATTAACTGTTGGTCTATTGCCATGAAATCAATATCCTGCCAGTGCCTGAGTTTAATACCAACAGAGTTTTCCATTGCACCTTCTTCTGGTTGCACCTCACTCCTGATCATGTCTTTGGGGTTATGATCAACACCTTTTAACTGGGTTTTTTTCATCTGACCACCAGGATCAAAGATAAGCATATTATCCTTGCCAAGATTGCTAGATCTGATACCCAACTCATAAGAAATTGTAGCAGTTGGAAAACCTTTAACACTTCTTTTGCTATGAAAAGCCTCAACAATGCCTCTGCTGGTAGGAATCATTGAGAAAACTTCTTCCAACTGGATTGGTGGCATCTCCTTATGCAGATTGTTATTGCCACCACCTTGTTGTAAATCTTGTATGTGTGCAAATTCTGCTGGTTCCTCTAATCTTTCACTTCTGCAGATTTCAGTTTGCAAGGGGTTAGGTGCATCTAAATTATCACCATTCAATGCTGCTAAGATGAACTCCTGCTCTGGCCAACTCTCTTGGCCCTTCCCTGGTTCTTCATCATATATAGGTTCCCCTATATATTCTTTCCAAGCAGTAGATAGATTCTCCTCCTTTTCATGATTTGGCCATTCATGTGTCATATTTCCAATGCCAGAATGAGCCAACTGGTGCCCACACTCCTGTAACCCTTCAAAGAATCCTGCTCCTTTAAACTTGGGAAAGTTAAGCTTGAGAGTAGGTATTGTTCCTGATGGAACTTTTCCTTTTGGTTCAATTCTACCTGATGCAGAACTAGTCTTTACACCCAAAGCATTTACAGAGCCTTCATCATGCCTTTGTGTTGTGCTTAGAATTACTTGTATCTTTTGTCTAGCCAACTCTATTGTATGTTCTAACTTTTGAAGTTTGTGACTAGTTCTTTCTTGATAATCTGATATCTGTTGTTGTACCAATGAAACAGCCTCATCAAATGCTTTATCTCCTTCTACTGTCTCCATTTTTCTCACTTCTTTATACACAGATCAATAGTACTACTTTTAACACGGTAATTTCAGCAAACACCTGGAGTGCACAACTACTAATTCACAGTAATTCACCAATTCGTCGCTTCTATCACACCACACCACAGATCTTATTCCACAATGCCACAACACAAATACACACAGCTCTTCACAATCACAATCTCATCTACTTCTCACATACAACAATTCTCCAAAATCACACCAAACAAAACAGTGACAATCTCACAACACAACAGTACTGTAACTACTGTTTTTATACTTTTCTCCAACAATAACAGCTAGAATCAACTACTTAAGTAGAAACGAACTCAAACAACTGAAACATCTTCAATTCTAGCTAATCACAACAGTAAATCAACAGATCTAAGAGTAAAAGCTAAGAACAGAACACCTGAACACTTTTGAAGAAAGTTCTGAACTTGTGATTGCGATTACTGCATATGTAGGCTCGATCTGCTCGGAATAAGATGTAGAACACAGTAGAAGCAAGGATAGATTAAATACTGAAGCTTTGATACCAATTTGTCAGGAACAGAGGTTCCTGATTTCTAATATTTGATGTTTTTGTGATTTTCTGGTTTATGAAACTTAGAACAGCAATAGAACAATAATCTAGAGATAAGAACAGAAGAGATTAAGCTAATCTAGAAGGTAATCAGATAGAGATTGAGAGAGAAATGAAGGTTTCTTGTAGAAGAAGACATGTTTTCAGATAGTTTGTTATAGAGAGAGAAAGTGCAGAGAAATTAGAGAGAGAGACAGATTGGTGGAAATAGATTTCCTTTTCATAAATTGCATAAACTGAACACAACATACTTACAAGTATTTATAGGCACACACATACTGTAACTGAAAAAGAGTAAATGACATCAATACCCTTACTAACTAATACTACTACTAAGACATACTAGTATTGCTACCCACACTATTCCTGACAGTCACCGGTAACGAGTTTCTGATGAAAGTTATGTATTGTGCAGTTGGCTAAGAGTTGATTTAATTTAAATACAGTTCAGGAATTGGTAGCTTTCTTTTCTTTAACTATCTTCTGAAGTCTTTAGGTTCATAATGTCCTAGGTATGGTTGGCTTTCAATTCAAAAAAAAACGTATGGTTGGCTTTTCTACGGGGCTTATGCTGGAATTCTTGATGGTTTGCTATCCCCTGTAATAGTTATGGTACTTGTTATTTGGCTTTTCTTCAAGTGGTCTAAGTTTTGTATGGAATGTACTCTATTTTGAAAGCAGTGAAATTATGGATAACCCAAAAAAAAAAAAATAGCGCCTTCTTCCTGATGCGGAAGGAGATGTTACAATGATAATTTGTACTCCCTCGGTAACCGGCAGTATATAATTTTTAAAACAATCATTTTATATTTTGTTGCAAATTATATCTAGCTAATTAATATTTTTACAAATTTTAAATTATATCTACTAGTAAATCAAATATACTTTATAATGATATTTTTTTCATAATTTTTACGTTTAATAGTAATTATTAATTATCAGTCAAAGTTAGGCTTGTTTGACTTTAAAATTTCATAACACGCTAGTTTTTATGGGACAGAGGGAGTATTTATTTTATGTTATTAGTTAGAAAAAGATTTAATTGTAATTCATTATAAAGTTTAATTATATATATATATATATATATATATTAGTAAGAAAATGATTTATTTCCTTTATTAGTAAGATTTAACTTGTTAAGTTTAGGGATTTACTGTTATATAAAGAGATCATATTTATTATCAAGGAGACTTTGATTGATATTAAATTGAGAATTTTATATCTTGTTATGGGTTCTTGTGCAAATTATTTGTTAAATATACTATAAGATCCATTTGGGGTCTTCCTCTAACACCTTAAGGTTTAAGATGAGCTGTTTACTCAACATGGTATCAGAGCTTTGGTCGTCGACGGTCACAAGTTCAACTCCATGTCACCCCCAATATTCTCACAATTTATGAGGGTCACGAAGGCAAATTATTGCCCCCAAAGATGGGCGCCCGTGATCTACTCTTCAACCCAAAAATGGGATTTCGAGTGAGGGGGAGTGTTAAATATACTATAAGGTCCATTTGGGGCCTTCCTCTAACACCTTAAGATGATTCGGTTACTCAACATTATTCTCTTGAGAAATCCTATGGTAGTGGTTCTTCTGCGGAGATCACCTTAGGGCGTTGAGTTTTTTAAGGTTAAATCACATAATTCTATCTTTTTACTTATTTCTATTCTTAACCTGCATCACTTCCTCTCTCCTAGCTATAGTTCATGAGTTTAAATCTTGACTGCCACTCCCAGAGTACTTTAAAAACTCTAATGCAAATTACCCCAAATAATCTTCTTCTTTATTCTTTTTTCTGAACATTACAACCCCAAAAAATTCTTATAATCATATTTAACAAACCAAAGATATAAAAAGATAAACATAATGATGGGGGCTAGGGTTAAAACTAGCGTTTTGGGATAACTTCCCAGGAACACTTCTCACGCGGAGAATAAAACACAACTGTTTTTTATATCAATAATAATCATCACCCCAATTACAAGAGGTAAACCCTATATATAATCAAACTCAATCAATCTTTCCTAATCAATTTCAGATCCTAAAAGATAGACTTTCCTACTATAAGTCTAAAAGATAATTATTAACTATAACAACTCTATATCTATATATTCTACAGCCTTCTAACATTGGGTTTCCAAAGCCTTCTATATTGCTCCCAAATTGTCTCTTTGGGCTTTCTTATAGCCTTTCTTGCATCAATTTTCCTCCGCCGAAAAGAACTCGACTCCGTCGAGTTAATAGAATAAAAAAGAACACGATAAAGTACCAAAGACTGACACATTTGTGGCACATGAGAGCGAGCACAAGTAAGAGTATAAGTTGTGCCTCATTTGACAATAGAATAAGTGTTAGGACGAGCAGCATGATGTGCATCACCATCAGAAAGCCATGGACGTCCCAAAATAATGTTGCAAAATTTGACAGGCAAGACATCACACATAACTTTGTCTTTGAACTTCCCAATTGAAAATGTCACTGAACACCGTTCCCGAACTCGCAGCTTTGTATCATCAATCCATGCTATGTAAGGCTCATGATGGGGCTTCACCTTTAAACCCAATCATCGAACTGCATCACTAGATATTACATTCGTACAACTACCGGTGTCAATAATCACGGAGCAGATTTCACCAACACATGTAGCTCTAGTCTGAAATATTTGTTGACGGTTATGTGCTTGAACTTTGTTAATCTCGCCCAAGTTTGACAACCGCATCGCTCCAAGACAATTCTCCAACTCATCACACACTTTTTGTTCCTCATCAGTCGTCTCATTATACCCATCAGGAGGACACTCCTCTTGCTTTTCAACAAATGTTACCTTTTTTCCCAGGTTTGGTGTCTTTGTTGGACACTCAAAATATTTATGACCTGTCCCATTGAAGTTAAAGCACTTTAGATCCCCGTTGCAGTTAAAACACTTTAAATCTTTATCAAGCTGAATTTTGTTGTAGGAATTCTGTTGTGGGGGTAAAACTCGTCCCCGATTAACACTAGACATTGAGGCAGGTGACTTATAACTAGAGACAAGATTTTCCCCGAAATTACCAAACAACTCTTCCTCGATTTGTTGAGCAGCTTGCATTATATCAGTTAGAGAATAATAAAGATTACCAGACATTCGTTTAACAATAGCAGGCTTCAAACCAGATCGATACATGCTAACCAAGCTACTTTCATCACGATTAAAATCTGACCGGGTGGACAAGTGATAAAACTTACTAGTATAATCAGCCACAGAAAGATCATCTTGCTTCAATTGGATGAACCAGATATGATTTTGTTGTTAGTAGTTAGCCGGCAGAAAATGTCGCTGCATTGAAGCTTTCATTTCTTCCCATAACAAGATTTCTCCTCTACCAACACGACGACTGCTCTCCTTTTCTTTATCCCACCACATACGAGCTGTACTCGTAGTTTAGCTTCAGCAAAATAGATTTTCCTTGCATCACTAATATTATGCCACCCGAAGAAACTCTCCAAACTATGTATCCAATCAAGAAACACATCCCCACGAGTATCGCCATTAAATTCAGGAACCTCTAGTTTTACACCTCTAATTTGATCATGAGGCTCGTTTGCGACAATCCTCTGATTTTTAGGAGGCTCTTGAATTAGTTCAGGGTGACCAATCAATTGATTAATACTATTTTGCATCATTGTTTGTTGCCTAATCATAGTAGCCATCTGCTCTCTTAACTCATCAATTGAATTTTTGAACTCAGCATTCTTTTCCTCTTGTTCTTGTTCTTGAATATGTTCCTCAAGTATTGCATGCACAGTAGCGTTCGCCATTCTTTTTTTAATTGGGCAGAAGTCAGAAATGTAAAATCAGAAGCTCAGGGGCTGTTGCGGAATTTCTGAAACTGCAGGAACTGTTTTGTGAATTCTGGAAAGACCAGGGGCTGATTTGAAACTCTTAACAAAGTTTGGGTACTGTAGCGTAATTGTGCCAAGTAAACAGGTTTGTTTTTCTTTTTTTGGTGACCTTGGATATCAGTTAATGGGCTGGAAACCTGGAAGAGAACATAGATTGTGTTTGAACTTGTGTGGAATGAAATATGGAGGGGTTATGTGTGCCAAGTGTTTGATGTAAGTTCCGAGAGAAAATAACTGGGTAGAGATTTAATGGATGATGTAGGTTGATTCAGCGGTGTGTAAATTGAAGAACAATGGCTGGTGGTGGCTGGTGGTTTCTGGAAGCTGGTGGCAAATTGAAGAACAATGGCTGGTGGTGGCTGCTGGTGGTGGCTGGTGGTGGCTGCTGGTGGCTGGCTGTTGGCAGGAATATGGTGTTTGGGTGGAGGAATAGTGGCTCTTGATACCACTTTGATGGGGGCTAGGGTTAAAACTAGGGTTTTGGGATAACTTCCCAGGAATACTTCTCACACAGAGAATAAAACACAACTGTTTTTTATATCAATAATAATCATCCCCCCAATTACAAGAGGTAAACCCTATATATAATCAAACTCAATCAATCTTTCCTAATCAATTTCAGATCCTAAAGATAATTTTATTAACTATAACAACTCTATATCTATATATTCTAGAGCCTTCTAACATTGGGGTTCCAAAGCCTTCTATATTGCTCCCAAGTTGTCTCTTTGGCTTTCTTATAGCCTGTCCTGCATCACATAAGAAGAGTGCAAGGAGTTTCATAACTAGTAGGTATTTAGCAAAATACATGTTGCCTAAGTGGTTAGATGGCAAACTCTTGACAAAATGGTCATGGGTTCGACTACGGGAGGGCTTTATGCCCACTCAATCACTTAGTAGGTAAGGTTGTGTGCATCCTCCCTCCCTCCCAAAACGGAATATGTGAGTACGATCGATCCCCCACCCCACCCCACCCCCCCCCCCCCCTCTCTATTTATTTTAATCATATTTTTATTTACTAAGTTTAATTAAAATGATAATATAGCGACTAAATTCCTTATTGTAGAATCTAGGAACGAGCAAAACTGAAACCGCAGCGAACCGCAATTCTTGGTTTCAGCTTGGTGGCTAGGACTCGCAGCATCAAAACCCGAACCACACTAACTCAAATAATAAACATGTATCACATTTATGTATAAGAATAAGGGAATCATGTTAAACATATAAATTTTATTTAATATGTAGAGTCTTTGCAGTTAGCTAGTTATTGAATTTTAGACATAGTGGGCGTTTGGGGTATCACAAAAAAGTTGACTTATATCTTAAAATGAGTAAGTGCTTTATAAGTGATAAGTTGATGGATTCTTATAAGTTATTCGGGTGTTTGGATAAATTTACTTATAAGTTAGTGAAGAATTTGCTAAATTAAATTTGAAAAAATAATTATTAAATACAATGATTTCAACACTTGTATTTTAAATTAAAAAAATATTTAAAAACACAAAGGTAAAAATTTAAAGTATTAAAAAATAAAGAAATCAAAGAATAAGTTGATAAGTTAAGTAAAATGTTGGTGATTTCTAACATTCAACTTATCAATTTATAAGTCATAAGTTATCAAATAAGCTGAGTACACAAACACCCCTCATAAGCTCTTACGGCTTTATAAGTCATAAGTCGGCTTATTTTGGCATTGCCAAACAGGCCCATAGTTTATAAGTATATGTAAAGCATGTGTCAGGATGACATTTTCTACCAGCATAACTAAGTAAACTCAGGGAAGAGGGTAAAGCCGTAGAGATAGTTTTATAATTTAATTAAAAAAAATGCAAATAGTTATGAAATCCTGAAAAATACACAAAGAGAGGAATGAGAATTACGGAGGCTTAATCAGTGGGAGGAGCTATTAGCTTTTTGTCGCGTCTTTCCATGGCAACGTCCCACATATCGTTACCTATGTGCTTGGGCTGTGAGAGAGAGAGAGAGAGAGAGAGAGAGAGAGAGAGAGAGAGAGTTGGATCAAATAATATAGATGTATAGGATAGAGATACATATATAAGGATGGATCGGAAAATACCCGGCCATGGGCGGCTTTGTGGATGAAATACTGAGCATTTCCGGCAATGCAAAGCATGCCGGCAATTATTCCCAACGGCAACGCTGCTTCCAACAGGACCCAACCCGCCATATCCACAGAATTGTTGATGAAAGAACAATCTACGCCTTGCCACTTCCACTTGCTTGCTCAAATTACTCCCACGCCTCCCCCTTTTTACTCTCTTCACAGACCTTTTTTCAACCCCCTCTCTTCTCTATTTTCCACACTTTGTTACCACGAAACAATGATTTGGAAAATAAATTGCATTGCCGTTTTCATTTTCTGATCCCTATACTAAAAATATTGTATTTCAGATACTTTACTTTCAATTTTTTTTTCACTTTGAGTCCTTTCGTTTGAAAGATTCAACATGTTATATATTACCCAGATTGAATGAAAAAATAAAGAAAAACATGTCTAAAAGTTAGTACAAACAAGGCACGTGATTAAATCAAACATATCCTAAATATGTTTACAATATAATTATACAAATATCGGGTTATATCATTTGAGGTTTAAGGTTTAAAAAAAAAAATTAAAGTTTTTGTTAAATAAAGATATTTTGCATTGGATAACAAAATTATGATTTCTTACGATATAAGAGCAAGTTCAACAGTATACTAGTCCATTCCCTATAATTTTTATAAAATAAGGAATCCTAGTAGTTTAGGGATATTATTTTTAATATTTACTCCAACAACAATCTCTATTTACCTTCCTCATTATTATTAAATTGTCACTAAAATTATTATAATTTTTTGTAGAAAATTCATTTTTACGAACCGTTTTTTGCTTTAAAAAGTAGACTTCAAGATCTTTCTTATGGTATATGATTTACTATATTTTGAATAGTGATTTTGACAAGAAAGTCTAGGGGACTTCTAGTATTTCAGTGGTAAAAACAAGAGGGAAGGGAGAAAAAAAAAGAAAAAATTCAGCGGTAAAACTAAAATGAGGGAAGGGAGAAAAAAAGAGGGAAAATAGGAGGAAATGAATATTTTATTTATAAAAATGAAATAGGGGATGACTAGAGGATACCTATAAATAGGAAATGACTAATGAATTTGAGGTTGTGCTAGTGGTTTAAGGAATCACTAAGATACTGTTGGAGTCTCATTTTGTGTCATATTCCCTATATTTGAAGTTAGGATATCATTTAGGGATACTATTGGACTTGCTCTAAGGTAATAGGATTCAAATTTTTAATTCCATTATGTTAAGGGGTTAAATATCAAAGTAGTCACTAAAGTGAACACCATATATCATTTGCATCACTGATCTCAACGGGGTATCGTTTCAATCACTAAATTCATCATAAACATCAAACAAATAACTCTAAATATGTGTTCGAAAAGTAAAAATAATTTTTCTCGAGTTCTACACATATTTTTTTCAATACTACTGCAACCAAATGAAAAGTTATGAATTCTAGTATTTCAGATAATCTATTTAGATTTTAAAAAATTCATTTACTATTTATTTTTAATTAAATCAAAATAAATAACTATAAAATTAAAAATAAATAGTAAATAGTAAATAATTTTTTTAAAATCTAAATATAATATCATAAATACTAGAGTTCATAACTTTTCATTTGGTTGCGTTAGCATTCAAGAAATATGTGTAGAACTCGATATAAATTATTTTTACTTTTCAAACACATATTTAGAGGTATCCGTTTGATATTTATGACGACTTTAGTGATTAAAGTGATACCTCGTTGAGATCAATGATGAAAGTGATATCTGGTGTTCACTTTAGTGACCACTTTGATATTTAACCCTATTATTAAGTGGTTATTAGCTATGATTTGTGTATGCTTGCAGATGGAGTTCAACATTACATTTCATATTCATTACGGTGACGAAGTCGCCGAACGGAATAGTGTGAAATGATACGAAGGAGGTAAGGTCGAGGCTCTTTTATAATCAGAAATTTGCGTCACTTCTCATGTTCCAGAATTACATTCGAAATGATTTTGATTATAAAGAGTTTAAGGTATATTAGCACAAGCCTGATTTTTATTTAATGATTATAATTGGTGATAGTATAAAAGAATCGTGTTATCATGCGAGAAATTGTATATTAGATTTGTACATTGATCATGCTTGTGAGAATGAGAAAGTATATAATGGTTATAGTAAAAGTGATTAATTAAATAGAATGATCGAAAACAAAACCGATTAAAATAGGCAATGATTGGTTTAACTAAAATAGGCAATATGAATGATTGGAAGATATATTATAACTGATATTTGTAGATGTATTTATAAAAGATCTTATATTTTAATCAAAATGTACTATACTTTTATTAGAAAAGGCAATCCGTTGAAGCAAGTCCAACAACCCCTTAGCTAGTTCCTTATAAAAATAATACAATAAAGATTCTTAGTGATTTAAGAACCTTATTTTGTATGTCATCTCCAACAAGTATCTCTAAATTCATTCATTACCATTATAATAATAATAAATTTAAATCTAGTTGAGGCAAAAGAAGTGCAAAAAGGGAAGGAAATAAATTTTTTATTGATAAAAATGAAGTTACGAATAGTTAGAGCTTCCTAATTAATAGGAAATGGCTAGATATTCCTAGTATTTTAGGAACTATGATACTGTTGGAGCAATGAGGACTTGCTCTTAGTTACTATTATTTATATTATTTTATTTTTTATTAAATAGAATGACCAAAAACCAAATGAAACCAAAATTTTCAATGTTTCGATTTTAGTATAATAACTAGCTTAAAACATGTACAATGTACGAGATTTTATATTTATATTTTACTCTCTCCCTCCTATTAATTTCTTTATACTTTTTTTTATGAATATCATTTCAAAAATATATAAAAGTAGTAAAGTTTTATAATATAAAAATTAACTACATCCACTACATTTCTTCACCATACTCCCTTTATACATTAAATATTGATAGTTTCCACCATTTTACTCACATTTTTCCATTATTTTACTCCTTTTATTAACCTTCCTGCCCAACTCATTTGTAAAGAAATGAGAGGGACGGAGGGAGTTTAATGATCGAATAATTTTGTGTATGGTTTTTTTGAATGTGTGTTAATATATAAGTTTTATATATTTTATTAATGAGATATATTGTATGATATTTTTAGGTGTGTTTCTAAAAGTTAAAATGGTTTAATCAAAATGTAATATATTTTAATTTGAAAAAGTCAACATTACCGAAAGATGTGGTATAATTGGTATTTTGAGGTGTGTTTGTAAAGAAGAATATATTTTAATTAGAAAAGACAATAGGCTACTTACTATTATTTATATTATTTATGAATTAAAATGAAAGACCGAAAATCGAAAAATAAAATTTTCGATGTTTCAGTTATTACATAATAGTATAAATACATATATTAATAAATTCTTGAATAAATTTCGAGTTACATGGGAATTGAATCAAATTATAATATACCACTATAAGCGGAATAAAATAAATTTGATTATTTGTTCATACAATTTATTTGTCAAAAAAACAACGACCGTTAAATTTTCAAGTAAATGTGAATTATTATAGGCAATGTAAAAGAAGATTTCTTATTTTAACATAATTAAAAATTTATGTCATTAGATTTAAATATATAAATTGAGATTAATATTTTGAAACCAAATAAAAGTAAATCATTACATTTTGTTATATTGATCCTTTTCTTTTTGATAAAATATTATATATCAAAAAATAAATTATAAATTAACAAATTATATCCTTGTATATAATAAGCGTAGAGGGTTCTTATCCAAAACTTTGATAGTTCGGTCCCTGTACGACCACTGTATGACCAAATTAATAAGGACCGTTAGATATTAAATAGATAGATAAGAACATTTATATCTAATATTAAAAAGTGTTTTTTTATAATTTAAACCAAATATAATTGGATTTTCAATATTGAATAGAATTCTCTATGTAAATGTTAGTCCCCAGGAGTATTGTAGAAGGGGGGTTGAATGCAATACTGATAATTTAAATCTTTTCCCAACAACAAAGAAAGAGATTTGTTCTTATCAGTTAGAACACAGCAAACAACGAGATCTAAACAGGATAGAGTTTCACAAAATAATTGATTTATTTATTTTGCAAAGGGTTTTGCTACAACCTGGAAAAACAATGTTTCCAGTATCTATCTCGAGAGAGATTACAACTGAGTTGTGGAGTAACTTTTTAAACCTGGTGGATTGTGTTCCTAGTTACATGTGAGCTGTGAAGTTGTTTATATATTCACTTGAATATATAAACATCTCCTTACAATTTGCTCACATGTGACTTTTCCTAAAATACATACTATATGGTCTAATCATAAAACATAAAGAAATCTAGATACATTCCATTTGTAGCATACTCAATCTCAGTTGATGTAGATCTTGCATAACCTTGAATTGGTAAGCTTTGTCTTGTTCTCTCTCAAGCTCTTTTAGTAGTCTTTCAAGATTATAGCAGAGTCGTGTGAATTCTGCATCACCTGCTACTGAAACGTTTGTCACATTTTTTGACTTTGAAGACAAATCAAAAGATCTTCCCATGAGACAGTGTACCGTGCTCGCCAAGTTCTGCTGTCATGGGATGTTCTAAAGCTGACAGTAAGATTATCCTAGGACTGGGGTGTCACACGGAAATCCACTGTCGTGACCTTTTAGATTGTGCTGACAGTAAGGTACAACGTTGTTGCTTCTACCAAAGTAGCTGTCAATACTGAAAGTTGCTGTCATGAAGGGTGTTGTCTTGACTGCATGTCTGATGTTCCTTGTAATGTTGTTGTCGACGTGATACTTGACAACATGTTTATTCCTTGTACATGTCATATGTAGAATACTTTATGGGGCTTGAACATAGTGAACTTCTTCCAGATTACATTCTTTATTACATGTATGCATGACAGTACAATTTGAATATGACATAGAAAATTTTCTTGGTTGTGACAGTATGTAAGGTCTAATTAAAGACTAATTACATAGTTAAGTTTTCTATATGCAACTACCTATAAATCCTAACCGTAAAAATCCGTAACTCTCTTTTTTCTTCTTATGCATAGTTTCAGTTAGATAATAATTATTAAACCGAAGATTGAGATATCGATTAATATCAATTACAATATTAAAAATTAATAATATAATGCTCATGTATATAATAGATAACAATAGTACATGTGACTCTATGTTATAAGAGACGTAGGAGAAATCATGTACATGGATTTTTGTCGCAAATTTTTCTATACAAATTACAAGTAGAACAACTTAGTTAATTAATATTAACATAACATTTTTTAAGGGGACATATCACTTTAATTCATACAAATTATATTATATTATTTTACATATAACAAATATAAAATGATAATATCAAAATATTATTAAAAATTAAGAGTTTCATATTTATTAACGATAAATTTGAATATAATATTTATAGAGAATAAGGATCATGAGGTTAATCTCAGCATACTTTTTCTAAGATCACAACTGATACATGTAAACAAATAAATCTAATCATCTATTGTTAAATATTTACTTACCATATATCTTAATTTGTTTATAAATTAGAAAAGCATGTAATTAGATAGTTAATGTACTACATTCAAATAATCAATTACTATCTCGGGAGTCGTGATTTATTCTCATACTCAATAATATATTAATATTATTACCTTTTTAAAAATAACAAGGAATTTAAATTTTGAACCATATAAATTTGAATAAATATATATATGTTATTCCCAGACAATGAATCAAGATTGTAGAAGAGGGGGTTGAATACAATCTTTAAAAATTTCTTTGGTTCTTGACAGAAAAGATATGAAAGTAAATTCAAGAACAGAAAAACAAACAAGATAAGTTAACACAAGAATTAAAAATTCAGGTGGATTGATTTATCCACCAGAGAGATTTTTATTAGAAGAAATCTATGTGATGTTTATGAATAAACACACAACTGCATACACATTATTCTAGCTTCAGCAATTTACAAGTGATATTGTCTTGAGCTCTCTAAATTGCCTAACTGATTTCTTGAGTTCTAGAATAATGCTACACTTGGTTATATAACCCAAGTTTACAAGATATTTCGAACAACTAATAATACAAAAAGTAACTCTGTCCAAAATCCTTGCTTCTCCATTCTGAGTAGTGGTCCTTGAGTTGGTAGCTTGCCCTTCTTGGCAGATTGTCTTTTATGGAATTGCTACAATTGACCAGACAAAAAAAAAATGCTTCTTTTTCTCGTGAGTTTACCAGAAATACCGGTTTCCATGCTCTGTGAAATCTGTCAACCCATGTGCTCTGTCAGAACTGTCATTTTCACAAAGTACAAAGTGTATTCGTAGATGTTATTTGAGTTGTATCCGTTGAGAGTATCTTGACCACAATCGTAGAAGGCTAGTACTGCTATCCATAGACAGTACACTACTTTGACTACATCCGTAGAAGGCTAATGCTGATATCCGTAGACAGTCAATTTTACTTATGTAAAATTATAAGGCATGGTCTATTTACAATTAGCCTCCCTATTCTATATATCCATTAACAGTCAACATGACTTATTCAGCCTAAAAACTAATACTCTAACTTCTACATCAGGATTACAAATCAGGATTACACATCAGGATTACACAAGCATGTTACATTGAGTCTTATCCGTAGATTAACTACCCTTCTACGGATACTGCAAATGCATGCTATCCGTTGAAGGCTACATTTTTACTTATACAATTTTCACTAAGTTAGTCTAGTAATCATCAAGAAACAACATAGTTCCTAACAATCTCCCCCAATTTATGCCTGGTTGAGAATCAAACATAAATTAAGAGTCTTGATGATAACAAAACCACTTCTAACAAATAAACAGTAAACAGTAAAAATTGTATTAAGCTACTTTATTGAGATACTGAAGAGTTGAGAAATTTACATAGAGAGTGTGCTTATAGGCTTAGCAGATTTAATTTCTTTTCTTCTCTCTTGGAGGTAGAACCTTCTTCTTTCCTTGAATTGCAACCACCTAAGGTATTGGGAACTACCCTTAGGCAATTGGTCTTCTAGCCTGAAGAACCTTCTACATCCCTCATCATCTCTGAACTCCATCATCTAGTAAGGTTGGAGGTGGATTCTTTGACCATTGTATGGGATCTTCAATTTCCTTGGCAAGCTTTCAGGCTGATTCCAACTAGCTCTTATCCCTTCAATTTTCCTCATCACTAGGCTCCTTGCAGTTGGAGAAAATTCCTTTGAGCTCTTGAAGATTGAAAAAACTTTGACTAATGTGGGATATCCTTCATTCAAAATTCTCTGCAAGGGCTATGTCCTTTCTACTCCACCCTTGTAGACAAACACTAATCTTTCTGGCAGATTCTTGTGCTTATCAATGCCCCTTACTTCAATAATTTCATCCAAGAAGAGATCCAATGTTGTAAACTCTTATATGTCAGCAATGTATAGATAATCAACTTTGTCTTCTATTGGCTTGACAACATGAGGTACAATTTGAAGTTTGATTGGCCCCTTTGGAGTTTTCTTCGTTGGCTCCCTTGCTCTTTTCTTCCTTTCAGCTTCTAAGATAATTTTTGGGAATACCAAATTATCAGACTCCGTGGGTTTTTCCTTGGGCTCAACTAGGGTGTTTGAAAGTTTGATCATATCATCAATTGTGAAGGGCATTCTCTTTGGTTTCTCAATCTCCTCTTGTTTTTCTGGAGAGACATGCCTTTTGGATTTGAATTTTATCCTCCTAACAATAGGATTTTTCTGAGGCACTGTCTTTCTTTTGTTTTTCTTAGGAGTAGTGACCACTTCATCTTCAGCCACATCTTCTTTTTCTAGCTCCTCCATCAGTTCACTAGCCAGTCTAGCTTGTTTATCAGGAGTAGACTCATATCCCTCATGATTGGCTTCTCTTGCAAGTCTAGCTACCTCATCCCTTTTAGCTTCAACAAACCTGGGATGGCTGATTGTTATGTGAATTGGCTTTCTATTTCTGATGATTACAGCCATCCCCTCTCTGGCTAGCACATCCCTTGTTTCTTTGAATGCTTTGATGTCTTTGTCCAAGAGTTTCTTAGCATCTGACTTGGGAAGTGGAAAATCCACTTGGAGTTTTTTTTTTTTGCCATGCTTCTTGGTTGGAGAACCAAACCTACCACTCCATATGTCTTCACACTCCTTGTAGAGAGATGGCTCAGCATCATATAATCTTTTTGGGAGCTCAACCTCAGGAGTTAGAAATTTGAGAATTGTAGTAGTGGTAGGCTCTGTAGTTGTGAAGGGAGTTGAAGTCACAGCTTTAAAGATTGATTCGTTGATCATCCTTTCCGTGTTGAGAATTCTCTGCTCTATGACTTCATTGGCTTTAGATACCTACATTTGCCTTGCAAGCACCTCCTCTTCACTTAGACCAGAGAAATCCAACTCTCCTGGTTTGATTGAGACCGGAGGGACCATAGTGAATTGGAATACACTTGGATTAGCTATTACTTCTGGAATCTCCCCCTCAGTTGAAGCTTTTGCCACTTCAATCCTAGCTGGTTCAGAGACCACTATTGTACTATCCCCCTTTTTGTTATCATCAAGGGTTTGAGTAGCACCAGGGGCCTACAACAATTGTTGGAGGAGTTGTGTCTGCAGTTTTGTTGCTCCAGGAAGAGATCCAGCTTCTCTTCCATTTTCTCCACCCTCCTTGATAAAGATTCCACACTCTTAGAGAGAGTGTTTTCTTCAACAACTCTTCTTTGAATGGTCCTTATAGTGGTGAGAGGGAATGCAGTATTCAACCTCTTGTTGATGTTGTCCTTGACATTGTCAACGAGTTCCTTGACCTCATCTGTCTCTGTCCTGTGATGCATAAGCTGCTTCTTCTATAATTGAAGAGTTGTCATGAACTTGGACATGATGAGTTTCTGTGTTGGAATATTAGCTGACTGGAACTCAGTAGAAGCTTTATGATATTCTTTTAAAATCACCAGGTTGGTTGCATCAAATTTGGCTTCGGTGTCAAACAGCGAACATGGTGTGCTTCCTGAGGTGGAAGGGCCTTCACCACCCCCTTCACCACCATCTGAGTCATCTTCCATTTCTTCAGAGTCTTCATCATACTCAAAATCTTCACCAGCTCCTGGAGGCAGATTGTTGATTGCTTCTTTTGCCCTGGACATTGATTTAGTTGTGTGAACTAAATTCAACATCTTTTCTGCCTCCACATTGCCCTGGCCAACCAAGACTTGATATGCTGGATCAGGATGAGTAAATGTCTCAGCATTCAGGTTGACTTGATCCAACTTATTTTGATATTCAAGTTGGAACAGTCTCTCCCTATCTGCATCACTGACATCCATTAACTCATTTGCAATGGCTGAGTCTTCCACCCTTATTTCTCCTGTACCTTCTTTTCTCTCATTTTCTCTCTCTTCTTGTATCAGGGGCTCCCCCTGGCTCACACTCCTCACACCCTCACCTTCACCTACTAAGGTGGAACCCTCTTTGCTCACTCTTACTAGACTGGAAGAAATAGTTTGTCTCTCTGTCTCTCCCCCTCCTTTTGTCTGGTAGCAAACTAGCCCCTCACTCTCAGTAACATCACTCTATTCCCTCAATCCTAAAAGTGTTTGAACCACTACTAACCCATCCACACTTGAAGTTGTCAGATTTGAAGTTTGAAGTGCAAGTGTGGAAGGAGTATCCGTAGAGGTAGTAGAGGTTTATGTCAACGGATAGCAGTTTTGAGGCATATCCGTAGACAGACAAACACTTGTCAATGGATGAGAGATATCTGTAGATGAAGAAAAATGAGTAGCCTTAGAAATTGAGACTATGGCTAAATCTGTGGAGATTGATTTTAAGTTTAGTGCCACAGATGGAGCCAAAGTCTTAGAAAAAATGGATTGGTGGTCCAACAAATCATCAAGAAGATGATGACCACCAATTTCAGAGTGGGGCTTCTCCAAGAATGTTAAAGATGGAGAATCAGGAATAGATGTGTGAATCATGTCCACATCTACAGAGAGAGTAGGTGAGCTAGTGATTTCTGTTTCAGTTTGAATGTGTAAAGAGTGGGGCTGTGACTCCACATTTACTGGAGCCACATCAAACTGATTTTGAGATGGTGCAGAAACACAACTTGAAGTTGTAGTTTGCACTGTGTGTGTTCCCTGTGCAACTCCAATTATTTTAGACCTTTTTTCTTCTTTCATAGGCCTTGGACATGTCTTTAGGGCTTCTAGTGTCCATATCCCTCTTGTGTTGTGTTCCTGGTTGGGGACTATTTTCAATAGGAACATCCTTTTGGGAGGATGTCTTTAGGGATGTGTTTGATTCTGTTTCAACCACTGTATCTTTTTGAGAAGATACAGGGTGGCTAGGCTGGGATTCACTAATCTCACCCTCCTTGTTCTTGGGGTTTCTTTGATGTTCACCCCTTCCCTCACCACTTACTACCTCCTTCACACTCCCCTCAAGTGGTTTGGTAGTTTTTACAACAGGTGCCTTTTGAGAGGCACCCGGAGTTGGCTTTTTGGATTTGGATTTTGGAATTTTAGAGGTGGCCACTTGGGTAGAAGGCTGTTGGACAGTTCCAGCCTCCGTAGTGGTACTTAAAATCAAAGAAATAGAAGGTACAGTAGAGGAAGTTACCTGAGTTACCTGTGCCTCCTGAGCATCATTGAAAATTGGTAGGTATACCAATTGTACCTCATTGTTGTGGTTCATCCTATTCAAGTCCTCAAGGACTCTCTTATTTTGAACCCAAGAATCCTTGGAGTTTGCAGGGAATTGGATCATCAGGTTACTCTCTACATGGTTAGCTAGCAACATGAAAAATCTAGCATAGTAGACATTCTTACTTCTAGATGCTTTATTTCCTAGTTTAACACCAAGTTCAAATAGAATCAAGGACCCTAGGTTATAAAAGCTATCAGTTAAAAGCATGTAAGAAATGTCCAGCATAGAGAATGTAACAACATCATAGTTGTTAATCTTACCAGAGAAAACCTTAAGAATAGCATCAAAGAAAAAGCTTCATTCTTTTAACATACCTCTTCTTTGAATCTTGCTTAAATTAGCAGTAGGCAAAGCATAATTAATGGAATTGAGCATGTTAACAATATCAGTATCATTATGCTTTTCTGACCTATTATTTTCAGGCAAGTTTAAGAATGATGTAATGACATCACTATTTATCACATGTTCCTTACCTTGAAGAACGAAGGTGATTGTAGCATTGACAGAATCGAATATGGTAGATTCCCAGATGGATTCAATCACCTCAAAGTACAATTTGGGGGCTTCGAACATGGCTTTAGAGAGCTTGCAGTTCTGGAAAAACCTCATCATCTTGTGATATGATGTGTTCTTCTCATCAAAGTCCACTAGTGCAGTGAAGTTGTTCTTCTCGTACGTGAAACCAGTAAGAGACATTGTTTTATTGGTTGGTGCCATTGTTACAGAGCTTGAATTACAGAGAGAGGTTTTGCTTTGAGAGAGAAAGATGAGCTTTTGCCTTAGTGAATTTTGGGAAATGATAGAAAATGATTAACTGAGAGTAAAAATCAATTTATACTCCCCCCAAATAATTCACTAATAAAATCAAAATAATTAAGAGAAATTATTTGATTGGTGCAAGAAATAACCGTTTAAAAGTAATGAGTTTAAAAAGTAAAGCCACGAATTTACTGCAATTACATACACACTTTGTACGCATGTAACTACGGATAGGATTGTGGCTTTTAACGATTACGATTAGAACTGTACTATCTACTGATAGGATTATACCTTTTGAGATTCAACATCCGTAGAGGAACAAAAGGCAGTATCCGTGGAAGTATAGAAAATCCAGTGTCAAAAATGACCATCACCGGATAAGGATATCCGTAGAAATAGTAATTTTGACTTAGACAAAATTCTTACTTTTTCTTAGAGTTTTAATTCTCATAAAAATTATTTTGACACTGGCTGCATTACAAATTATCAGACATTTAAATTAATTAAGAGAAGTTAAGCATACCTAGCTCACTTACCAACCTTGAGAATGTTGAATCATCAAGTGGCTTGGTAAAAATGTCTACAATTTGTTGTTCACTTGGAACAAAATGAAGTTCCACGGTACCATTCATCACATGTTCCCTGATGAAGTGATACTTCATGTCAAATTGTTGCACTGGATTCTCAGTTATGGTAATTGCACTAGTGTTGTCACGGAAAATTGGAATCTTATTAACTATCAGACCATAGTCTAGTAGTTGATTTTTCATCCAAAGAATTTGTGCACAACTTCCAGCTTCAATGTATTCAGCCTTAGCTGTAGAAGTAGAGACATAATTTTGCTTTTTACTGAACCATGAGACAAACTTATTTCCTAGAAATTGACAGGTGTTTGTTGTACTTTTTATGTCAATTTTGCAACCTGCATAGTCTGCATCTGAATAACCAATTAGATCAAAACCAGATTCTCTAGGGTACCAAATTCCAAGGTTTGGTGTTCCCTTGATATATCTGAAAATCCTTTTGATAGCAATTAAGTGAGACTCTCTAGGATCAGCCTGAAATCTAGCACATAGACATGTATCAAACATAATATCAGGTCTACTAGCTGTTAAATATAAAAGTGAGCCTACCATGCCTCTATAGCTTGAAATGTCCACAGATTTTTCCTTAGTATTCATTTCAAGCTTAGTGGCAGTTGGCATGAGTGTTTTAGAAGGAGAACAATCCATTAGATCAAACTTCTTTAATAGATCAAAGATGTATTTAGTTTGACTAATGACGATTCCTTCTTTCACTTGCTTAACTTGTAAGCCAAGGAAATAGGTAAGTTCACCCATCATGCTCATTTCCTATTTACTTTGCATAAGTTTGGCAAACCTTTTGCAAAGCTTCTCATCTGTAGACCCAAAAATTATGCCATCTACATAAATTTGAACAAGTATACTAGAGCCATTAACATTTCTAAAGAAAAGAGTTTTATCAACAGTACCTCTAGTGAAGTGATTCTCTAAAAGAAACTGTGACAGTGTGTCATACCAGGCTCTAGGTGCTTGCTTCAGTCCATAAAGTGTCTTGAGTAGGAAGTAGACAAATTCTGGATAATTTGGATCTTCAAAACCATGAGGTTGACTGACATACACCTCATCTTCTAATTCCCCATTCAAGAAGGCACTTTTGACATCCATTTGATAGACCTTGAAATTGTCATGGGCTGCATAGGCTAGGAATATCCTTATTGCTTCCAATATAGCAACAAGGGCAAATGTTTCATCATAATCTATTCCTTCTTCTTGAGAATAGCCCTTAGCAACCAAACTTTCTTTGTTCCTTGTGACAATGCCATTTTCATCCATCTTGTTTCTGAATACCCACTTTGTTCCTATAACACTTCTGTCTTTAGGTTTGGGTACCAGCTTCCACACTTTGTTTATCTCATATTGGTTTAGCTCTTCCTGCATAGCTAACACATAATCTGGATCTAGAAGAGCATCCTCAATTTTCTTTGGCTCATCTTGTGAAAGAAAGCTACTGTATAAACATTCATCTTGAGTAGCTCTTCTAGTTTGGACATTTGAGGATGCATCACCAATGATCAGTTCAAATGGGTGGTCCCTAGTCCATTTTTTCCTTGTTGCAGGTGTAGGTCTTGAAGATGCAGTATCATTGTCATAAGCATGATCATGTTGAGTTGAGGTTGATCCTTGACTCAGAGAAACTCCCCATCAGTTTATTGGGGTGGTTGACCTGTGTTATGATCCACCTACGGATGCCTCAAAATGACTTCCTACGGATGCATCATTTTGGCTTCCTACGGATGCACCATTTTGGCTTCCTACGGATGCACCATTTTGACTCCCTACGGATGCTCCATTTATCCCTTCTATGGATGGCTCAATAGAACTTGAGTTGTCCATGTTTGAAATAATCATTCTTGGTGGGACTGGTTCATCCTCATGATCATCATCTTCATCATCATAATATAGACCTTCCACCTCATTCTCAAACTTGAGAGTTTCATAAAAACCCTCATCTGTGAGACCTTGAATTCTGGCATCATCAAAAACAATATGTACATATTCCATAACAATGTTGATTCTGTGATTGTAAATCCTGTAGGCTTTTCCAGCTGCATAACCCACAAAAGCGGCTTCATTTGCCTTTGACTTAAATTTTCCAAGATTTTCACCTTGATTTCTCAATACAAAACATTTGCATCCAAAGACATGTAGAAAATTCAAGGATGTTTTCCTTCCCTTGAGCAGATGATATGGAGTCATCCCTTTAGCCTGATTAATCAAAGAGATATTTTGAGTGAAACATGCAGTGTTAACTACTTCAGACCAAAATATGTGGGTAACATTGATTCACCTAGCATTGTCCTTGCAGCCTCAATTAGAGTTCTATTTTTCCTTTCCACCACTCCATTTTGTTGTGGTGTTCTTGCTGCAGAAAACTCATGAATGATTCCATTCTCCTCACAAAATAGCCTCATTGTTGAATTCTTGAACTTAGTGCCATTGTCACTCCTTATTCTTCTGACTTTGAGATCAGGATGCATGGCAACCTTTATGTGATTGATTATGATTCCACTTGCCTCATCTTTAGAGTGCAAGAAGTATATCCATGTAAACTTTGAAAAATCATCCACAATCACAAGGAAGTATCTTTTCTTTGAGATCGACATGACATTTACTGGTCCAAATAAATCCATGTGTAATATCTGTAGAGGTTGCTCAATTGATGAATCTGGCTTGCTTCTGAAAGAGATCTTCTTTTGCTTCCCTTTCTAGCAAGCATCCCATAGTCCATCCTTAGAAAATTCCAACTGTGGAATTCCTCTCACTAGGTCTTTTCTTACCAAATCATTCATTGATTTGAAGTTTAAATGTGACAGCCTTTTGTGCCATAGCCAAATCTCATCTTTACTTGCCTTACTTAGAAGACAAGTGATTGAATCTGAACTTGTTGAATTGAAGTCAACTATATATACATTTTCTCTTATGTGGCCTGTCAACACCACATTGTTGTTTTCATTGTTTGAAACAACACAGGCTCCTTGATTGAATGAAACTAAAAAAACTTTATCACATAGTTGACTGATACTCAACAAATTGTGCTTGAGTCCATCAACTAGTGCTACTTCATCAATGATGACATTTTCCTTTGAAATCAAGCCATATCCCTTAGTGTAACCTTTGCTGTCATCTCCAAAGGTAATGCTAGGGCCAGCTTTTTCCACAAACTATGTGAGTAGGGTAGAATCTCTAGTCATGTGCCTAGAGTAGCCACTGTCTAGATACCATAGATTCTTTCTGTTTCCCTGCACACAACAAAACCAAATCAAGTTGATTTTGGTACCCAAGTTTCCTTGGGTCCTGCCTTGTTAGCCTTTACTCTGCCTTTCTTGTCATTTTGCACCTTAATCTCAGGTTGAGTTAAATCAACCTTGACTCTGGGTGTTGACCTCTGAGAGACAACATTTTGAGGATGTTCATATGCATACATGTTTGATGCAGGCATTTGAGGATATTATGCATACATAGTGTTCATGTGTGGCATGCTCCATGTCATTTGTGGCATTGTGAATGCATTCATATAAGGATTTGAAACAAATGGCATATTGGCATACAAATTTGATGCATGATCATTGTGTGCAAACATGTTGTGCATAACAGGCATAGGCATATTGGGTACATGCATTGGCATTTGAACAGATGAATTCTTAACAGTTTTGAAATTGGTAGATAAATGATTAACACTACCACACTTTACACAAGTTTTCGTATGAGCATACTTGTCAGGTGTGTAGTTGTTGTGTTTGTTAATCCCTACCTTACCATTTCTATTCTTTTTCTTTTTACTCTCAGCCTTGACCTCTATGTACTCTAACTTGTACTTCAATTGCTTGTTGGACAAGTGACCTATGTTGACATCCTTAGTTTTGATTTTGCTGCATTCTCCCTGAACAAAATTTTTGCTGGTTGGACCATACTTTTTGTTCAGCTTCTCAAATTTTTCTTTACTGACACTTGATGTACACTTCTTTGGACAAGTCTCATCCGTATAGGAGTTACCTATCAAAGGATGGTCACTATCCGTAGAAGTATCATCTCCTAGATTCTCAACATCTAGTTTCTCCTTATCTTTTCTTACGGATTCCTTGTAGAATGTATCCGCACCTTGAGCCTTAATTATGTTTTTGGCAACATTCCTGGAATTAGTCCATCTAGCAATTGTTTCATGTTCTTTAACTAACCGTGCTTTGAGAATTTCTTCTCTTTTTAGCACAGCCAGCAGATCATCCTTGGCAACTTGACACTCTAACCTCATTTTCTCAAACTCAATAAATTGAGTTTCCAAAACAACATTCCTATCACTTAAAAATTGATTAGCATCTTCAATCCTGGTGTTTTCTTTTGTAAGTGATTTAAGAGAAATACGCATATGATACAATTCATTAGACATATCATTGATTGCACTATTGCATTCCTATGTAGAAAGCTCAAAGAGGTTGGTAGTGATTACCTGATTGGATGATGAACTTGCCTCCTGCTCACTTGAATCAGCCATCAGTGCAAGGTTCACAAATTCAGTGTCCTCCCATTCCACAATTGAAACATTTAAACTTGGACCTTTCAACATAATTCTTGTTTGATTGAAAGTCCTTTCTGAATGGCTTGGTCACCCCATGGTTTCTCTTGAACTTGAGCTTTGAGAATTTTCTTGACAGAAAAGCTAAATGTTCATCTAGCTCATCCATTTCATCTTGGTTAGAGGGCTCACTTTCTTCAATCATCTTTCCCTTGCACTTTCTTGATTCAATCCTACCTTCACAAGCACTTGGGCTTGGTGTAGCTTCAGCAGTTTCTACCTTCATGTCCTCAGCCTTGTTAAAACTTGCTACTAAGGAAACAGATCCAGTTTTCTTTTGGACCTTCTCAATTTCCTCATCCTGCTCCATTTATAGCTCATATGTTTTTAGAGTTCCATACAGCCTTTCAAGAGTAAAATCCTTATACTCTTGAGTGTTTCTCAAGGAAACAGTTATAGGCTTCCACTCCTTTGGCAAGGCTCTGAGAAATTTAAGATTTGAATCTTTGACTTGATACACCCTCCCATACAACTTCAATCCATTCAACAATTTTTGAAATCTACTAAAAGTATCATTCAAAGATTCTCCACTCTTAAAGTGAAAGTGTTCATACTGTTGTATGAGGAGCTGCATTTTGTTTTCTCTAACATGCTCAGTCCCTTCATAGATGGTTTGGACAGTGTCCCAAATCTTCTTGGCTGTAGAACAATTAATAACATTGTCAAACATGTCAGAATCAAGACCATTGAACAAAATATTCATGGCCTTCTTGTCTTTGTGAACGACAATGATGTCCTCAGGAGTCCATTCTGAAGGTAAATTTGGAATGGTGTTTGGAGCTCCTGCAGGTGCTTGAGCTATTGAGGTGTTTGGCTTCATTGGAACATGAGTACCATGATCGATGCATTCTACATATCCCTCATCCATAGACATAAGGTGTAAACACATCTTTACTTTCCAGTGAAAGTAATTCTCTTTATCAAGAACTGTTATTTTAACTCCATAATCCTTCTGACCCATGATTCTGATGTCTTTAGATCTTTAAACTTCTTGTATGTTAGAAGCTTGCTCTGATACCAATTGTTATTCCCAGACAATGAATCAAGATTGTAGAAGGGGGGTTGAATACAATCTTTAAAAATTTCTTTGGTTCTTGACAGAAAAGATATGAAAGTAAATTCAAGAACAGAAAAACAAACAAGATAAGTTAACACAAGAATTAAAAATTCAGGTGGATTGATTTATCCACTTGTGAGATTTTTATTAGAAGAAATTTCTGTGATGTTTATGAATAAACACACAGCTGCATACACACTATTCTAACTTCAGCAATTTACAAGTGACATTGCCTTGAGCTCTCTAAATTGCCTAACTGATTTCTTGAGTTCTAGAATAATGCTACACTTGGTTATATAACCCAAGTTTACAAGATATTTCGAACAACTAATAATACAAAAAGTAACTCTGTCCAAAATCCTTTCTTCTTCATTTTGAGTAGTGGTCCTTGAGTTGGTAGCTTGCCCTTCTTGGTAGATTGTCTTTTATGGAATTGCTACAATTGACCAGACAAAACAGAATGCTTCTTCTTCTCGCGAGTTTACCAAAAATACTGGTTTTCATGCTCTGTGAAATCTGTCAACCCATGTGCTCTGTCAGAACTGTCCTTTTCACAAAGTACAGAGTGTATCCGTAGATGTTCTTTGAGTTGTATTCGTTGAGAGTATCTTGACCACAACCGTAGAAGGCTAGTACTGTTATCCATAGACAGTACTTTGACTATATTCGTAGAAGGCTAATGTTGCTATCCGTAGACAATCATTTTCGCTTATGTAAAATTACAAGGCATGGTCTATTTACAATTAGCCTCCCTATTGTAAATATCCATTAATAGTCAACATGACTTATTCAGCCTAAAAACTAATACTCCAACTTCTACATCAGGATTACAAATCAGGATTACACATCAAGATTACACAAGCATGTTACATTGAATCTTATCCGTAGATAAGCTACCCTTCTACGGCAAATGCATGTTATCCGTTGAAGGCTACATTTTTACTTATACAATTTTCACTAAGTTAGTCTAGTTATCATCAAGAAACAACATAGTTTCTAACAATATAAAATATATGTGTTTTGCACAGGGTAAACGCAACATGAAATAATTTATTCAAAAATATATCATTATATATTTTATCCATAATTTTGGTTGTCACGGTACAATATCATTAAATTAAATAAGAATCGTTATACAATAAAATAAATAGATGAGACCTGTGAGATATTCGAACTCCATCAACAATGTATCAAATATAAAAATTAATATTTTAATCTCTAAATATATTAAAAAGAAGTCCAAAGTTTGGTCGTTGAGAGACAATAGTACTACAAAAAAGTAAGAATTATTGGATCTTAAAATAAATAGATGAGAACCGTGCAATATAATGTCAAGAAATATTTTATATTTTTAATAGATAAATTATTTTTTTAAAATTCTAAGATTCAAAATTCATCAACAATATATTAAAAAAATTGTATTTTAGAATTGTATATATTAATAAAATTTAAAAATTAAAAAAATATTGAATACTAAGAATTAAATTATAAATTAGTATATTAAAAAATATTCATGCATTACACGGCTATAAGCTACTATTATAAACAATGGTGTTACATAATAATATAAGACAAACCAAATATAGAGCCCGTCGAGCTAAAAATTATTATTTATAATTTAAAGTTGCTTAAAATAATAAGTGAAATGTGAAAATTATTTGTTTGGATAATTTTGTATTATGAGTAATATATAATTTATTAAATATGTAAAAAATAAATAAATTAATAAACAATATATTTGAATGATTATTTTAACATTTATCAAATAAATCACTAAAATAAAATAAGTTAGTTCAAAAAAAAATATCTCATACTTTAAGCTATCTTTTTAAATTTAATTTATTTTTGAATTTATTACACAAACATACATTTTTGACTTAAAGTAGAAAATTGCCCAAGATGCTCGTAGTCATGGACAAGACGTGTTAACTTACATTTAAGATTTGTAGTGGGTGAGTTTTCAACTTAACGTTACTCCGGTAGTGGGACGGCAACTCGGTCAGAGACTCAAAGTAGTCTGTCTCTTTCACTCACCAAGAAACTCTCTAATTTTCTTGACTCTGTTCCATTTCCGGCGGCTGCCGTCCTTACATTCAACAATAATAATACATTTAACTTTTCTGATTACATAAATCGTAACATATAGGGGTGATGACTCTATCTATCACAATTTGTAGAAAAATGATCTTAAGTATCACAATTGTAAAAAATGGTCTCAAATATCACTTTAAAATGCAATTTCATGTTGGGTTTCCAAAACACAACTTCGTGTTGCTTTTTCACAAAAAAAAAATATTTCTAAAAACGCAAGTCCAATTAGCGTTTTGACATAAAAAATAAAATAAAAAAATAAAAAATAAAGTAAACACAACATGAACTAGCGTTTATAGTAAACACCAGTGTTGTAAAAATCGGGAATCAGAGTTAATCGGTTAAGAGACCGATCAGGGATTAATTGGAATAATTAATCGGATCATTAATCGGAATAAATTTAATAATATTTTATATATATAATTATATTCACATATATATAATTATTTCGTTGTTTCAACTAAACATATGTTATTATATGAAATTGTGAAGGTTTAACTTTTCAATTAGAGATCAATTTAAGAGGAAATATTAAGAAAATTTACGATTTAGACATCTAAAATTATAATTATACTAGCCTATAACTCGTGCAAGACACGGGCCTTAAAAATAATAAACTAAAAAATTTAATGTGAACGGAAAATATTAAAATTAAAATAAAAATTAATATGATAAATTATAAAATGAGAAACTTAAATATTAATTGTAACGTAAAAAAATATTAAAAAAATACAGATGGAACTGATTAAGATAAATGAGGTATTATTAATATTATTTTATAATAAAATAATATTAATAATAAGGATATAGAAAATCTAACATGTTTTAATTAAAAAAAGTAATTGCCCGTGATATTTTTAGAAGTGTTTTAATTATATTACTTGTATTTATTAAAAAAATAAGTTGACATGTTAAAATAAATAAGTTTTTTTAATAAGAACAAATAGGAAAGCTAACATGTTTTAATTAAAAAAAAGTAACTACCTATAATATTTTTAGATGTGTTTTAATTATATTAATTGTATTTGTTAAAAAAATACGTTCACTTGTTAAAATAGGTAAGTGTTTTTAAATAATTAAAAGTATTAAAATAAGTTTTAAAATATATAAGTAAGGGTTGCACTTGATATTTTTGAAAAAAAGAGATTTTAGTGATAACAAATATAAAAGGTAATATATTTTAATTTAAAGATAACTGTCCGTGATATTTTTGAAAAACAAATAGAATTTGTTAGAAAAAAAATGTTTTAATTATAAAAGACAATCAGGTAGTTAATATTTTTATATTATTTTATTATTTATTAAACAAAGTATTAAAATAGATTTTAAAATAAATAAGTAAGGATCGCACCTCATATTTTTGGAAAATAGAGATTTTAGTGATAACAAATATAAAAGATATTATGTTTTAATTTAAAGGTAATTGTCATGATATTTTTGGAAAAGAAGTATATTTTTTTTAATTATAAAAGGCAATCAGTTAGTTACTATTTTTATATTATTTTATTATTTATTAAATATGGTATTAAAATAGGTTTTAAAATAAATAAGTAAGGATTGCACCTCATATTTTTGGAAAACATAGATTTTAGTAATAACAAATATAAAAGGTAATATGTTTTAATTTAAAGATAATTGTAATGATATTTTTGGAAAAGGAGTAGATTTTGTTAGAAAAAAAATATATTTTAATTATAAAAGCCAATCATCTAGTTACTATTTTGGTAACTTGACAATAATACAATTCCATAAAAGATTTGATTTGTAGTAGCTTTCGTTATCCTAAAAAATAAAGAAGTATATTTTTAGCAGTGTATCCTAAATTTAAACAAATTAGATCCCACATTTCCATTTTTTTTATTAGATTTCAATATTATTTGATTTTTATATATTAAAATATAGTGAAATATTAATGTAGAATAAAACTTTCCCGAATTTTGATTATATTATTAATTTATTAATTAGAAAAAGTACCGAAAACCAAAAACTAAAACTTTCAATGTTTCGGTTTTAATAATATAGTATAGATGTACACAAATAATGTTTTTTTTTCTATTGTTTAATCAAGTTTCTACCTTTTAAATTTTTAATTTTTTTTTAAATTTTCACTATTTTTACTATTTTTTAATAATTAGCCCAATTTTTGACCGATTAATCCGATTTTTGACCGATTCAGCCTATTTTTGGCTGTTTTTTTTGAAAAAACGATAAATTAATCGATTTACGTTTAATCAGTTCGGTGACCCGTCGTCTAATCGTCCATTTTTAGAACAATGGTAAAGACAAACACACAAAACGCTAATATAAATCATGTTACTGTAAACCCAATTGCGTGTAGCGTTCTGTTTTGTTGAAAAGGTGGCGGGACCCACTTGCAGCAGTTTCGTAAAATTAAGAAGAACATAAATGCTACACGCCATGCAGTTTTGAAGTCATATTTGGATTTTTTGTTTCGATTGTGATATTTGAGTCATTTTAACTTCAAATTATAATAATGGGGTCATTTTCTCAACATATAGCGTACTTAAAAATTTCATAAATCAATATCGTCCAAATCAATATATTTTATCAATTAATCGAAATAATTGAAAATGCAAATGTAGCAGGATTCCCATAATATACATTAACTCCTTATATATAATAAGCGTAAGGAAGATTTTATCCAAAACTTTGGTCGGTCACTGTACTACCAAAAGTATACGATCCGTTCGATTATAAAACTATAAATATTCAAATCGATAAGGACCGTCAGATATAATATTAAAAAATTGTATTTGATTAATAATATGATAGTATTTAAATACTAAAAGTTGTATTTTGATAATTTAAACCTATTATAAATGGGTTTTCTATATTGAATAGAAATCTTTATGTAAAAATTCGTAATTATCTTTTCTCTTTATTTTATGGATAGTTCCAGTTACATAATAATTATTAAACCATCATTAAATTAAAAATAATTTTGTAAGCTTCGCGTGGGCATCGTTAAAATCTGTTGTCTATATTTTCATAAATAGTTTTTTATTATTGTAGCACCAATTTAATTTTTTTTTCCTAATTCTTTTAAATTTATAACATTCTATATTTATTTCAATAAAATATTAAAATCAATTTAAGAAAAAATTAAAATCGATCTGGTCTGTGTACGATTAGTATACGACCAAATTAATAAATATAGTTAGATCTTAAATAGATCGATGAGAATTGTTAGATCTAATATTAAAAAGTGTATCTGATTAATAATAGAATTATATTTAAATACTAAAAAGTGTATTTTGATAATTTAAAATTTTTCTATGTAAAAATTCTTAAATATCTTTTCTCTTGAATTTATGTATAGTTCCAGTTAGATAATAATTGTTAAACCAAATATCAAGATAACAATTCATATCGATTACAATGATACCCTACGTTATAAGAGACTTAGGAGAACTCCTGTACATGAATAAATTTAAACACTTTTTTTTGAAGGAACATAACAATTTGATTAATCCAAATTATAATTATATTATTTTACATATAACAAACATAAAAGGATAATATCAAAATATTATTAAAATGTTGAGGGTTTCATATTCATAAACGATAATTTTGAATATAATACTTATATTAAAATGCGTATTTGATTAAAGGTAGGATTATATTTAAATACTAAGAAGTGTGCTTTGATAATTTAAACCAATTATAAATTGGTTTTCTATATTGAATTGAATTCTTTGTGTAAAACTTCTTAATCATCTTTTCTTTTCAGTTTATTTTATGGGTAGGTCAACTGGTCAAGTTAGATAATAATTATTAAACCATCATTAAATTAAAGATAATTTCGTTAGTTTCGCATGAGTTGTAAAATTATCAAAATTCAATTTCTAAAACTCAATATAGAACCCAAATATTAAAGTGAGTATCAAAATTTTAATAAATATTTTTTTATTATTGTAGCACCAATTTATTTATTTTTCCACTAATTCTTTTAAATATAGAAATTTTATGTTTGTTTCAATAAAGTATCAAAATTAATTAAGAAAAAATTCAAATCGATAAAAAATATAAAAATATGAGAATAAAATTTTATATAATCATAACATAATTTTTTTTCTATTTAATAATTTTTAAGTAATAATGTAAACCGAAACATTAAAAGTAAAAGCAGTTAGTAAGAGACTTATATCAGTATATACTTGATATTCTTATTATATTAAATCATTATATATAATAATCACAATAGGGATCTTATCCCAAATGAAAATCGTTAGATCAAATATTAAAAAAGTTTATTTTATTAATAATAGGATTATATTTAAATTCTAAAAGGTGTATTTTGATAATTTAAACCAAATATACCAAATATAAATAAGTTTTCTATATTGAATAGAATTCTCCATATAAAAAATTCGTGACTTTCTTTTCTCTTACATGGACAATTCCACCTAGATAAATATTGTTAAACCATCTTTTAATTAAAGATAATTTAGTTATCATCATGTGGGCTGTAAAATCGTCAAAATCTGATTTTTAAAACACAAGATAAAGCCCAAATTAATAAAGTGAATATTTAAATTCTAATAATAATTATTATGTCATCATTATTTTAACACCAATTTAAATACTTTTTTCTAACTATTTTAAATTTAGAAATCTATGTTCAAAAATTAAAATCAATCTAAGAAAAATTCAAATCAACAAAGAATATAATAATATGAGGATAAAATTTTATAAAATTGTGCATATTTTTAATTCAATTTTATTAAGTTTTATATCATAACTAATCAAATATTATTTATTATTAAATAATAAATTATACGTAAATGGTGATTTTGTTTTATAAGAACTCATAGAGGCCTAATTTCATTGTTAGCAGAACTATATTCATATTAAAAAAAAAATCTTATTTTGAAATTTTAGACTCAGCTACAGAAGAGACCAAACTTTTTAAACCTATATACATTGTAAATTATTAAATTTGAAACTTTAAAAGTTTGTTAATCAATTAGTATAGTACTTTTCTGAAAAATGGTACTTTACAAAATCTAATTTTTATAACTCAATATAAACAAATATTAAATTGAGTGTATAATATATAATAAATATCAAATTTTTAACTATAATTTTTTTGGCTAAATCTTTTTTAATAATAATTTAATCATGTAAACTAATAACTTTTAAATATTAAAATATTCATAAATAAATATAATTATAAATATTAAAAAAATAATCGTGCGTTGCATGAGTAATAAAATTATAATTATAAATAAAATTTAAGTAACCGTGCATCGCACGGGCTATAAGCTAGTATACATAATTTCAATAAGACAACAAACTGTCAACAATAAGTATTTTTAACCGTTATTTTATATATCTTTTTATGGGTTGTTTAAATTAGTGTGTCTTTTTGAATAAAAATAATAATATAAGATTTTAATGCAGAAAAATTCAAAAAAAATCAATATAAATTAAATATTATATTTACGGGTTACATATTAAATATATCAGTTATTATGTCTAAATACATCAAGTTAATTATTTATTACTAAAATGTCTCAATTTAATCACTAATTTAAAATTTGTATCAAGGATATCATCTTAGAATGACTATATTAATACAATATTTTAACATTTTAATGACTTAGGCTCTGTTTGGATTGCTGTTAAAAATTGTTGTGCTGTTGAAAAAAGTGCTGTTAAAATAAGTGCTATTGTGAAAATCAGATA
Organism: Heracleum sosnowskyi; assembly: GCA_030848705.1. Lineage (NCBI taxonomy): Eukaryota > Viridiplantae > Streptophyta > Magnoliopsida > Apiales > Apiaceae > Heracleum > Heracleum sosnowskyi. Next base: position 385,302 of record JAUIZM010000031.1, read on the forward strand.
ACTGTTTGGTAATATTTTTGATATGTGCATGTTTTGGTGTATAATATAAAAAATTAATGTTTTTGGTGAATTTTGATGTTGAAATCATTAGATGCTTCCCGCAAAAACTGAAAAGCAGCTTTTTTCAAAAGCATGGGACCGCTTTAGCTTTTCAGCCAAAAGTGCTTTTCAGAAAAGCAGCTTTTAAATTTTACCAAACACTTTTTTATCTACTTTTCAGAAAAAAAACTGATGTTGCTGTCTGCAACAGCCATACCAAACGTAGACTTAATTGTTACAAAATTTCAAATTAATAGTCAAATTGAGTGTATTTGATGTTAAACATGAATTTACTCTAGGTTAGGTTTGCGTACAAAAATCTACCTAGAATAGCATTTCAGTCTGCAGGACGTTCAGTTTATAACATTACGTCAAAACTCTACTCTAATTTCCATCTACAACTGTATTGTATTTAATATCCGAGTACGTGGCTGATGCTTAAAAAATACAACCGCATTAGGAAAATAAGAATAAACAAAAGAGTGAGATCGACAGAGCAGCAGCAGGGAAGCAGTTACAAGGAAAGAAGACTTTAAGAGAGGAGAGCTCAAATATAGATTCACGTTCACCGCTACCACCACCACCACCACCAGCAGGTATTTTAATTCTTATTTTTTTAAATTAAATTATTTGATTTTTTTTTTCCTTTTCGAAGTTCTGGACTCCTTTTGTTGTGCTGCTGCAGAAGTGCAGAGTAGTAGAATAGAAGACTAGTTGATCATGATTTATATCTCTCCAGGCTTCAGATCTACTTTATTTTGCTGAAAGAATGTTGCAAAATTTTGCTGATTTATTCTCTTGTTATCTTTTGTCATTTTTGCTGATTTATTCTTTTGTCATGTAGGAGTACATGTGTAACATCTAGTTAACAGTGCATACTGCAACAAAGATAGTTTGATCCCTTGTACCAATGTCAACTATGGCTCAGCTTCACCGTTTATCTCTACTCAATCACCATAACCTTTTAAATACCAATAGATCCATTGATCTTGTTCATAGTAATCTTGCTTTCTATTCACAGTCCACTTGTCCGAAACTCGTCATTTCTCCTCTCCAGATCACCGGTCATTTCCTCACTACCAAATTCCATGTTCCTTTGGCGACTATGGCTTATGGTGGTGGTAATAATGATGGTATTGGAGGTTTTAGTGGAGGAGGAGGAGGTAGTGGTGGCAACGATGGAGATGATTCCTCTGATGAGGGGTTTGGACCTGTAGGGGCCTTTTTAAATGGTTGGAGGTCCAGAGTGGCTGCGGATCCTCAATTCCCTTTCAAGGTTCTCATGGAAGAGATTGTCGGTTTGAGCGCTTGTGTTCTCGGTGACATGGCTTCTCGCCCAAATTTTGGTCTAAATGAGCTTGATTTGGTCTTCTCAACTCTGGTTGTTTGCTTCATATTGAATTTCACTCTAATGTATATCTTAGCGCCTACTATGGCTTCCTCTGGGACTGCCCTGCCTTCCTTTTTTGCCAGCTGTCCAAGTAGCCACATGTTTGAACCTGGTCCCTTCAGTGTACTCGATCGGTTCGGGACTTTTGTGTATAAGGGAATGTTGTTTGCTGCTGTTGGGTTTACAGCTGGATTAGTTGGAACTGCTCTTTCCAACGGATTGCTTACTTTGAGAAAGAAAATGGATCCTACTTTTGAAACTCCTAACAAGCCTCCGCGCACAATGTTAAATGCACTTACTTGGGCAGCACAGGTGGGTCTTAGCGCCAACTTAAGATACCAGACCCTTAATGGTGTTGAATATGTGCTGGCCAAGGGGCTTCCATCGTTCGTATTCAAAACTTCTGTGGTTGTTTTGAGGGTAGTGAATAATGTAATGGGTGGAATGTCGTTTGTAATACTTGCGAGACTGACAGGATCACAAAGCTCTGGTGCTGCTGAGAGGAAGCCGGTTACTATTGAAGAGGCGGAAATATTGGCTGCTGGTGTTGAGAAAGACAAATTGCTACATAATTTTGAGAGCACCGAGTCTGTTCCCAAGTAGCATAGTGAGTCTGTTCCTTGCATTTATAAATTAAATACAGAGTGACCTTTCTGGATTTCAGCTTCAACAATACAACATTTTTTCTAATGATAAAACTCCACTTACAAGTTACAACAACTCAACAAAATTACTCAACAAGATACAGTATCCGACTTACAAGTAAGTTATTACTTATAATAGATAAGCATAGTATGATTATAAGTAAATTATTAGACGTTTGGTTACATTTACTTATAAAGTTAGTTAAATATTTGGTAAATTAATAACTTAAAAGTTAAAAAAACATTTTTTTTAAAAGTTGTACTCCAATAATTTTTAAAATTTAAAGGTTTTTTAAAAGAAACTTATAATTCTTTAAATTTTTTAAAACTTTATAGCTTACAATTCTTAGTACATGAATTTCAATAAATAAACCAAATTCATAAACACGAGTTTTAAAATACGTATCATTTATTATAATACTTGAGTCTATCGTTAAAGTGCAATTAACCGATGAGAAAACTATGAATTATTTTAGTATCAATCAGAGCTCATCCCAAAATTTTAGACCAATCAAATTAAATTAAAATTAAATTAAGAGTTTTCCTTATTTAACATTCTCATCATATTTTACTAATCAGGTTAGTTTAACAATTCTAATTTAAATATAATATGATTTTATTTAACATATCCATATATACATACACTAGTACATAATGGACCTAAATCGTCGCACCTATAGCGTCGGTTCTTTAGAAAACCGTCGCTTTTTCCTGTTTTTCGTGTCGGTTTTCAACTTAACCGAAACTGTTGGTGTTTGTGAAGGACTTTTAGCGTCGTTCTTTCACTTAGCGTCATACATGACCTTTGGCGTCAGTCTTTCACTAAACCGACGCTAGTACATAACCTATAGCGTCGGTCAAAATTCAAGTCTGAATCAAATTGAAAAAATTGATTTTGTAAATCAAACTAGAAAGAATTTCTATTAGTATTTTGAACTAATGTATTGTTTATTCCAAGTTGTATACTAGCAATAATCTTATAAATTTATTTCAATCAAATTTGTGTTGATAATTTTATTTACTGTAGTTCATGGTTATTAACGTGGTTGTACCATTGTATTTAAGCGTGAAGCAGGTTGAAATTTATACTAATAAATCAGGTTAAATAATATACAAAAATGACCAGGATTTTTTAATTTTTTTTAAGACTTTAGGCGTCGGTTAATTTTATGCGACACTATTGTGTTACACTTATTGCTTCGGCATTTAAGACAACCGACGCTAAAAGGTATCAGCCTTTAGCGTTGGTTATCCGGATAACCGATGCTAAAGGGATCAGCCAATAGCGTCGGCGTTCTAGATGACCGACGCTAATGTTAGTTACAATAGCGTCGGCGTTCTAGATAACCGATGCTAATGTCAGTACCAATATCGTCGGTTATTGTACATTATGCGTTGTTTGTTTAACTGACGCCTTAGATGTTGTAGCGACACTCTTTTGACTGACGCTATAAGCATATACCTATAGCGTCCCCTACATATACTACGCCTTTTAACCGACGCTGTAACTCTATTTGACCGACACTATAGGCCTATTCTGTACTAGTGATATTTTTATATCAAAACATATTTACTAAAAATCACTATTTTAGTTTAAATCAAACACGATGTACTATTAGATAATTTAAATTATTTTTCATAATTAAACATTTATAAATCAACTATTATTTTAATATAAAGTCAATCACAAGTATACTGCTACATATTATAAATTAATTTTCATAATTATATCCTACTACATAATAAGAGTAAGATGGATGATAAAACAATACTACCGTAGATCATGGACCGATTCTCATCTACGATGTATTAAATAAAAATTTTATATCTAGAGATCTACAACTATACGAAAAAGTAGTATATAATAATATGAGAATTATACTGTCATACATTATAAATTAATTTTCATAATTATATCCTATATTATATAATAAGAGTAAGATGGATACTAAATTTTTGTTATTTACCTTACCGCTTCCAATTTCTATTGAGAAATCACCAAGGTAATCTCTTAATTTAATGAATTCATCTATTACATGATTTTAAATTTTAATTTTTTTTAATAATAAATCGTAAATAAAGTTTCTAAATATGTATATACCAGTAGATTACACATGTTTATATATTTTTTTATTATATGTTGCCCAGTAATAAACAATTGTAGAAGGGGGGTTGAATAAAATTGTATAAGATTCTTGACTTAATAAGATATGAATCACAAATATGAAAGAATGATAACAGCTTTATTAAATCTGATATAAAACTGTTACAAACTCTCTCAAGAAATTCTGTGTTCTTGAGAGCTGCTAGATTACAAAAACTCTCTCAAGAAATTCTAATATTCTTGAGAGCTTCTATTACAAAAATACTCGAGTGTTTCAATCTTTTTCTCGTCCATAAATTGAAACCTAAACTGTGTTTATATACTACACAGTTTCTCTATCAATGATAAGTCCTAATCAATTACAAAGATTGAAACTTATCCTTAATTGATAGCTTCATCACTACAAACCAGGAACCGACAGAATAATCTTTCTTATTTAACTAGACTCCAAATATAACTCGAAGTAGGAATCCTGATCAGCTTCCAGTCCTGATGATCAATCCTGATCCCAGTCCTGATATTCATTCTGATCCTGACGACCATGCAATCCTGATGATGTCAGCAATCCTGATCAGTTGAAGTCTAGATCCTGACGATCATTGAATCCTGATCTAACAATCTCCCCCAATCTCATACTTTGTGAAATAAAGTATAGATTCCTAAGATTCAATGATGTCAAAAACATATTTACAAAATGTACAAATAACAACAACAACAACTTAACTGTTTAAATTCTTTGATAGAACAGATTCATCTTCAAGAAGTTGGATAACAAATTTTCTTCTTTTTCTTCAAGAATTTGAATCAGTCTTTCCTTAAGATTTCTGAGTTCTTCATCTTCCTCATTAATATGGTAGATAGCTGCTCTGAGATTTTGTGTGGAGCTTCTTTGTAGACTGTGCTCTTCAAGCAAAAGATAAGCAATTTCCTTCCCATCAGGATTGAGAGTAAGTTGAGTCATGCCAAAAGTCACTTCTTTAACAGCAGTGCCCCTTTGTATTTCCACATCTTGACCTCTTTAATTTAAGTACATGAGAGTATAATTACCATTGAAATTTCTATTTCCATCCCGTCTTCTTCTTATTGTTGACAAAATCATGTTACTCAATTCTTTGCACATTTTATTCTTCCATCTTAACAGATAATGAACATATTTCAGTTCCTGTGTAGTTTTCATCAGCAGATCTTGAATGCACAGAATCTTCACACTACCATCTTTCATGAAGTACAGAAGCTTTTCTTTCTTTTCAATACCATCATGACAATCTATAACTATATCAACAGCTAATAAATTGTTCAGGTCTTCAGAAGTTAAAGTACCTCCAATTTCAATCAAGGAGTAAGGATCAACATATGACATATTCAGATATTCAGCATCCCTGTGTCCAATACCTCCTCTTGAATTACTTGTCAATTGCTTCAGATTTGAAAACATTCTTAGCCAGAGTGCTTTTGATCTAACCATATCAGACAAATCAACAACACTTGAAGCACTTGTTATAATTCCTCCATTCTGAAAATCGATAGGCGTGTTACACCTCAGTGTACTTATGTGTTTCCACTTCTTATCTTTCTCTTTTTCAAAAGCATAGCTTCTTTCTAGTAAAGACTCTTGTCTGCTTGGATTTCTCCACAATCTTCAGTTCGAGAGTTTAAGCCTTTGTACATAGAGATTGAAATATCTATTTGTTCTTCTTGTGATTTCTCTTCTTCTGGCTTCTTTTTCTTCTTCCACTTCCTTGTTGTGAGAATTAACCACAGTAGATAAGATTAACAAATCAATCTCTTGCAGAATTTCAGATTCACCAGGATCTTGAACATTGTCAGGAACAATATTAGGATTAGAATCTTCAATTTGATTTGTATTGCAGAGAATTAATTGTCTTGGCTTTCTTCTCAATTCAGGTTCTTCTTCAACATTTCCATCATCACCAAAAGTAGACCTGTCAAGAACTACTAGAGTTTGAGTAGGTTCAAGAATTTCTTTTATTAATAAACCTCTAGACCTTGTCTGTCTAGGCACTGTTTGAGTTGAAGAACCTCTTCTCCCTCTTCTAGCACCTCTCCTACCTCTGCCTCCTCTTCCTCTAGCAGGAGCAGGGTTATTAAAACTTTCCATCATTTCTCTCTGTTGTCTTAAGAATTCTTCATGTGAGAGATCAGGATATTCTTCACTTGCTGTAGAGAGTGCTTTTCTTGCAAATAATTGTTGAACTCTTTTATCAGTGTGATATAGAGTAACAATTCTGCCATCTTTTGTAGAGTACTTCTGGAATAGATTTGATGCATCTTCAGGATTATCAATAATCACATCTTCATCACCTTCAGGAATTGTAGCAAGAGTCTTTTCATGACCAGGCATCAGGATTTGATCACCTGTCAGGATTTGTTCTTCCGTCAGGATCTGAGATTGCACCAATGTTCTTACTGTCCTTACTCCAGAATCAGAAACATGAGTTGACTGCGTTGTTTGACTTTGAGAAGTTTGAATTGTCTTCATAACAGCAGCATCAGAGGTTTCTCCTTGTAGAATTTTGTCACCACCATCATTTCCAGTATCATCATCATTATTTCTCAATACTAGATCAGGTGTACATTTTGTCTGACTTACCTTCTCCCCCTTTTTGACATCAGTATTTGACAATATATTTAAAATTAAGGCAAGAGAGGCTTGAATGTCAGTTACCTTATTATCCAGAGAATCAATCCTTCTGTTGATGGAGGTTTGTTCAGAAACAACAGATTTCACTTGGGATTCCACTATCCTTAGTTGAAGAGCAGTGGGCACCTTTGTAAAACTCATAGAAATATCTTCCCTCACCAACTCAGTTGCAGCTTTGACAGAATCAATCTCATGTTTCAGGCTTTTAGATAAAAGAGTTGTAGCCTTCAAATGATTCTTCAAATCTGGATTCTCTATCATCTTCACTGCATCATACGCATGATCCAAGGCATATGGATAGTTGATAGATTCATCAGACCTATACCATTCATTTTCTCATTGATACCTTCTCAGCTTTTCAGCAATATTGATTTCAGAAGGAATAGAAAAATCTTGTCTGAGATCTTTTCCAGTAGAAGCCTTGCCAGTCATGAATGTGCTTGACGAACCATAATTAGTTCCAAGACTAGATTTTAGAACTCTGGCAAGTTGTTCATTCTCATCATTATTTTCATCATCACTATCATCAGAATCATCATCATCATCATGAGTAACATCAGGATCAGGAATAGCAATACCTTTCATTTTATCATGTGAATCTGTGATAGGATGGTCCATTGGTCGTGATCTTAGTGGTTGTATCAAAATTGGTTCAACATCACGAGCACCACTAGCATCAGGAGTAACATTGTCAGGATTTGATAAGCTTGCATCAGTGTTTGTTACTGATGGTTCTTGTGTAGCATGAGGTTCTGAAGCTTCTTCAACACTTTGAGTTGGAGGTTCTTGTGTGCTTCCCTCATTGACAGTGTCCTCGACCAATCTTTGAACGTCATCTGCACCAGAAATCCCTTGAGCATTGTCAGGAAATTTCTCAGAAACTGTAGCTTGGCCTGCATCTTCACTTTGAGAAGATGGTTCTTGTGTGACCATTCCAATTGCTAAGCCTTCACCCAAACTTTGATTGAGTGGTTCTTGTGTGGCTGGATCATCAGTAAGAGCTGCTGAACCACTTTGAGGTCCAGGTTCTTGTGGGCTTGATCCCTTCAGTTTCTTTTGTCTAGAAAACACTAACTCTCCTGCTTTCCTTAGCTTTTCCATTGGATGTTTAATCCTAAGATTAGAAGCAGCAGCACCATACTTCTCCCATGAAATATCAATATGTCTTTTTTTTGGAAAGTCCTGTGCTGGAGAGTCTGAAATAGTAACCACTTGACTTGGTGCAACATCAGGAATACTAACATCAGGATTTGCTTGAGCAGCTGAACTTGATTGCTCATTAAGAATAGAAGTGTCCTGTACATCAGTATCCTGCTTCTTTACAAAAGGAATATGATACCTGCTCTTAGATAATTTCCTTTTCTTCTGTGATTTTGATGAAGGTACCACAGCTTCAATAGCAGTATCAACAACTTCCTTATTCATATTCATTATAGAGGATATAGGTAAATCATCCTCTGAATCAGTCTCATCCCTGAGCACTAACTTCCTTTTAACAGAAACAGCCTCAACACCCTTAGCAGCTTTCTTCACCAGGACCCCTTGTACACCCCCTTGTAACTTCTTTTTAGTGAGTGGTGTAGAAGAAAAATCCTTTGAACCTGATTGCCTTCCTGACACATCAGTTCTAGCTGATTTCTTTGATTTTAGAACTAAAGTCTTTTGAGAGACATTAGAGGTGGTTGTTGACTGTTTAGACTGTTTGGGATGAATGCTTGGGTTAGGAATAAGGTGTGATTGGCCTTGTCCCATAGCATTAGAAAGTAATCCATAACGAGTAGGCATTTTCTGATGTAAGAAAAACCTAACCTCATCAGGAATAAAAGCATTACCAATAAAACTATTTGCCTTATCAGGATTAAAAAATATTTTCTTTTTGAAGTAAAAATAAATTTTCATTTAAGAAAACAAAATTTTATTTCACTAATCCTGAAAAAATGTTTTTGTTTTATTTGAAAATCACCAAATTAAAGATGTAGAGCCCACTAAAACATTCTTACCATTTATCAAAGCGAAATAGTCATGGAAAACTGAACCGTCGCCTCGAGAATAAGCAAATGACCTGCAGCTTTAACAAATAATCTCTATAAAAGAGAGTGTTAAACAGTATAATCACTTATCATAAAAAATACACAAACCCTCTCCACAGAGAAAAACTTACGAAAACCTTTCATCTTCTTCGTTTCTCCATGGCTGCTAATAACCAACAAGATGCGTTACCTGATCAAGAACTCGGTGACATAGAGTTAATCTGGCAGGAGATGGATCAGGTTCTTGCAGAAATTGAAGAAGAGCCCCAACCCATTCCTAATCCTCAGGAGCATAATGCCTTTGTAAACGCAATGGCTGATATGCTTTTGCACAACTTCCAACAGGCAAATCCTGACTGGAATCCTCTTGACAATCTCATCATTGTCAATGATGAAGAGGATGAAGACCATGAGGATGCTGAAGAGCTCGAACGAGAGCTCGAGAGAAGAAAGAGGATCCGTGATGCTTGTATGTCTTGCAAGTTGGAAGCACGGAAGAGTCCCGATGGTCACGGTGACGATCCGCCTTCAAGTGCATCAGCTCCTCTTCTTGTCCTTTAAGGATGGAACAAGAGATCTTCCAATCCTGATGGACTGTGAAGCTGTTCAGGAGCGTTCATGCTTATTTGCAGGGCACGTGTTCCTGAATAGAAAACTAGACTAGAAAACAATGTAATTTTCCTTTTCCATTTGTAAACAGCTTCAAGTATCAATGAAATTTATCAGTTCTCTCAATTGTTCATCTTCTTTTATTTCCTGTACAAATTGTTAACAATAGTGCATATGACATTTAAAATGATGAATGGTAATTCCTTAGAAAATAAATTGAGATTTAAAAGTAAAACTTAATACTTAATCAGAAACTAAGTATAGCTTTTACATTCCAGAGAATACCAGCACTGTTGATTTCAAATTACCTTAAAACCTCTGGTTTTCACACCAGTTTCAGAATTTATGCATCAGGATTGACCAGTTGACTTCCTGTCAGGATAGAGTCCTATCAGGATTTGATCAAAAATACATACCTTTCTGAATGACCATCAGGATTTGATAGTCATCAGGATCTCTTCTCTGTAGTTTTTCTCAGAAATTCTCAAAGTTCATCATTCCAAGTTCTTTCACCAACTTATTGAATGTAGCTTCAGGCAGTGGCTTGGTGAATATATCAGCTAGTTGTTGATCATTAGGAACAAAGTGAAGTTCAATTGTTCCTTCCAGAACCTGTTCTCTTATGAAATGATATCTAATACTGATGTGTTTAGTAAGAGAATGTTGAACTGGATTTCCTGTCATTGCAATAGCACTTTGGTTATCACAATAAATAGGGATTTTTGAGTATGACATGCCATAATCTAACAACTGATTTCTCATCCACATTATCTGAGCACAACAGCTTCCTGCAGCAATGTACTCAGCTTCTGCTGTTGAAGTAGAGATATACTTTTGCTTCTTACTGAACCATGAAACTAGTCTACCACCCAAAAACTGACAGCTTCCTGAAGTACTTTTCCTGTCTATTTTGCATCCTGCAAAATCAGCATCTGAATAACCACACAAACCAAAATCTGATTCCCTTGCATGCCAAAGACCAAGTGAAGGAGTGCCTTTGAGATATCTGAAAATTCTTTTAACTGCAATCAGATGAGGTTCCCTAGGTTTTGCTTGAAATCTTGCACACAAACAGGTTGCAAACATGATATCTGGTCTACTTGCAGTGAGATACAATAAAGAGCCAATCATTCCTCTGTAGTGAGTTACATCTACCTCAGTACCTTGATCAGGATCAAGTTTGGTAGCTGTAGCAATGGGAGTACTTGCAGTAGCACAATCTTCCATGTTAAACCTTTTCAACAAATTCTTTGTGTATTTTGACTAATTGATAAAAATGCCATCATCAGTCTGTTTAACTTGAAGACCAAGAAAATAACTCATTTCTCCCATCATGCTCATTTGGTATCTTGACTGCATAAGCTTGGAAAACTTTTCACACAGCTTATTGTTTGTTGACCCAAAAATGATATCATCAACATAAATCTGAACTAACAGCAAATCCTTACCATGATTCAAATAGAACAAAGTTTTGTCAATAGTACCTATTTTGAATCCATTTTCCAGTAAGAATTGAGCTAAGGTTTCATACCATACTCTTGGAGCTTGCTTTAGTCCATAAAGTGCCTTATCCAATATGTAAACATGATTTGGATATTTTGGATCAATGAAACCAGGAGGTTGTTCAACATAAACTTCTTCCTCCAGTTCACCATTTAAGAAGGCACTTTTCACATCCATCTGGAAAACCTTGAATTTCTTATGAGCTGCATATGCCAGAAAGATTTTGATGGCCTCTAGTCTTGCAACAGGAGCAAAAGTTTCATCATAGTCAATTCCCTCTTGTTGAGAATACCCCTTTGCAACTAGCCTTGCTTTGTTTCTGATAATTACACCATCTGAATCAGTCTTATTCTTGAAAATCCATTTAGTACCAATAATTGATCTGTTCTTTGGTCTAGGTACCAGTTTCCAGACTTCATTCCTTTCAAATTCATTCAATTCTTCTTGCATTGCAGTAACCCAATCAGCATCTTTAAGTGCATCTTCAACTTTCTTTGGCTCCTCCTTTGACAGAAAGTTATTATATAGACATTCATTTTGAGTTGCACTTCTTGTCTGAACACCTGCATCAGGATCTCCAATTATCAAATCAGGAGTATGACTTACAGTCCATTTCCTTGATGATGGTAAGTAATTCCTTGATGTAGATGCTCCCCCTGGATTGGTGTTATCTTGATTTGAAGAATTTGCTTTAGATGAAGCTCCTCCTGAAGTATTACTATCTCCTCCTGATGAATTATCAGGATCATCACCTGAATCAGTATCTGAAGAATTCTGTCCTGATGATTGAGTTGACTCTGAACTTGTAGTAGAATGCTCTTGCTCCCCCTCAACATTAGCACTACTAGTTGTATTACTATTGTTTTCATCATCAGAATTAACATTTGAAGTGTCATCAGGATTTTATGTGTCATCGGGATTTGGTGACTCATCAGGATCTGATTCAATTTCTTCAGGTTCCTTGGTGGCTTCATTTTCAAAAATCAGTCTATCATGTGAGTCTTCATTCAATCCAATTATCTTCTTATCATCAAAAGATACATGTATTGACTCCATGACAGTTCTTGTTCTCAATTTAAAAACTCTAAAGGCTCTTGATGCAGGATAGCCTATGAAAATTCCTTCATCAGCCTTTGTTTCAAACTTTCCTAGCTGTTCAGGATGAGTTCTGAGAACAAAACATTTACAGCCAAACACATGCAGATGCTTCAAACTTGGTTTCTTCTCCTTGAGAGATTGATAAGGAGTAACACCATGTCTGTATATCAATGTGAGATTTTGAGTATAGCATGTTGTGTTGACTGCTTCTGCCCAGAAATATGTAGGTAATTTAGCTTCTTCCAACATAGTTCTGCCAGCTTCAATAAGAGTTCTATTTTTCCTTTCAACTACTCCATTTTGCTGAGGTGTGCAAGGAGCAGAGAATTGTTGAATAATTCCTTTGTATTTGCAGAACTCTTCCATCTTTGAATTCTTGAATTCAGTACCATTATCACTCCTCAGTATCTTGACTTTGTACTTTGTGGTTGTCTCAATCATTCTCATATGATCCAACAGTATTTCAGGAGTTTCATCTTTTCTGTGCATAAAGTACACCCAGGTGAATCTAGAATATTCATCAACAATTACAAGAGTGTACATTTTCTTACTGATAGACATAATGTTGACTAGTCCAAATAGATCAAGATGCAGCATGTGATATGGTTCTTTAATAGAGGATTCAAATTTACTCTGGAATGATGTCCTTCTCTGTTTAGCTTTTTGACATGCATCACAGAGTCCATCAGGAGTATAACACTTTTGGTAATCCTCTCACTAAATCTTTCTTAACCAACTCATTGATGTTGCTAAAGTTGAGATGAGAAAGCTTCTTGTGCCAATTCCAACTTTCATCTACTGAAGCTTTACTGATGAGACATGTAGGAGAGTCATCAGTATTTGAGAGAATGTTGGCTTCATATATGTTACCATGCATGTAGCCAGTCAGTGCTATCTTTCCTGTTTCTTTGCTGACTACTTCACAATGTATGGAATAGAAGTTGACATGATAACCTCTGTCAGTGATTTGACTAATACTCAACAAGTTGTGTTTTAGTCCCTTCACTAGAGCTACTTTTTCAATGATGACATTTCCAATGATTATATTGCCATATCCCAAAGTTTGTCCAATGTTGTCATCTCCATAAGACACAGTTGGGCCAGCTTTTTCCTCATATTCTGATAACAGGGCTTTGTTTCCAGTCATGTGCACAGAGCATCCACTATCCATGACTAACACATTTTTCCTTTTTCCCTGCAATCAGAATAGAAACACACTAGTTAGAACATTTAGGAACCCATACTTGTTGGGTTCCTTTTCCATGCAATTTATTAATTTTAGCAGCAGAAGACTTTATGACTTTAGCAGTCCTGACATGATTAACTCCATCAGGATTTGCTTTGTCAGCATCAGTATTAACAAAAGCATGCTTCACTATGACATTATCAATTCTACCAGATTTTGTACTATTATCAAACTTAGGCAATGGATCATAAAAGTTATAGTACAAATCATGATAATCTTTACAAGTATAAATAGAATGCCATATACTACCACAATGAAAACAGGACTTCTGTGGTTTATAAAATACTGATCTACTCCTGATATCAGAAATAGGAATTTCAGTACTTTTCTTTAAACTCTTTTTACAATCAATAGCAAGATGATTAGAGTTACCACAGTTAAAACAACATTTCCTAGGTGCATTTGGGATATACTTATAACCATTCTCTTTATTGATCCCAATTTTACCATTCTTGTTTCTCTTAACAGTAGCTCCCTTTTTTCTATCTGTAACTTCACAGATTTTATCCTTAAGTTGTTTCTGAGACAGTAAACCTACATTTTTAATGACTTTACTCAAGACAGGTTTAGACTTAATAACTTTGATATTTTGAACAGAAGTAGATCCCTTTTCAAAAGTTGAATTGGAATCTTTACCAAAAACAAAATTAACAGGAGTAATCTTAGATTTGGTTTTGTCTATAACATGTCTATAGGTTTTTGGACTAACTGTCTCATCAACAACAATTTTCTCCTTAAGTTTCTTATCCTCATCTGACTTATACCCTAGACACTCTTTCCAATTCTTAGAGGTATTAATCTCATGAAATTTTCTACCAGAGTTTGTCCAGGTTCTGATTTTCTCATTAGCACGCTCAAGTTCCTTTTCAAGAGCAGTACATTTAAGTTTCATCTCTAAGTAAATGTGTTTAGCATTATCACATTCTATCTGTACTTTTTGCATAAGAGAAAATTCAGCTTCTAAATGCTCGTTCCTTTTCCTAAGTTCAGACATCTCAGATAAGATCCTAGTATTCTCAGCAGTTTGACTTCTAAAGTTAATATGCAATGACTTTAGAAAACGTCTTAACTCAGAAGCATTATCAGTATCAAAATCAAAGACAGTATTAAGTACCTTATCATCAGGAATAGCAGTATCATCAATATTGGCCATTAGTGCATAGTTGACCACCTCAGTATCAGATTCTGAGGAAGAGTCCATCCAATCCTTGCTTGATTTAATGAGTGCCTTTGTCTTATTGCACTCACTAGCAAAGTGACCCATACCATTACACTTGTAGCATCTAACCTTTGACTTGTCAAATTTGTTACCCTTGCTGTCCTTTTTGATATTCTTGTCTTTGTTTGCATTGACGGTCCTTTTATGGAAGTTGCCTTGTCTCCTAGCCTTCCTGAACTTCATCTTTTTGAAGCTTCTGACTATCATAGCAACCATCTTTTCAATGTCTGAGTCAGAAGAGTCATCATCAGTATTGGCATCAGGATTGCCATCAGTATCTGATGAAGAATCATCAGGATCTGTTGATTTAGCCTCTGCTTTCAAAGCAATAGATTTTGCCTTGCTGCCTTTCTTATTCTTTCTCTATTGAACTTCAAGATCATGAGTTCTTAACATTCCATAGACTTCATCAAGAGACACAGTGTTGAGATCATACTGATGTCTAATGATCGAGGTCTGAGTATCCCATTCTTCAGGTAAAGCTCTTAGAAACTTGGTGTTTGAATCTTCAGTTTCATACTCCTTGTCAACTAAAGATAAACTGTTTAGAAGTGTCACAAATATATCATATAAACCAGTTAAGCTCTCATCAGGTCTAGCATCGAATTGTTCATATTCTTGAATCAAAAGAGCCCTTCTGTTTTTCTTGACAGATGCAGATCCCTGGCACTGAGTTTCCAAGGTATCCCAGATTTCTTTAGCAGACTTGCATGCAATCACTCTGTTGGACATGACAGCATCAAGACTACTGTGCAGGATGTTCTTTATCTTTGGTTCTCTGAGTACATGAGCTTTTTCTTCTGGAGTCCAGTCACTCTTGGCCTTGACCACATAATGTTCAGGTACAGTGTCTGTTCGTTCTACAATCCTTGTAGGAATATATGGTCCATCACGAATTATGTCCAGATAGTCAGGATCCATAGCCTCCAGGTACATTAACATCTTTACCTTCCATGTTGGATATTCTGATTTCTTCAGGATGGGAATTTTCATGCTTTCATACTTTGTTGTCGACATCTTAGATCGTATCTGATTCAAATTAAATCAGTTTGCTCTGATACCAATTGTTGCCCAGTAATAAACAATTGTAGAAGGGGGGTTGAATACAATTGTATAAGATTCTCGACTTAATAAGATATGAATCACAAATATGAAAGAATGATAACAGCTTTATTAAATCTGATATAAAACTGTTACAAACTCTCTCAAGAAATTCTGTGTTCTTGAGAGCTGCTAGATTACAAAAACTCTCTCAAGAAATTCTAATGTTCTTGAGAGCTTCTATTACAAAAATACTCGAGTGTTTCAATCTTTTTCTCGTCCATAAATTGAAACCTAAACTGTGTTTATATACTACACAGCTTCTCTATCAATGATAAGTCCTAATCAATTACAAAGATTGAAACCTATCCTTAATTGATAGCTTCATCACTACAAACCAGGAACCAACAAAATAATCTTCCTTATTTAACTAGACTCCAAATATAACTCGAAGTAGGAATCCTGATCAGCTTCCAGTCCTGATGATCAATCCTGATCCCAGTCCTGATATTCATTCTGATCCTGACGACCATGCAATCCTGATGATGTCAGCAATCCTGATCAGTTGAAGTCTAGATCCTGACGATCATTGAATCCTGATCTAACATTATATATATATTTTTAAATATCTTTTATTATAATACCCGAGTTTACCATTTATCAATTTATCAATGAAAAAATTATGAATTATTTTACCACAAACCAAAGTCCACTACTAAGTTTTAGTTCAATCAAATAAAATCTAACATGTTTCTTTATTTAATTTTGATTCTAACTTATAATCAAGGTTAAAATCAACACAAGTTAAACCCTTTATGAATTGAACTTAATTTTTTTATATAAATTAACAAAACATACTAACTACTGATTTTTTTTTATTTTGACGATTAACTAATTGAGAATTTACATTAAATTAAAATACCTAAAATACAATACTCTTATTATAATCAAAGAAAAAACTCAAAATCGGAATTCTTTATTATAATACCTAAGTCTACCACATATCAATTAATTAATCAGAAAACTTTGAATTATTTTAGGACCAATCAGATGTCAATCCTAAATTTTAGACCAATCACAAGAACCTAAAAACTTTCCTCATTTAATTTTATTAAACAGGTCAATCCTAAATTTTAGACCAATCACAAGAGTCTAAAAACTTTCCTCATATAATTTTAAACTAGAATTTAAATTTATTGAAATTTTACTCATATAATTTTATTAACCGGTTAACCAGTCAGATGTTAATACTAAATTTTAGACCAATCACAAGAGCCAAAAAACTTTTCTCATATAATTTTATCAACCCATCGTAGTTAGACAATCCATATAACACAATTAACCAATCAAAATTCAAAATTTAATTTATTTTTAACTAGAATTTAAATCTATTAAAACTTTTCTCATATAATTTTATTAATCAGGGGTGGTTAGACTATCCATACAACTTTATTAATCAATCAACATTTAATAATTATTTTGGTTTTAATTAGAACTAGTTTACTAAGCCGCACTTCGCATCGGCTTTATAATAATTTCTCCAAATTTTTCTAAAACTTATTCTACAAATTTTTTTTTAAACAAAATTATATTATAATATGAAATTAAGGTTTCTTTTAAATTTTCCGTTTAGTGATGTTCATTACCGAAATTTTGAATAATTATAGAAAATGGTAATTGTTTAATATATTTCATTATTTTAATATTATACCAAATATTAGTATATTTATCACTTTATTTTTATAAAACTTTATATTGCAACTTCTATTTTAAAATATATAATTAACATAAATATTAAATTCTAATATATAATATTCTCCTCCTAATGAATCACTCTCTCGTTAAACATGTTTACTCCCAATGACTCGCTTTCTCGTTGTTATCAAATTGAATAGAAAACAAATTAATTACTTAATCAATTAAATCATATATTAATCAATTTTTTATTGTTTAAAATATATGTACTCGAGAAAATAAATGAAAAGAAAATAAGGATTCTATATTTTATTTTATTTTACAAAAACTTGTATTTTCGGTAAGTATTATCTTCTACATAATTAGAAGGTAAAATTTTTATAAAATTATTTTTAATGTATATGTAAAACATATAGATAAATTAAACGTGAGTTTTGTTTTACAAAAAAATTATGAGAACATAATTTCTAATAATTGTTTAGGAGAATGTAAAGATGATAATCTTATTTCATGATAAATTTTAGAACTTCAAGAAAAAATATATGATAATATTAAAATGGTGACTTTAAGTTCAAATGAAAGTTTAAGAAAATATCAACATGATAATTTGACTTGAAGATCAATTTTAGAACAATATTAAGATAGTAATTTGACTTAAGAAGAAAGTTTAGCAGAATATAAGGTAATTAATATTTACATTACTAAAGATTTAAAAGCCAATTTAGATATTTTCTACTCAAATCGTCTGGAACCTCTCAAATCATCTTTTTTATTATTTTCCTCGATTAAAAGATATTAAATAAAACTTAGTAAATAAATTGGACTCATGGAGTAAGTTTAGGAGAATATTAATATATTATATTTAGTTTCCTCCATTTGAAGATAGTAGGAATGAATTAGTAAATAAAATGGACTTGAAAGTTCAGGGAAATATTAACATAACATATTTAACTTCCTTACTTGAAAGATAGTATTAAACAAAGAGATAATTATCAAAGTCATCACTCGTTTGGTTGAAATGTATCAAATTAGTCACTCATTTCAAAACTGACTCAATTTGAAAATTTGTATCAATTTAGTCATTAAAAGAGTTAAATTTTATATCAATTTAGTCACTGGCAGATGGTCTCCTTGATACAAAATTTCAAATTAATGACTAAATTAAGTAATTTTTGAAATGAGTGACTAATTTGATACATTTGAACCAATTGAGTGATGATTTTGATAATCATCCCATTAATAAAAAAAATTAGTAAATAAATTGAATCAATAGAGGGCGTTTAGGAGAATATTAACATAATATATTTAGTTTCCTCCGTTAGAAAATAATAAGAAGAAAATTGAGAATGTATCTAATATTATAAAGGCAAAAATATTAAAATTGTATATTTAGTTTCCTCCATTAGTAAAAATTTAAAAGACAATTAAGATATTTTATAATAAAATAAATTTAGGAGACTATTAAAATTGTAAATTTAGTTTCTTCCATTAGTAAAGATTTTAAAGGCAAGAATATTAGAATTGTATATTTAGTTTCCTCCATTAATAAAGATTTTGAAGGCAAGAATATTATAATTGTATATTTAGTTTCCTCCATTAGTAAAGATTTTAAAATCATTTGAGATATTTTCGAATCTTTAACATTAATTATTCAAAAATTTGAGAAAATTATAAAAGTAGATCGAAGAGATTTGAGAGACGCCACCTCACTGCCCTCGTCTTCTCCTTTATATAATTACTAGTCGACTAAGTCACGTTTCGCAGCGGCCCCATAATATTTTTGTAAAATTTTAAATAATAACGATTTAAGAAAAAAATATAAAATCAATCAATCTATACTATAAAATACGAAACATTAAAAGTTTTGGTACCTGTTTTTGGTACGGTACGGTACGGTACAGTACTTACCTTATAAAAGACGAAACATTAAAAGTTTTGGTACGGTACGGTACTTATAAGGCAAGTATCGTACTGCTTTTCACCCGGGATAAAAAGACTCGCAACAGTTTCGTCTCTCCCATCATAGATTTCATTATGCTCCACACAGAAGTCAACTTTCCTCCTCAACCATGGATCCTTAGTGGCAACTATGTCCATACCATTTCCTAAAACCCATCTGAAACCTTTACCCATATCCTCCTTAGCAGTCCAAATACCTTGCCAAATAAAACTAGAACCAGGACCCTTTGCAGCCTTCAAAACATTTGAGTTGGGAAAGTATTTCGCTTTGAATAATCTAGCCACCAGAGAATTAGGACTATGCAGAAAGCTCCATATATGCTTGCCCAGTAATGCAATATTGAACCCATATAAATTCCTGAATCCCAATCCCCCTTTACTCTTGGCAGTGCTCATACCATTCCACCCAAGCCAATTAACTCCTCTTCGATCAGTACCCCTACCAGATCTCCACCAGTAATTATTAGACATTTGTTCCAATTCCTGACACAATGTTTTTGGAAGCAGAAAGCACGACATACTATAAGAGGGGATAGCTTGAATCACATTCCTTATAAGCACTGTCTTGCCTGCTTGAGAGATAGGCTTCACCTTCCACCTTTGAATATGTTTACTAGCTTTGTCCTTCAGAAAACTAAACACCCGTTTTTTAGACTTTCCAATCAAAGAAGGTAGCCCTAGATACCTTGTGTTTGAAAGATCGTTATGGACCCCCAAAATCGATGATAATTCCCTCTGCTTATCAAGTCTCACATTAGCACTAAAGTAAACTCCCGATTTCTGAAAATTTACTGACTGCCCCGAGCATCTCTCGTAATTCACAAGCAACCGTTTAACGCTGGTGGCCTCTTCGGGAGTTGCTTGGAAAAATAAGAATGAGTCATCTGAAAATAGAAGATGAGAAACAACTGGAGCCGTTGGACTTACTTTACACCCTTTAATCTCCCCAGCATCTGAAGCAACATCGAGAGCATTTGATAAACCTTCGACACAAAGCAAAAATAGATAGGGGGAAAGGGGATCCCCCTGCCTTAACCCTTTCTTAGGAATAATAGGGCCAATAATAGAATCGTTAAAGCAAAAGTTGTATGTCACCGTTTTGACGCACAACATCATCCAATCAATCCATGTCTCACAAAAACCCATGATCCACATTCGTGTCTTCAGGAAAGACCAACTGATCCTATCATAGGCTTTGCTAATGTCAAGTTTGAGGGCGACCTCACCCTCCACACCACGCTTCTTACAACTCATATGATGAAGGATTTCAAACGCAACCAGCACATTATCTGAAATACTCCTGTTTTTAACAAATGCTGACTGATTTTCAGAGATGATGTAAGGCAATACATCCTTCATTCTATTAGCTAAAACTTTCGCAAGTATTTTGTATAAAACGTTACAAAGGGCAATAGGTCTTAGGTCTTTAAGACATGAGGCATTATCTTTTTTCGGGATGAGAACAACGTTTCTACAGTTCAATTCACTCGGAATTTTTTTAGTACGAAGCCATTCCTTACAAAAACTGAACACCTCTTGTCCCATACTCGTCCAGAAATGCTGAAAAAACTCGGGGTTGAGACCATCCGGACCCGAAGCCTTCTCAAGGTGCATCTGTTTAATCGCCAATGTAAATTCTCCAAAAGAAAAATCCTCCACTAACCTTCTGAGACAACTCTGTGCCCGTTTAAACTGTTCGAACTCAAAGTATTAACCTCTCCTGTGAACAGCGCCGTGAAATAATCCCTGACAACTTCACACATTCCCTCCTGATCTTCTACTCTATTTCCAGCATCGTTAATCAAAAAATCTACTTTATTCGTTTTTTTCCTTGCAGAAGCAAAGGAATGGAAAAACCTAGGGTTGTCATCGCCCTCTTGAAGCCAAAACAGTTTAGCTCTTTGTTTCCAGTAAGTCTCCTCCTGCAATAACAGATTATTCAGTTTCTCTTTTTCCTCCAAATACAATCTCACACTATTTTCGTCACAACTTAAATGGATGTCAAACACCCACTTATTTTATTGCCTACTTATATGAAAGATAATTGTACGTTTTCATGAAAATTGCCGACTCACATTACCAAATTGTCAACTATGGATCATAAATTTATGGTCATAAAGTTGGGCCTATTTATGGTCTCTTAAAGAATTTATGGTGTCAGTACCAGAAAGCATAATATTTAGCTATTTATTGCATATATTTTTTTGTGTGGAAAATGTGGTGATTCCAAACTAATCTAAACAACCACCTTACACGTTAAGACGCAGAATTTAAGCTAGGCCACAGCCGCAACTGAGAGATGTAATTGTAATTTGTAAGTTGCAGCAGTTGAGAACATAAAGATTAGTTTGGTCAGAAAGGAGCAGACTTGGTTATTTTCTTATGCATTCCATGAGTTATAAGTTTAGATGTAGACTTCTAGCAGTTTTACTTGTACCTAAAACCTTTTTTCAAATATGAATAAATAGGAGGGACGGCTCAACAAACCCCAACTGCCGCGATTATTCGATATGTTAACATTTCTTGGAGATCTGCGACAAATATATTGCTATATTTTTGTATATTATACGACCCGTTCACCTCCTTTAACTGGTGTATTCATGACCAAAAAAGAATGATGTCCACGTATAAACAGTCACATTATGAAGCACATCGGAAGGCGTTGCCTGTCTGATCTTTCCTAACTAGTTTGTCTTGTGTGTGTATGCATCGAATCACATAGTAAGTTATCCGTTCTAAAATCTCAAGACTTAAAAATGTCAAGGAGGAAGGATTAAACTGGATCATAAATTCTTTTTACCCTCTACCGACTCAAAAACCCAATTTTTGGGTCGAGGGTGGATCACAGGCGCACATAATAAGCGGACTGGCGGAACACAACTAAGCAAGGCATAAGTATATATTTAAATATAAATCAATTCCATATACCAGACAGGCAGAGGCAGGTAGGCCCTGATGATACATCAAGCCAGATATACATTCTCCGCTTGAATCTCTTACCTACCTTACCTGCTTCTTTCCAACTCCGTTCATTTATTTACACAACCAATTCATAACTTGTGTCTCTGCACATCCTGGCTCCTGCGCCCTATCTTATAAGTGTCCAATTTTCATTTTTTCTCAACTCAGGAAGAACGAGAACGATTCTTACCATCACTTCTTTCCGCACTCAGTTTTAGTCATATTCGAATTGCTGAAACAAGGTTCCCACTCTCACACTGTCTGTGTTTTTTTCAGTTAATCATTTGTCTTCACCTCACTCTCACACTTCCGGTCATGTTGTGTACTAAAATGTTATGACAACCATGCGGTAGTTGGTAATTCCGTAATTTATCATCTTATAAATCAAAAGCTTCAATTGTGTTATGATTTTATTTTATGACTGTAGCAGGAGTTCTGGACTGAAAGGAGATAAGTCATATCATAAGCAGAGGCAAGCTAATGTTGCAAACTCTCCATGAGGCTACAATATGTTTTATTCCTACATTTCCTTGTAATATATGTTTCACTGCTGGGCACTGTTGCTGACCTAAAGTCAGATAAAGAAGCTCTGCTTGACTTCATTGCTGCTGTCCCTCATAGCCGCAAACTTAACTGGACAAGTGCTTCTTCAGTCTGCAGATCTTGGGTTGGTATCACTTGTACAGAAAATAAAAACGGAGGAGTACTTTCCCTGCGGCTCCCTGGTGTGGGATTATATGGCCCCATTCCAGCCAACACTCTTGGGAGGATGGATTCACTCACTATTCTTAGCCTCCGATCCAATGGCCTTACAGGAAGTCTTCCAGATGACATCCTTTCCCTCCCTTCACTGCGCTACATATACCTCCAGAAAAACAATTTTTCAGGGGATATTCCTTCCTCTTTCTCGAACAAACTTGAAATCATTGATCTTTCTTTCAATTCCTTCACTGGAAGCATTCCAATTGCCGTTGAGAATCTGACAAATCTCACTGGGTTGAGCCTCCAGAACAACTTCCTCACAGGATCCATACCTCTACTCAAACCTCCTAAACTCGAGTATTTGAATTTAAGTAATAACCAGCTTAGTGGTTCAGTTCCAACTTCCCTCCAGGAGTTCCCAGCTTCCTCTTTCCAAGGAAACTCTAGGTTATGCGGATCACCTCTGAATCAGTGCCTTTATCTTACCCCGTCACCTTCTCCCTCCCCAAACTTTTTACCACCTATTCCTCCTACAGCTTACTTGCCCACCTCACCTACTGCTGCTACTCCAATACCGAAGTCGAAGGGATCATTGAGCACGGGGTCAGTTATTGCCATTGCATTCGGAGCATCTTCAGTTTCTTTTTTGCTATTTTTAGCAATAGTTTTGTATTGTTTGAAGAAGCCAAATGTCCGAGAAGGTAGAAATATATTAAGAGGGAAGTCCTTTATTGTTGGGAGGGTTGAGAAGCCAAAGGAGGACTTTGGAAGTGGGCTGCAAGAGGCAAAGAACAACAAGTTAGTTTTCTTCGACGGCGGCTCTCATAATTTTGATCTTGAAGATTTACTGAGAGCCTCTGCTGAAGTGTTAGGAAAGGGAAGTTATGGAACTACATATAAAGCTACCTTAGAGGACGGAACAATACTGGCTGTGAAGAGGCTTAGAGATATCGGGGTAGGGGAAAAAGAGTTCGAGCAACAAATGGAAACTATCGGGAGCGTAAGGCAGCATCAGCATATTGTATCTCTTCGTGCTTATTACTATTCCAAGGATGAGAAACTTCTTGTTTATGAATACATACCTATTGCCAGCTTGTCCACGCTATTACACGGTATCTATTGTCTCCCCTTTTCTACGTTAAACTTGTTTTTCTGCCATGTGAATAAATAACAAAAAGAAGTTTCTAGAGCTAGAACTCTTTAAACATCTTATGCAACTATTAATATCCATAGTTTCTGTTGGAATTTGTAAAAATTCACATGTTGTAACAATACAGGAAATAGGGAGTCTGGAATAACACTTGACTGGGTGTCTAGAGTAAAAGTAGCACTCGGATCTGCAAAGGGTTTTGCTCACATTCATTCTGCAGCTGCTGGAAAATTAGTTCATGGCAACATCAGGTCCTCTAATATCCTCCTTACACGTGATCTTCATGGACGCATCTCAGATTTAGGCTTGAGTCCTCTTTTTGAATCTGCAATTATCCCTTTAAGAAGTGTAGGCTATCGAGCACCTGAATTAATTGTAACTCAAAAAGCTACTCAAAAGTCAGATGTTTACAGCTTTGGCGTTCTCCTCCTTGAAATACTGACAGGCAGATCACCAGTTCAGTCCCCGGGACATGGTGATGTTGTTGACCTGCCGCGATGGGTCAAATCTATTGTTAGGGATGAATGGACATCAGAAGTTTTTGATGCCGAGCTTATAAAATATCATGACATTGAAGAGGAGATGGTGCAAATGCTTCAGATTGCAATGGCATGCGTTGCAATGCAGCCGGAAATGAGGCCAGCAATGCAAGAAGTTGTTAACATGATTGAGAAAATCCGAACACAAGACACACAAAGCAGGCACTCGTCAGAGGATAACTATCTTAAAAGTCTTACTACAACACCTTGAGGATGGATGGCATATCAATATCATCATGTGGTACAACTGGAACATTGTTGAGAAGCTTGAGACGTACGAACTAGTAACTTACAACATTGATGATGATTTAAACTGAGACTGCCTTCTAGTGTTTACAACATTGATGATTTAATTCACCGTCTTACAATTTTACATTTGATTAATGATAAGCTAAATGTCAATATTTATAGCTTTTATTATGTTAATAATTAATTACTGTGTGATATTTTCTAATTAAAAATATAATAATTCATAGTACATCTAAATTTTCAGTTAGGCAAATTATTGATAGGGAAGAGTAATAATTGAATAAAAAAACAGTCCTAGATTAATATATAAAGGGGATTCAAAGTCCAGAGAAATATTAAAGTTTTTGTGTATTGCAGTATTTGATAAATAATAATATTGAAATTAAAAATATATGCTGCCAACATTCATCTGCTTCCTACAGGAGTGATTACCTGAAAAATTCCAAACCTAACCTATATTCCAATATCGTTCATTCTTCACATACCAATTCTTAATCAGCTGCCAGCGGACCAGTCGCCCTAATCTAATCCCTTTTCAGGCATTTTTCTGATTGCCAGTTTCTTTTATTTACGTACTTTCTGTTTCTTTTATTTTAGAAAATTAAGAACAACATTAATTAACTCTTTATAAATATCTCATTTTGTTATAGGTTTGAATTAATCGCATGGTATGGTTTCAAATTACAAGTTACATGATACATGCATGCATAATACATACATTACCGTCAACCCAAGTCGGGAAGGTATCTTCTGATTCCCCTAAGGTTCGTTTCCCTTGTCCTGTATTTGATCAACATACGTACATTTTGTTTTCATCTTTTTGTTTCTATCGCATACCATTCTTTATTTTACAATCACTATTTCATTTTTGTGAATGGTGGAGGTGCTGCCTACTCACCAACAGATGCAATCTCAAACCATGTACGACACAGACATCAAATAAAAAAAATGTAAAAAGATGAGTTACCAAACAGGTCCAAGTCAAGAAAACAATCTATGAAAACAGTCTTTTACATCCATCACTAACTTGACCTTAATTATCTTGAATTTTGTCGATTTTCTATCAAAATCTGAACCACACTTCCTCAACTACAGGCCTGCATCTTCTGCACTACCTGGCTTTGGGTACATAGGTAGGTAGGGCGAGTATGCATAACGGGTCTTACAGTGGTCATAAACTAGACCAAGTTGCTTACAGAGTGTCTTAAGTCTCGCAACATCTTTTAAGTTTTTCTCTTCATGATATGAACTTTATGTAGCTAGCTAGTTTGGTACTGATGTGGAGCGCAGGAAAATTTTCCAGCTTCAAACCAGCAAACTTTTTGAGATAAACACACAAGTTATGTATTTTCAATATCAATAATAATAGGGAAATTCTCTTTGGTACCATCGTAGAATTGGTTTTTGTCAGATAGAAGTAAAAAATGTAATGGTACCATCGGCAAAAGCCAATTCTACGATGGTGCCAAAGAGAATTCCCCTTCAATTTTTTCCATTCTAGCCAATGTACTGATCTATTTAGTTTTCATGTGATTGAACCTTTTAGGTCCAACCTAAATTTTAGTCTCTAGCCCACTGTACACTGATGTAATTTCCAACCAGATACGACTGCGGTGAAACGAGATCCTCAAAATTTAGTAGAGCCCTGAGCCCTTGTTTTTTACTAATATTCGTTGGCTGAACCATCCTATATCTGTAATTTCAAAATTCCTCACTACCCTTTTCTAGGCTCTAAACTACTCAGAAATATCTGCTAGAAATTAATTCCAAAGGGGGCCAGATTTTTTAATTACACGAGACAGAAACCCCATCTCAGGTCTCCCTTCAAAGTGCAATACAGCACAACTAATACGATTTAACCCCCCCGTGATCTGGTCATCGATCCACATTTCTGACATTATCCTCCTCTCATTTATTGAACTGTTTTGACTTGAATTCACTATGGAGCTGGGCACTGAGATACCAACTGTAGTAAATGAGATGTTTCCCAGTCACCGGCAGATGAAATCTCAAACAAAATCGAACTGAGAGATATAAAAAATCACAAAACAGGTGCCAAGATCGGAAGAGAAGACTGAAAAGATAAAACTTTGTTATTATCAACCTGGCCTTAGTTCTTATACATCAGAACAAATAAACCACATATGCTTACCAGGCTTTCACTTAGAAATGCTTTGTTCACTAGAGTACTCATAATTTGGACTAGCCCAACGCAATTAGCAATTTAACTAGTATTCCATTGAACCCCATTGTGGCCTCTGTTGGAAGACCACTTTGTACTTGAACTATTGTTATGAGCCGCCTAACTATTGACATGCTATTGTTCTGTTTTAATTTGTTTGAAACATACTCTGATATTCATATCTCATATGCTTACATATACTGTATTTGATGATACCCCACCCAGCTTTAGGCTATGCAAGTAGCTTCATATGCAACCTTGACCATCTAATACCGATCACCCTATTTCAGGGTTTACTGCACCAACTAATTGGCTCACGGCAAAATGGGATGGTGTTTTTCCAAGGTAAACATTCCAAGTCATCAAAATTCTAATTTACTCGCATAACTAACTAATGTAAAAAATGTACTTTTGCTTGTCTTCGTACTTCTAATCAGATATATATAGTTTCATTCTCTCCATTATTGCCCTTTTAATCTACTTCTGAATTATTAATGTGCCGCAATGTTGTGTACTTAAATGTTCTGTTTCCTTCTGAGGTCACATTCTAAACAGATAAATAATACCTTGCAATACAGATACTAGTCTTTTCGTGTTCATGTAATAGGTGACCCCTGTTTCTGTATTTGCCAAGACAAAGGACTACAATATTTTTAGAATGGAGATTGTACTAGTTATGTTTTACATCACCAATTACTGAAATGGATATTTTCTTTAAGTATTAACTGTAGTAGAAGCCATCTGTGTGATTTATGGTTCTAAAAATGTACATATATGTTGCTTGTCCATGTTTGACTAACAATGCCTTCGATGCTGATTAAAATTTAGTCTTGCTGTAACGTGCTTAATAGTGCTGTTCAATGCTTTTGTACAATTGCAAATTTGTAAGGATCTGGTTCTGGTTTTTAGTACGACAGTACAGCAGAGGGATCTGATGATCAAGGGGAGTTTTCTGGTGGAAACATACATCTCATCACTGACAATGATGTTTGGGAACAAAAGCTAGCAGAAGCAGAGAAGGATAACAAAATTGTAAGTAAAAGAATGCTTCAAGGGGCAGCTGCTTCGCTAATTACGTACTGTCATTACTCAGAGACTTTGTATAGTCCCTCTGATGTAAAGTGAGATTCCAATATGCTTTTGTTGACAAGTTCATGTTCCTTATTACACAATGAGACTAAACTTTATATTTACTTGATAATTTGTTTTTTAATGATACATTTATTGCAAGTTTTCACAACGAAACTAAGCTGCAATGCATGAGATATGGATCAAAGGCTGTAGTCATTAAGAAATATTGCAATAAATCTTGTAATCAGTTCTCTAATTAATTTTAATTAGTATCAGATATCATTTTCTTAGGTATTCTATCTACTGTTTTCAATTCACCTTTTGCTTGAAGTTACGTGGAAGATGCATTTTCTTCCTAATCTAGTACAACTGTACAATAGAAAAGCTAATGTATATTTGCGCAGATTCTGTGTAGGCATCCACATGTGCACAAGTGAATGCATTTCTACCCCGAAAAAATTGGCGTCTGTTCCTTAAATATAAACGGAGTAGAACTAAGATTACACTTACTGCCAAAAGCTCAAGAATAAGGTTAGGTTAGGTGGATTACACTTTATAACTATAAACTGTCCACCGTTAAAAGGGGTGCATGGAGATTAGTATGTTCTTACCCACATAATTATGAAGGTTTAAGGAGATAAGTTCAACTATCTCCTAAAATTTGACACTGTTACTTGTTTGGGAGTCGAAGAAACTCTCTAGTTGACGTTTGACGATGGTGTCAAATTTTATTAGAAGGGATTATATCTGGCAGCTTTACAAAGCATGTCTGAAACTCTCTTGAAGGATTACGATCTTAAAAAAGAGTGTCTTGAAATTTATTGGAGGATCATGATCAAGTGAATGAATTATCTACCCTATCATAGAAAATTTAGTTGTTATATTATGGATGATTGGGCACACGAAGATCCACTTATTGTTTGTCTGAGGAATATTAAATGTTATACTTGAGGTTATAAGATGCTTTTGGGTAGAAATATATGGCGAGAACAGATTACTTTCACTTAAGCCATCAGGTCTTTCCCAGCTAGAGAATTGTATTCTGTATGTGCAAGCATGCATTGTCCTACTATTTGATCACTTGTTTAATCAAGTTAATTTCTTGTTTTTTCCATTACATTTTTAAAGTGATGTTTCTACGTGACAGGTAATAGCTAACTTCAGTGCAACATGGTGTGATCCTTGTAGAATGATTGCGCCATACTACCGTGAGCTGTCTGAGCAGCATCCTTCTATAATGTTTTTATCCATTGATGTTGACGAACTAATTGTAAGTAGTGCAACTATGTATTAAGATTGAATAAATAGTTAAAAGATGTATGTATGCACATCTTCTTTACAAAATGATTAGAAAGACCTCAAAACCCCTTGATAGATGATTGTCCGCCTCTGAGTAACTTGCACATTGTTCTGGGAAAAAAGAAGTCTATATTTTTGCAGGCTATGATGTGTGGTATCCTAGGAGTTTGCTAATTCTTCTAGGCACTGATATCTTTGTGTGTAGGAGTTCAGCTCGCAATGGGATATCAAAGCTACTCCAACGTTTTTCTTCCTTAGAAATGGGGAGCAATATGACAAGCTTGTGGGAGCCAACAGGCCAGAGCTGCAGAACAAAATAGCGTCCGCGGTGGATTCAGAAGCACCGAGTTAGAAAGAAAGAAGTGGTTCACTAGGGAACATGTATTTTGTTTTTCTTTCGATGCATCAGTTGGACTGTGAATTCCTATAATATTAATGTTGCATCATGAATATTTGTTATAGAAGGTTTAGCTAATCATATCCAAAATTTTCCACACTGGATATTGTGAATTCCCTGTCCCGTCATCGCTTCTTCTGTTTACTCCTGCTTAATTCTATTTATAAGATTGTGCTGGTAAATTTTTTTGATTCAACAAGGAGTGATGGCCCTCTCTATCACAATTTTAAAATAAATGGCCTCAAATATCACAATTGAAAAAAAATGGCCCCAAATATCACTCTAAAACACCGGATTAAAAGGTGTTTGAAAGGTTAGACCCCTAACGCCAAATCGCCTAGCGTTAGGTTTCTTTAACTTTTCTTTTTTAAAATTTAAGTTGAAAACACCACTTAATCAGGTGTTTGACGCTGAAAACACCGCTTAATTAGGTGTTTTGACGCTGAAAACACCACTTAATCAAGTGTTTGATGCTAAAGACACCACTTAAACTTATGTCTCGTGTCTTGTGTTAAATTTCTTAAAACGTTAATTAATTTTTTGTTTAACGAGCAAAACACCAGATGATCGTTTGGATCAAAACGCTAAATTATCTTTTGTTAGCAGACAACTTAAAACAAAACTTAAACTTGTGTTTGTGTTTGTGTCAAAACACTATTTAATCATGTGTTTGAAGAAAGAAAACGACATTTCATCTAGTGTTTCGGTCCAAAACACCGTTCGGACTTGTGTTTTCTTACAAAGTCCGGCATCCTGATTTTAGAGTTGTAAACAACCCTAAAATCAGGGTAGGTTAGGGTTTAGAGTCTAGAGTTTAGTTTCTAAACCCTAAACCCTAAGTCTGTATACGTTTTATTCGTCATTCTGAATATTTCTAAAACCCAAAATGAAACTATAGAACCCCAAAAGTTAATTGTTGAACCCCCAAGGGAACAACTAATTTAAATTTAAGCTCAAAATGCTACTTAATCGGGTGTTTGATGTTGAAAACACAAGTTTATATGGTGTTTGCAGCAAAACACCAGGTAAACTTGTGTTTTGTAAAGTGCAATTTTTTTTTTAATTTAAGCTCAAAACGCTATTTAATCAGGTGTTTGAAGCAAAACACCGGATGAATTGGTGTTTGCAGCAAAACACCGAATGAACTGGTGTTTTGATATCACTTTAGTCTTTTGTTTGCAACAGCAAAACACCAGACGAAGTGGTGTTTTGGGTTAAAAAGAAAACACCACACGAAGTGGTGTTTTAGAGTGATATTTGGGGTCATTTTTACAGATTGTGATATTTGGGTCCATTTAGCTTAGAATTGTGATATTCGGGGTCTTTTCTCGTCTTTTTTCTGTTTATTCAAATCTTAAATTGATTTTGCACATTATAGTAAAGGCTCAATATTAAGGGCATGATGCGGATCCCTGATATTTATGCCAAAGTTTGGGAAATATTACTATAGGAGATAGACAATTTATTTGTCTAGTAAAAATTCTCATATTGTACAAACTTGTAACTTTGTACAAAGTTTTCTCACATTTTTTGATAAATTTATATATCTATTTTATGATTGAACTAACTTTTTAATATTTAATGCAATATACAATGCACTGGCGTATAAGCCGTACAATATACGAATTTTTATAAATGCACAAAGGTATTATTGTAATTACAGGAAGTTCTATTTATTTACAAAATTGCCACACCCTTTTAATACTAAAATACATTTTAACCTTAGATAAGTTTCTTTAAGGTCAACCTTAGGAATTAATATTTAATACTTTTAGGGATGTTTTAATGATTGAAAGATGAGTATAATTGATATTTTTAGTTAAAGATAATACTATGTATATTTTACTTATGTTTTAATTAACTGTACTCGTCACGATCTCTGTCCCACTTTTCGTGCTGGAGCTTCTATCGATCCATTCCCATGCTCCGTATGCACCGCATCACACTTGAAGGATCCTTACAAGATTAGTGTCAATTACACTGCTCATGGTAGATCATTGTAGGATCGCATCAACATATTAATAAATTGACTTAATTGCACTTTAATGGCTCGAACTATAATTTTTTGACAGAAAAATGGCCAAATTATTAATTTAGCCAGTTTAGTGTCTGAACAATTTATTTTTAACACTTTATTGCATTTCGTCATCTCAATTTAGACGGCGTTTGAGTTCTCAGCCTTTTTAAAATATCATCGGGGTATATAGGTAAATTGATAAGTTTTTTTTATATAAAACCACTTCAATTATTGTAATCGACATCCATTATCACTTTCCCCCCAAAACCAAACCCTATTTCTCCCCGTCCCCTCAATCAACACAGTAAAACCCTAATTTAATTGGAGCAAATCGGATGGAATGGCGTGGCTATTGAGATCAAAGGAAGACATTAACAAGTATAAATCGTACGAGTGTCCCGAATATGCGAGTAAGTCTATACTTTCTCTCTCAGTATGTACACCCATGCATGCATATGGATCATATTTTTGGATCAAAAAATTGGGGCTTTTGATGTTGAAGTATCCTTATAAGTGTGTATGTATATATTCTTAGATTATTTTTGGTTATATACATCTGGATGGTATTTATATGTCATTTATTTATACTCGATTGTATGTACTACAAAATAGGGCCTTATAGATGCAATTTTTATGAGTATCCTTGCTTGTTGCATTTTTTTTTTTTTTATGAGTGTTTTTAATTGATATTATGTGAAGAACAGTTTACGATTAAAATGTATTATGATGGCAAATTGGAGGAAAATACAAAGAAGTATATTGGGGGTTAAATTGTGCATGTGGATTGGTGTGATTCTGATGAAATCAGTTTGTTGGAAATTAACACAATGTTAATCCAATGTGGTGCAAAAGGGGGGCATTATGATATATGGTATAAACTTCTTGGGACTACGGATGAAAAAGTATTTGAGTTAGATTCAGATGATGAATTAATGGTAATCTGTAGCTTGATTAATCCCAAAAAGAAGTATGTTGAGATTTATGTGATCAATACCCCACCATTGGCAATTGTAGATGATAGGGTTCCCCCTGAAGAAATAATCATGGAAAACCCTTTTCCTGATTCCACACAACAAGAGATTGAGTTGGAAGAAGAAATAAGGAATACTTATGGATATGAAAAAGATTTTTCTGAAACAGATGATAGTCAGGAAGAAGGTGAAATGGAAGATGATAGTGACTGGGATAGCTTTTATTCTGATGAGTCCAATCAAGATGACAATAATGATGATGATGATCTGCAATTTGATGAAAATGTTCATAAACCATGCAATTATGATGAGGATGAGGAAGATGATGATGTGGTTTTGGATGATAATGTGTAAACTGATAAAGATAGTATGTATGCTGAATCTGATGAAGAGATGATGGCATCCAATTCTAGTGATGAAGATGAAAGACCTTTTCCAATGTTCAATGATGAAGTAGATATGGAGAAGCCAATTTTTGAATTAGGTATGCTGTTTAGGAGTTCAAAATTGTTTTAGAAAAGCCGTTAAGAATCATGCTATCTTTGAAAGGAGACCTATTGAGAATGTCAGGAATTATGGGAAGAAAGTGAAGTATGTATGCCAAAAACCTTGCAAATGGAGTTTGTATTCCACTCCATTCAACAAAACAAGCACCTACCAAATCAAAATCATCATCAAAAAACACATTTGTATGCCAACATTCAAACAGAAGCAAATTAGCTCAGCATGGCTTGCAGAGCACTATGGAAAAGATATAAGGTTGAATTCAGGATGGCCAATTCATTCTTTTCATCAAAAAATCTTCAGTGATTTCAAGTGTGAGGTGTCTAAACATGTAGTTTATAGAGCCAAGAGGAGGGCTCTCATTAAGATAAATGGTACTCATGAGATACAGTATGGACATGTATGGGATTATGCATATGAGGTGATGATAGTGTTGCCTGAGAGCGCTGTCAAGATTCTCACTGAAGATCCATTACCAGGGACTGATAGAGGGAGGTTTATGAGGCTCTATGTGTGGGTAGGGCCTTTGAAAAAAGCCTTTGTGCAGTTTTGCAGACACCTAGTGGGGTTGGATGGTTGCCACCTCAAAGGACCTTTTGGTGGCCAACTGTTGGCAGCAATTGGGGTAGATGCCAATTATGGCATGTACCCCATTGCTTGGGCCTATGTGGAGTCTGAAACCACAGAATCATGGACTTGGTTCTTACAACTATTGGCTCAAGACTTGCAAATTCAGACATGGACTTTCATAAGTGACAGACAAAAGGTATGTTTTTGACACTAAACTTTACTTTGTAGTTTTTTTGTTTCTATCATGTTGGGATTAACTATATCTTGCTTGTTTTGACATGGTTTGATTAATGCCTTAAAGCATGTGGTCCCTAATGCAGAACACAAATTTTGTGTTATGCATTTATACCAAAACATGAATAAGGAATATAAAGGGATTGCACTGAGACATCTACTGTGGAAAGCAGCAAGAAGTACTACAGACTGAGAATTTAACTTGTACATGGGGAGGATGAAGGAGGTAATTCTTGCTCTACCCTTTTTAATTTTTTTGATTTACTTTACAGTAGGTCTTATAAAATGTACTACTTCATATAGATTGGTTCAAAATGTCATGATTAGATTATGGCTAAGCAAAGGGAAAAATGGTCAAGATGTTGTTTTAGAACCAATGTTTACAGTGATATATTTGTTAACAATCACTGTGAAGTTTTTAATAGCAGTATTAGGAAATTTAGGGATCTCCCAATCATCACCATGTTCAGAGAACTACACAAATCAGTCATGAAAAGAATTCAAGTAAGGAGGGACAAGTTAAGTTCAAGAGAATCCAACATTTGCCCTAGTGTAGTAAAGAAGCTTGACAAGTAAGTTTATGCCTTAGTAAATTTATGCCATAGTCTGTTGTTATTTCTAGTGAAATAACAAGTAAAATTTGAAATTCATGTCTAGGGCAATACAATATGCTGGTAATTGTTCTGTCATATGGAATGGAGGCACTAGTTATAGTGTAACCTGTACAAATGGTGGCTTTGAATTGGTTGTGGACCTCTTAAAGAGAACTTGTACCTGTCGAAAATGGGAATTAACTGGCATTCCCTGCTACCATGTTGCAGCTTGCATAAAAATTAGAAATGAACCTTGGGAATTGCATGTTCACTCTTGCTACAACAAAGACATGTATATGAAGGTATATTTTGTACAAATCAAATTTGTCTTATTTAACATGTACATGTTAAATTGTGTAACATTCTAAAATTGTGTAATAGCTTTTATAGTTGTACATTTGAGCCAATTATGGGACCTGAGTTTTGGAAACAGAGTACTGAACCAAGGCCTCTTGCACCAAAAATCAGAATCCCTGCTGGTAGACCCAAAAAAAAAAAAAGAACAACAAATACTGATATCCCTCAAGACCCAACAAGACTGAGTAAAGTTGTACCATTATCAACTGTACCTATTGCAAAGCACAGGGTCATAATACCAGGACATGTAATTCTAAGGTACTAATTTCTTCCCTAAACATGACATGTTTGTTTTCTTACATATAGTCTATTCATAATTATCTACACTTGTTTGTAGAAAAATGACTTGCTAAAAAAGGCTGCAGCAGAGGGCACAACACCAGTGATTAAGAAGTCCACCGTGGTTTGTAAAACTTGTAAACTGGAAGGCCATAACTCCAGAACATGTCTAGTTAAGGTAAATGTATGAAAAATGCTTTTACAATGACTGAAATATGTGACAATGTTCTCATATACAATTTGTTGGTTACCTGCAGAAAGGAATGGCATCCACAGGACAATAGGGCCAGATGCATGGACATGAGGGCCAAGGATCAAGCATGAGGCATGGAGATAATGGAGATGTAGACTTCCAGACTCAACCTAAGAAGATGACTCCAAGAAGGCCAAGGAAGAAAGGCATAATTGACAAGCCTTCCAACCATTAAAGAAGATCTTGTTGTTGCCATGTTTTGGCTTCTATTTTTTGCTCCCAAACTACCAGTCTAAGCAATGTACTTCTGATATTTAAGATGTGTATTTTGGATTGGTAATGTGGTTGTTGGTTGTGACTTAAATGTGACAGATTTGTTGGTTGTTGGCATATAAGAAGTATTGGTATTATAATGGAGATGTAGACTTCCAGACTCAACCTAAGAAGATGACTCCAAGAAGGCCAAGGAAGAAAGGCATAATTGACAAGCCTTCCAACCATTAAAGAAGATCTTGTTGTTGCCATGTTTTGGCTTCTATTTTTTGCTCCCAAACTACCAGTCTAAGCAATGTACTTCTGATATTTAAGATGTGTAGTTTGGATTGGTAATGTGGTTGTTGGTTGTGACTTAAATGTGACAGATTTGTTGGTTGTTGGCATATAAGAAGTATTGGTATTATTTTGGGTGGTTATTTTGAACTGGTTTTAATGACAATATAAATGTCATTTTTGCATTTTCTTAGATTGTTCCTTTAAGTCTTATTACTACAAAATGTTCATTCCAAAACAACATAAAATGTCTCTCTTAAACGTAGATTACTTCACAAAGCCAGTTACATAGTAGTTCAACAATAGACTTTTAAAACTCATAAATCAATTATAACCCAACTGTAACATCCTCAACAGCTGGTAAAGAATGAACAAAATACAGTAAGAAAATCGCAAACAAAACAAAAAATCTAAATTTCCATCTTTTAGCTTCCTTCTTCATCTTCTCCAGTTCAGCATTTAAACACCGGCAACGATTACACACTTCAACCCATCTGAAAAATCTACAACCATTAATTCCTTCAATACAACCCCAAAATCTACGCCCAACATTTGCTTTTGTCCTTGCAGTCCTCTCTATAGCCCATTTTTCACATAAACACTTATATGCCATGATAAATTAAGAGAATTTGTATGATTTTGGGAAGAAATTACTTGATTAAAGATGATATGGAGTTATATATAGGCAGTTGTATGTCTACATAACTATTGAAAACTAAACTGACGTAAATACCCTTTTAAAATGTAACGTCGTCCAACTGAGATGACGGAATGCAATAAATTGTTCGGACACTAAAGTGGCTAAATTAATAATTCGACCATTTTTCCGCCAAAAATTTATAGTTCGAGCCATTAAAGTGCAATTAAATCTAATAAATTTTACATGACATCTCAGCATCAATAAAAGAAGCTATGCATGTACTAACTTGGGATTATATCGTACGATCGGACCCTCAGTGGCCGTGTGCAGGGTCTTTTTAAGGATATCACATCCCTTGACCTGAGATGTTTGCTTACATCCTGTGAACTTGGCCCTGATGAATCAGACTAAATTGCTAAAATACAATATAAGATTCTAAAAAATGCTTACTCTAACATTTTAAAATTGGTTACTTAACATGTTATTTAAAGTTTAGGCTAAGTAACTTAGTGAGAGTGTTAGAATATAATGTAATATCGTGAAAACTGTCTTACTCTAACATATGGTTTGAACTCTATACTCAAACTGTATGTAAATCTCTTTTTTAGTGTTAATTGACAGTTTGGAGCAATAAAGAATGAACATTTTTTCTTTAGCCTTTTATGAATCAACGAATGAGATCAGTTACAAAATTCATCAATTTAACCCGTGTTCTTCGTGAAACTAATTTCAAATTTATATATTTTTCTATGTATGAAATTATTGTGCTACCAAATTTCTCTAATAACAAATACTTATATATATATATGATATAAATACCTTCCCAAATTTAATGCCCAGTAAATATTCAGCTCCTCCAAAAAACAAATAACGCTTCTAGTTAGAGTAATTTAGGACCGTAAACGAACCGAACTGTTCGTTAAGCTCGTTCGTGTTCGTTCGAGTTCGATAAGCTCGTCCGAGTTCGTTATCGAACACGAGTTCGAACAACATTTTTTGTTCGATAACCTTAACGAACCGAACCGAACTTTTAAGGTGTTCGACTTGAGTTCGCTCGAGTTCGACTCGTTCGTTAAGCTCGAGTTCGGTTCGGAAAAAAATATTATTTTTATAATGTTATATACATATGTATTATAAATTATTTATAATTTATAATTTAATTTTTTTTTAAAATGATTTAAAGTAAATATTATATATAAATATCAAATATTTAATTGACATTTGGT
Organism: Heracleum sosnowskyi; assembly: GCA_030848705.1. Taxonomy (NCBI): domain Eukaryota; kingdom Viridiplantae; phylum Streptophyta; class Magnoliopsida; order Apiales; family Apiaceae; genus Heracleum; species Heracleum sosnowskyi. The sequence continues at coordinate 423,224 of JAUIZM010000031.1, forward strand.
CTAATTTTTTCATAAAATAAAGTTAAAAAATATATTTATTTTTTTGAAAAACATAAAATGTTAACGAACTGTTTGTGTTCGTCCGAGTTCAGTTCGGTTTGTTATGTTCGTGAACTGTTCGTGTTCGGTTCGAGTATTACCGAACTCGAGTTCGGACAAAAAATTTTGTCCGATAAGATTAGCGAACATTGTTCGGTTCGTTAAGATTTTGCTGGAGTTCGTTAAAAATTCGTTCGAGTTCGAGTAATTCATAACTAGAAACGTGGCCTCAAATTCCATTACTACGATGTTGCAACATATATTTACTTTATGAAGTACTAGGAAATAAATAAAATAATGTTGTTGGAGCCTTCATTTCGGTTGGCTACATATATGCACGGGTAGTTAGCGTTTCATGCAGAAGCTGGTGCACAAGTAAAAGGCAGGCGATATAAACGGATCAGCAGGCTCATTTTAGCCAAATATCACCCAACCCCCACTCCCTGGATTAATATTAATGACCATGTCACCTGCATTGTATTGAATAGTGTCTGATTCATTTTACCCATTGTTACTGCATGATTCATATACTAATCTAATCTATTATGGGTGAAGATAGTAAGGACGATATCCCCGAGGTAACTCTTGATTTTTTCATGCTTATGTTGGCTTTTTTTTTACTTTCTTTTTCTTTACATGTTAAGCACAACAATATTTGAAATGCCTGAAAGAGGAACCCTAGAATTTATGCAATGAAAAAATTGGTTATTCATTTACCGAATATTCAAGGTTCCATTTATTGTGCAGTTGCTTCCATTTGATAGCACAAAGAAGAAGAAGAAAAAGAAAGTTGTGATTCAAGATCATGGTGATGCTGGGACCAACAACTTAGCTGATAAGGCACAAAATTTATCAAGTACGTCTATGTCAAATGAGAATGTGAACTCTTTATGAGGAAATCTCAAATCAGTGTGTCCCCCCATGCGCGCATATTTTCTTTCTTCTTTACTAGCTAATGAACTTTACTTGGTTTTTGATCATCACGAGATGCATACATGATGATTTTTTGTGTTGGTTACGTTAAGTTTCTGAAGGAACAGAACATGCCTTTGCTGGTTTAAAAAAGAAGAAAAAGAAACCAGTAAGCTTTTTATAAAGGTCTCCTTTTAGGGATAATTCAACTGAAATCATAGTAATATGTGACAAAAACATAATTTTGTTACCCGTGCAGGCGGAAACAAACTCCTTGAGCAATGGGAGTGCTCATTCAGGAGGTGATCTTGATGGTATTGAAACTGTTAATCCTTAGATTTCAAACAGCCTAATTGTTTTTCTCAAATATAAGTCAAGGCGCGCGTAGTTAACTAAATTGTCTTGGATGTTTCCTTAGATGAGGCTGAAGGGGAAGGAAGTGAGAAGGGACCTCAATATCCGTGGGAAGGCAGTGATCGGGATTACGAGTATGAGGAGGTATGCATGCCTGATTCGTTTATGTATTGCTTGTTCCATCCTTTGTTTCATATATATTAACCTCATTGGGCTACACACTTTCAGCTACTCGGAAGAGTATTTCACATCCTAAGAGAGAATAATCCAGAGCTTGCTGGAGATAGACGAAGGACGGTGATGAGGCCACCACAAGTTCTTCGAGAAGGCACAAAGAAAACAGTTTTTGTTAATTTTATGGATCTCTGCAGGGCGTAAGTTGATTTTTTTCTCCAAGAAATTATTTGTCATTGTCCCATTCTTTAAAAAAAATCATCAATTTTTAGTAATGCCTCAAAGCTGAGTTCCTACCGTTATCACAGGCCATATTATCCTTCAGGCTTCATATGCGAGCACAGCAAAATAAAATTGTGTACTGCACTGCCCTTCTTTTTTTGCTAAATGTACTGCACTTCCCTTGATTCATGTATTTAGCAACTGGTGCTTAGTTTTGCTTTTGCACCTAGGACTTCAAAATTATAAAACAATTGCTCTCAGAGAGATTCTTGCACTTGAAAGATCTATATGGATTATAATAATGTGTGTCAAGATTTGATTAAAAAAAGAAAAGTTTTCTTCTGTTACCATGCAAGCTAGCTAGATCATTGTAACACTTGCTTAAAACTTTCAGAATGCATAGGCAGCCAGATCATGTCATGACTTTCTTACTGGCTGAAATGGGCACTAGCGGCTCTCTTGATGGTCAACAAAGATTAGTTGTCAAGGGTAGATTTGCTCCTAAAAATTTTGAAGGGATTTTACGAAGATATATCAGTTAAGTTCCTTGTTCATGTTTTTAACTTCTGTTGTTTGATATGACATGGAACCAGCCATTTGATACTACAACTCTGGACACACAACTACAAACCTGATACATCGTGCTCTATACCATTTTAACTAACCCTTCCAAAACTTTTAGATTTTAGAGAACGGCCCCCAACTAGATCATATATTATTCATTTGACGAATGACTTATCAAGTTCTAAAGTGTGATCATAGCTGCTTTCTCAAAGGCATATGCATTCTGATTGCAGATGAGTACGTTATATGCAATGGGTGTAGAACTCCAGACACAATTCTTTCCAAAGAGAACCGTCTCTTCTTTCTCAGATGTGAGCAGGCAAGCTCCCCTTTTACTTTTTCCATACTCCTTATTAAACGTCAAAAGCCTTCAAATATTATGTATTAGCAATAAAAGGTTCTCAGTCTTTTACTGGGGTGTTAACATGTGCCTGGTAATGAACACCTCTGCACACACCTGGCGATCTGGCATTGTTGTTGTGCACGTTATGTTGGTAATTCTGTGTGTTGGTGATATCGTCGCTGTAAGGCAACCTCTGGGTAGGCTGACGAGTTTTAAGTTTTAACTAGTGCAGCAAATTGGTTTTGCTGTGCAGAAAAACTGGAAAAAATATTACGTCTTTTTTCGCTAATTTAATGTAGAATATAGTGCAACAAGGTTAGAGGCATAAAAGATAAGGAAGCCGGTCTAGCTTGCTTCCATCACCATGTGATAAACTTATTAAGTACATTTGAGGGCTTCCACCTAGCTAAGAAAAAACATGTAAGGGCTTTCGCCTGATTATGTTCATGTCATGGCTGCAGTGCTTACTTTTTTCTTTACATCAGAGGCATGTTTTACTGACAAATCCAAGCACAACTAATATGGGATTGTCACAGTTACTGTATTTTCCAATTACTTGTCTAGTGATAATGATATGACAATTCAATGGTGAATAATTGAGGTCATATTAATCATCTAACATGTGTGTGTCTGTGTGTATCATATCATATTCTGCAGTGCGGATCAGGGCGTTCTGTAGCTCCTATCAAAGCTGGTTTTGTTGCAAGGGTTGGACGAAGAAAGCCCGGGACATGAGCGTGGTGTTTGCGTCTTTGATACCTGCTTAGTCTCTTCAGCATGCTCTTTAATTGAATAAAAAAGTGGTCGGGGGAATGATGAAAGCTCTTTTAAATTCATAAGAATATCAACTGACTTTCTATTACCTACTTCAACAATTCTGGTCATCTATAGTATTTTGTTTTTTCTTTGGTGGCCTTTGGTATGCCTCTGCTACAATCTTCGGATTCCAATAAAATCAACAGTTGTGTAATCTTCCTAAAGAATATTCACTACAAACTGGCTAGTTGAGGATCATTATTAACTTGTTTTCAGCAAACAAAATTTTCTGAAGAATCTTACAGAACTGTAGCAGGTAATGACAGGACTGGATAAAATAAAACAGATACTTTGGTTATCTCTGAATGGTGTAACTTCCGTTGATGATGGAGATGAAATACTAACTATCTGTATTTGGGAAGCACTCAACATCATTTATGAGTGAGTACTCGGTGTGTACCTCAGCTCAAATATATTTTCGAAAAGTTCATGTGCTATATATTGACAAATAGAGCAAGTACCCTTGACATTGGTCGACAGTAAAGATTCAAGAGATATTGCACACCATTTGTAAGACAGATTTGTGAGAGAAGATAATTAGATTTCAGATTCATAAAAGGATTTAATAATTTAGGCTCATATGTCATTGCATCCATTATCAAATATTTGAAATGTTTTCCCCTTCTCTATCCATATAGGTCCAAATGCCATATTTTGGTTGGGTAGTTTCTAGCTGATTTCTCAGTATTATGCATAACTTATATGATGTGTAACATATAATTTGTGAATAAGTAGACATACTTACAAAACAAAAGAAGTGTCTACTTCGTTAGGCTAAGTTTGGAGAGAACTGCAGCTGCCTGGTCTCCACCTAACAAGAAATATGGATGCCTCAGAGCAGCCGCTGCTGATAAACGCCCCCTGCGAAGGAAACCCCTCTCTGAAATAAGCTTTGTGGCCAAATCCCAGCCTCTACTCGAGTCAATATCAAGAATACTCAAGTCAGGTCTTGATCGAGTCTTTTCCCTCCACTTGTTTAAGTCATACCCAACTGTCTTTAGCTCTAAATTAAAATTCTTTAAGCCAGCAGTTGATCTTAAACTTGGCACTGCCATTTGCAGGAGTACTATCCCAGCAGAATATAGATCGAATAAGTCCGGACTGTTTAGCTACATCATAAAGAGAAAAAACAAACTTTAGTTAGTCCAATATCATAGGCTTCTTCTATTCTCTCTCCCACACAAATACCCTAAATACAATTCATCGTTCCTGGGGCTATCATCAGCCTTATTGGTTAATGATTAGCCCCCCTTTGCTTGATGATAAGCCCTCCCTTTCCTGCTTTTACCAAATTTTCTTTCATATCTAATAGGTCTCTCTCTTTTTTGAGAGTTTTCTTACCCAGAAATTGGTTTTGTTCTCTCCTGTGGGAGTTTTTTTTTTTTTTTGAATAACTCCTGTGTGAGTTTTGGTGTGTCCCGGGATCGTAGATTTGCAGGATTTCTATAAAGATGATTCATTGGTAAGGGTTTACATGGGATCACATCTATAGTCAAATTTCCGAATAGGTACTGAGAAATCTGATACTCCTTGTGGCTACAACATATATATAGATTGTCTCTCCAAAAAGGCTGCATATTAGGGATGTTCCACAGTTCAAGGTCTGATCAACGACCACAGTTTTTACCAAGGAAATTGTGATTTGATTATTATGTGTTCAATAAATTTTTTGGAGTAGTGCTAGGCACCCCAAAAATTGTTCCCAAAATATTTACAAAATGATATGGACGACACATGTTTTTTTTAATTCGTGACCGCATATTAATGCACGCATGGTCCATATTATTATTAGGAAACTTAATATTCTAAACTCACTTGGTAACAATTTTTGGAAATGGTTTTGGGACCAAAATATCATATGATTCCTTCTGTTACAGGAAAAACAATCCAAACAAGTTATAGTATAACCTTGAAGCCCTCGTCACGTCATTGCAGTTAACCATAATTAGGAAAGGAAACTTAATTCAATACAGTGAAACGATTCTCGATCTTGTTCATGGTATTCATATAGATAAATATCACAGTATCAATTATTATGTAATCAAGAGGCCACCACTTCTTTGGTTTGTTAAACAGATAGTATAAGAAAAGAAAATATGGATTACAATCGAGTACTTTCATAATGAAAAGGGTCCATGAGTCTAGTAAGCTGTACCTGCCACAGGATCGGAGAAAAAAGAGCAGCAATCGGCTCTGGTGGTGGATTTGGTGTTTCTTCAGGAAGTACATACAATTCAGGTGGACAGTAATCAGGGTCAAGCAGACCGCGATCTGGTACATAATTCTTGCCAATCCGAAGGTCAGCTGCTGCCCCAAAGTCTATGAGCTTTATCTGTCCCTTTTTTGTCACAACTAAATTGGCTGGCTTTACATCACGGTGTACAATACCCGTGTCGTGGATTTTCTTTAGTGAAGTAATTATCTGCCGCAATATTTGTTTGATAATTAATGCATTGCGCTCGATAGAGTCTGCTCCTTTCAAGACACGACCAAACATGACAGATTCCAGATTCAAAGGGAAGCTGCGATCTTTCATGTAATCAGCAAGGTCTTGATCTCCCTGTCAAGTGAAATGATACAACTAGGCTTGCATTTAGAAAAACAAGGAAAAAGTGAAATAAATTCTACTGAAAGGATATAACTTGTAAGTTCCTAAAAGCTATGCACTCATCACATAATCATGCAAGCATATTTATCTACAGTTGACATAAGGGTAAATTAATGAGGATTCTTACTGCTGTTTTAGTTCCATGTAAACTACGTATATAATGCTTTGCAAAAAAAATTGTTAAGCAAAAAAAGGCGACATATGGAACGCTTACCTCATATTTCCAGACAAGCCATTTTTCACCCTTGGTGAATTGTGTATTAGTTTTATCAGCAACAAAGCTTCCAAGAAATGGAGCGCATGTCTCTGGAGCTGCTCTCGATAGCCTGTAATTAAACCATTCCTCGAATTCTCCACACTCTGCAGCACCTTGAACTCCAAGCTTCACCTAGAACGGACAGAAATACTTGTTCAGGTAGACTTATGAGGGTAACGACATGGTGTTACAGTGTTACTAGAACAAAATAAATTACACAAAAATCATACTTGGAAAAGATGGAGACGGAAACAAATGATAGAGTTAATTGTATCTCTGTTTTTAGAACGGATGTTTTATCAAATCCATCTTTAAATGAGGAACACATACATTAATCAACCCTTATTAATTGAGTGCAGGCACGTGTGCTAACAAGCAAAACCAAAGTACTTTAAACTCGAGTTGTGATGAGGTAACAGAGTTAACCTTTTTAAGAATAACCTTGTCCTTGAACCTGGAGTCCTTCTCCAAAGATGTTCTGTTTCCTCTTTTTCGGGCTGTTTCTTCTACGGACACATTCTTAGGCAGAAGAAGCCCAGAATAAACAACACCAAACGATCCTTCTCCGAGTTTGTTTTGGATAATGAAATTAGTCCTGCTTAAGCTCCTGTTTCCAAGTAAAATGTCAATGGCTTTCTGGAGAGGAGCAAGAATATATGCATCAATGGCACCAATAAGAACACCAGGCCTGGCAGTCAAGTAAAGCCAAACAATACCACCAAAAACAACGAATCCCCATTTCTCGGTGTCGGTTAATTCCTGGGAAAGTCTCTGAACCTGAGCATATCCTGACTGAAAAACAGGGGAGACAGACAGAGTTTGATCAAGATTGTTGTCTAGCAACAAATCAGAAATGTTGTCAAGAAAAGCATTGTTGCACCTCAAATGATTTCTTTTGCAGTGTTTTGTGGAGAGATAGTATTGAGATGCTGGTCTTGAAGGAGAGAAAGAAATGTTTTGATGGAGAGTTGAGGAACTAGTTGGGGGAAACAGCAGAGAAGAAACCATGGGATATAGATAGGCAAGACAAGGGATGGAGGTGGTCAGATGGTAGTGGTAATAAGTGCAAACAAACTCTTGGGGTTGGTTTATCCTTTTGGAGTTGAGTTGTGTGGAGAGTGAGAATACACCATTTCACCTTCTCAATTACTGTTCCACTACAACTTCAATTACTTATAAGGTGGCATTTTGGGACTTTACAAAACTTTAGGATTAATTATCAATCAATCCACTTTTTTCATTCTAACGTACTCCCTCTGTCTCATTCATTTTTTTACACTTTCTTTTTTGGGACATTCATTTCTTTACATTTCAAAACTTTCCAAAAATAATAAAGTTTATAATATAAAAATCAACTACTTCCACTATTTTCCTCTATTTTACTTACTTTATACCTTAAATATATACCATCACTTTACTCATTTTTTCTACTTTTTCCACAATTGGGCGGGACGGAGGGAGTATTAAATAGGTTAGGGACAAATATTCAATTTTATGAAGAAAAAAATTACTAATTCATTTTTTGAAAATTTTGATTTAATGAAAATTATTCATTATAAATTAAGTTACATTCAGTTAGGTTTAAAATTTTAATAAATAAAAAAAATTAGTAGGGTAATTTGTTGAGTACCTAGTTGTATACATGTGCATTTGATTTTCAGAATTTTACGTACCCGTTATCTTTACATTCGAATTTTAGATTAAAAAAAAATTAAATTCTTCAATAAAATAAAATATGAATTTGAATTACTTTGATTAATTATGAATATTGTGAGAATGAGGAGAACTTATATAATTGATTGGTGTATCATCATCATCATCAGTGGATTGGATTTGGTGGTGTACCAGGAGTTAACATTATTAATCATAATAATATGATGCAGCTGCTACTACTAGTACCTACCACTGGTATTCATCAATCACTCTATTCCTCTTCCGGCAGCATCAGCCCATCAATTACAATTACCCCCAACAAATTCAAATTCAAATTCAAATTTAATTACACCACAACAGCAGCAGTTTCTTCTTCTTCTTCTTCTTCTTCTTGTAATTCAAACAAACATCAACACCAACCCAACTTACTTCACTTGGATGATTCTGAAACTAATAGTGGAACCACTTCTGTTGCCGATGAGGAATTCCAAAGAACCAGCCTCAATTTGAATTTCGATAGCAACAGCTTGAGTTTGAATAATGATGATGATGATGCTTCACCAAGATTAAAAACAAAAAGACAGACCATGAATAGATCAAGCATATTAGCAAAGCAAGTGATCACCATCCATTCTGCCAATACATTGGGCTTTGTCTCTCAGCTTTGGCTCCATCCTACTTCTGTAAGTCCCCCTTTCCTTATCTTTAATTCATTGCCGTTTTTTAACCTCTTTCCAACTTTACAGTGGCTCGTATCAGTCGTAGAGCTCAGACCAAACTTGCTTTCTGGCCAGGCCCTACGATTTTTATTGCACGACATTCATCAGGTACATTTCTAAGGAATTCACACTTTCTTGTTATCGACTTCACACTTGCTAATATTATCAAAACTTTGAAAACCATATACATACTCAATCTGCGTCTTTGTTTGTGTTGTGGACTCAAATCTTGCATGGATTAAATTTAGGTCCATTTAGAGTTTAGGCTCAAATTCATGACGAAAAAGGATGATTTAGAGAGCTTCCTATTATCAAAACTTTCTATTTTTTAGGAGAACGTTACCATGATGATTATGCACTATTTTACTCACAAGTGACTGCTTATTAGAGGATATATGACATGAATATGTGTTAATTCTCATATTATTGAGATTATGATGACTAAATGAACTTCCACATTCTTACTACGGCCAGGAAACTTAATATTTACATGATTTTTTAAGGATAAACTGAAATGACAGTGGTAATCTCACTAAATACGCGATATTGTAAATTCTCACAATTTTTGCTTTCCCACTTGTCTGTGGGTTCTCTCATTTATATAATGTGTTTACACATATACATGTAAATATACAAGGTAACATCTCCCCAAAATCAACATCTATCTGATAAATACACAATATGGATAAGCGAGCCTATCTATTTACGATAACTATGACACCAGACTCATACCCCCCCCCCCCCCCCCCCCCTCAAGTTGAACATGGTTTAATGTGAAGCTTGGCTTGCAATGCGGAGAAAACTGAAGTGGACAAGATTTGGTGAGTATATCAGCAACTTGTTGATTAGTAGGGATGTAACGAACCACTAATTCACCATTACTAACCTTCTCGTGCACAAAGTGAAAGAAATCAAATCTTTCTTGGATTTTCGTGGGATAGAAGAAGTGGTGGAAGACATAGGGGATGACACTTGTGCTTTCTCAGCAAATGGAAAGACTGTCTCAATGAAACGCACATGTCGGTTAACATAAACTCTTCCTGTTACAAGGCAGAGACATCTGTAGCCTTGTAGCCTTTTTGACGAGGACTATAGCCAATGAAAACACATGGTGTAGAGCGAGGCTCGAGTTTATTGCTCACATAAGATGTTAAATCAGAAAAACATAATGAACCAAACACCTTTGTTATAGAATAGTCGGGAATCCTATTTAATAACTTTTGAAATGGAGAAATGTGGTCAAGAATTGGTCTAGGCAACCGATTGATAAGAAATATAGCTGTTTGGATGGCTTCTACCCAGAAAGACAAAGGAGCAGATGAATGTTTAATTAAGGTTCTACCAATCTGGGAGATATGGCAATGTTTGCATTCCGCAACACCATTTTGTTCGGGTGTTTTTGGACAAGAGGGCCGGGAAAAGATGCCATTTTCATGTAAAAACTTAATTTTGGTGTTGCCCAGATTTTCAATATGAAGTTTAAATGTTTTAAAGCATGATAGGGCATCAGATTTGTACTTAATAGGATAAAGCCATGTAAACTTTGTAAAGTCATCAACAAATATGATATAATATTTATGACTGAAAACTGAATGCATTGAAGAACAATGAAAATTGTCTGGATGCTTATTCTTTGACACTGGAAGAAGATGCCTGAGACGCTCAATAATGAAAGCACTAGGATGTCCTAATCTTGAGTGCCAAATATCTAGAGTAGCTTGAACAGAAAAAAGAGCTTGCTGACTTTCCATGTGGTCTGTAGGTAGGAATGGATAAAGAGGATCACTATTAACGCATTTGTGAAGAATCTTCCCCTTTTTTGATTTCTCATTTAAAAAACCCCATGCATGAAATTCCACAAAACAGTTTTTATCTTCAGGAACAGAGATTAAATTTTTATGCAAGTGAGGAATAACAAGAGTGCATGGGAGGAGAAAATAATTGTTTTTAGTGTGCAAGGAAAGGTCACTGTTGTTGGAGGAATTTCGTAACAACACAAATCGGAAGTTGCTGGAATAACGAAATATGAAAATAGGGGGATTTAGGATCTTTGGATGTTTGGGGGCTGAGCTCGTATGATGACTCCTCAGAAATTAAATAGAGAATGAGTTCTTTCTCTTCCTCTTTCCCGAGTGTCAATTTCCGTGTACCACTGTACCATACAAGGTGCCTACGTACCCATTTATATAGGGATCAAGCCTCACGTAGTTCTTGGAAAACAAGTCATTGGATAAGTTCATTCAGTCCAATACCATAAGATAGTCAAGATTTATGTTCCCATAAACAGCTCAAGGATTATCAATCCACCTCAAGTTCCCATAAATAGTCCAAGGATTATCAATCCTCTTCAAGTTCCCATAAATAGTTCAAGGATTATCAATCCTCTTCAAGTTCCCATAAATAGTTCAAGGATTATCAATCCTCTTCAAGTTCCCATAAATAGTTCAAGGATTATCAATCCTCTTCAAGTTCACATAAATAGTCCGGTCTTCACACGTTTTCCTACAATCTCGCGGCATCTCCGCATTTCTTTCCATGATTTGAAGAATATCGTTTGGAGATATTTTCCGTTATTCGTCGATTGAGATTGATTCTTTCCTCGTTTCAGATAGAGGATATTGCTTATTGGTTAAGCAATTAATTATTAATCTGAATTAATAATTATTAAACGGAGAAATTTGGACTATGCCAAAACGTGGCATAACAGTCACCAACATATGTAATAGGTAAAACGGAGCCATTGCCAACTGCAACTTGGTCCATGCCATTATAAGGAACAAAGGAAGACAACTTACCAAAATTGTTTACCATATGCAAAGTAGCACCAGTATCCATATACCAAGATGGAATAAATTACTTGTCAATTGAGAGACCTGCAAACTGACTAATTGATTCCGATGGTGAGTTCTGTTGTGGACGTGTTGCTGCAATATGACCCACCATACCACAAGGATAGCATGAACTAGTAAAGCTAGTAGAAGGAGGCTGAGATGGAACTAGTAAAGCTAGTACAAGGATACCACATCCTCGAGAGCCAGGATTAAAATGATAAAAATCATAAGAGCTGGGAACATATCTTCCGTGACCCTTACGACCATTACCACGCACATTGCTACCAAGCCAATGACTAAAATCTCGCCAGGAATTATGACGCTAGTTTCCAGTTCCACGTCCACCACGAGAACTAAATGAAGAAGGAGAATTTACATGCAGTTGGCGTGAGAGAAGTAGTTTGAGAAGAGTGTAGATCAAGATTTTCGAGACGTGTTTCATGACTGAGAAGTATCGTCCATATTGTACTGAAAGTATGAGGAGGATTTCAATCTGCTGCAACAGTAACAATACTCTCATAAGTGGAAGGAAGCTCGTGCAAGATTCGAGTCACTTTTTCCCGTTCTGTTAAAGGTTGTTAAATAGCTGCTAAAGCATCAGATATTTACTTGAACCTTTGAAAGTATATATCAATAGATGATGTCCCTTTGACCAGTTTATCAAGAGAAAATTTGAGATAAGTTCTCGAGCAGTTGATTTGTCCAGAAAATGGGATTTAAGAGCCTGTCATGCTTCAGAAGTAGTAGTGCAATGATATATCAATGGAATAACTTCTTTCTTTATAGTAGCGTTAATCCAACTAAGAATCAATCTGTCAATTTTATGCCAAGCTAAATATTCGGGATTGTCAGAGGATGATTTTCCATCAGCAGCCAAGAGAGTTTTAGGAGGAACAGTAGCAGAGGGCTTAACATGATCAGAGATATCATAGATTCCAGTACAGGTTTGAATAGGTAGGACCAAGTGAGATAATTGGTCATATCTAGCTTTTCAGTAACATAATCGGTGATGTTAACAAGGTATGGATTGGCAGAGAAAGTAGATGATGTTGCCATGAGAAGGTGGAAGAGATAACCCAGGATCTTTGAAGAAGTCTGATACCATGTAAATTCTCAGAATTTTTGCTTGCCCACTCGTGTGTGGGTTCTCTCATTTATATAGCATAATGTGTTTACAGCAGATATACATGTAAATATACAAGATAACATCTCAGCAACATCAATCTATCCGATAAATACACAGTATAGATAACCGAGCCTATCTCTTTACGATAACTATGACACCTATCATCTGAGCAACATGATCTAGAACTACATGAAGGGCTTGATCTCCTATATATTAATTTGGGTATGTAGGCGGCTTACGGGACTTCTTCGATTACATACACATTTCTATACAGAGAGGTACGGAATTATTATTCTAGGCTTCTTCGTTGGCTAGCAGAGAGTTGAAACACTCTTGAGCTCTAGATTCTCGTAGATTCAGTCCATTCCTCCAAGGAACCACTACCCTTGTTCTTCGGAAGCTCAGCTGCGAACCATCTTGGGCGGCTGATTCACACCACATTCCTTCGTTATTCCAGCACTACAGCGAAACATGATGATTTGGATAGCTTCAGGGTCCTAGGGCAGTCATGGGAGCTACCCCTAAGGAACCAAATGGCCGGCCAAGAGACCCAGGAACTCAAGGAATAGCTTCCCGGTGACAGCCTGCAGCTTGTAGTTACCAAGGAGCAACTTCCAGGTGTAGCTTCCATAGTGCGGCTTCCGTGGAAGCTATCTAGAGTTATAGTTTGAGATGGAATCAGCTTCCTATTTTCTTGGAGAACTTAACCATGATGATTATGCACGGTCAGTGACTGATTATTAGAGGACATATGACAGGAATATGTGATATTTCTTATATTATTGAAATTATGATGACTACATGAGCTTCCACAGTCCTACTATGGCTAGGAAACTTGATATTTACATGATTCTTTGAAAATAAACTGAAATAACAATGGTAATCCCGCTAAATACGTGATATATCATCTGAGCAACATGATCTAAGACTGCAGAAGGGCTTGATCCCCTTTATATTGGGGTATGTAGGCAGTTTAAGGGACTTCTTCGATTACATACACATTCGTATACAAAGAGCATGTGTACTCTTGTGTGGCATTTTTATTCTTGGATTCTTGGCTGGTTAGCAGAGAGTTGCATCGCCCTTGAGCTCTAGATTCCCGTAGATCCAGTCCATTCCTCCGAGGAACCATTACCCGTGTTCTTCGGAAGTTCATATAAATATATATATATATATATATATATCATAGATTTTAGCCACAAATTTGTGATATTCATCTGCCAGGTTTGGCCTTGTGGATTCTGTTTCCATACCATCATTTCTCTTTGAAGACATCTGCAATTTGTAGGTCCTTTCTTCATTTTTCTTGATCAAAAAACATTTTTAAGACCATTTTGCATGCATATCTTTTCTTTATTCACCTGTACTTTCGGAGATTACTTGTACGATATTGATCAGTATTTTAAGGCTGCTATTCTAGCAATGTTCTGTAAGAATGTTTTAAATCTTTAATTGCACTTATAAGATTTTCTGCAATTCCCTTGTTATAGAGTTTGGTTTGTAGTACATCAAACAATAAACGTTCTTCTGGGATAGTTAATTATACAACTAATAATTTTTTATTAGTATGAACTGAATGTATATCGTACTATACTTGAACTTAATCTTTACAGGTTGGTGATGTTGTACTCGTCCAAGATGAGAGTGTGACTGAAAATGAAATCAGCATGGTTGGACTGGAGACATTGGTATGTCAAATGTTAAATCAATGTCTCTAATGAAAATATTTGTTGATGGAAAATATTAGAATATGGTCTTTACTCGAATAAGTCTTTGCTGTTGGAGAAGGGTAATTGAATTGGTCTTGAATCAGTTTATTGTTAGAATTACTCAGATCTATCATGCTTACAACAACCAAAAACCAGGTTCTTTATGGTCCGTATAATATAATGAATATCTAAAAAAGCTTTTCAATTTATTCTGAAATATTGGGAGAACAGTGATCTAGGGCTTTGCTCCTTGTGTCACAAAACCACAATCATTCAATTCAGCCTTGACAACTTAGTGTTCTGTGTGAAACTCCACAATCATTCAATTCAGCCTTGACAACTTAGTGTTCTGTGTGAAACTATTTCTATATCTCATACAATAAATTTGTGAATATCTATTCATGTAGATTAATGTTGTAATTACTAGTAGCCAGTTCAATTTCACCTAAGCGGTAGTTTGGTAATAAATACCAAGTACATTTAGATTATTAATTTGTTCTTAATTAATTATTACTAATATTTTTTTTTAGTTATGTAACAAAACACTATATGAAATAATTGATATTGTCCCTTGAGTCCAACTCCGAATGAATTATATTTATGATCAAACTCTTTACTTAATAAATCAACAGCTTCCTGTTAAGAAGAATGGATTTCGTATTTGTAAGTTATATTCCTAGCTATCTAATAAATCATCGCAAAGACACAAGTTCCTAGAATTGTTTAAAACCAACTCCATAACGAATAAGTCAAATTACATTATTTGACAAACATGAGTCTATGATTACTGTGGATAAGATCAATTTGCATATGATCATTTATTGATACAATACAAGATTATCAATTTTGCTACTATATTTAAAGAGAGTCCATATAGAATCTTGAGAGTAATCAAATAATGCATTAATGCCTCCAAACAAATGTCACTACATTAATAATTTAGAGCCGACTATTTTATTTTTTACCATTGGATTGCATTTTAAATTTAGAATTAAAGCTCCCATCTTTGATTGGATTTGAGGGCCGGGAGTATTATTATTTGGCAGTTTGATGGCTTAATTTTAATATTAGCACTTTTATGGTCTACACTTGTTTTAAAATAATTAAGGGACTTCTGACAAATTCCGTCAAAATTTGTTAACTTTGTTGATTAATGCATGAGCAAAAGTGTATTTTTTACATTAAAAACCTAACTCTATATATTAATTATGATTATAAAGTTCTAATAATCAATGTTAACTCAGAATCATGTCTTTAGTCCTCCTTCCTTGCAGAAATGTCTTTCTAGACTAAAATCCTAATATGTTATCATAAACTAACAATTAAAAATATAATTATCAAGTTCTCATAATCAGTAATTTTTAAAAATCACCAATATTTGATGACTTCTGTAGCTGTAAATAGTGATTAGATTTAAAATGGAAGGTAGATCTTGGACACTGTTGATGTTGGTGGTGGTGGCAGGAGGGCGGCTTAGGACGGTGGTAACTTTTATTAGATTTAATTAAAAGATCTCCAATTTGTGTATTATCAGTCACCATTTTTGAGTTTTTGGGTTAAGATTGGTTTCCGAATGAGTACTAGCCCATATATTTTGTAAAATTATTATTAATTTGTTGACTAGGCAGAGCAGGACCTTGACGCGGCTTTCCATCGGGACGACCATGGCTTACTATTATTGTATTCTATCTTAAACTACTTAAAAGAGAACCATAGGTAATATAAATAAGATTAGATTATTAGAGTACTATCTATATAACAAATATTCAGACTAATAATTTGTATATAACTAAAAAAATTCATAATTAATTAATACTTTCAATTTGTTCTAGAAATTGTTAAACATTTTACAAATGTATAACATTTATATTAGTAATATCAGTCCCAAAGAGATATATGAATCTATGAAAATACTTTATTGTATCGTTTTCCGTACTGTTCCTCATATGATATTATTTAGCTCTCTGATAGACAGCTACTTCAAAAACTAGTGTCATGCTTGTGGCATATTCCATTAGGAAATATTAGTTCATTGTTGTTTCCGTTACAAATTGAATTTATTACGGTTGATCTTGCCTTCAACTACTTAAAAAAATTGAATTTTGTATCTTGCAAGGAAAAAATTGGAATGCCTCCTCGTTGTAACTGAGTATTGCTTTGTTAAAAGATACTGAACTATTGATAATTATTAGGTAGGGTACGATGTTGTCACGCCTGGCAGAAAAAAGATTGGAAAGGTAATACATTTCATACATTATTTTTCTTCCTGGTTGTGAAACCTCTACTTTGTCAAGCTTTTCAAAACACCTTATTTTGTATATCTACTTCTAGGTGCGGGGGTACAATTTCAATGTCAACTCCGGGGCTGTAGTATCACTGGAGCTTGATTCATTTGGAATATCAATTATTCCATCAAGTTTAGTAAGTTCATGGCCCTCTCGCCCAATTATGCTAAGAATTTATAGTTTCTGATAATGATTTAGTTTGCTTGTCCTTCTAGCTTCTGTGATTCTATAATTCCCTTGTCCGCTATGGTATTTTTGAACAAGGGTGGTAATTGACATGTAAATGAGATAAGTTTCTAAAAAGTTTTCACATAATCAAGCTTGTTAAATTTCCAGGTGAGCACCTATGCGTTGTTTGTTGAAGATGTGCTCGAAGTTGTGTCTGACACAGTCATAGTCCATGAAGCTGCGGCTTCTCGTATACAGAGACTTACAAAGGTTATTCTGTCACTGTGTGCATACTGGAATTATTTCCATAGTTTTAATGTAGGTTTAAATAGACTACTAGTGATGTGGAATTAACAAAATTATAGATCCTATAATTAGATAGCCATAGATAAATGTACTTGTATACAACAGAAAACATTTATAAAAACTTGCTCGTAATCAAATTAATACTTGCCAGAGTTGAAAAATGAAAACCTCTGCAAAGAGAGAAGCATACACTTTAAATTTTGCACATTTAAGCTGTTATCTATTATGGAGCCACAACTTATTTATGGGCCTGTTTGGCAACGGAGACTTATGGCTTATAAACCCGTAAGAGCTTATGGGGTTGTTTGTCAACCCAACTTCTGACCTTAACTTATAACTTATATGTTGATAAGTTGAATGTTAATGTAAACAGACCCCTCAATCATATTATTAAAGATCACACAATTACAAGAAATAGGAGATTCATTATATAGTCTCATATAATGACTAATAAGGAAACCCTATATATAAGATATTACAGCTATTATCTATATCTTAACACTCCCCCTCAAGCTGGAGCATATATATCAATCATGCCTAGCTTGTCACAAAAATATGATATTTTGGCTGAGTTTAGAGGCTTTGTTAACACATCTGCAACTTGTTCAGTAGTCCGCACATGTCTAGTGACAATGGTTCCATCTTCAACCTTTTCACGAGTAAAATGACAGTCCCTTTCAATATGCTTCGTACGTTCGTGGAAAACTGAATTAGTTGCAATATGCTGAGCATCTTTATTGTCACACCAAAGGGTCATCGGTACTAAGTTCTCGAATCCCAACTCTGTTAATAAATGTTTGTACCATTCAAGTTCACAACACGTGTCCATCATGGCTCTATACTCGGACTCTACACTAGATCTCGAAACAACTTGTTGTTTCTTGCTTTTCCAAGAAACTAGATTACCTCCAAAAAATACACAATATCCTGTAGTAGATCGCTTAACCGCAAAATCAGCATCAGAATACGCTATAAGTTTCATACGTCCATGATCACGAAATAGTAAACCTCTTCCAAGAGCACCTTTGAGATACTTTAATATTCGAATGACCGCTTCCCAATGAGGTACTCGCGGAGATGAGAGGAATTGGCTCACAACACTTACCGGAAAAGCTATGTATGGTCGAGTGACGGTGAGGTAGTTAAGTTTACCAACCAATCTTCTATAACTTTTGTGATCCTCAAACAAGTCGCCTTCTTTATCTGTTAATTTTTGATTTCCATCCATGGGTGAATTAGCCGGTTTTGTTCCTAACAACCTTGTTTCTTCAAGTAAGTCCAAGACATACTTTCGTTGTGATAGAACAATGCCTTTTTCTGACTAAACAACCTCAATACCCAGAAAGTACTGTAATTTTCCCAGATCCTTAGTCTCAAATTTGTTCATTAAAAAGAACTTGAGAGCTTGAATTCCCTCTTTGTCATCTCCAGTTATACCAATATCATCGACATAAACAACCACGAAGATTCTTCTACCCGAATCCCCTTTATAATAAAACATTGAAGGATCATAGATGCAATGTTTCATTCCAAATTCTATTAGTGCTGCAGAAAACTTTTCAGACCATTCTCGAGGTAACTGTTTTAATCCATAAATAGTCTTCTTTAATTTACAAACCAGACCATACTCCCCCTGAGCAACAAACCCTGGTGGTTGCTCCATATATACTATCTCGTGAAGGTCACCATGTAAAAATGCATTTTTAACATCTAGCTGATGTAAAGGCCAATGATACAAAGCTGCTAATGACATGAACAAACGAACAGAAGACATTTTAGCCACAGGAGAAAATGTATCTAAGTAGTCAACTCCATATACCTGAGCATATCCTTTAGCTATAAGACGTGCTTTGAGCTTGGCCAATGAGCCATCGGGTTGCAACTTAACTGCGAAAACCCATTTACACCCAATAACAGTAGCATTAGCAGGGGGATGAACCAAGTCCCAAGTACCATTCTTCTCAAGTGCATCTAGTTCCTCAAACATTGCTTTTCTCCAACCAGGATGAGTCTGGGGTTGTTTTTTTTTTTTTTTTTGCTAAGTTAATAAGCAAGCGGGATTTCTCCCTCTTTCGAAGGCCACTATGATCTTCTAGAGACTAGACTACAGGCTGGACCTCATTGGATCTATTACCCGCCTAGCACTCTTTGTACCTCTGAGACGAGATACCAGAGAAATCCCCTTCGGGGATTCCTTTAACTGTCTTAGGAAGAGGATAAGTATCCATAGTAGATAGGCAATAGAATAAGTAGGAGATATACCTGCATAGGAGATAGAGGCTGATATGGGGTGTTGTGTACACGAGCGCGTACCTTTGCGCAATGCAATAGGAAGATCAATGTCTGAAGGAGTTGCATCTGCCGACGAAGTAGAAGGTGGTACAATGTTTCTAGAGGCATCATTAGTTCGAGAACGTCGACTATAGACATGTCGAATTTCTGGGGATGATTGAGGTGGAGGAACGGGAGCTGCTGTTCTGGTGGTGATGATATACGTAGGCAAGTCTATATCTAACTCAGATGCAATATGTGGGTCAGAGACAAATGGAGTATTTTCAAAGAAGCTGACATCCAAACTCACCAGATATTTATTAAGATCTGGAGAATAACATCGATACCCCTTTTGTGTGCGAGAATAACCAACAAACAAACACTTCAGAGCCTTAGGGTCCAACTTAGATTGACCTGGACGATGATCATGAACAAAACAAACACAGCCAAATATACGAGGTGACACGTGAAATAAGACGCGAGATGGATACAAAACAAAATATGGAACAGAACCACCAAGCACAGAAGAAGGCATCTATACTCTTTATTAATAAGCAAAACAATGTGAAAATGGCGCGCTGTACTAAAGTACCAAATTTGGTTATCACTTAACCCGGGTTCGATTCCTCGTAACTACATAATTATACAAGATTTATTTACTTTAAACTCTTTAGCTTCATCCAGGGTTCGATTCCTTACAACTACGTAATTATATAAGATTTATTTATTTACTTTAAATTCAATAGTTTCATCGAGCGTTAGATTCTTTGCGTAATCATACAAGATTTATTTATTTACTTTAATTTTTTAGCTTCATGCACAGTTCGATTGTCTATAACTACATAATTAAATAGTTATTTATTTATTATATATTTTTATCAGTCAATTCTCGAGAAATACATTTTTAAATAATATTTATTAATAATTTATTAATACTAATATTTTAATGTCGACTCATGCTCGGGCCGTGCTTGGCATGGGTTATAAGCTAGTACGATTAATGAAATAACAAGCAGTAAGGATAGCATCAGCCCAAAAAAATTTAGGCACGTGCATCTCAAATAACAAAGCACAAGTTACTTCTAAAAGATGTCGATTTTTACGCTCAGCTACACCATTTTGTTGGGGTGTATCAACACAAGATGACTCATGAATAATGCCATGTTGCTGCATAAAGATAGAGAATGAATGTGAAAAATATTCTTTAGCATTATCACTACGAAGTATTTTCAAAGTTATGCCGAATTGAGTATGTATTTCAGTGTCAAAATCAACAAAAATGGAATATAATTCAGATCTAGATTTCATCAAATATAACCCAAGTAACACGAGAATAATCATCCACAAAGGTCACAAAATAACGGAAACCAAGTTTAGACTCAATTGGGCGAGGGTCCCAAACATCACTATGAACTAAATGAAAACGGTGTGCATACTGCTTATTTGGTCGAGGAGGATAAGACACGCGATGGTGTTTCCCAAACCGACATGACTCACAATCTAGACTCTCTAAATTATTGAAGAAAGGCATCAATTTCTTCAAACTGGAAAGTGAAGGATGACCCAAACGACAATGAACCTGAAGTGGTGAAACAATTCCGGAACATGCTATAGATCGAAAATCAGTCTCATCAAACACATATAAGCCTCCAGAAACACGGCCTTTACCAATCACCTTCTTTGTCGTAAGATCCTGAAACACACAAGAATCGGGGGAAAAAGTGATGGAACAGTTATATTACTTTGTCAGTACTAACCGACAACAAATTAAACAGAAAACCGGGCACAAATAATGTAGATGGTAATGACAATGATGGTGAGAGAATAGTTCTCCTAGTGCCATTAACAATTGCTTTGGAACCATTATCCAATGTAACGGAAGGAATAGAAGACACGGGTTGAAAATCAGACAAATTTGAAGATATACCTGTCATATGATCTGATGCACCTGAATCAATGACCCAAGGTAAAGAAGTGCCGAGACATGAACTAGCATTATCTGTTTGTACAAGACCTGCATTGGAAGGAGATGGTTGCTGAGAAACCTGAAACTGAGTAAAAGCCGCATATTCTGCCGGAGAAAGTGTGATCGTGGTATCTGAAGATGTCAATGACTGTTGTACACCGGACTCAACAATGTTAGCCACTCTCGGAATAGGTGATAAGTGCCTACAGAAACGCCGAACATGACCATACTCTCCACAATGATAACATGGGCCTATGACCGTAGTTTGACCTCCCCTACCTTCATTACGACCATTAATGGGGTTACCACGTCCAACAGATGAAAATACTCGACCACGACCACGAGGTGAAAATCTACCACCACCACCATTATGAGACGATGGTCTACTGTCAGATGTAAAAAGTGCAGATTTTGATGCAGATCTATCAAGGTCAGCACCGACAGTTTGAGCCTCTCTAGAAACCTATAATACTCGCGCAAATGTATCGGTCAAAGATGGTAATTCAGTGTTACTAAGAAGCAGTGAGTGCACACTTTCAAAATCCGGGCCTAGTGATCCAAGAAATCCCATGACAACAAGTTGTTCCCTCTGAGTCTGCATCTTCTTGACATCAGCAGATATAGGGAGCATCGAATTGTATTCCTCATACAATTTTTTAAAATCTGCGAAAAATTGAGTAAGTGGGCGTCCATCCCTACTAATTCTGAAATACTCTTGTGATACATCAAAAATATGAGCCGTATTATTCTCTCCAGAATACAAAATCTCAAGATAGTCCCACAACTCTTTAACTGTATCAATGTGAGTGACCAAGTCAACAATATTACCATCCATAGAATTCAACATTTGGTACAGAATGCGAGCATCAGCCACTGCCCATGCAGAATCAGACTTCTCCGATTTGCTATTGGTCAAGTGGTCTCCCTGATCCCTGCTCAACAACGCCAATTTCACAATTTTCTTCCATTGTTGATAGTTATTAACCCCTTCAAGTTTCTTCTCTGTTATTTTATTACCAGCGGAAAATACTTATGTGACAGTTGTGTTTTGCGTACTACTAGTGGATCCTGTCATACTTGTATACACCAAAATATATTTGACTGATATAGCTAATAATCAGCCCTGAAATTCCAACCAAAAAACAGCCCCAAAACAACGAAAATTGAATACACTTACGCAAGAACTTCAACCCTCAAAACGTGACCAATACCACTGATAACAAAACATCCTAGCAGCGCAAGGTTTTGACGTGCTTGTAGTAGTGGCTTACAGTGCTACTCTCCGACGACCAACGAGTAGTTCCGGTGATGGTAATTCAGGTGTATATGTGTATATATATATAAGTATTTGTATATGTATGTATTGTATATGTACCAAGTGTTTATATGAATATATGTATGTATTTGCGTTAGGTTTGAAAGAGGAGAAGAGGCGGCTCTGATACCATGTAAACAGACCCCTCAATCATATTATTAAAGATCACACAATTACAAGAAATAGGAGATTCATTATATAGTCTCATATAATGACTAATAAGGAAACCCTATATATAAGATATTACAGCTATTATCTATATCTTAACAGTTAATAATATGGTACATTTTCCTGAACTTATTGACTTATTACTTGATTTCTTTGTTTTTTAATACTTTATATTTTTACCTTTGTGTTTTTAAATATTTTTTTAATTTAAAATGCAAGTGTTGAAATCTTTGTATTTAATAATTATTTTTTTCAAATTTAATTTAGCAAACTCTTAACTAACTTATAAGTAAATTTATCCAAACACCCGTATAACTTATAAGAATTCATCAACTTATCACTTATATGACACTTACTCAGTTTAAGATATAAGTCAACTTTTTTGTGATAACACGCACTATATTTATTATCAAGTTTATATCATATCTATATTTTTCTATAGATTTTTTGAAATCAAATTTTAGATACTGTTTTTAATTTATGTAACTACTTAGTCTGTATATGAGAACGGTGAAACCTTGGGGACTATACTTGTTTTAGTACATATTATACATTTTAATAATAGATAATATACATACATGTACACATGTATATAAGATAACATGAAGAAAATGACAGAATAAATAAAAATTAAAGAGGATTTAGTAAAAAAAAATTAGAAATGATAGTATATAAGTGATGAGACATTTATAGAATTTTTTTGATGAAATCAAATGCTTTTCTGGTAGTTGATTAGAGTAAAAGGCCATTTTTTACTATAATTACAGGGTTTTTGGGATGCTCAGAAGGCAATGAAGTCTATGGATGAGTTTGGTGGGTTTTCTGATCTAGAAAATCCAGTTCAGCCTGAGTACAGTTGGCAAAGGCGACGGAGCTCCACTAGTGAAAACCTGCAGTCAGAAGTGGGAGAGATCGATGTTGATTGGGAACTACCAATGGACTATTTATAATGCAGGATTATCCCGTCCTGTTGTGTGCATTTGGAAGCTGGAATGAGCTGGAACAGGTTTTAATATCTATTTACATTCGGCACCAATGTTCGTGGTCTTGTATGTACATTACCTTCTCTTACCCAGTTTTAATATCCGTTTACATTCGGCACCAATGTTCCTGGTCTTGTATGTACACATACCTTCTCTTACCCAGTTTTAATATCCGTTTACATTCGGCACCAATGTTCCTGGTCTTGTATGTACATACCTTCTCTTACCCAATTATAAATAACAAGATACTCCTCTACAGTGACTTGGGAGTGATAATTCTAGTAGTAAATCTGTAATTTCACATTTAGAGCATACGACTCTTGAAATATGGAGTAAGTATGGAGTAGAAGGGTGTTAATATGTATTTTTAAGGAAATTAAGAGAAAAGGGATAGCATTAGGTAACATTTGTTTCGATTGTTGTTTATTCTCTATTAGTATTCTCCTAATTTCCTCATCGTCTTGTCTATGAATCATGCATTTGAATAGGGGTTGTTTTAGGGATTTTACTTGTTTGTCACTAAAATCTCAGCTAAGGCTTTCCTAGCACATTCGGGGGAGTTGGTTACTTAATCATGTATGTAGATATTGAATATATTGATAAACCCAAATACATATAAATTATACTGAACAAAGAGAGTAACAAAATTTGTGGGTTTGATAAATTAATTGATCAGTTATTAAAATCAAGAGCGTGCAACCCCCAGACTAGTACAATTGAAGAAAGAAATACCAGCACCGGACTCAACATCCATAACATCAAGGGAAACGCTATGCAAAGTAGGCGGCTTCCAGCCACTGCCATCACGAATCCGCGTTCCAGCATGCTTGTTGTGTATGATTTAATACTGGGACTGCCATAACACAATCTCAACAGTTCCTCTTCATCAATGTCTAATGTAGAATTTATCAACAAGTTGGCATCAATTAGATTTGAAAGTGCCGTGGAGCTACATATGAAACTAAACAACAAAAGTATCGCTGCAGTTCCATACTTTACTACTATTATCTCCCTTGAGTGAAGCCCCCATACTAGAGTACCATTCTCCGTTGGCCTGTTAAACAAGTTGTTTGCATTGTAGGAATTGTTGCTTAATGCTGCCAATGCCACCATCATCATAATTGTGATTGTTGCACTCAGTATTATCTCCATCAAACTATTTCTCAAACTTTGCACTGCCAGCGTACCCGTCTTTGCATCCCCCTAACCGATATCTTGCATATTAGTACAGGTCACCAAACCAAAAAAAAAAAAAAAAGGGTTTGATGGAAATAAATAATTTAGTAACTTATACTTAGGAAGGCATATATTGGGTCGGGGTGAGGCCCTTCAAATGATTGTTCGCATACCACTTAATAACCGTGGTTTGTATACAATCGTTTGTCAGGTACCGGACTCCTTTATTATATAAACATGCACATATAGAGAAATAGGGTGAATTAGTTACCTGTTGAAGGTCCTGAAACAAAAGTTTCTTCTTATAAACACTGTATCCGATGGTGGTAAGAAAGGGGTTGGTCTTGAAATTGTGCCAAAGATAGGCATGGTAACCAAGTGTAATAAACAGAGCAAGCGGCACCAAAATTATGTCTGTATATGCAAAGACGCCTGCATTCCCCATTTGCCCTGATCGATATCTGCAATTCTACTTGCAGTAGTGTTGTTATTTGGTGGCCACAAATTTATAGAGGTTTCTTAGTTTTAATTGATCTATGACTGTTGAAGCAATATAATAGGAACATATGTTTAATATATATGCTAGTGGGATTCAGGTCATGATCCAAATTTAGAAATAGATAACCAAACTTTGGACATATATAAAACACAAAGGCACTTGTTTGTGGAGAGTTACACATAAGTTTGCACGCAGAACGTAGTGTTTATGTTGACATGTATTTAGAAAGCCAGCAGACTGTTTAAATATTAATGCCTCCAGTGGCGTGCCCACTTGAGATCAATCCTAAAGCAGGATCAGGTATATCAGACGTTTTCAGAAGTAACAGATTGTAAAAGCAGTTGGTTTAAATCAAAAAAATGACGAGAAACCGGCACATAATTTGTACAAGCTATGCATTTGAATATTATTTTTATAGAAAGCTAATGTAACCACTGCACCAAGCCAATGCAGTGCAGGTGGGCGTTGGCGTGTTGCTAACTTTTAAAGGAAGGAGAGGCAGCACTGAGACACTTTATCATCTTATTTCCTTTACAGACTTACACTTGCTAGCTTTATATTTTATAAATTATTTATATAAATATATAAATTTTTCTTATTTATTTTTTATTTTTTCTAAAATGTCAATTTTATTTAATTTCAGTTTTATAGATTATTAATTATAATTAAAGTAGATATAATTCGTTTACTGATTTTAACTTTTAGGATATGTTGATTTTTTGACAACCAAATCATATTAACTTCATTCAAAAGTAATATTAATGTTTGTCGTCGTAACGAATCGAACCTTGGTACACTTGATACTATTACTACTAAATTGACTCTTTTATCCCTTACGATCATACCATTTTAACTCTCTTAGGCTAATTATATATTAGCTTAAGCACGGCTTCTTTTAATATAATATAATCTTTCTTTCATAGTAAATTATTATTTTTATATTATTTTCTTTTGTATTAATAATAGAAATATATAGAATATATTATAATTGACAACTATATTGTATCATGGTATTATTTATTAAATAGAATAAATGACCAAAAACTGAAAATCAAAACTTTCAATGTTTCGGTTATAGTATATATAGAATAGATTAATTGCATTTGCTAAAAAAAATAAGTAAGCGTGTTAAACTTTTTAAAATAATTAAAAGTATTAAAATATGTTTTAAAATAAATAAGTAACTGTTTACCCGTGATATTCTTGGAAAATGAGAGATTTTACTAAGAAAAAATACAAAGAGTGAAATGTCTTATCTGAAAAGGTAATTGATCATAATTAACAGTATTAAAATAGGTTTTAAAATAAATAAGTAAGGGTTTACCAGTGATATTTTTGGAAAAGTATTGGTTTATTAAGGAAAAATAGAAATAGTAACATATGTTTTAGTTGAAAAAGGTGATTGCTCGTGATTTTATAGAAAAAGAAAAGACCTTTTTAGAAAAATAGAAAAAATAATGTATTTTAACTGAAAAGGTAATTGATTATAAATAATATTGATATTTAATAATAGTTTTTTCAAAAAATAAATAAATAAGTAACATGTTTTATCTGAAAAGGTAATTGCCCGTAATTAAAATTATTAAAATAGGTTTTAAAATAAATAAGTAACGGTTTGCCCGTGATATTTTTGAAAAAAGTGGGGTTTTAGTAACAAAAAATAGAAATAGTAACATGTTTTAGTTAAAAAAATTAATTGTCCGTGATTTTTTCAGAAAAAGAAAAGTTTTTGTTAGAAAAAATTGAAAAGATAATGCATTTTTGCCGAAAAGGTAATTGGTTATAAATAATGTTATTGTTTAATAAAAGTTTTTTTTAAATGTAAAATTAGAAAAAGAAACATGTTTTAGCTGAAAAAGTAATTAACCGTAATTAAAAAGAATAAAATTAGGTTTTAAAATAAATAAGCAGGGTTACCCATGATATTTTTGGTAAAGAGAGGGTAACATGTTTTAGTTGAAAAAGGTAACTGTCCGTGATTTTTTTTAGAAAAATAGAGGATTTTGTTAGAAAAAAATAGGAAAGTTAATGTATTTTAGCTGAAAAGGGAATTTGTTATAATTTTTTTCTAAATAGAAAAATAGAAAAAAACAATATGTTTTAACTGAAAAGATAATTGTTTTTAATGAAAAGTTTTAAAATAGGTTTTAAAATAAATAAGTATGATGTTTTTGGAAAAAGAGGGGTTTTAGTAAGGAAAAATTGAAAGAGTAACATATTTTAGTTGTAAAAGTTAATTTACCGATGATTTTTTTAGAAAAAAAGAGAGGATTTTGTTAGGAAAATAGAAAAGTTAATGTATTTTTGTAACACCCCAGTCCCAGTATATTTGGGACTTCTGTTTAGTTTATAAGGCAAAGTACTACAACTAATTAACACCAATAAAATCATGATATTTTGAGCGCATGTGGTGTGCTTGTTGTTACCCAAATTGGCTGCATTTGGGCCAGTAGGCTTCGGCTTATTTGGACTCGGAATCGGGACTTGATTCAATTTTCGAAAAAGGCTCGGGATTTGACCCGGGTTGTCACAATTTTAGCTGAAAGGATAATTGTTTATAAATAATGTTATTATTTAATAATAGTTTTCTTAAAAAATGAACAAATATAAAAAATAACATGTTTTATTTGAAAATGTAATTGCACGTAATTAAAAATATTAAAATATGTTTTAAAATAAATAAGTAAGAGTTTGCCTATGATATTTTTGTAAAATATGGGATTTTAGTAAGGAAAAATAAAAAAAGTAACATGTTTTTGTTTAAAAAGGTAATTGTTCGTGATTTTTTTAGAAAAAAGAGAATTTTATTAGAAAAAATTGAAAATGTAATGTATTTTAGTTGAAAAGTTAATTGTTTATTATTTTCTTTTAAAATGAAAAAAATACAACAAATAACATGTTTTAGTTGAAAAGGTAATTACCGTATTTAAAAGTATTAAAATAGGTTTTAAAATAAATAAGTAAGGTTTGCCCGTGATATTTTTGGAAAATGAGGGGTTTTAGTAAGGAAAAATAGAAAGTGTAACATGTTTTAGTTGAAAAATGTAATTGTCCGTGATTTTTTTGAAAAAATAGAGATTTTTGTTAGAAAAAAAATATAAAATGTAATGTATTTTAGTTGAAAAGGTAATTGTCCGTAATTAAAAGTATTAAAATATATTTTAAAATAAATAAGTAAGGATTTGTTTGTGATATTTTTGGAAAAAATGGGTTTTAGTAAAGAAAAATAAACATGTAATGTTATTATTTATTATTATTTTTATAAATAAGTAAGGGTAATTAAGTAAAAAACACTAAGAAAAAGGATTAGATTTTGTTATAAAAAGTGTTTTAATAATAAAATGCAATGAGTTAGTTACTATTTTTATATTATTTTATTATTTATTAAATATAATAAATAACCGAAAACCGAAAACTTTCAATATTTCGACTTTAATAATATACTAGCCTATAACCTGTGCAATACATGGGCCTTAAAAATTAATAAATTTAAAAAAATAATGGGAACAGAAAATATTAAATAAAATAAAATAAAAATTAATATGATAAATTATAAATTGAGAAACTTAAATATTAATTGGAACATAGAAAAAATAAATAAAGAATACAAATGAGGTTGAGGAAGATAAATAGGGTATTATTAATATCATTTTATTATTAATTAGAATAATATTAACAATAAGGACAAATAGAAAAACTAACATGTTTCAATTAAAAAAAGTAATTGTCTGTGATATGTTTAGAAGTGTTTTCATTATATTAATTGTATATGTTAAAAAAATATGTTGACATGTTAAAATAGGTCAGTTTTTTTAATAAGGACAAATAGAAAAGTTAACATGTTTCAATTAAAAAAAGTAATTGTTCGTGATATTTTTAGAAGTGTTTTAATTATATTAATTGTATTTGTTAAAAAAAATTGGTAATTTTTTTTAATAAGGACAAATAGAAAAATTAACATGTTTTAATTAAAAAATTAACTACCCGTGATATTAATAAAGACAAATAGAAAAGCTAACATGTTTCAATTAAAAAAAATAACTACACGTGATATTTTTAGAAGTGTTTTAATCATATTAATTGTATTTACTCACACATCTTCAAGAATCGAAGCTTATGAGCCAGAGACAAATGAAGAAGGCATGAGGCTAGCCTTAGATCTAATTGATGAAGTTAGAGATGAGGCAAATGCTAAAGTAGTTGAACATAAAAAAAAGGGCATCTTTCTACTATAACCTAAGGGTTAAAGAGAGATTCTTCCGTCAAGGAGACTTAGTCCTCCGAAAGATTGAGGCATCCGGAGTTGGACAAAAAGGCAAGTTGGCCCCAAATTGGAAAGGACCATATCGCGTTAAGAACGTATTTGGTCGAGGTTCGTACAAATTGGAAACCCTGGAAGGGATTGAAGTGCCAAGAACTTGGCATGCTGCAAACTTGAAAGTCTATTATGTTTAAAGTGTATCCTGACTGGACTCACTACTAGGACAAGTAGAAATAAGGTTCGATGAAATCATGAGCTTCCTAGAAAGCAGGTGAAGGGTTGAAACCCCAGAAAACCTAAGACATTCAGTCCAAACCCCATCATTCGATATGCTCAATGAAAGGCTTGAAGCCAAAACAAGATGGTATAAGACATAAAAGGCTTATGCAAATGTCAAGCTAGCCTCGAATAAGGCAAAATCGTCGTAAATGTGTAGGTCGCTCCACATTTTACACCAAGATGATACTCGTGAAACACTAGTGTATATTAAAATCCCCAAAAAAGGGTAGTAAGTCCCAGGTAAGGGATAAAAAGACCCCAAGTCTCGAAAAAGACCGGTATAACTTCTATGAAATCCTAGTGCATTATCATAGAAGTTGGGGGGCAAATGATATGGGTTAAAAATAACCTTAAAGACATAATTAATATTGCATTAATTAAACCTATATGGTCCATAAAAAGGCCCATTAATAAGGCCCGAAACTCTAATTAAATATTAATTTCGTAATTAATATTTGGGCTAGAAGTACGACCTGTATTAGGGGACGTCCAATACATGCTTGTTCTAATACAAGTGGGCTTGTTTCAATACAAGTCCGTTATGATATGGAAACAACTCCTACAAGGAAGGATCTAGAATTTATCCTTATCCACTGTCAAGGATAAGATCCTTTAAGAAAGTCAATACTTATCCACCGTTAAGGATAAGATTTATCCTTCAAAGAAATCAATACTTATCCATTAGGCTTTTAAACGCCTATATAAAGGGTCTGACCCCTCATATCAGAACTACGTTTTGGACACAGCTCCATACATCATCTACAACATTTTAGACTTCATCCTCAAATAAGGACATACAAGTCACTACGTCCTTGGTGTGCCCCTGCCGCCATAGCCCCGAGGGCAACATAAAGAACTACGTTTTGGACACAGCTCCATACGTCATCTACAACGTTTTAGACTCCATCCTCGAATAAGGACATACAAGTCACTATGAAAGGCATATGCAAAAGCCTATTTGTAATTCGAGGATTCTACTCAACTTAAATCAGAATGAAATAAGTAAATATTAGGTTAAAGGTCACAGGAATCTCAGAGAGTTTTATCTGTCAAGAGAATGGAGTATTAAAGTCATCTACAGACTTGAAGTTATTCTACATTGAAAGAAGTTCAATTTATTGTTCAAGCCTCAGTGAAGTATTCAAGAAAGTGGATTTACTACAGTGACAGAGATTTCCAGTTGGTGACAGAAGAAGTACAGGATACAGAGTTTAGTCAAAGCTAAAGAAAAGAAGCCACAGCTTTAAATGTTTTAAAGATGAAGAATTTTCATTGAAGTCAGTTATTCATGAACCAGACAGTGCATCGAATGACGACATCAATCAGTGGAATTAAATCATCTATATTCAGTGGTTTTCAGAAGATAGAGGAATGCAAGGATTTTAAGTTATCTTCTTTGATTTATTAATTCAATTTAATTAATAAATTAATTCTATCAGAATTAATTTATTTATTAAATTAATTAAGTTAGTTGTTTAAATTATTTATTAAATTAATTCTATAAAAGAATTAATTTAATCCAGAATTTAATCTAACTATATAAATTAAAAGGATTTTCTATGTTTACTAGTATGACCTCTGTTTAGCTCGGTATGACCTGCCCTGTAAAGGTGCTTGGTCACACCGACAGATTTAGGTCATACAAGTCTATCCTGCCAGGTCATACCATTATAATTCTGCTTGGTCATACCGAGAGTTGGTAGAAGAATGCTAGGTCATACCGGACAGTTTTTGCAGGTCATACTGCTGAAGCATGGTTCTACCGAATGTATTCTTCAGGTCATACAAGTGTATGAATTGTTTTATTAAATCTTTTTGATTTAATAAATAGGTCATACAAGGCTAATTGCAAGTGTATATGACCCGAGGCTGTTCACAGAAGAAATAATCAGAACAAAATATCATATCTTTACAGAAGCCATTTCTCTCCAGCAAAACAAGAAGAAAAACCATTTGATCTCATTTCTTCTCAAGCAATTAATTCTAGTTTGTATTGTTAAATCCAAACCACTAGAAGTTGATTACTTGTATTTCTTTGATTATCTAGCGGATTTTTATCCCTAGAATTTATCTCGAACTTGCTTTTAGCATTCGATCTTTTTATTACAAATATTAGAAGAGTTCATGTCGAATTTATTCTAAATTTGTATTAATTAGTTTGAGATAAATACTTTGTAATCCTTATTGTATTTGCAACACCCTTCAAGTTTAATATAAGTTATATTTAACTTGAATCTTGTTTCATTTATATTCCGCATTAATTTGTTTTAAATTGTTAAATTATTCAAAGAACAAATTTCGATAAAACGGTATAGTTTGTATTCAACCCCCCTTCTACAAACTTATCAGGACCTAATAATTGGCATCAGAGCCTTTTGATTGATATACAAATCAAAGATCCAATTGTTTTGAGATTTTTCTTAAACTCTGATTTTTTATTTTTCTTAAAAAATCTCAAAAGATGTCTACTACACAGAAAGTGGGTACAGTCAAAATCCCAATGTTCAGCAAGGAGCATTATCCAATGTGGAAGAAGAAAATGCTCCTATTTCTTAAAGTTGCAAATCCTAAATACATTGATGTGCTGAAGAATGGTCCCAAAGTCCCTATGATTGTTGAGGAAGAGATAACAGTGGATAATGTTGTTACTAAGGTTGCTAGTATGTACCCTAAAGATCCCAAGGAGTACACTCCTGATGAGAAAGAGGATGTTACCTTGGATTCATGTCTTCAGTTGATCCTTATTGATTGTCTTGATCCTATCATGCATAATCATGTCCTAAATTGTGATACTGCCAAACACATTTGGGATACCATAGAGATAATCAATGAGGGGACAGAGGAAGTTAGGGAGAATATGCTGGAAATTCTCACCTCACAATATGAGCATTTCAGATCAAACCCTGGTGAAGGTATCTCTCAGGTTTTTTAGAGATACAACAAATTAATCAATGATCTGAATCTCAATGGGAAGCACTACACCAACAAGGAGATTAACAAGAAGTTCCTTCTTACACTCCCACCTCATTTGGAGCACAAAATATCTGCCATTAGAGAAGCAAGAGATATGAATGAGATTGCTTTGGAGAGATTGTATGGTGTTCTGAAGACCTATGAGCTGGAGCAGATTCAACAAAGGGAGCTGTATGGAACTGGGAAGATTGTTAGTACTTCTACTGCACTGGCTGCTGAAGTCCCACAGAAACTGGAAGTGAAGGCTGTTCAATCTTCCAGTTCTAACATGAATGTTATTGATGCTGAAAATGGATTAACATCCATTGATCAATCTGGTGGCGACTTCTATTCTTTAGAAGAACTTGATCAGCTGGAGGATGGTGATTTGGCTTTGATAGTCAGGAAGTTTGGGAAGTTTAGATTCAAGAGGAATCCCAATCTTAAGTTCAGACCCAGATTTCAGAGAGGTGGATCTTCCTCTTCAAGTGGCACAAGGGGTGGTTACAAAACTGGAACTGTGGAAAGGAGCACAATCAGATGCTACAATTGCAATGAGTTGGGTCACTTTGCTACTGAAT
Organism: Heracleum sosnowskyi; assembly: GCA_030848705.1. Lineage (NCBI taxonomy): Eukaryota > Viridiplantae > Streptophyta > Magnoliopsida > Apiales > Apiaceae > Heracleum > Heracleum sosnowskyi. The sequence continues at coordinate 456,760 of JAUIZM010000031.1, forward strand.
GTAAAAAGCCAAAACAAGTGACAAGGAACTCATTTGATTCTAGCAAGAAGAATAAGATTGGGAAAGCTTATGTTGCTGAAGGAAAGAGTTGGGATGACACTGACAGTGATGAAGAAGCAGGTGAGATTGGGAATCTTGCACTCATGGCAATAGGAGACAAACTCTTTGATTCCATGTTTTCTTCACCCAACATGTCTAAGGTAAAGTTCACTGATACTGAAATGATTCGTCATCTTGGTGATACTTTAAGTTGTGCACGCACTGAAAATGATAGAATAATTCTTTTAAACACAAATCTTGAAAATGAGATAAAAGAATTAAAACTAGTGCATATTAATCAAGATGAACTCACTAAAAATGTAGCAGTTCTTGAGAATAGGGTTAAATTGTATCAACAACTGGAAACCATTCTCAAAGATCAGATTAGTGAGCTTAAGACCAAAGCTAATGCTTATTTCAACTCTTGTAAGACGGCTAAAGAGATTCTCAATAAACAAGCTGTTGGTAATCATGTCAGTATAGGTTATGATTATAATGAGGCCATTGGATTGCTTGGAATTAATTCCCCTTGTAGAGTCAGATCTGAAGGAAGGGGTGTTCCATATGTGCTTAAGGGTATTGAAACACCCTTCTGTAAGGAGTCCGAGGCAGATCCTCTGAATGAATACTCTATCATTATTGCTGAGGAGATTCGTGAAGAAGATATTGCTTTGGAAGTTGCACAATCCAAAAAGTGTATATCTGATATTCCAATCAAAGTTGCTACAACTAAAAAGACTAAATCAGATATTCATAAGTTGGATCAAAACAACTGTAGAAATAACATGCCTGCTGTTAATTCTTCTCATAAAGCATGTGGTGTGATTAATTGCATGTCTTGTGCTTTTAATGTTATGTATGCTTACTTTAATAAAAAGCATGTATCTAAAGATAAGACTGATCCACGCCAACATGTTAATAATAAGAAGCATGTTAAAGCAAAGACTACTAGTCCTCCTCAGACTAGAGTGGATTCATTTATCCCTAAGCCTACTCAGAAATGTGTTAAGGCTGGCTATAAATGGAAACGCTCTTATGTGAAAGAGGTTGAAGTAGTTTTAGTTAAAAATGTTGTTTTGCCTGACAAAGGCCAGTTCTTTAAGTATGCCGGACCCAATCAATTTTGGGCTCCGAAGAAGGTCTAATCAATTTGATATTGCAGGGAGTTAAACAGGTAAACCGTGTTATATGGATTCTTGACAGTGGATGTTCAAGGCATATGACCGGAGATAGAGCCCTGCTATCAGATTTGGTTGAGAAAGTTGGCCCAGTAGTTACCTTTGGAGATAACAGCAAGGGTATTACGAAAGGATATGGCTGTTTGATGTACGGAAATGTTATCATTGAAGATGTTTCTTTTGTGGAAGGTCTGAAGTTCAATCTTCTCAGCATCAGTCATTTCTGTGACAGAGGATATGATGTTTCCTTTGAAAGAGAGAAGTGTCAGATCCTTCACAAGAAGAATGGAAAGCCTGCTCTTCAAGGAGTAAGGAAAGGTGACTTGTTCATAGCTGATCTGAACTCGGGATTCAAAGATGAAGTTAATTGTTTTTATGCTAAAGCTTCATCAGATGATAGTTGGCTATGGCACAAGAAGATGTCTCACCTTAACTTCAAAACCATGAACTCTTTAGTCAAGAGGGAATTGGTTAGAGGTTTGCCTCAGATGGAATTTACACAGGAAGGACTGTGTGAGGCATGTCAGAAAGGAAAGTCAAAGAAAGCTTCTCACAAGGGCACTGACACATCATCAATAACTGAACCACTTCAGCTACTGCACATGGATTTGTTTGGTCCAGTTAATGTGATGTCCATGTCAAAGAAACAATATGCACTTGTGATTGTTGATGATTTTTCAAAATATACATGGGTTTTATTCCTACATTCCAAGGATGAGACCCCATACCTGGTGATTGGCCATATAAAGTTGATTGAGCTGGATTCTAGATTCCCTGTTAGAGCCATAAGGTCAGATAATGGTACTGAATTCAAGAATGCCATTCTAAATGATTTTTGTGTTGATAAAGGAATAACAAGACAGTATTCTGCCCCTAGAACTCCTCAACAAAATGGAGTAGTGGAAAGAAAGAATCGTACATTGATTGAAGCTGCAAGGACTATGTTAAGTGAGTCCAAACTTCCAACGTACTTTTGGGCTGAAGCAGCGAATACAGCTTGTTATACTCATAATCGAACTTTAATCAACAAGGACTTAATGAAGACTCCGTATGAGATCATGAACAACAAGAAACCAACCGTCAAATACTTTCATGTATTTGGAGCAAAATGCTTTGTGCTTATAGATGACAATGTGAAACGTGGCAAGTTTGATGCAAAGGCACAAGAAGCTATTTTTGTTGGTTATTTCAGAAGATCTTACAAGGTCTACTTGGTTGGCAGTCACACAGTAAAGGAAAGTGTCAATGTTACTTTTGATGACACTAAATTCCCTAATATCCAAACAGCAGATTCATCTGAGAAAATGAAGTTTGATAACTTGCCAGACTCAGATTCAGATGATGAAGCCCCACCTGAAGTTATTGCTGGTAATGATAATAACAATGATGATAATGATCATAGTGGTGATGGTGGAAACATTGGTAACAATGAAGATACCACTAACACTGGAGAAGAATCATCAAGGCAAACAAGCAACAACTCAGGGGGAGCAAATGAAGGATCAACTAGTCACTTACAACATCAAAGTGAAATTCAAGGCGAATCATCAAGATCAAATCTTCCAAGACAGACTGTATGAAATAGAGCTCATCCTTTTGAGCTGATCATTGGTGATCCAGATGTTGGAGTTAAAACTAGAAGTGCTACTCAGAATGAATGTCACTATTCAGCATTTCTATCTGAAATGGAGCCAAAGAAAACTGAGGAGGCACTGACTGATCCAGATTGGGTGATTGCTATGCAAGATGAACTCAATCAGTTTGAACAACAGCAAGTCTGGAAACTGGTACCCAGGCCAAAGAACAAGAAAGTAGTTGGTACAAGATGGGTATACAGGAACAAGCTAGATGAGGATGGCATTGTTACAAGGAACAAGGCAAGACTGGTTGCACAAGGGTATTCTCAAGCTGAAGGCATTGATTATGATGAAACCTATGCACCAGTGGCTAGACTTGAGGCCATCAGGATGTTCTTAGCATTTGCTACTTATTCCAATTTTAAAGTCTATCAAATGGATGTTAAGAGTGCATTCCTGAATGGTGAGCTTGATGAAGAAGTGTATGAGGAACAGCCCCCTGGCTTTGAAAATCAGGAGTTGCTAGACTTTGTGTACTTTCTCTTCAAGGCTATCTATGGTCTTAAACAAGCCCCAAGAAAATGGTATGACACTCTCTCTGGTTTTCTTTTAGAAAATGGTTTTGTTAGAGGTATCATAGACAAAACTCTTTTTTCAAAGAAACACAAAAGTGATATGATATTAGTCCAAGTCTATGTGGATGACATCATATTTGGGTCTACTAATGATAATCTCTGTAAGAGATTTGCTGAGCTTATGCAGAGTAAGTTTGAAATGAGTATGATGGGTGAGCTGAAGTTCTTTCTTGGATTGCAAGTAATTCAAAGGACAAATGGTATATTTATTTGTCAATCCAAGTATCTTAAAGAACTCCTCAAGAAGTATCACATGGAGGATTCAGCATCAGCAAGGACTCCATCTTCAACAGCCATCAAACTTGGAGCTTCTGACAAATCTATCAAGGTAGATGTTAAAAGCTACATAGGTATGATTGGCTCCTTACTCTATCTCACTGCTAGTAGACCAAATATTATGTATGCTACATGCTTGTGTGCAAGGTTCCAAGCGGACCCTAGAGATGTACATCTCGTTGCTGTTAAAAGAATCTTGAGATATCTTAAGGGTACACCTAATCTAGGTATCTGGTACCCTAAAGATTCTGGTTTTAATCTTGTTGGATATACAGATTCTGATTATGCAGGTAGTGTTGTGGATAGAAAGAGTACCTCTGGGAGTTGTCAATTCCTAGGAGGTAGGTTGATTTCCTGGTACAGCAAGAAACAGCAAACAGTTTCCAATTCAACAGCAGAAGCTGAATATATTGCTGCTGGAAGCTGTTGTGCTCAGATCTTATGGATAAGGAATCAATTAAAGGACTATGGCTTTGCATTAGACAAAATTCCTATTTTGTGTGATAATACAAGTGCCATAGCAATCTCAAACAACCCTGTGCAGCACTCGAGAACGAAGCACATTGATATCAGGTATCATTTTATCAGAGAGCATGTCATGAATGAAACTGTGGAGTTACACTTTGTACCCACAGAAGAACAGACTACAGATATATTCACTAAATCTGTTGACGAATCCACATTTATCAAGTTAGTTGGTAAATTGGGTATGTTAAACAGTCTTAGTGATTAACAATATCTCTGTCATGTTTGTTCTTTCAAAATCATTTTCTCTTGCTGATATTGAATGATATATTTTGCCAATTCTTGTTTAGAGTAAAGCTTGTTAATTTAAATATTCTGAATAATTTATTTTCTTTAAAAATATTTTTCTCATTTTTTTTAAAATGGAGAAATTTATTTTTATTGAAAATTTATTTATTTAGAATCATTTAAGTTAGTTTCATATTGTAAATATTGTTGTTTAAATATTTATGCAAGTTTATATTATTTTTATGCACCTCTATATTTTTCTGTATAGTTATTGCATGTAAATAGTTGCTTGTAAATAGTTTTTTTTATTATTATATATTATTTTAGTTTATTATTATTATTTATTATCTTTTATTTTCTATTTGTCTTAGTTGGTTTGTGTAAATATATTGTATATATTATTTCTGATCTAGCTCTTGCTTAGCTGGAAATTCAGTGCCAAATCCAATTCAGGTATTACTTTCTATCTCTCAATTCATTTCTTTTACTGTTGCTGAACCCAAGTGGTTGTTAGGGCTGACCAAGGGATTGTAGATCCACAATTTCTATCCCAGGTCTTAGAGCCAAACAATGAGTCTACAACTTAATTACTTGACCTCTCAGCCTAAACAGAAATCTAATGTTAAACAAAGAAGTATTTTGATTGAAACAGTGAGTGATCCCACAGCTCTGCCTCCTCTAAAGAAATTCAACATATACTGAGGCATCTGTCAGCCCATCTGTATCCTCTCAATAGGATATGGACTTTGAAATGGCCAATGAAATGTATCTAGAGACATTCTCTCAACAGGATGAATCTATTGAAATTCGCTATACGGCCATGGCACTTTGTACTGAGTCAAGCACACTCTCATTACTCACAATGGGAGAAAACAATTTCATTAGATGAAACTCAGGACACAGTGAAAGAAGAGCACCTGCAACTGGTTACAGTGCCTACCATTGTTACGGTAGAAGTGCCTTCATAGGCATCTGAGGGAAAATTTGATTCTTTGCCAAATCAAATAGAATCGTTTTCTCCCCTCCCAGAGTGAACATCTCTGGCTCCCAAAGGGATTTTCCACTCGCAGATTTATCTGGAGAAAGTGGAAGGCAACTTGGTCAGTCTATCACTGAAGCAATTCAGATTTCAAATCCAAGTGATTTGATAGACATGATTGAGGATCGGGATTTGCGAACTCCCATTGCACCACCACTGACCTCTCTTGAAGAGGCTAGGGTGAGTTTCAATGCAGGTACTGATCAAAAAGGAGCAAACAGACAGCTAATGTTAAGTGATAAGAGTCAAACACTGAGTGAAACACATGCACGTGAGATGAGTGATACACTTACAAGAGAAATTCAAGTGAGTGCACACACAGACACATACACTGCAATGTAGTTAGCTCACATAGCTGATCTACAGGAACATCTATTCAAAACGCAGGCTGATAAAGAAATTTTGCAAGCACAAGTGGTTGAACGGTCTTCTTCTTCCACCTCTGTCAACAATCAGCTGGGACTGCTCAAGGAAATCTAGAAGACAAATTTACTTCCAAGATCAACTCCATCAACTATCTCAACTCCTACTGGCTTCAGATACTCATAAAGTTAAATCTGTAGAGAATTCCTCAACTAAGGGGGAGAAGTTTCTAGAGAATTTTGGAGAAGCTAGTAAAAGGGAGCTGGAGCTGGAGCTGAAAAAGTTATAAAAGGAAAAGGAGGAGTTTCAGGGGAGTAAAGGTAAGTTAGCTCTGTTTTGTAAATGTTATATGTATAGAGCTTAGGTAAATCAAGACAGGTTCAATATTATCATATGTTCAGTCTAGAGGAACATCTGTCTTGTACTTACCTTTACTGGTGAAATCTGGAAATGTCATATTTGATCCAGAACTTTCTAGTATTTACTTAGGCTTAAGAGTCTTATCTTTTTCTTGGTTTTAGTTGAGTGATCCTCTAGGTATTTGGTTGTTATTCTCTAACAAACAAATAGGGGGAGATTGAAAGGCATATGCAAAAGCCTATTTGTAATTCGAGGATTCTACTCAACTTAAACCAGAATGAAATAAGTAAATATTAGGTTAAAGGTCACAGGAATCTCAGAGAGTTTTATATGTCAAGAGAATGGAGTATTAAAGTCATCTACAGACTTGAATTTATTCTACATTGAAAGAAGTTCAATTTATTGTTCAAGCCTCAGTGAAGTATTCAAGAAAGTGGATTTACTACAGTGACAGAGATTTCCAGTTGGTGACAGAAGAAGTACATGATACAGAGTTTAGTCAAAGCTAAAGAAAAGAAGCCACAGCTTTAAATGTTTTAAAGATGAAGAATTTTCATTGAAGTCAGTTATTCATGAACCAGAAAGTGCATCGAATGACGACATCAATCAGTGGAATTAAATCATCTATATTCAGTGGTTTTCAGAAGATAGAGGAATGCAAGGATTTTAAGTTATCTTCTTTGATTTATTAATTCAATTTAATTAATAAATTAATTCTATCAGAATTAATTTATTTATTAAATTAATTAAGTTAGTTGTTTAAATTATTTATTAAATTAATTCTATAAAAGAATTAATTTAATCTAGAATTTAATCTAACTATATAAATTAAAAGGATTTTCTATGTTTACTAGTATGACCTCTGTTTAGCTCGGTATGACCTGCCCTGTAAAGGTGCTTGGTCATACCGACAGATTTAGGTCATACAAGTCTATCCTGCCAGGTCATACCAGTATAATTCTGCTTGGTCATACCGAGAGTTGGTAGAAGAATGCTAGGTCATACCGGACAGTTTTTGCAGGTCATACTGCTGAAGCATGGTTCTACCGAATGTATTCTTCAGGTCATACAAGTGTATGAATTATTTTATTAAATCTTTTTGATTTAATAAATAGGTCATACAAGGCTAATTGCAAGTGTATATGACCCGAGGCTGTTCACAGAAGAAATAATCAGAACAAAATATCATATCTTTACAGAAGCCATTTCTCTCCAGCAAAACAAGAAGAAAAACCATTTGATCTCATTTCTTCTCAAGCAATTAATTCTAGTTTGTATTGTTAAATCCAAACCACTAGAAGTTGATTACTTGTATTGCTTTGATTATCTAGCGGATTTTTATCCCTAGAATTTATCTCGAACTTGCTTTTAGCATTCGATCTTTTTATTACAAATATTAAAAGAGTTCATGTCGAATTTATTCTAAATTTGTATTAATTAGTTTGAGATAAATACTTTGTAATCCTTATTGTATTTGCAACACCCTTCAAGTTTAATATAAGTTATATTTAACTTGAATCTTGTTTCATTTATATTCCGCATTAATTTGTTCTAAATTGTTAAATTATTCAAAGAACAAATTTCGATAAAACGGTATAGTTTGTATTCAACCCCCCTTCTACAAACTTATCAGGACCTAATACACTACGTCCTTGATGTGCCCCTGCCGCCATAGCCCCGAGGGCAACATAAAGAACTACGTTTTTGACACAGCTCCATATGTCATCTACAACGTTTTAGACTTCATCCTCGAATAAGGACATACAAGTCGCTACGTCCTTGGTGTGCCCCTGACACCATAGCCCCGAGGGCAACACCAAGAACTACGTTAATTTGGCTTGATTCTCAGCAATAGTTGAGATACTTAGGCATCTTGTGAGGACCGATTTAGTCATGAAACGCAAGAACAACCATTAAATCTCGAAGCTCTCTAACCCTAGCATTAAATTCGCAAGCACGGTTTTTATTCCACAACATTTGGCGCTGTCTGTGGGAAGACAACATCAACCATGGCAAACACACGAAGAACAACTCGAGATACTCAAACTTCTGAGGAGCTTCATATCACCTCTGAAGCTGATACTCACGGAAATCAACCACCGCCAACTACTGGCATTCAAGGGGCGAATATCCCCCTCACCACCACTCACGAATCGGAAATCCCAATTTCGGTTGAAGGGACGAATCCCCTGCAGATGGTCGTTCATGGATCTAATCCACAAGAGACCGCTCACCAGCAACCAATCACGACATCCACACTGCTCATGAATGCACCAAGTGGTCTTCAACTCCATACTACTGATCTTTCCCAATACGCAACTCAAACTTTGGGGATGTCAAGCTATGGCATGCCCCCTCGACCCATGGCGGGCGGTAGTGGTCTCAATCCCACCTACCACGAGGCATACGTTCCTCCTTATATACAAGGTTTGGGACCCAAAAATCAAAAACTCGACGGACCCCTTTGATTCAGGACTACTCGGGTCCCTATATTGAGGACGAGAATTATACATCCATAGAAGAGAGGGATGTTGCCCCAAGAAGGAGGCGTTCTTCCCAAACAAATCGGGAACAACCCCAAACTACTAAGGAAAAGATTGTGGCCCATGAGGCGGAGCCTGCAAGGCTCAAGAAATTACTGGCAGAACAGGAGGCCGCGAAAGCTCAAAGCCAAGCAAGTGGAAGGGTCCCGATAATCAACCTGGACCCAACACCGAGAAGAACCAAGAGGGCTGAAGCCTCAAGGGGTGATCCTAGTGTTTTGTTGCCCCTAGAAGATCCTGATGATCCTACACCACCATTCACTCAAGACATCATGAAAGCTACCATATCCAGGAAATTTAAGATGCCAACGATTAAAGCTTATGAAGGAACGGGAGATCCCGCGAATCATGTAAGAACCTTCTCTAATGCATTGCTGTTGCAGCCAACCAATGATGCAGTCAAGTGTACGGCGTTTCCACAAACCTTGGCGGGCATGGCCCAACGTTGGTATAGCCATCTTCCTCCCAACTCTATTGGGTCTTTCAAGGAACTAAGCAAAGCATTCATCAACCAATTTGTTAGTGGAAGGGTGCACGAGAAAAGTTCTGCATCACTCATGGGAATCCAGCAAGGAAAGAATGAAACTTTAAGGGATTACATCAACCGATTCACCCGGGAGGCTCTGAAAGTCCCGGACTTGGAGGACAAAGTAGCTATGATAGCCCTGCAGTAAGGAACCACCGATGATCACTTCAAAAGATCATTGGCAAAACATCCACCCGAGAGCATGCTGAAGCTCCAAGATAGATCCAGAAAGTACATCAAGGCTGAAGAAAGCGTGAGAAAATATGAACCCACTACTGGTGGTAGTGGAAATTCAAAGAAAAGAAAGGAAACACAGGAGTATGACGTCAAGGAAAAGTTTCCTAGAACGTCAAACGATTCTGATTCTCCACCCAAGAGGAACAATTTTGGGCCAAAGTTTACGGAGTATGCAAGATTGAACACTCCCAGGAGCCAAATTCTGATGGAAATAACAAAGGAGGAGGAACTCCGATGGCCGAAGCCACTAAGGACTGATATGTCTAAACGGAATCAAAATCAATTATGTCGGTTCCACAAGGAAGTCGGTCACGACACCGACGATTGTAGACAATTGAAAGATGAGATCGAGTTTCTGATACGGAGAGGAAAGCTCAATAAATTCACCAACGACGGAAATCAAGGGAGTCAAAGAGGAAACTATAAAAGGAAAGATTATGACAAAAGGAACAACGATCAAGATCGAAATCCCAAGCCCCGAGGGCCAGTCATCAACATGATATTCGTAGGACCAACTGTTGTTGGGTCCTCCCGAAACTCAAAAAAGGCCTATGCCCGAGAAGTAATGACTGTGGTCGGAGAAGCACCGAAACGTGCCCGAACAGAAATATCAATAGGTTTTGATGATTCTGACTTGGAGGGAGTGAAGTTTCCCCACGATGATCCCTTAGTCATCGTACCTGTGATAGGGAATTCTGAAACAAAGAGAGTTTTGGTCGACAATGGAGCTTCAGTGGACATCTTGTTCCATGATGCTTTTATCAAGATGGGCTATACTGACTCTCAGTTGACACCCTCGAATATGCCCATATATGGATTCAATGGAGTGGAGTCGAAGGTGGAAGGCACTATCCAACTCCCAATGACAATGGGGCAAGGGTCGAATACGTCTACTCAGATGTTGAATTTCATAGTTATAAAGGCAACTTCGACCTACAATGCAATCCTGGGAAGGACGTGTCTTCATGCGTTCAAGGCCGTTGCCTCATCTTATCATCTGAAAATCAAGTTCCCAACGAGGAATGGAATTGGTGAAGAACGGGGAGACCAAAAGATGGCTAGAAGCTGTTATGTAGCCGCGTTAAGGCCTGATGGAATCGGGGGGCAGGTTCTCCCTATTGAAGACAAGGATACTAGTGATAATGGACCGAAGAGGGAAACCAGCTGAGGATTTAATCCCAATTCCCTTAGTCCCTGGTGAACCGGAGAAGGTGACTGATAAGTGGATTTTATATCTACTTGGAACGCTTCAATTCAGCTTAAATCGATCGTTTGAACTCAAGCGTGTGGCGTTTTTAACGTGTTTTCTAGTTATTGTGTGCAGAGTAGCATCTAGAGGCAGAAAGGTGATGATTTAGCAGTATATGGTGGATATGTGCATTAGAGGTGAAGGCCAGGTGATTACAAGCAAAATGGAGCAAAAACAAAGCAAACTGAAGAATTCTGCAGATGCTACCACGCGGGCGCGCGGCCAGGTGCGCGGGCGCGCTGTCAGGAAGTTATACTGCACGGGCGCGCAACACAGTGCGCGGGCGCGCAACACAGTGCGCGGGCGCGCAACACAGTGCGCGGGCGCGCGACCTCGAATGCTGGAAGTCCTGATTTTGTTCTATTTTGGAAAGAGGCAGAGACCAGTCAGCCGCGAGGCTATAAAAACACTTGGGGACGATTTTAGGGTAGAATAACATCTTATCTATCTACGTATCTACCAGCAGAGAGAGCCAACGCTTGTGACAAGCAACAGAGTTCTTGTTTTACTTCAACTTTTGTATTCTTCTTTAGGCGATACTTTGGATCATTGTTTTGAGTTGTTTCATAAACCTTATTACTCTTAATTAGTATTCTAGACTTTATTACTATCATGTTTTCATCAGAACCCATGATGACGAACGGTTCGATTATGAACTAATCGTTATCATGAGATTCTAACGGATTTATATATGGATTTTAGTAGTTGATTGTTTTAAAGATTTGTGTGTGATGAATTATTGGCTTCCTAGTATGGTTGTACTAATTCTTCTGTGATGCGTAGCTAACATCTCAGTTGTGTGTTAATCTCTATTGATTGCGAAAGTGGATATAGAGGTTTGGAACTTGCCATGCTAGCATATGTTTATGTATGTTTGTCATGCATGATTCGTAGGTAATTTTAACCATCTTACCTGCCCTATGTAATCTGAATGGATAACTTGCTCGTTAAACCGTTATGTTTTCAAATCTTATAGACATATAGGGTCTAAGCATAATTGGTGTCTACCCAACTTCTATCTCTTTTGTGGATGTTTGAGTGGTTTGGTATACGTATACTAAAAGGTAGCGTGTACTAATTTCGTGTTGTCCGATTAGTTGTCATAACCGTCACATACATTGATTAAAGGCATAAAACTCTAGATGAAGTATTTAATGAAGTTAGGATCCCATGTTTTATTCTCATAAGTAATTCGACAGTAATTTCCTTAGTTAAATATAGTCTTGATAAGTTGCTTAGTAAATTTAGTTGATAAAAACACAACTTTGATACTTGTCTTAGCATTGAACAATAGCCATACATTGTTGCATAAGTGCATAACTGTAGTAACCTAAACCAGTCTCTGTGGGAACGAACTTGACTTATTCATATATTACTTGTGATCGCGTACACTTGCGTGATTTTGTGCGAACAATTTTTTGGCGCATCGGACACACGCACGTTTCTGTGTTTGTATTGTTAGTATACGGGGATGTAGTCAAGCTCTGTTTGGAACATTGCATTCTTTAAGATGTTGGCTTGTTGATTGGTTATGGTTAGTCTGAGGGGATCGTCTGCATTATCATTTTAGTTGCATTCATGCATTGCATTATATATATATATAGTCTGTTTATGCTTGCGGACAAGCATCGGTTTAAGTTTGGGGTGTGATAAGTGGATTTTATATCTACTTGGAACGCTTCAATTCAGCTTAAATCGATCGTTTGAACTCAAGCATGTGGTGTTTTTAACGTGTTTTCTAGTTATTGTGTGCATAGTAGCATCTAGAGGCAGAAAGGTGATGATTTAGCAGTATATGGTGGATATGTGCATTAGAGGTGAAGGCCAGGTGATTGCAAGCAAAATGGAGCAAAACAAAGCAAACTGAAGAATTCTACAGAAGCTACCGCGCGGGCGCGCGGCCAGGTGCGTGGGCGCGCTGTCAGGAAGTTATACTGCGCGGGCGCGCGACCTCGAATGCTGGAAGTCCTGATTTTGTTCTATTTTGGAAAGAGGCAGAGACCAGTCAACCGCGAGGCTATAAAAACACTTGGGGACGATTTTAGGGTAGAATAACATCTTATCTATCTACGTATCTACCAGCAGAGAGAGCCAGAAGATTCATCATGGAGGCAAAATTCCAACGCTCGTGACAAGCAACGGAGTTCTTGTTTTACTTCATCTTTTGTATTCTTCTTTAGGCGATACTTTGGATCATTGTTTTGAGTTGTTTCATAAACCTTATTACTCTTAATTAGTATTCTAGACTTTATTACTATCATGTTTTCATCAGAACCCATGATGACGAACGGTTCGATTATGAACTAATCGTTATCATGAGATTCTAACGGATTTATATATGGATTTTAGTAGTTGATTGTTTTAAAGATTTGTGTGTGATGAATTATTGGCTTCCTAGTATGGTTGTACTAATTCTTCTGTGATGCGTAGCTAACATCTCAGTTGTGTGTTAATCTCTATTGATTGCGAAAGTGGATATAGAGGTTTGGAACTTGCCATGCTAGCATATGTTTATGTATGTTTGTCATGCATGATTCGTAGGTAATTTTAACCATCTTACCTGCCCTATGTAATCTGAATGGATAACTTGCTCTTTAAACCGTTATGTTTTCAAATCTTATAGACATATAGGGTGTTAGGCTGAATACACAATATATAATCAAGTATAGGTATGAGAATAACAATTAGAACACTCTTTATGAACAATAAACTGAATGGAATTAAAAACTTCTCTCTTAGTGATGTAAAATATCACAGAGAGCTGCTAGGTTACAAGAATGATAATTCACGTATTCGCATCCCTTTTAGTGTTAACCTATCTGTGTTTATATAGTACACAGCTACATACAATCATTAATTGATATTCCTATAAATTAGCTATATAATCAGAATCAATTAAGAATTGCTTCTGTCTTCTGTTCCGTTTCCTTAGCCATCTCGATATCTCTTTGCTTCTTTCCATCTTCAAAGAATATCGCTTCTAGAATGTTCATTGAATTGCACCGACTGCTAAGCAAACTCTGACCATCAGACTTTAACAAACTCTAACTGGTCCTCCAGCTAAACTCTTGACTAGTCCTCCAGCTAAACTCTGATAGTTTCCTGGTACTTAAACACTGATAAACAAACATCAGCAATTATATCTAACATAGGGTCTAAGCATAATTGGTGTCTACCCAACTTCTATCTCTTTTGTGGATGTTTGAGTGGTTTGATATACGTATACTGAAAGGTAGCGTGTACTAATTTCGTGTTGTCCGATTAGTTGTCATAACCGTCACATACATTGATTAAAGGCATAAAACTCTAGATGAAGTATTTAATGAAGTTAGGATTCCATGTTTTATTCTCATAAGTAATTCGACAGGAATTTCCTTAGTTAAATATAGTCTTGATAAGTTGCTTAGTAAATTTAGTTGATAAAAACACAACTTTGATACTTGTCTTAGCATTGAACAATAGCCATACATTGTTGCATAAGTGCATAACTGTAGTAACCTAAACCAGTCTCTGTGGGAACAAACTTGACTTATTCATATATTACTTGTGACCGCGTACACTTGCGTGATTTTGTGCGAACAGTGACTTACGTTGGAGCACTATTGCTTGAACTATTGAAAAGCAAGCTCATATCTTTTCTTCAAGAGAACAATGACGTTTTTGCTTGGACAGCAGCTGACATGCTAGGGATTGATCCCCAATTGATAACCCACAAACTGAATGTAGATCCTGAAAAGAAGACGGTGAAACAGAAGAAGAGAAATTTTGCTCCGGAGAGGCAAGAGGCCATTAAACAAGAAGTAGATAAGCTTCTGGAGGCCGGGTTCATTGAAGAAATACAATTCCCAGAATGGTTGGCTAACCCGGTGATGGTCAAAAAAGCCAATGGAAAATGGAGGATGTGTGTGGACTTCACTGATTTAAACGATGCATGTCCTAATGATTGTTTTCCCTTACCAAGGATTGATGCCTTAATAGATGCCACAACTGGGCACGAGATGCTCAGTTTCATGGATGGCTTCAGTGGATACAAACAAATCAAAATGCATAAAGATGACATCTCCAAGGTATCATTTATCACTGACTTTGGTGTTTTCTGTTATCTAGTCATGGCATTTGGACTTAAGAATGCAGGGGCAACCTATCAAATATTGGTGAACAAAATTTTTGAACACCTGATTGGAAAAACCATGGAGGTTTATGTGGATGACATGTTGGTTAAAAGCCTCGATAAGGCCGATCATATAAACCATCTACGGGAAGCATTTGAAGTGCTAAGGCACCACAAGATGATGTTGAATCCAGCTAAGTGTGCCTTTGGTGTAGGCTCGGGAAAGTTTTTAGGCCTGATGGTTTCCAAGAGAGGAATCGAGGCTAATCCCGACAAAATCAAAGTAATTCTAGACATGGAACCACCACGGACTGTCAAGGATGTCCAGAATCTAACGGGAAGAGTGGCAGCATTGGGAAGATTCATCTCCAAGTCAGGAGAGAAGTACTTACCTTTCTTCAAAGCACTCAAGAACGTGAAATTTTTTGAGTGGACAACTGAAAGCCAAGAGGCCTTTGAGGCCCTGAAGAAATACATGGCTGAGGCACCACTGTTGGCAAAGCCAAAGCCAGGAGAAATTCTCTATTTGTACTTGGTGGTTTCTAACACAGCCCTATGAGCCGTTTTGGTAAAAGAAGAATTGAAGGTTCAGAAACCCATTTACTACGTAAGCAAGATCCTACATGGGGCAGAAATAAACTACTCTACGATTGAGAAGTTTGCCTTAGCCTTGATAATGGCCTCAAGAAAGCTACGCCCATACTTCCAGGCTCACAAGATAGAAGTCTTGACCAATCAGCCTCTAAGAAACATCTTGCATAGCCCTCAAGTTAGTGGAAGGTTGATCAAATGGGCTATTGAATTGGAAGAATTTGACATCAAGTATAAGCCTCGAACGACCATAAAAGCTCAAGCACTCGCTGACTTCATGGTTGAATGCACAATTGACAACCAAGAAGTCGGAGGCCAGGAAGTAGTAGTGGAAGACAAGAAAGATGAAGAGATGGTGTTCAAAGAATGTTGGGTGCTCTATTTTGATGGAGCATCAAAAACAAAATCAAGTGGAGCAGGTTTGGTGCTACAAAGTCCTGATGGATTTCTCATAGAGTGCGCACTAAAACTGGACTTCCCAACGACCAACAACGAAGCTGAGTACGAAGCCCTGATAGCTGGCTTAGGGCTGGCTGGAGCCTTGAGAGTTAAAACTCTGAAAGTGTATGGAGACTCGAGGCTAGTGGTTTCCCAAGTAAATGGGGAGTTTGAGGCCAGAGATGAAGTCATGGCCAAGTACCTAAAACTTGTCAAGGCCATCATGACTCAGTTCAATGAATGCTATGTGGAACACATTCCAAGGGAAGAGAACATGAAGGCCGATGCCTTGTCTAAATTTGCCTCTTCTGAAATTGAAAACTACGCAGGAAGTGTATACTTCCAAGTCTTGAAGACCCCAAGCATCAATGAAAAGTTAGTAGCACCCATTGATATTGCCAACTGTTGGATGGATCCCATCAAATCCCATCTGGAAACTGGGTGGTTACCCAACGACACTTCAGAAGCACGAAAGTTATATGTGAGAGCACTAAGGTATACCCTGATTGAGGGAATCCTATACAAAAAGTCTTTCATTGTTCCTTATCTGAAATGCTTGAGACCCCAAGAGGAAGAGTTGACCCTAAGGGAAGTGCATGAAGGAATTTGTGGACAGCAGTTGGGGGGCAGAGCCCTTGCCCATAAAATCACTCTTCTAGGTTTCTATTGGCCAAGCATACTTGCAGATGCTAAAAGCTATGTGAAGAAATGTGAACGGTGCCAAAAACATGCACCGGTGGTTAGGCAACCACCAGAGATGATGACATCCATAAACTCACCTATCCCATTCGCCATGTGGGGAATGAATATACTTGGACCATTTCCAATGGCAAGTGCGCGAAGAAAGTTCTTGATAGTAGCAATCGACTACTTCACCAAGTGGATTGCGGCTAAGCCTTTAGCCAAGATAACCACCAAGCAGGTGATGCATTTCTTCTGGGAAAATATGTTATGCAGATACGGGATTCCACGTATCTTGGTCACAGACAATGGAACTCAGTTTAACAACGATGAATTCAAGAAATATTGTGACGAGAATGATATCAAGTTACGTTTCACTTCTGTTGCCCATCCTCAAGCAAATGGGAAAGTTGAGGTTGCCAATCGAATTATCCTGGATGGACTAAAGAAAAGAGTTGAAAGCTCAAGAAACACTTAGGTAGACGAATTGTTCCCCATACTATGGGCATATCGTACTACTTGTAAAATCACCACTGGAGCAACCCCCTTTCTGCTGGCATATGGGGCAGAAGCAGTGGTTCCGGTGGAGATTACTCACACATGTCCAAGAATCGAAGCTTATGAGCCAGAGACAAATGAAGAAGGCATGAGGCTAGCCTTAGATCTAATTGATGAAGTTAGAGATGAGGCAAATGCTAAAGTAGTTGAACATAAAAAAAAAGGCATCTTTCTACTATAACCTAAGGGTTAAAGAGAGATTCTTCTGTCAAGGAGACTTAGTCCTCCGAAAGATTGAGGCATCCGGAGTTGGACAAAAAGGCAAGTTGGCCCCAAATTGGAAAGGACCATATCGCGTTAAGAACGTATTTGGTCGAGGTTCGTACAAATTGGAAACCCTGGAAGGGATTGAAGTGCCAAGAACTTGGCATGCTGCAAACTTGAAAGTCTATTATGTTTAAAGTGTATCCTGACTGGACTCACTACTAGGACAAGTAGAAATAAGGTTCGATGAAATCATGAGCTTCCTAGAAAGCAGGTGAAGGGTTGAAACCCCAGAAAACCTAAGACATTCAGTCCAAACCCCATCATTCGATATGCTCAATGAAAGGCTTGAAGCCAAAACAAGATGGTATAAGACATAAAAGGCTTATGCAAATGTCAAGCTAGCCTCGAATAAGGCAAAATCGTCGTAAATGTGTAGGTCGCTCCACATTTTACACCAAGATGATACTCGTGAAACACTAGTGTATATTAAAATCCCCAAAAAAGGGTAGTAAGTCCCAGGTAAGGGATAAAAAGACCCCAAGTCTCGAAAAAGACCGGTATAACTTCTATGAAATCCTAGTGCATTATCATAGAAGTTGGGGGGCAAATGATATGGGTTTAAAATAACCTTAAAGACATAATTAATATTGCATTAATTAAACCTATATGGTCCATAAAAAGGCCCATTAATAAGGCCCGAAACTCTAATTAAATATTAATTTCGTAATTAATATTTGGGCTAGAAGTACAACCTGTATTAGGGGACGTCCAATACATGCTTGTTCTAATACAAGTGCGCTTGTTTCAATACAAGTCCGTTATGATATGGAAACAACTCCTACAAGGAAGGATCTAGAATTTATCTTTATCCACTGTCAAGGATAAGACTTATTCTTCAAGAAAGTCAATACTTATCCACCGTCAAGGATAAAACTTATCCTTTAAGAAATTCAATACTTATCCACCGTCAAGGATAAGATTTATCCTTCAAAGAAATCAATACTTATTCATTAGGCTTTTAAACGCCTATATAAAGGGTCTGACCCCTCATCTCAGAACTACGTTTTGGACACAGCTCCATACGCCATCTACAACGTTTTAGACTTCATCCTCGAATAAGGACATACAAGTCACTACGTCCTTGGTGTGCCCCTGCCGCCATAGCCCCGAGGGCAACATAAAGAACTACGTTTTGGACACAGCCCCATACATCATCTACAACGTTTTAGACTCCATCCTTAAATAAGGACATACAAGTCACTACGTCCTTGGTGTGCCCCTGCCGCCATAGCCCCGAGGGCAACATAAAGAACTACGTTTTGGACACAGCTCCATACGTCATCTACAACGTTTTAGACTTCATCCTCGAATAAGGACATACAAGTCACTACGTCCTTGGTGTGCCCCTGACACCATAGCCCCGAGGGCAACACCAAGAACTACATTAATTTGGCTTGATTCTCAGCAATAGTTGAGATACGTAGGAATCTTGTGAGGACCGATTTAATCACGAAACGCAAGAAAAACCATTAAAGCTCGAAACTCTCTAACCCTAGCATTAAATTCGCAAGCACAGTTTTTATTCCACAACAATATCAAACCTCTTTTAACCCGTTTTTAATATATACAACCTATAATACATATCAAAATTTTAATTTATCATTTTATAAAATAACATTTTTGATAGCCCGTATCTTGCACGGTTATATGCTAGTACTTTTAATATATGTCCGTGTTGATAAAAAAATTTATGTATAAAAAGTATGGGAGGGACTTAAGCAAATTTTCGGTTGATTTTTTTTCAGAAAAGGTATCACACGGACACGAAGAGCATATGCATCGGGGCTCTTAAAAACCCGATTCAGTTGCTTATTCAATGGACTCATAAAATATTTACATGTGGGGTGCCAAATCAAAGCCAACACTAATTGTTGGTCCATTGATCTATTAACATGATTTTTAAAAATCGATGGACTTGCTAACGGACGGGGGATATAGTATTTTCCACCTGTTTGCTTGCTTTTTTCACTTTTTTATAACACCCACGTTGTTCATGTTTTCAATCTCAATTATTTTTAAATATTTTATACATATATATTCTTTATTAATATGTAATATAATATCTAATTGACGCGAAAAAATATCAAAATATCAAATTTGGTTAGCATAAAATTTGGGTTCGATTCCCTCAAATTATATCATTAATCAAAATTTATTTATTTATTTGATTTTTTTTTTGTTTTTACCCGGGCTCAAATTCATACAACTACATAATTCAAAATTTTATTTATTTGATTTAATATTTTTGGTTTCACCCGCTTTCGATTCTTTAAAAGTAAATAATTAAATTTTATTTATTTATTTTATACTTTCATACTAATTTAAGGTTCAATTCTCTACAAGTTCATATTTAAGTAATACTTCTATACTATATTATTAAAGACGAAACATTAAAAGTTTTGGTCGGTCGGTCGGTCGGTCGGTATTTGGGCCGATTCACGGGCCTATCTATAACCAATTTATTAATAATCAATTACCTTTTTCAGTACATTACCTATTTTATATTATTTTTAAACTAAACCAACTCATCTTCTAAAAATAAAACGGGCAACATATATATAATATGGTAATATTATTATATATTTATAAACGATTACCTTTTTCAGCTAAAACAAATTATTTTTATATTTTTAAATAAAACAACTCATCTTCTAAATACACATATATGGAAACCAATTTATTAATAACCAATTACCTTTTTCAGCTAAAACATATTACCTATTTCATATATCTATTTAACTAAAACAAATCATTTTCTAAAAATAAGACGGGCAACATATATATAAAATGGTAATATTATTATATATTTATAACCGACAGCTAAAACACATTATTTATTTTATATTTTCTAACTAAAACAACTTATCTTCTAAATATAATACATGCAAAATAAATATACAATGGTAATATTGTTTTATATAAATATTAATAAATAACTATTTATTCTTTTCAGCTAAAACACATTACCTCTTTTATATTTTCTAACTTAAACAACTAATTTTCTAAAAATAATGCAGACGACATATATAAAAAAAAGTAATATAATTTATATAATTGTGAATAAGTAACTAATTGTCTTTTTAAGAATATTACCTGTTTTATATTTTTTAACTGAAACAACTCATGTTCAAATTAAAAATAACACGGCAAAAGACAGATATATTGGTAATATTATTATATTAAACTTATGAAATTCATGTTTATTATAATTTTTTTAACATTCAATTTAAACGAGATAATTAATGAAAATAAAAGTAATAGTATATTCAAATAAACTCGGTATATTGCACGAGCACATATTTTGATATTTACATTTGAGTCCCTTTTTAGATTTTTAAGAGTAAAAAAATACGAATCATTAGATCTGTTATTTTAAAATATTTTATATTTTAATATCTAAAATACTACTACAGATTACGTCAAGAATATATTAAATTTAGATATTAAATTGTTAGATTTATAAATCCGGTATATATATATTAGAATTTTATCAAATTATATATAATAACTAAAATATAAATAAAAAATAAGAAAATATTAAAGAAGACCGTGCGTCGCACGGGATATAAGCTAGTATTAATTATATGTGTTCTCAATAATCTAATAAATTTAATATTTTAATTTGGGTCTATACTTCGCACGAGTTATTAGCCAGTATAAATATATAATAGGTACTAAATATAGTGTAATAATTTATTTGATGAATAGTAATCGATGAAATGATGAAATTTTTTGAGTGTATAAAAAATAACAAAAATAATTCATCAATTTAATTCAGGAATAAAAATAGTACTCGCCTGTAGACCCGACAATTTTTGACGCGACACGAAAACATGACACGAAACGACATGAAAATTTAGTGTTTGGGTTTGCATTTTTAGTACACGAAACGAAAGTACACGGTCGAGATTTAGTGTCGGGTTTGTGTTTTCCCTTCAAGTACACGACATGACATGAAGTACACGAAATAAATAAATTAATATTTATAAATTAATATTTTTATTAGAAATTTTTATATTTTTATTAGATACTTAACATTTATTTATGTGATTATACATAAATTTATAATATTATTTGTAAATATTATGTAAATATATATTTTTAATACATATTTGTAAAAATATTACCTAAAATTTTAATATTTTAATACATTTACTTATTTATTTTTATTTTTATTATTAATTAGAATTACACGAAAACACGACACGAAAAGTACACGAAACGAAAGTAAACGAACACGAAATTACACGAACCCTAAATGGGTGATTTTGGGTTTAGCATTTAGATACACGAAACACGAAAATACACGAAACGAAAGTACACGACACGAACGAATTGTCGGGTCTACTCGCCTGATGCAACTATCAACTACATGAAGGTCCATCGTAAGCTTTCCTAAATGACGTCGAATATAGTCGTGGCATCCATGCAAAGCAATGGAGGCTAAGCTGATTTGTAGGCAATTGGCTGAAACCGATCCCAAAAGTTTAATTACAAAAATATATTTTACCTACCATCACTACCTTTTTTCAGTGTTACAAAATTCAGGAATTTAAACTAATCAAATTAGCTATCGATTTATGATTAATTGATAATTGGAATTAATTAAATAGAAATTAAATATATTTTAATATTTTAATATTATTTAATATATTTTTCTGATTTTATTAGTTATTTATTAACTAAAATACATTTATCATAGTATAATGTCTATAATTATTCATATTTGATTAGTATTTTATTTTGATTTAAATAATTTATTATATATATTCCGATCAAACAATACTTATAAAAATTAATTAAATTTTAAAAATCGAATCGGTCAAGCATCAGTAAAGTGCTAATAGACTATAACGGGGATTTTTAGAACCATGCCTTTTTTTTTTTGTTAAATACTGCCATCGCTACTTTTGTTAATTAAAATGCTAATTCGTTTTTTAATTCAAACTAATACGAATTTTGTTTTTACCATCACCCTTTCCTAATATCATCTCAAAATATATTTTTTATTTAATATTTGAAAACAGATGATTAAAAATTTATAATTACTTGCACATTAAGCAACGAATTCTTCGTTCTTTAATTTGCACTTGAGTCTAAAATTAAAACTCCTTTATTCTTATTTAAAAACGGTAGGAACATAAATCAAACAGAAAAAAATAAATAAATATTATTTCCAATTTACACGTGAAATCGAGAAGTATTTTTAACTTTATCCAATCTTCCCGAATTAACCCTGAATTTCCTTTTTTTTTTTTTTTTTTTTTTCTTTTTAACCTCAAAGACTCCTCCCTCAACCTTTTTGTTTTCATCTACTTCTTCTTGACTTTGTGTTCTTAGTTATTATCATCACCACTTACAATTACAAGAAGAATAAAAATTTGATCTTTTTGTGATCTGAGTGACTTGGGGTTTCAAGTAATCAAGATTTATGATCTGGGTCAGTTGTAAAAACTTGTGATCTTGTTTTTTAATAAGGGTTCAATACATAATCTGATTGACTTGCAAAGATGAGGATAAAGTTAGGATTTTTACTAGTAAATATGATGATGATGATGATATGGTTAGAGTGTTGTAAGGGTAGATTTGTGGTGGAAAAGAATAGCTTAAAAGTGACTTCACCAGATAAGTTGAAAGATACTTATGAATGTGCAATTGGTAATTTTGGTATTCCTCAATATGGTGGTACACTTGTTGGTATTGTTATGTATCCTAAATCCAATCAAAAAGCTTGTCAGACCTTTGATGATGATGCCTCTTTCAAATCAAAACCCGGAAGTTTGCCTATCTTTATTCTTGCTGATCGTGGGGGTAATTACTTCTTCTTCAACTTTGCTTGATTCATTCTAGTTTATTTTGATGTTGATACTATATAAATTACTTCCCTTTTAAGCATGATATACTGTTAAAGCTGTTGTCTTTTTTTGTATTTCTTGTGGTCAATTTATTGCAACTTACAGGAGGGCTATTCTATACAGTCAGTTTTTGTTGTCAAAATCTATTCATTTTTCTTGTTTAAGAAAGCATTTGCTACCCGAATTTTACTCCTTTCTTTATTTAAGTAGTTATTATTGGGTTTGAATTTAAGTAGTTTTGATGTAATGATCTATTATTAGGATATAGGATAAGTGTCTTAAAAAAATCAACTTATAAGAACAAAACTGGCAGATTGTTATTTCACACTCAAGGCCTGGAATGCACAAAATGCTGGAGCAGCAGCTATTCTCGTTGCAGATGACAGGGATGAGCCTTTGATCACCATGGATACTCCTGAGGAAGAAAATGCACGTGCAGATTATTTGCAGAACATCACTGTTCCCTCAGCATTAATTAGCAAATCTTTAGGGGATAGCATCAAGAAAGCTCTATCCAATGGCGACATGGTTAACATTAATCTTGATTGGAGGGAAGCGTTGCCACATCCTGACGAACGTGTCGAATATGAGTTTTGGACGAATAGCAATGATGAGTGTGGCCCCAAGTGTGAAAGCCAGATAGAGTTTGTGAAGAACTTCAAGGGAGTGGCTCAGATACTTGAACGGAAAGGGTACACCCAGTTTACGCCACACTACATCACTTGGTACTGCCCGGAGGCGTTTACATTGAGCAAACAGTGCAAGTCTCAGTGCATCAATCATGGGAGGTATTGTGCACCAGATCCGGACCAGGACTTTAATAAAGGTTATGACGGCAAGGATGTGGTTGTTCAAAATTTACGCCAGGCATGTCTTTATAAAGTGGCAAATGAAAGCGGAAAACCATGGCTTTGGTGGGACTATGTGACAGATTTTGCTATCCGCTGCCCAATGAAAGACAAAAAGTACACGAAAGAATGTGCAGATCAAGTTATTCAGTCACTTGGTTAGTCCCTAATTTATCTTATAATGTTTTAATTTATTTTATTTTGTTAATTGAGATTGTAGATAGAACCAAGTCATTAATATGCAGTTGAAAGCCCTTTTTAAGTAATAGAATATACTTGCCTCTGTTTTCTTTTCTTTCGTATTTGGTTGGTCCAAGAGCCTGATATGATGTTATGTGAACTCTCTTCTATCTAGGCAAAGTAAAAACCTGAATCATCTGCAAGTCTTTAGCCTAAATGTACCCCTCTCCTCTCGGTAATAAGAGGTCCAGGGTGCAAGTCTCGATGGAGGCATGTGTTTGAGCATTTGAATAGCTGTAATTGACCACTGGCCACAGCCAGAAAATAAATAGTGAATAACTTGCGCTTAATTTAGTATCTTCTGCGAACTTTTCTGTCTCCGCATACTGCTGTGAATAACTGTTCAATCATATATATATATTTCATCTCCAAAATACTTCATATATAGGGTATATATTTAAGACCATGTTCTCCATTACTAATCACCTTCCTTATATGTGATGGGTTAATCTATATATGCATTTAAAATATGATTTTGACTTTGATTTCTGCAAGGGAAAGTACCTTTTGTTTTGGGAATGAATTTAGTGGACTTAGTTGACGAGACATAATTATTTGTTACCACTAATTTATTTTCCCTTCAATTTATTTATAAGTATGGACAATTATACATTGAAACTGATAGTTTAAGGCATGAAATTCTTAGAGTTCAGTGCTAAATAAAATCATAGTTTCAAAAAAAAATTGTGCTGAAACATACCACGATTCTGTTGGGCTATTTTATTCTGATTTACATCCTTTAATCTAAATAGACACTTCTGCAACATATAAATAATAGAAGACTTGATTCATCTTGAAAATTGCCTGTGTACTTCGATCTTCTATGTAATTAATTTACCGTGAATCCTGATCAATAAAAAACTTTGTTATGTGATTTTAAACTTACAAAGAGGCAATAATAAGCATAATTTAAGTTCTCTTGATTATTTCAAAGTTGGGTTAGCTATTTGGATAACGAGACTATAGATGATGGTAATTGATCCATTTAAAATTATAATGTAGGTGTCGATCTGAAGCAGATTGACAAATGTATAGGAGATCCTACTGCAGATGTAGATAACACCATTTTGAAGACTGAACAAGAAGCACAGGTTCGTTTTTCTGAAAGATGAATATCCACCCCCCCCCCCCCCCCTTTTCATAAACGTCTCAGCAAACTAATCAGTTTTATGCAATTCTTGATTTAGATTGGCAAAGGTTCTCGTGGTGACGTGACAATTCTGCCAACTCTGGTGATAAACAACAGGCAGTATAGAGGTATCGAGTTAAAGCGCACATCTTCCTTTTAAAAATTATGTTTCTGAAAGTAATCGTTTATTGTTATACAGGTAAGCTGGATAAAGGAGCCGTCCTTAAAGCCATTTGTTCAGGTTTTGAAGAGACTACTGAACCAGATGTATGTTTAAGTGAAGGTGAGTACACATTTTTGAACTCTTGAATAATTTATCATGTCACCAGTTATTGAAATTACCTTGGCTCCAAGTGCTCTGAGAAATTATTTTTAATTATGATCCACGAACACTACCAAAGTGTTTCAAAGGGGGTATCTTGACATATGTCTGTCTCTGGCCTAGATTAACCTATGTTTTGATGAGTATAGGTGTTGTTGGATTTCTTGTTGAGGATCATCATATGGTTATTGTGGGCTTAGACATTGATACCCCTCAACTCTTGTTAATGTGTGATGAGTTACCTGGACATTTTGCTTAATCTTGTGGTTGACAGCCACTGTTTGGTGGATGCAAGTGTTTCTTTTGATGAGTCTACTTAAGAAAATGTATAAATAGATTTTGAAAGTATATGTAAAGGAAAACAATATAATTTACTAGATG
This sequence comes from Heracleum sosnowskyi, assembly GCA_030848705.1. NCBI lineage: Eukaryota > Viridiplantae > Streptophyta > Magnoliopsida > Apiales > Apiaceae > Heracleum > Heracleum sosnowskyi. The sequence goes on from JAUIZM010000031.1 coordinate 482,956, forward strand.
AACTTCTGCAATGTTTAATCGCTTGTCTCCAAGGAATGACCATAACAGCCAGCATATTCAAGCTTACTGTTTGGTGTTCTTGTTCTGTGTTTGAGTTGTATTGGTACTTTCATGAAGCTGGCCTTTTAGGTGATGCATTGTCCTTATATGTTTTTCTGATGTGTACTCCTTTCAGAAATACAAACAAATGAGTGTCTAGAAAACAATGGTGGATGCTGGCAAGATAAAGCTGCTAATATAACTGCATGCAAGGTGATTACCATTTGAATGCATGTGGGATAAATTCTGCATATCTTAATAAAAATTTATGACTTTATCTAATCTAATGTACATGTGCCATAGGATACATTTCGTGGACGGGTATGTCAATGCCCAATTGTGCAGGGAGTAAAGTTTGCTGGTGATGGTTATACCCACTGTGAAGGTCAGTGATACTCTTTTGTATAGTATATGATGCTTATTCGGCCTTTGAAGTCAGTATCTCATCTTTACCCTTAATATTGACAGCTTCTGGATCTTTACGCTGCGAGATTAACAATGGAGGCTGCTGGAAGAAAACCCAGAATGGCCGGACATATTCTGCTTGCATTGTGAGTGGTTTTAATGAATTTCTTGGTCTTTCAAGTGGGGGCTGTTGCATATCTCATTTAATTTTTTTATGCAACTGTTTCCATATGAATAGACAACCTAAATGAATAGACATGAATAGGCACAACCTCACGAGGCAAAATAAAGTGCTACACTATGATATCATTCTATAAGAATGAACTATTTAAATATCAGTTGACAGTATAAAACCTAATTAAACACGAAGAAACGACGGTAAAGAAGTGATGAGGAAAGGAAGGAGTGGGTTGAACTTAGAAGAAAGATGAAAAAAATTAAGTACCACAGAAAAATCGAGAAGAAAAAGTGTAAGAAAGAGAAGCTACAAAATACAAAGGTACAAGACAAAGATAAAGAGTAAAACAAGATCGAGGGACACACTAAAGAGGGTAAACAAACTGGACATAGTATAAGTGACTCTTTATATGGGAAAAAGTTTGTACAAGTGAACTAAAATCGAGATAAGAAGCACTGCACTACTGCTTTTAGCTTTGTTTTGGAAGTAATAATATATGGATTAGCACAATCATGCCTTGCGTGTGAGGCCTCGATCTGGATGGTGAGCTTTTTTCCCAGACATCAGTATTGACCTCTAAATACGACAGGAACATTTATGTGAAAGTTACAAGCCTTCCCTATTCGAAGTGTTTTTCCTGGAAGTTTCAACCTTGTTGACTTTTCAATTAAAATTAGGATTGCCTTGTAGTTCTGTCATAACTTCCTAATTCTTGTCCATGGTTATAAAACCAAACAAATTGGCATATCATGGTTTTGGTTTTTCAATTTTTTTTCTATCCTTTTTTCTTCACTCAAATATATATACTATAATTTTTTCAGGACGACCATACGAAAGGTTGCAAGTGCCCACCAGGATTCAAGGATAACGGAGTTAACAATTGTGAAGGTGCATTATGGTTCTTTTTTGTTAATGTCGAGTCATTAGTCAATTCTAACTGTTTGCGTCTTAAATCTTTTGGCCATATTCTTGAATTGCTTTTGAAGTCTAATTTCTAGAAAGAGTAAGCCCAAGGTAGCTGTGTAAGCCTACAGCACTTGGTTGAAAATTATTTACTACATCTTAAACCTAAATTAAATCTGCGAGTCTCTGTGATTATGGATCTCTGAAATCTGTCTAATGCAAGTCACTGATACAGTATAAGATTGTCAACTGACTAATTCTTTTGAATGCTCTATTTGAATTGTATTTCAACTGCTCTTTTAATATTCATCTCAAAGTAGCATGTTGACAATGTATGAGTTTCTCTGGCTAACTACGAAGTATAAAAGCATATTTACGAACTTGATACAGGTTTTCAAGTAGATTTTTTATCTTGTTTTGAAGTTTCTCTAATTTTTACCTTTGTATTTTCCTCATACTCTATGTGTTATATAAATATATCTCACAAAAATACATTTGAAAGTTGTGTATATGTTTCTAAGGCCTCAAACCCATACCTCCATTTATGTATATGATTGAAAGTTGTAAACTTTTAAAAAAAAACAATAAAATTTATCGACCCCCTTGTAGAAAGCGATCCTACTAATTGAGAAATATTGAGAGGTTCAGGGTTCACAATTTCTTTCCTTTATGCCTCTCTCGATCGATAAATCTAGATTCTTGGGTCAGTAGTTTTCGCACTTTTACTTTTACACACTCTATCTTCTTATTTTGTTCATTTTTTTTCTGTATTTGTTTAGTTTTTGTGTTGTGTTTATTTATTTCTTTTGATAGTATCTCTGTGTATGTAATTTTTGTTGAGATGTTTAGTCTTTGCTTTGTTGTTTTATATATATGTTAGTTCTTTTGATAATTTATCCTTTTTAAAAAAATCATTCTGTGTTTAAATATATATAAATGGAGGGCCAGGTTTAAAATTTTTTGCACAGGGTGAACATATTTGATACGCTTATGTATGCATCTTTCACGAGGCTTTGTCGTCTACCTAATTTTCAAGAACCATGATTGGTCAATTCAAATATCCAATTTTTTGAAATCTTATTCATCTCATTTATTTGTTTTATTATAGATATTGATGAATGTAAAGCAAAAACAGCATGTCAATGCCCGGAGTGCAAATGCAAGAATACGTGGGGTAGTTATGACTGCAGCTGCAGTGGAAATCTGTTGTACATGCGAGAACATGACACCTGTATAAGTGAGTATAAACTTTTCTTATGAGAAACTAGTTAAACCAAATTATCTGCATTTTGATCTATCAATTTGATTGTTGGACGAAATTTATGAAATAGCGGCTTCCTAATTTATTAATGCTTTAGTGTATTGTGAGTAGTTGGACGAAATTTATGAAATTGTGGCTGCCTGGTCTATTAATGCTTCATTGTATTGTCTTTATGACTAGAACTCAAATCTTTCATATGCATTGGTATTATGCTCTTCACCTAATACCTGAAGGTTTTAGGAGTCTCTAGTTGTGTCACTGAGTTGTTATGAACGTAAAGTGAGAATTCATGCGCGGACTGCCGAATTTCTCTCGGAAATTTGACAGTTATGTCTGTCATCCATGAATTACAGAAAAGAAAAGGATAAAGAAAGTAAACAATTGTAAAAGTTTCCATTGAATTATATTTTGCAGCTAAAAGCTTTGGGTTATTGAATGGAGTTGTTTGGTATGGGTCACAATAGTGTTGAAGCTATAGAAACTCATTATTGTATATTTTGATTTTTGGGCATTGTTAAAACACCATATTTTTGTTTGCTGCTTCTAAGATCAATAATTGGGGGATCTGCAGGTAAAGATGTTAATGCAGAGGTCAGCTGGGGCTTTGTTTGGGTTATCATTCTTGGTTTGGCTGCTGCTGGAGTCGGAGGATATGCAGTGTACAAGTACAGGATCCGGGTAAGCCTTTTTTTTTTTTTTACTGATCTCTGGTTTTTATGTTCCATAGGTTGTTACGCAAAACATTACAATATAAGAGAATGGTACTTTGTTATTTCACTGTTATTTTAGGCGGTTTGTTGTTATTTATTATACTTGTGATTGGGGTATGCTTAATGTAATGCTGAAGGCTGAAATGGCAAGCAAAACTACTTCAAGTTTTATACTTGCAACTCATAAGCATTGCCCGTTATTTCACTTGCATGTTATAAGCATCTCTGTAGATATCATAAGCATCGCGGTTTCCAAATGGAAAAACATGCAAGTAATTTACAGTCGCTCACTGTTCATAACTTGTGCAGAGATATATGGATTCAGAGATTCGTGCAATTATGGCACAGTATATGCCCTTGGATAACCAGCCTGAAGTTCCTAATCATCATTCACATGGGAACGTCTAAATGTGGAACATCTAGTGAAGAATGAACTTGGACATTAGTATTAGATTATCCTAGACTCATATTGCAGTCTGCCCTAGTATTTATTTATCGCGGTGTAATAGTTTTGTATACCTGACATTGGATCACTTAACCGACTTGGTTTGGTTGTTTACAGAAATTGTTGTATGACTTGTGTTTATGTACATTAGTACAACTTTTTTTTTTTCTGTAATCACTATATTCACACACCCTTGTCTTTAAACAAATCTGAACCCTCGACCTTCCACAATAGGAAGCGAGGTAGACATCGCTTGACTGAGATGTTTTTGATTACCTTTGTATGTGCATGCTAATTATGTTTATACTGAAGCTTCCTCGTCAGTCGTCAACACTAAGAATAATTGTTTAAAACGTTTAGTTGCTTGAGGCTCTCTTTGATATGCATACAGCTTATCCATCATTCTTGATTGCCACTTTCGGTTAAATGTGGACCTTAATTTTACAAAAAATACCCGTATGGCTGTATATTTATGGATATATTGTTGGTGTATTTTTTTTATTTCCGAAACTGTTACAAGTGTTTTGCATATAAAAAATAAACGGATCTAGACTATTGACACGGTTTGGTATAGGACTGACCATCATAACTAAGTTGGAAGTAGAAAAATTGGAGCCGACTCAAATAACAATGCATGTTGTTGTGATTTGTGAATGTGATGGAGTAAAATAGGAGCATGTTTAAGTCAAAGGTCTCTTTAATTTTCATACCTAGGCAGGATGACTCAACTACGTGCGGGTGTTTGGATAAATTTACTTATAAGTTAGGGAAGAATTTGTTAAATTAAATTTGAAAAAATAATTTTTAAATACAATGATTTCAACACTTGTATTTTAAATAAAAAAATATTTAAAAACACAAATGTAAAAATATAAAATATTAGAAAAATAAAAAAAGAAATCAAAGAATAAGTTGATAAGTTAAGTAAAATGTTAGTGATTTCTAACATTCAACTTATCAATTTATAAATTATAAGTTATGAAATAAGTTGAGTACACAAACACCACTCATAAGCTTTTATCAGCTTATAATGTATAAATCATCTTGATCAAGGGGGTCCTGTATCTTCCCCTTTATCTTTTTGTCTGTTTCTCTAGGAAAATTACATTGTCAACTTTAATTAATACATGAAGATGTTATTGTTACGTTTCATGTTTACAAGGAGTGCATCTTAAAAAGATTATTCAAACTAGCTGCTGAGAAAAAAGGGGAAAAGAAAGAGGAAGAAGAGATGAGTAGATAGAACAACAAATCTACTGCTTGAGAGATAATAGATAGGAGTCATAACATAACAAATAAATAAAGGGGGGTTGAGAGTTGAGACAGCCTGCCCTCTCTATCTTTATTTTCCCTCATTGCACTCCCACACTTTACACATATTTCTTCATCATTTTGTATCATTATTCACAAAACACTCTTGTGTTTTACAATCTTTAGTTTTCTTTAGTTTTTTAATCTCTCTCCCTCCCTCTCTCTCTCTCTCCCTCTCTCCCTCTCTCCCTTTCCAAAGAGAGAATTGAATGCTCTACACTTGGGGGAATGTGGAGTGAAACATTATAATAAAACCTTCTGATGCTCCTTCTTCTACTCCTCAATATTCTCCCCCACAAACCTCTACTTATAATAATCATAGTAATAAATACTACTACTACACTGACAACATCTCCCTCCTTTATTTTAAATGTGGTGATGGTGGAGTATTAATTACTCCTCCTCCTCCTCCTCCTCTTCTTCTTCTTTGCTCTCATATCATTCACATCTCTCTTCTCCTCCTGCAAAACTCTACACACATGCTACTTCAAAGTACATAAATTTTACCTACAACCCAACATTTCATTTGTAATCATCATCATCACCCCTCCATAAAAATCATCACTTTCTTGCACTACATATATATATTTATATATATTTATGCATCTACACTCCCCTATTTCATTGCAATTACACCACCACTTTCAAAACCAAAACTTTCTAATATAGCAATGCTGCTAAGCTTGTTGTTATCACTTGTTCTTGTTGTGTTCCTAACTCCCCTGCAACTTCACTCTGTTTCCTCCCCTGCTGCTTTTAGTGATGATATTCTTGGTTTAATTGTCTTCAAAGCTGACCTCAATGATCCACTCTCCAAGCTCACTTCTTGGAATGAAGATGACTCATCTCCCTGCAACTGGTTTGGTATCAAATGCCATACTTACACCAGTAGGGTAACAGAGCTTCACCTTGATGGCCTCTCACTCTCCGGTCACATTGGTAGAGGCCTCCTTCGACTAGAGTTTCTTCACAAATTATCGCTTTCGGATAACAACTTCACTGGCCCCATTACTCCTATTCTTTCCCAGTTTGATAACTTGCAGGTGATTGATCTAAGTCATAACAGTTTCTCCGGTTTCATTCCTGATCAGCTCTTTCTGCAATGCAGATCATTGCGTGTTATTTCACTTGCCAGAAATAATCTCACAGGTCCAATCCCGAATACTTTTTCTTCATGTTCAACACTCAAGGGGGTTAACTTCTCATCTAATCGCCTTTCGGGCCAATTGCCTTCTGGAATTTGGTCTCTCAATGCTCTGCGTTCTCTTGATCTTTCTGATAATTTGTTGGAAGGTGTGATTCCGCGGGGAATTCAGAGTTTGTACGATTTAAGAGCTGTGAGCTTGAGAAAGAACAGGTTCAATGCACAACTTCCGGATGACATTGGAGGATGCTTATTGTTGAAATCACTAGATTTTAGTGACAATCTTTTGTCTGGGGAACTTCCTTGGTCAATGCAGAAACTAAGCTTGTGCAATTCTCTTAATTTAGGAGGAAATTTACTATCCGGTGAATTTCCCGACTGGATTTCCAATATGAGAAGCCTTGAGACTTTGGATTTGTCTGCTAATAATTTTTCTGGTGAAGTTGCATACTCAGTAGGAGAGCTTCAATTCCTGAAACAACTGAATTTGTCTACAAACCAATTTACAGGAAGCTTACCGGAGTCACTGAAAAATTGTATATCACTTAAGACTCTGGATGTTAGCCGGAATTTGTTGGCTGGTAATCTTCCTGCATGGATTTTTGAGTTGGGATTGGAGACTATTTCTCTTTCCGGGAACAGGCTAAACGGAAGTGTAGAGTATCCTTTTAGTATGTTAATGTCAGCTTCCTATCAAAGTATTCAGGTCATGGATTTGTCTTCCAATGCATTATTCGGAGAAATTCCATCTGGCATCCGAAACTTGAGTAGTTTACAGTTGTTGAACATGTCTAGGAACTTTTTATTTGGTTCAATCCCTGCAACTTTAGGTGAACTAAAAGCTGCACGTGTTCTTGATCTGAGTCATAACTGGCTAAATGGAAGCATTCCCTCTGGCATTGGTGGTGCAGCAGCATTGCTAGAACTATGGTTGGAGAATAACTTTCTGACTGGGGAGATTCCAGTTGAAATCGGAAATTGCTTATCTCTCACCACTTTGTAAGTTTCCTACCACTTATTCTTTCTACCAAGTCTTTAAATCCATGTACATGTTATACAGATTGAAACTAACATTATTCTTGATAATGCTGGTCTACTGTAATGGCTAGTCTTCTTATTTCAATCCTTGGGAGGGTACATTTCTACTGTTCTACTACGCATTTGTTGCAGTTTTATTCATTTTATATATGCAAACATCTAAGTAAATCCTAGTACTACATTACTGATTACTTCTGTTTGTACGCTTTTTTGTCCTGCACAGAATTCTTTCCCAGAACAATCTTACAGGTTCCATTCCAACGGTAATCGCGAATCTCACAGAACTCCGGACTGTAGATTTTTCCTTTAACCAGCTCTCTGGAAGCTTGCCTAAGGAGCTGCCCAACCTTTCTGACCTCCATAATTTTAATATTTCCCACAATAACCTACAAGGTGAATTGCCTGTTGGTGGCTTCTTTGACACCATACCTCTTTCTTCACTAGCTGGTAACCCAAGCCTATGCGGCTCTATCATGAATAATTCATGCAATGCTACCCATCCAAAACCAATTGTCCTTAACCCAGATTCATCTTCTGGCTCCTCCACTCATGGTTCTCTATCTCCTAATCTCCACCACAAGAAAATTATACTCAGTATTTCAGCTCTCGTTGCTATTGGTGCAGCCGTCTTGATAGCTCTTGGAGTTCTAACAGTTGCTATCCTTAATCTGCATGCTCGTTCTTCGATGTCAGGTGCTGCTACATCCCTTAATTTATATGGTGGGGATGAATTGAGCCCTGCCCATACAAGTGAGTCCAACTATGGCAAGCTTGTTATGTTTTCTGGTGATTCTGAATTTGTCGATGGGGCTCATGGACTGCTCAACAAAGATTGTGAAATTGGGCATGGTGGCTTTGGCACTGTTTATGAAACAGCTCTTCGAGATGGACGATCAGTTGCCATTAAGAAGCTAAATGCTTCTGGTCTGTTGAAATCCCAAGATGACTTTGAGAGGGAGGTCAAGAAGCTTGGAAAGATTAGGCACCAGAATCTTATAGCCCTCGAAGGTTATTACTGGACTCAATCTTTACAGCTGCTCATCAACGAGTATGTCTGCAATGGAAGTCTGTACATGCATCTTCATGGGGAACAGTTTGAAAATTGCCTTTCTTGGAAACAGAGATTTAATATAATTCTCGGGACAGCTAAAGGTCTGGAACATTTGCATCGCTTGAATGTAATTCACTATAATTTGAAACCTAGTAACATCTTAATAGGAAGTTCTTTTGAAGCTAAGGTGGGAGACTTTGGCCTGGCTAGTCTGTTACCATTGCTGGATCGTTATAACTTAAGCAGCAAGATTCAGAGTGCACTTGGGTACATGGCTCCTGAGTTTGCCTGTCAAACTGTAAAGATAACAGAAAAATGTGACATTTATGGGTTTGGAATTCTGATTCTCGAAATAGTAACAGGAAATAGACCTGTGGAATATATGGAAGATGATGTGGTGGTGCTCTGTGACATGGTGAGGGAAGCATTGGATGAGGGTAAATCAGAAGATTGTGTGGACAAAAAGCTTATGGGAAACTTCCCAGTGGAGGAGGCAATTCCGGTGATAAAGCTTGGCCTAATATGTGCATCTCAAGTTCCATCAAATCGTCCAGATATGGAAGAGGTTATCAAAATTTTGGAATTAATCCAATGTCCTTCAGAAAGCCAAGGGGAAACGGAATGAGTTGGGTAACATAATCCCCAAGAATCCAGTGTAGTTGTTTAACTTGAAAAATAGATTTTAAAGTTATATATTTTCAGCCTTTGGCTTCTGTGTATTTTTGTCTCTGTATCTTTCTCAGATACTTGCTGAGGTTATAAAATCACAATTTGTTAAGCTGCAATATTTGCATAATCAGAGGATGACTGCATGTGTAAAAGGAATTAGCGCATTGATTTGTGTAGTGTGAGGACATTGTCGTTCTGGTCACAGTAATCTTGTCTGGCTTTAAAGATCCAAGTCTGCAACAGCTAACAACAATTTGTATCCTCAACCCTTTCTGCCCAAAAATCGAAACTGCGTGAACAACAAATTGTTCATGCACACCAAGTCTGCATCAACAATTTGTATCTTTACCAAGTTGTAGGAGTGTTTTACACATTAACAAACAATCAGAGTCAAACTAACATATTAGTGATAAAAAGTTGGTGTAATTATTAATGCTTAGATGTGAAGGTGTTAATTAATCAAGAAAGGGTTATTATAAAGCAGACAGGGAGGGAGGGGGGCAATTTGACATGAATAAAAGGCTCTCCTCCACATGGGAGAAGGTGGATACTGGATACTCTTCCTCAAGTGTAGTTGATGATGCTCTATATTGCCATTGTCCCCCCAAGCTCTCAAGCAGCTCAGTCACTAGTAGCAAAGTAATATCCTTAAAATCAGTACTTTTATCGTTTCATGACTTTAGCAAACGATAAACGAATAATTTCCTTGAAATCATATAGATTTTTTTTAAAAATTCATTTATCGAGGTTAAAAATATACTCAGGTTTCTAGTACGTTAGAATCGAAAAGAATATTCATTTAACAATGTTATTCACTTATCTACATGATTGGGAAAGGAAAAGGCCAAATATGAAAAATCCACGATTTATTCTTTCTATGTGACTAAACATGGAAAAAGATCAACTTAAAACAATAGGAAAAAGAGAAGTGGCTTTGCTTTATTGGATTTGGGGTAAGTTTTAAGTTGATAATTGTTGGTGGAAGGAGGGAAATTGCACTTTATATTATTGCTTTAACAAGGCAAAGGCAGGATGATAAATAGACACCACAACATCATCAAACCACTTTCGACAGTGCCCAATTTTCTTTAACTTAACGTGGTGAATTGTGGGGACAAAACAGAATGGAACTTTTAATCATCTTGTCAAATAAAGTGAAAACGGGGCAGTAGATTTGTGCATATCGTTTTATTATGAGTAAATTGCAAAATGGTGGCTGGACTTTACCCGCGTTAGCATTTTGGTGGCCAGACTTTCAAATTTGTAATTTAGTGGCCAGATATTGCTTTTAGTCTTCAAAAAGGTGGCTAAGAGCCACTTTTTGTAGAACTTTTTTTTCAAAAAGGTGGCCCTTAGCCACATTTTCGAAAAATAAAAGTAATGTCTGGCCACCATATTGCAAATTTGAAAGTTCGGCCATCAAAATGCAAAATGAGGTTAAGTTCGGCCACAAATTTGTAATTTACTCTTTTATTATTATTATTCAAGCAGAAGCTTGGTGACAGAACACGCGACCGCAGAGAATGTATCTTTTTCAAAAATGGTTCCAACACAAGTTCAACTAATCCAAACAACATGACAGGTCTGCAGATTTTTTAAGATGGAAAGCATATGAACAAGGATGACAAGTTTACATGCTTTCCGTTTCACCTAATAATAGGACATCAAGTCGTAGAAGCTGGAAACTCAACTTGAGATACAAATAATCTGTACTTATGTATATACTTTACAGGTAGGAAGGAGGTGTGAGTCAATATAAAGTTCGATTCGTTTCAATGGGGAGGTTAGATCGAATGGTTTGTTTCAAGCTAAAACCTACTCGTCAACTTAAACAACTTTCAATGCTTACAAGTTATAACCGAAAACTTACAGACCATGTAAAACTGGAAGGTCTGAATTACTTGCCAACACATACGTTTACTTGTAAGGGACTTTACATCCAAATTTTACATTTATCCTATATCATATATCTCTCTACGTATAAAAAATAGTATCCCTCCCCTTTCCCCCCAAAACCACGACTAATCTATTACAACATTAATCTTCCCAATCAACGTCCCATCCATCTTTCTTAGCAGACCTGGAAGTAAGGCCATTAGCAGAGATGCTTCCAACATGGTTTCCCCCGGGTGACATCACTGCCTTATCATCATCCCAATCACTATCCCAACCCTGATCCCAACCTTCTGTCGAGTTCACATTGACCGAAGCAGCTGCAGCTGATTCTGGCAAACCCATTTCGAGCTCCTGATACGGAACACCTCCTTGCCATCTCCTTTTCCTTAACTTGCAGCAAGCCCATACCCCGCCACAAACTAGCACTACTAAAAACGAGAAATACGCACCATAGATTGGGGTCACTTGCTTGGAATAGAATGATAGCTCCTCAAAATAGTTTTTCCCAGGAGGAGGAGCCATGTGTATTGCACATTCTCCATTTTCAGCATGTAACACTATTGTGTTAGCTTTGACCTCGGCCAACGAGATTTTCATCTATAATCCAGTACGAGATACACAATATTAATTAGACAATCTCCCATCAACAGAAGGAAATGCATTTTTACGATATAAACTAAGCTGCTGGGTAACAACCAGCAGGGCTATTAATGATGATCAAACACATCAATTACTAGCGGAAGTAATGCTGTGATGGTACTTTTGATTGTTAAACTTAAGTATAAAGCTCAATCTAGAGATAGGCATCTATACGATTTAAGTAGGATGAATGAAGAGAAGATCCTCATTCTCAAATATCTTGATTCATGTGCACCTAAAAAGTAGAGCTACCTCATATTTGTGCCAGTAATAATTGACAGTATTATAGAGAAAGAACGATGATAGCAGGCCTCAAATTAGTACCTTAATCGTTTGGTGTGAGGATATCTCAAAAGGCCGCAAAGCATTGCCAACAAAATTCACTTTTAGTGTCCTCTTCGATAAACTCTGAACAAGGATGCTTAACTCCTTTGACCCTGCCAAAGAAATCCAAGTTAGAAGACTGTCTCGAAAAAAATTTAAGGTCTAATACAACAATTCGTGAAATTCCAGTATCCGTCTATGTTACCTGTAGCCTATAGGGCAGTAATTAAGCCGAGTTCATTTAAAAAAAAAATCATGTTGGATCTTTTTCTTAATGACTGGAGCTGAGCAGAACGAGCTCAAGCTCGAATCCTTAGAAAACGAGTCAAATCGACTCAGGCTGAACACCTTTATCGAGTCAAGTTTAATTTAGAGCCCCATTGACTCGAATTACAGCCCTACCCTGGCACTAAGATTGTACGGATCTCCGTGTCATTGCCAATTTAAGAATTTTAAGGTTTCTTGGAAATATACATGATATCTGACACTTGTACGGGGAATCGGCATGTAAATTTCATATATTTTTTGTTCTTTCATTTTTGTATTCAAGCTTACTAGCTACTAACCCGTGCAATGCAAGGATTTATGATGACCAAATCATATTAATTTCCTTTAGCAGTAATTTTAAGTTAATGTTTGTCTCAAGGAATCGAACCTTAATCTCTTCACTTAGAGCCTGTTTGGGTTAGCTTAAAATAATTGCTTATGACTTAAAGTTGCTTCAAATAATAAATGAAAATTGAAAATTTAAGTTAATATTTGTTTGGGTAATTTTGTATTATACGTAACTTATAAAATATTAAAATTTCAAAAATAAAAATAAATTATATGAATTGTTCATATAAATGATGATAATGCGCCAAATAAAATTACAAAAAGAATAAGTTTGTTGAAAAAAGTACCTCCTACCAACTTTTTTTTCAACTTAAAGCCCATAAGTTTAACCCTAAAGAAAAAGACTCTTGATAACACTATTTCGAAATGACTACTTTACCCCTTACGACCAATATTAATCCATAATGCTAATTACATATAGGATATAATAACTCGTGCAAGTGCATGGGCTTCTTTTAAACAATATTATGTTACAATTTTACATATTTAATGATATATATGTAATTATATTAAAATAAATATATTTAGCAATTTATAAAATTATATTTTATTTTATATGTAGATTTTTGTAGGTACCAAAATTCAAACTCTAGTTTTTCTTAGCAGAGGTTGATTCAAAACTAAATCACCTTCAAATTACTCAAACTGTACCGAGAACCAGACATTTGCATGGTACACTTTCTAACCTATTATTTGGAGGTACTACAGCTCACACTTTAGCAACCTCAGCTTTCCAATGAAATCATTGCACATGTTTAGAGCTGCTGACATCTCAAGCAAATAAAAAATGACAATTTAAAACATCTAAATGACTTTCACATCTTGTTTTGAAAAAAATAAACACCACAATTAAAATTTTTATTGCACCTGCCAAAATTTGCCACAATTCTGCATCTCCCAGGTCCCTCTAAATCATAATCCTCAGAAGCATCAAAATCCTAAACTTTCCCACGAAATCAAAAAATCAACCAAATGTGTTCAAATTACATACAAGTTACCCACTTATGAATATTACAATAAAAGCTCACATGGATGTACCAACTGCACTGACTATACCCATCCAAGGCCATTTTTTATTTGTAGAAGATGCAACTACATATGTCATCAACTCTAGCTAACCCTCCTAAAAGCAAACCACCATAGAAAGAAAGCTTATCATGTTACTGAATTATTTCTCGAACTCTAGAAAATATTGAAAATAACACACAACCTCATCTTAAAAGCATGACTTCTCCAAGATCCACTTCAACACCTAAGTTTTTTACATCATACTTTATGGAAGTATGTATGCAATTAAATTGTCAATTTGTTCCTTGCTTAATATCCTATCAGCCTCTAAGTTTACCAATGCTCGGTATGCTTAGAAGGCCACTAACCCAAACTCTCTGACTTTGTTACATGACATGGGTGCCGGTATGGGATCTGAGTCAAAACTGGATACTTTACCTTCTATCAATTTAGTTTAAAACAAATTATAAAAACACAAACTGTTTATAGAGAGCAACATCCATCTATGATTTGTTTATTATCCATTCAGTTAATTGCACTCTGCACCCTAAAACCATGTTTCGAAAACACTATGATATAGTTACTCTAAACTTAAACTCAAACAGTTAGCCTCAAATTGCACTTACTTATACAGTTCTGATACTATATATAATTACAATACCTAGCCTCTCTCTTCCCTTTCTCATCTCTCTTCTATTTCTCCAATAACTTCAAACAATTTGAACTTTTTACATCTGCAATCTGTCATAACATATCCTCAAAACCCACTACCTTCTTAACACCTCTCTATCCAGCCTTCTCTATCTTAATTTCTTAGTTGACAACTTTTTTGATGAGATCCCACCGAGATTTGGGAGCTTTCTGGTGATTGAAAACTTTAATTAATGCCTATTTTAAATTGGTGCCATTTTGGCAGTGCTCGGGAACAATCAACGTTCATAGTTTCTCAAAATTGATCGGTCGAAACAACCACAAGAATAATTTGTGGTTTTTTTTTTGGTATTCTTTGGCCTTAATTCTCTTACATATCCAAATTTCCCAAATTCTTTTTTCTTTTGTGTTTGTGCTTGATATTTTAAAATACCCATATGAGGTTTTTTTGGATTAAATCGCAAGGATCAGATTTTCGTGTGCATAGGAGACAAGAAAAAGAGGTGATTGTGGACTCATCTCTACCACTCGAGTCTTTTATTTTGTACCATGAACAAAGAGAGGGATTAGCCATGTCTACATACTTATTTGAGCTCCAAATATTCAACTCCTTACTTGGCAAGAACTCTCCTCTTCAAAAAAAAATAGGCATCACTAGAGAACAAATCCAGTAGTATTCCCGTAGAAGAATTGAAATAATTGATATGATAACTTTAAAATTAAAATAAGCAGGATTGGAAAAGAAAAAAATTACTTGAATTTCAAATTAATCTGATTAATATAGTGTTTATCATATAAAAGATTAATATTTTGAAATAAATTAATTTAAGCTTGAATTACTTATACATAAAAATATATTCTTTATATCATTTATAATATATATGTACAATAATAATTTATTTGTAAGGAAATTTTATACACTTATATTATTAATAGTATTTTTTTTTCCTTTATGTTGCTTGAAGTAGATACAAGTGTTTTTATACCAGTTTGGCCTTTACTCTATTAACTTTGACGCACAATATTAATGTCAGTACAAACTGAAGAAAATATAGAAACTAAGGGATGCAAAGTGCAATTAACTCTTATCCTTCTAACTTATGCTATGCCTTTGACATGTGTTAATTGCATTGGATGTACGGATATCTTTGAATCAAGAAAGATATCGCAACACGAGATCATCTATAAAATGAAACAAATCATTCCAGGCCTAAAGTCTCTAAAGGTCTAAAGGCAATCATAAAACAGCTTTGTGGACTTAATCTCGGTATAAATAGGGTACTTAAGCCTAAGGATGTATACAAATTGGGAGAGGGTCAAATATAACAAACTCAAGCTCGGTACCCCAAACTCCTATAAACAACCATATTCATTCAAAATTAGGTATATAATTTCATCCCCACCTCCAAAATTTCCAGATTCATCCAGCAACAATTGACGCTTGGAGGGCTATAACATTTCTACATCGGTGGATTCTAGTCAAGAGTCGTAAACACCGCCCATTTTATCAAATCCAGTATCCACAAACTCACATGTATATTATTGTTCCGAAGGTCGTGGTAGGAGATGATGACATTATACAAGAGGGAAAAATCATGCAACGAGGAGATCCATATCCAAGACAAACTAAGAATCTGACGCCTCTGATCTACTTGTGTCGGATACTCGTACTCGAGCACGCTTTTACATAGTTTATAGTAATTTAGCTTATGTTCTTACTTCTCAGATATATAATAGATTCTTGTAGTCCGTTTATGTGTTTTACTTGTTTAAATCTACTTCTAATTACTATATGCTAAAATGTAGACCCGACAATTTAGTACACGACACGAAACGACACAAAAATTTAGTGTCGTGTTGGTAAGAAAGAGAGAGTAATTTTACTCAAGCTCAGGTCCTATGTTTATATAGGAAAAGAAGTCCGTGTATTGGAAAAACAAAAATGCGGCTTATCTTTAACATGACCAGCTTGTGTTTACATGACTGTATTAAAGTTCATGCTTGTTCCCAATTCACTGTGAGATGTGCTTATTTAATACTCCTTTGACGATCACGATAAATGAGATACACGACGCTACTTGAATTGCCAGGTCTACATCAGGGACACTGTAGCAACAAAATATCACCTTTAACTTGTGCCGAGGTAAATTCTAATTGTGCTATTGGTAACTCATAGTAGTCATTCTAGACCATATTAGATTATAAAGCCTGTAAAAAATATATATTAAGTTTATAGCTAAAGATCAAGGCTTGGCAACTTTGAATTATATAAAATAAGTAAATAATTAGTACGCCATGGTATGAAAGAAAAAATGGCAGTCTCCAAAATTCATAAGCAAGTGACTCCCCCGATGATTGAAATTATATTTAAGCAAGAGTAATGAAACAACAATTATAAAAGAAGATCGTGATAAATTACCTGGCTCTGAAGGTAATACGCAC
This sequence comes from Heracleum sosnowskyi, assembly GCA_030848705.1. Lineage (NCBI taxonomy): Eukaryota > Viridiplantae > Streptophyta > Magnoliopsida > Apiales > Apiaceae > Heracleum > Heracleum sosnowskyi. The sequence continues at coordinate 499,685 of JAUIZM010000031.1, forward strand.
GCAACCATAGTGTTCAAAATACTGCAATTTTTAGTTGATCCTGCACAGCTTACATCGGAGCCCAATTGGGAGTCTGTGCCACCTCTTTTCCCTTGCCCCTCAGGCTGCCCCGTATTTGTTGGCACAGATTTACTACTGCCAGTGTCATTTCTCGTAACCCCCGTATCAGTAGGCTTCTCTTTTTGATGTTTGGGTGTAGTAGAGTTCGAGTTCTTGTCTTGTACTGGTTTAGCTGCAGTAGTATTCAAGTACTTGTCATTTTCATGTTTGCCTATAGTAGAATTAAAGGTCTTCTCTTTTTCATGTCTAACTGCAGTGGAATTCAAGTTGTTGTCTTTTTCATGTTTGACTGCAGTAGAATTCGATTCCTTCCCACCCGAAACCGGAATCGGAGAATTCTAATACCAAAAAAGATACCCACAATACATTGAGCATAACATATTAGAACTACACAAACCAAAAGATACCCACAATACATTGAGCACAACATATTAGAACTACACAAACCAAAAGATCAATACAATTCAATACAAATATACAATACAATACCTGGGTTAAATTAGCTGCAGCAGATGAGTTATTATTGGTCTGTGAAATAGCTTTACGGAAATTTAAGACAATTGAAGCATGAGCAAAAGAAGGAATAAGAAGAAAAAATGAAAGGGCTAAAAGAATCCATCCACTTATAGCCATAAACACAATCTTGGGCTCAAAGAAATGATTGTGAAATCAAAGTTTGATCATATCAAAACTGAATATTGCTTACAAAATAAGCAGCAAAACAAGCAGCCCAGAAAATGTATCTGCAATCTTGCTATAAATCTGAATCTGGCAAACAAGTTGAGATGTAAACGGCAACTTATTTATATGAGTTTATTAATCATAATTTTCATTCACTGAGTTTTGTGCTATGGATCATATTGTGATCGATAGTCTGAATTAAGTAAAAAAGAGTCAACGGGGTTTTCAAGCCCAATTTGCGTATCTATATTGCTTTTGTCCTTTTTCATTTAGTGGCCCGATATGGATTTTCACAGCCCAAATCTGCGGGCTTTTAAATTTACCAGATATAACTTATTTTCAATTTATAGAGGCCCGATATGGATTTTTGCAGCCCAAGTCCACTGTTCCGCTTATCCTCCGGCATTCCCATGTGTTCACTTTCTCTCAGAAATAATGAATTACCCCAGCAAGTCACATATTTAATATTTGGAGTGAAAAGACAATACTATTTGACCACAAAAACATGATACAAAATTCAGAAATAGTATGATATTATAGTATGAATACAAAGATACTAGTTTCAATCTTGCAAGAAAGAATAAACTTCTCCTTTCTTGTTCTTTACTCTGTTTGTTTGTTCTTTAAATTTCTGCTTCTTTTTTACTACTCACTTCGTTTCAAAATAAGTGTCGCTTTGACTTTCTGCACGTATTTTAAGGTGCAAAATAGAGCGAATTCCACATATTATTTTTAAAATTTTCTTTTTTTGAATAAAAATATAGCATTTAAACTTTTATTTAGAAAAAGAAAATCTAAAAAATAATTAGCGGAAGTCACTTTTTTCGCATCTTAAAATACGTACAGAAAGTCAAAGCGACACGGAACAGAGGGAGTATTTCTTGTCAGGGCCTTGAATGTAAATAGCCGTCTTAGGTTATAGGAAAACTTGGAAATCAAGATATGCTGTTTCCCAAGGAATATAAATGATTCATAGTTCCAATACTTCCTGAATACACCACCATATCTAATCATACATTTACTATAAATCATAGTACTACACTACAACTATTACTTGGTTTCTTCTAGTATATCAAGAGGCCTTGCATTGCATTTGCATAGCCCTGTCTTCCAATAATAAGTGCTCCCAAACATCTCATCCCTCATTTCTTCTGAGGCATGGCCAAAACTTTGAGTGAATCGCATACTAGTATGTTGCAAAGGTTTGGAGAAAACAAAGAAGAGAGTAGACTAATGGATCGGTACGAAAGAATGTCGTTCGAGATGGAGCTCAACAAAGCTATTTGCTTTGGCCGCAGCCTTTCTGTGCAGCCCCAGCATTTCCATAATCCAGTGCCCGGGTCCATCGATGTAGTAAGCCAAGGTCCACTGCAAAGGAGCACAACCATCAAAGCCACCACACCAAAGGAGGTTAATCAAGGCCTCATCAGTTTCAAGAAAGTTGTCAAGAAATTTCTGAAACCCCTTCAGATTATGAGATCAAACAAGAAATCAACTGAATTTGCACAAGCACAACCAAAGGACCTCAGCTCTTGGAAGAGATTTAGTCGATCTGTACACCTATAAACTTTACCTTTTACTGTTGCATCCCCAATATAAATATTTATTTTTGCACACTCTATATATTTCAATCTTGAATTTTCTTTTCTGTACTGCCTTTAATAAAATATTTGTTTGATCCTCCTGTAGAGGATATAACTCAAGAACATGATTCCCAGAAAAAAAAAATTGGTCAAGGTTATTGAAGGGTAATATTGTAATTAGAGAAAATGCAATAGTAGAATTTATGTTCTGTGGCCAACACATATGTAGTAGAACTTGGATTGCCTCTAATTATCATCATCACAGAAAGAAATACACAAAATGCATTGTTCTTCATCTCAATCTCACTGCCCCTTAACCTCCTATCTTCATCAATCCTCCATTACATATTCTTTACCTAATGGCCCTTTTTTCTTGAACACCAACAACCACAAAAGACCCTTCATCAATAAATTAATCCTAGTAGCAACCCTGCAAGATTTTACTAAAACCACATCATCAAAGACCACTCCTCTTCTCAGTACCAAAACTCAAAATTCCAGTGATGGGCTAATAAGATTGGTTGAAGAAAACAAAGGAGTGACCATTGAACAAGATTATGAAAAATCCAATCTTGATGGTAAGATTTGTGAATTGCATCTTCTTCATAAAATTAAAGCCTTACCCATTGCTCAGAGAAATGATATTCTTGATGTTATCAAGAAAGATTGCAGATTTGAAACCATAGCCACCTTTAACAATTTTTTTTTAGAGTTATACATGGCAGATGAGGTGGACTTTGCTTTAAAACTGTTCTCTGAATTATCGAATTTTGTTCTGGTGCCTAATTGTGGGACATTTAGTTTGTTGATTAGGTGTTATTGCAAGAAAAATGATCCCTTTGAAGCTCACAGAGTTTTAAATGAGATGGTAGAGAAAAGGTTTCAACCCAATGTTGCAATTTTCACTGACCTTATTAATTCTTTTAGCAAAAGGGGAAGAATGCAAAAGGCTTTCGAGGTTTTGGAAATCATGGGAAGTGTTAGATGTGAGCCCACAGCTCATACTTATAATTGTCTGTTGAAGGGGTTGTGTTATGTGGGAAGGATAGAAGAAGCTTATAAGATGTTGATGAACATCAAGAAATCTACTAGTATTAGACCAGATATTTATACCTATACAGCAGTGATGAATGGATTTTGTAAAGTGGGACGGTCCGATGAGGCGTTAGAATTGCTTGATGATGCTGTGGAGATGGGATTAGTACCAAATGTGGTTACTTACAATACTCTGCTTAATGGGTATTTTAAAGAGGGTAGACCACTGGAGGGCATTGGTTTGTTGAACAAAATGAAGACGAGAAATTGTGCGCCTGATTACATTAGTTATAGCACACTTTTACATGGTTTGCTCAAGTGGAGTAAAATTCATTCAGCATTGAGCATATATATGGAAATGGTGAGTGTTGGTTTTCAAGTGGAGGAGAGGATGATGAACACACTGCTAAGAGGGTTGTGCAGGAGATCGAGGACGGAGCGGGAGTTATTAAGCAATGCTTATGAGGTGTTTGACAGAATGAAGTCTAGAGGTTATGTCATGTATCCTTGTGCGTATGAGCTAGCGATTGAAGCCTTCTGCATTGGAAAACAGATTGACAAAGCGCTTGCAACTCTATGTGAGATGATTAAATCCGGACATTCTCCGAGGAAGATGACAGTTAACAATGTTATTCGACCTCTCTGTGTTGAGGGAAATCTCGTAGAGGCATTACCAATTTTAGTCTTGATGCATGAAGAGAATAGAATGGGAATTGAGTTTCCCTTTGACATATTGATCGATGAATGCAATCGACAAGGCATCTACATGTGTTCTTGTACCATTTATGGTGCAGCACTTAAAAGAGGTGTTGTTCCACAGAGCAAGCCTAGAGATTGTTCAGCTCAACTAAACCAAATTTGATTCAGTTAGTTACTATTAAGGTGCATGGCAAAGCAGAGTATTTATTCTGAAGATCAAATGATTTCAATTTTGATTACTTCATCAAGGTTTCCAACCATCCGTTTGTTATGAAATGCAACAATACAGCATCATCACTTCCTAACACATTATGTAATTCCATTAATTTGCAATTTCTCATAACATCATCTCGTCTATAGACTATAGGGCATGCACGAAAAATCCACCTAGATCATGCATTAACTTGGTCGAAAAGGCCCCTGCGGACCTGCAAAAATGTAAAGAAAGATTACCACTAATGATAGTTATACAGAGTGTGAAGTTCCAGCGAAGCTAGTATACCTATGGTAACTAATGACATGATAGTTATACCTGTGGTAATTTCTGCTTGAATACAAGGTCCAAACGAGCGTCCAAAGTATTCTCACAAACAATCTTTCCATCTAGTGAAGCCACAACCACTCCACCAGAGCTTTTGAATCATCAAGAAGAGAATATTAATCAGGACTCCAGAAATCAAGAAAGAGTAGCAAAGTCAAGTGTAGTCAAAAAACAAGAACTGTCTTCCATGTTCATTTTCTAAAAGACTAAAACTAATATTTGCTATTCAGTACTGTAAGCCTCTTAGATTATTCAGTTATATTTCATCTCTGTTCTCTGTATTTGTCAACAACCTGATACTGACAAACCATTCAGTGAGATCCGACATATGCAGCAGACAGTTCTTTATATATAGGTGATGTGACCAACAGGCTCATTGACATGCTTCACACTGCCAAAGGTATGATAAAATGAAAGTATCCTATACAGAGTGGTTGAAGAGAGTGTGATAATCACCAGGAAAGACCATGGGTGCCTGCGCTAGTCTGAGGTGGAGGGAGATATACCCGCGTGTCAAGCATGACCGAGGGGGCTTGTAGTTTAGCTTTTTCAGCATACTCTCGCTTTGCTTCCTCCAAAACAGATTCGACAACTGAAACATCTGCCTCTCTACATCGAAGTAACACAGCTGGCTCTTTCAGCCTTAGCAAACTCTAAAAGGAAAAGAAAATCATTTAGGGGACTAATCTTTCAGTTTATACTTGTTTGATAATCTTATATTAGATAAGCACAACCTCACACACGCACGCACACTCAACAGAACATTGTGTAATTAGACCTACATAGGTACTTCTTCTCCTCTTATAAAAGCGAAGCTAATCTAAACACCCCTAATTATGACAATGGATAACTAATTATACAGAATCCCACTTTTAGCCTGGTAAACAAAAGTAAACCATGATATTTGAAACCACGAACCTGTACAATCAAGCCTTTAAGAAGCTTCTTATATCCATTCTTGTCCTGGGAAGCACGTAAAAGCTCCTTGCTTGTAGCGTCTTTCAACGCATTCACAATATCATCTTGAGCTTGTAAAACCTTGATACGGGAAGCATTAAGCTGTGTCGAGTACTCACTGCACGAACGATGATTTTTATAACTAGATGTATGGAAGAAGAGTATATGAATGAACAGCTAGCATTACTAGAGTATTTACTAGAAAGTAATATTATATGACGAGACAACATTTCCTTATTACATCATGGAGATCTCAGCATGCAGGGCAAGAAACAGGTGAAATGATAAGTAATAAGTAGAGGCAGACTCACATTTTCTTACGAATATCGACCTGCTTGAGCTTGCGCTCATAATCTTGTTTGATCTTTTTCTTTTCAGCTTCGAAGAGTTGTAGTTTCTCAATATTAAATTCCTAAGAGAGAGGAGATTAATTAATATATATAGAGAATGAGATCGAAAGAAAAAACGCATGCAAATATAAAATATGTAGAATTAATATGAAACCTCCTCAGCAGAAACGGAGATCTCATTGGCTTTCTCTTCGGCTTCCTGCCTAATGAATCTCACCATCTGTTGTATCTGCTTCGATACATCTGCGTCGTTCATCCTGATCGCTAACGTTTACAACTATTTCTGTTTTTCTTTTCTCGTTTGTTTGTTTCCAAGGAGGAGGAGGAGGAAGAGGGTAAAAGAAAAGATAGATAGCAACCAACCAACTCAATTTGACATGTTCATCCACATCCGACTCCAACTCCTATTCTTTACCGCGCTCTCCGCTATTTCGTTACTAGTTTTTTCTCAGCTAATTTTATGTTATTATAATTGATTATTATAGTATCTCGTCATATTTCATTCAAATTGTTTTGTTTGACTTTTCTTCATTAAATTGACTAAAGTATAATTAATTTTTAAATTTTTTTGGCATATATATACATTAGTCTAAAACAGGATACAAAAACTTTTACAAAATGAGGATGACATGTACACTGCATTAAGTTTCTATTTATTATAGTTTACAAACTAGTTTCATTTTATTTTACTTTTATCTGTTTTATCATAATTAATTATTATCTTCAAATTCTTGTATAATTTTTTTACCTTCTATAATTCAAATATATTAATTTAAATTTCAATAGCTATATTCATTAATAATTTATTAAATTATATAAAAATAAAAAAAATACAAATTAAGCTATTATAGTTCTTGGTTAAAAAAATTATATAATCATTATGATATTTAACAAATGTTACAATTCCTTTTTTACTTTCTCTCTATAAAGTGCTTTTGTTATAGTAAAAATATAATAAAAGAAAATGTAACTTTCTAATTTGACATAAGTTGTTAATTATTTGTATAATAGTTACTTGGTAACTTTCATGACAATAACAAAGCATGTCATCTAAAATAACATGATATTTAAACGACCATTATTTTATTTAAAAATTATTATGACCATCATATATCATAATAAAAAAAGGTTTTATCACACCTCACAATAAGTATAAATTACACCAAACTTGACAATCTTAGAAAGTAGAAATTACACAAAATTTAAATTTAAAACTTACATAAGCTCCTAAGTCTAAATATATTAATTATTTTAACCCACTAATATTTTGTTCCCTTCATGTATGTTCCTGGCATTTGTCTTGCACCTTCAGGTGTTTCTAACATTTGTCTTGGATCTCCATTTATATTAGAACGGAGTAAAAATCTAGCACATGAACAATTAATTTAATTATTATGTATATATAAAATACAATAAAAATAACAATAGATGAAGATAATATGTTTAAACATATACCTCAAAAGATCGAAAGAGAATAACTTGGAAAGGGATAATTTTGTTTCTGTACCCCCCACTACACTCCTCTTTCTCCCTCCTTCACACGGCCTTCTTTTTTTTCATCGGTTTTCACCGGTGGAAAGCCCCAAATCAATTAATTTCTTTGATTTATTCTTATTTTTTCCAATAATTCTCCTTCCTGGTAAGGATTTATGTCATTTTAGTTTATTTTGTTTGTTTAATTAAACCTTATCTTAATGAGTTTTGTTCCCAATTAATTTGGGTTTTGTTTATCTTGTGAGAGCTTTGGTGTGTTTTGGAATAACCTAACGTTTGATATGTAGGTTTTGATTGATGAATATTTCTATGGAATTGCAATTGCAGTCGATAGCTCAAACTGGTTGTTGTGACGAAAGAGGTATATGTGTGTATATCAACTTCAACAAATCGTTTCATTGTCTCTCCATAAAAGACTGTAATCAGCGATATGATCTGTTTTACGTTTGTTCGACTCGATTATTTTTGTATATGTCGTATGGTTTTTATTAATGAATTAATTTTCGTTTCTTCAAAAAACTTGGAAAGGGATGGTCATACACCTGAGAATTATCGGTGCTCAATTGGTTCTGGTAGAATTTATTCCACAAAGTACTTGTAGTTAAAAAATAATCAAAACTAGTACTTGTTTGCCGGCCTCCGCCTGGAGTTTGTTAATTTTAAAAACAACTTTCAAATTTATAGTTAGTCACTTATTAGTTATAGCACGATACATTTTTGTATATGTAATTAGTTTAATATTTTATGTTATTGTTTTTATTTAAAAATTCAGAAACGTAAAAATAAATAATAGATAATAATTGGTAAAAGTTAAAATTTTAGTTTTCATGCAAAATTATTTAGTGATAATTAATATTTTAACTATTAGTTTTGAAACATTTTTTTTGCCAAAAATAAAGCAGATTTCATTAATATTTTGAAAGAGATTCAATCGGGACAAACCCCCAACTGCAACCAGGTTGAAAAACAAATAAACAAACTAAGTAATTAGTTGTTTTGTTTCCGGATTGCTTAACTAATTGAATACAAATATTCTTAAAATTAAAAAAAGATAACAGTTTCCCGAGCAATCCAGCTTGCATCTCCCCTGAAAACAATAGCTTCACAATTGACCTTCACATTAACTTCATGGATAGTGCAATGTTCAGAGGACTCAGTTGCAAAAACTAAGCTTAGATACCTCATGTTATGAACAAATATTTTTTGTGAGAGGTGAGCACATGCGATTTTCACCACCGTTCCAAACGCACCCCAGCTATCTTGTTAGGCCGAATACACAATATATAATCAAGTAGGTATGAGAATAACAATCAAGAACACAGATTTGTAAATCAACAAACTGAATTATATTAAATAATTCTCTCTTAGTGATGTTAAAGAATCACAAAGAGCTTCTAAGTTACAAGAATAATATATTCAATGTTCGCATCCCTTCTAGGGATAACCTATCTGTGTTTATATAGTACACAGCTACATACAATCCTTATCTAATTGATACTCCTATAAATTAGCTATACAATTCATATCAATTAAGGATTGCTTCAGTCTTCTATTCCGTTTCCTTAGCTGTATCAATATATTCTGCTTCTTTCCATCTTCAGAATATATTGCTTCTAGAATCTTCAATTCAGCACCGAAAACTAATTCAACTATCACCCTGTCAGACTTTAAATAAACTCTGACCGGCTTCCTTTAAACTCTTCACCCTGTCAGAGTTTAATTAAACTCTGACTGGCTTCTGATAAACTCGGGTCAGTACCTGTTGCTTAAACACTGATAAACAAACGTCAGCAATTATATCTAACAATCTCCCCCAACTTGTTCATAATAAAATGTACAAGTTAAACATATAATTGATGATGTCAAAAACATTTAACAAATGCAGTGTTTAACATATAACAGAGTTTAATTTAAAACAGAGTTTAAATTTGACTTAGAATAGAAAACATAAAAACTTACAGTCAGACTTTACTTGATTTCTTGAATATCAGGCACTGTCCTGATGTAGTCTGATAGCAATTTCTTTTCAGCTCTTTCTAGTTCAGCAATCATAATCTTCTTCAGCTCCTTCATTTCTGGTTCATCTTCACCAATTTGATAAATGGCAGCTCTCAAAGAATATATGCTATTTTTGTTCATTTCATTGCCAAGTCTGATATAAAAAGGTTTATCAGACTCTAGATTGAACTCAAGAACCTTTTTATTTAGTGTAGTTCTGAACCTAGCACTATTCCTTTTCATTTCTACCAACTTTCCATGTGCATCTCTGTATTTCGGAATGTATGCACTTAATACTCCAGCTCCACTCAAAACTTTGGATTTCATCATCCTTTCCTTCAAAACTCGAGCAGCATCATAAGTACTTCTATTCTTTACTTCAAGTAGATATAGAACATACTCTAGCTCTTCCCAAAGTTTTAACTGGATATCAAATTCACCAAATCTATACACTCTGCCATCAGCCATAAAATATAACAAGAATTCCTTTTTGATTCCTTTGTGAAAAATCATCTGTACAGATTCTAGTTTGTCAAGGCCTTCTTGAGTAATTCCAACTCCAAATTCTGCCAATGAAAACTTGTCTTGAGATCTGTTATTAGTTCTTCTTTCTCTGTGTGAACCCAGTCCAGATTTATCAAAGGCTTCTTTTCCCAATACTGTTCTGGTTTCTGAAAAATTCACAGGTTCAAGCTTTAAGTCTTCAAGAACTTTTGGTTTGCTGAATCCTGGAAGTAGTGTAGATTTCTGTACAACTTGAGCAGCGTCAGAGGTTGTCATAACTTCAGTAGAAACATCAACTTGAGCAGTGTCAGAGGTTGATTTGGCTAATCTTGTTTCAACTTGAGCAATGTCAGAGGTTGAATTATCTTTCTTCTCTAGGTAAGGCTCTTCAATCATTATGCCTTTACCCTTATCAGAGTTTCCAATCACAGGTCTCCTTGTATATTGTATACTCTGTTGTGTATTCTCTTTGATAGAAATACCAACTTCTTTCTTTCTAGGAGCCTTGATTTCCTTTTTCTTGTAGATTCCAGCTTCAAGATTTTTCTTGTGTTCCTCAGCAAGCATCTGTTCTTCAGCCTGGATATCTTCAATAGTTACATTCTTTCCATGCTCTTTCATGAATATCTTAGTAGCAATCTCTTCATCAGTAGATGGATTAGTTGAAACAACTAAACGCTTGAGTTGTGAAGTAGATTGACCACCAGAGTTTATCGTTTCAGAGTTTATTTGTCTACCAGAGTTTACTCTTGACCTGCTTTGCCTTTGAACAACAACCTTTCTTTTATTTCCTTTGCTTCCCCCATCAGTAGAATCATCCTTCTGTCTCAGAGCTTGAATGTCTTTGCATTTGTCTTTAGGCACATTCTCCCCCTTTTTGACATCATCAGAAAGAAGTACTGATGTCAGCAATTCAATGGCAGTAGAAATAGAAGACAGTTGAGTAGACATTGCAGTCTGATTTTCCTCAACTTTCCCAAGCCTCTTCTGAATATCATCAGAGCCCTTAGCTTGCTTCTTGAACATGGAATTGTAGTAAGTCCTATCATTCTTCAGAGTGAGATCTCTCAGACCAACTTCATTCCTCAAAGCAGTGACTTCCTTATGAGACTCATCAAATCTGTTGTGGAGAGATTTAATCTGAATCACAGTAGCCTTCAGACTTGTAAGAATATCAGGAGTTGAAATCGTCTTTACAGAATCACCAAGAAAATCAGCAGCCCTCTGTGCTGAAAAGATACAATCCGCAGCAGCCCATCTATTGTAGTACATATCTTGAAAATGCTCAGCTGTAGCGCGATTGACCTCTCTTAGCTCATCAGAGTTTGCTTGACTCTCAAATAACTCCTCTTGAGAATGATCAGAACCATCATTATCATTATCATTCTCTGCTGTATTTTCTGCAGGAATATGCTCAGCATCAAGTTCTAGAATCTCAGAGTTTGCAGTATGCAGGAACTCTGCTTCTTTTGTTACAATCTCAACAACAGATTGTTGTAGAGCTTCAAGAACAATAACATCCTCAGAGTTTACAACAAACTCTGCTTCAACAGGAACATTCTCTGTTGCATCCTTATCAGCAACATCAGAATTTGTAGCAACAGTTTTTGTAGCATTAGCATCCAAAGACTGATCGACTTCCTCACCCTTCTCAAGATCAAAAGAAATTATTTCAGTGTGAGAAGCCATAGATTCTGCAAGTTCAACAGTATCTTGATCAGCTTCCAAACCCTCTGGGAAATGTTCAGAGTTTATAGATAGATTTGCTTCAATGTCCATATAAAATCCTTGTAGCTCAACATTTTCGGTAGCCTCCTGAACAAGAATTTCAGGAGCTTCATCTGCAGCTTCACGTGCAGCTTCCTCAACGACATCAGCATTTGATGTAGGAGCTTCATCTTGAAAAACAGTCTGCATAAAAACTCTGTCCTCAGGAACAGCTTCATCATTTGGAATCTCAAGATTATCAGCAACAGTTGAAGAGATATTCTCAGCACCAAACAACTGTGCTGCTACCAATCGTCATTTTCTCTGATGAAGAGTTTCTTCATCAGTTTCAGTCTCTTCATCAAGAATAGCAGACTTTGCCCTATTGGCTCTTCTTTTCTTCATTCTTTTCTTCTGAGGCATATCATTAGCATTTGATGCCCCAGCTTCAGCGTTTGATGGCTTCACCCTTGCACTTTTAACAGCCCTCAATTTTGATTGCTTTGACCTCTATGATTGAGACACAGAAGGTCCAGCTTCAGCATGTGCAGGTGATTGTTGTTGTTGTGAATTGATCAAAAATTGTTGCACATACTCAGGCAACATCAAAACACTGTAAAGTAAAAGAAATGATATCACTTTGAACAATAAACTAACATACTCATCAGCCCTACTAATCACCATCAGAACTTATCAAACACACTCTTTCTGTTCTCTGTTGAATGTAAAATAGATTCGTTACCAATCATACTGTTTCGAAAAATAAATGTCTAATCTCAAAATTATAAGATGTCTGAAACAAAGAAATTATTTTAATCATTAAAGATTAAAACAAAGTTACCTCGGCATATGTCACACAATACATCAGTGTTTACCATTTGTCCTTCTTTGTCAATAAACTCTTCTCTCAATCTGTACAGGTGTGAAAATATGTGTGTGCAATAGCAGAGTTTACCGAAATCAATATTTAGATCATCTCAAAGTGCATAAAATCCACAAACTAAAGTAGTAAAAACTGGTTGCCTAAACTCTCGCGTATAACATAAAATCTGATTTTATATCTAAACTCTGTTTTCTGATATCCTTTCATTTGGATATATCTTTTAATTTTTCACCCCCTTTCTTTATTTTATTTTTTTATTTTTTATTTTATTTTTTCTTTATTTTTCCAGTAATCAGTGGTTGGCACTAGTCACCAAAAATCAATGATTTTAGCCCTTATTTCATACAATAAGTTCCTGGATCTTCCTAGGCACAACATGATCTCAAAGGAATTTGTGCTCTGTTTGGCATCTTTTGATTTGAGGGTGAATTATTTGCAATCAATAATCAGAGTTTAGACTTTTCATCAGTAAATATAATTAACTTATGAGAGAAAATGCAAACAGCTAATACAGACTCAGTATATAGGATCAATAAACTAAGAGATGGTATAAATACAGAGACAGTATCATGCTGTGTTAACTTACTGCACATTATCGAGATCAGAATCTATACAACTCTTAAGGATTCACAGTTACTTACTGAGAACTATGCTTCATACAAATTTCTTCATTGGTCCAAATGTTTCAGACAAAATTACAATCAGAGTATGACATTAAACTGTAACTTTCAGAGTATGACCAACAGAGTTTAGCATCAGAGATTACTTTCAGAGTTTATCATCAGAGTTTAACATGCTGGTTCACATAACAGTTAACACATGTAAGAAATCATGAACATAAAAAGTGAGTCTAACCCGTATCTCTAGTCAGAACCAGAGATCATTCCAAGTTCATTTACCAATCTTGTAAAAGTAGCTTCACTCAAAGGTTTGGTGAAGATATCTGCAAGTTGTTGGTCTGTAGACACAAAATGAAGCTCAATGTTTCCTTCTTCCACATGTTCTCTGATAAAATGATACCTTATGCTGATGTGCTTGGTCATGGAATGCTGTACTGGATTACCTGTCATAGCAATAGCACTTTGGTTATCACAGAAAATAGGTATTCTAGTGTACCTTAACCCATAGTCCAGCAATTGATTCTTCATCCATAATATCTGTGCACAACAGCTACCAGCTGCTATATACTCTGCTTCTGCAGTGGATGTAGAAATTGATTTCTGTTTCTTACTGTACCAAGAAACCAATCTGTCACCTAAAAATTGACAGCTTCCACTTGTACTTTTTCTGTCTATCTTACAGCCTGCAAAATCTGCATCAGAGTAACCAATTAACTTAAACTCTGATTCTCTAGGATACCACAAACCCAGGGTTATGGTTCCTTTGAGATATTTGAAGATTCTTTTTACAGCTGTTAGATGAGGCTCTCTGGGATCTGCTTGAAATCTTGCACAAAGACATGTTGCATACATGATATCAGGTCTACTTGCAGTAAGATACAGTAAAGACCCTATCATTCCTCTGTAGTTAGTCATATCTACTGAGGCTCCTGTGTCTTTGTCAAGCTTCGTTGCTGTAGCCATGGGAGTTGTAGCAGATGAACTATCAAGCATACCAAATTTCTTTAGAAGATTTCTGGTATACTTTGCTTGATTGATAAAAATCCCATCATCTGTTTGCTTGACCTGTAAGCCTAGAAAATAACTAAGCTCTCCCATCATGCTCATTTGGTACCTGGATTGCATAAGCTTTGCAAACTTCTTACAAAGTTTGTCATTAGTAGATCCAAAAATAATATCATCTACATAAATTTGAACTAACAGCAAATCATCACCATAATTGAAATAAAACAAGGTTTTATCAATTGTACCTCTTGTGAACCCACTTTCTAAAAGAAATTGAGCAAGAGTTTCATACCATGCTCTTGGTGCTTGCTTTAGTCCATATAATGCCTTGTCAAGCCTGTAGACATAATCTGGATGCTTGGAATCTACAAATCCTGGTGGTTGTTCAACAAACACTTCTTCTTCAAGCTTCCCATTGAGAAAAGCACTTTTTACATCCATCTGAAAAACTTTAAACTTCTTGTGTGCTGCATAGGCCAGAAAAATCCTTATGGCCTCCAGTCTTGCAACTGGAGCAAAGGTTTCATCATAGTCAATTCCTTCCTGTTGTGAATAACCTTTAGCCACAAGTCTAGCCTTGTTTCTTGTAATCACACCTTCACTGTCAGTCTTGTTTCTGAAAACCCACTTTGTACCTACTATTGATCTATTCTTTGGTCTAGGTACAAGTGTCCAGACTTCATTTCTTTCAAATTCATTTAACTCTTCTTGCATTGCTGTTATCCAGTGTGCATCTTGAAGAGCTTCCTCCACTTTCTTTGGTTCTGTTTGAGACAAGAAAGCATGATACAGACACTCATTATTTGTTGCACTTCTAGTTCTTACACTAGCATCAGGATCTCCAATTATGAGATCAGGTGTGTGTGCCTGTGTCCACTTTCTTGCTGTTGGTAAGTGGTTTCTTGCATCATTATTGAATCCTCCCCCTTGATCCATGCTCTCCTGATTCATATGTTGACTTTCTGCAGCATCTGAGGCTCCCCCTGAATTGGATGGCTCAGAGTTTAAACTGTCAGAGTTTGAATCAGTTTCCTCAACTGACTCATTTGCTGTATTTTGTTGAGCTTCTTCACGCTCCCCCTCAACTGGTTCTCTATTTTGTTCAATTTGAGAATTTCCAGTTTCTTCAGTATTTACCAGTAGAGGATCAGAGTATGCTTCGTCAGAGTTTGTCAACCGTGCTTCATCAGAGTTTACATCATCAGAGAATAGATCTTCATTTTCAAAACGTAGTTGATCATATCCATCCTTGTCTTCAAGTCCAATTATTTTCTTGTCATCAAATGACACATGTATGGATTCCATGATCACCTTAGTTCTTAGATTGTAAACTCTGAATGCTTTTGTTGACAATGGATAGCCAACAAAGATTCCTTCATCAGCTTTTAACTCGAACTTTGTCAACTGTTCAGGATGAGTCTTCAACACAAAGCATTTGCATCCAAATATATGAAAATATTTCAAATTTGGCTTCTTATTTTTCACCATCTCATATGGTGTTTTCCCATGCTTGTTGATCAATGTTGCATTTTGAGTAAAACAAGCAGATTGAACAGCTTCTGCCCAGAAGTATGTTGGTAATTTTGCTTCATCAAGCATAGTTCTGGCTGCTTCAATTAAGGTTCTGTTCTTTCTTTCAACTACACCATTTTGCTGTGGAGTTCCAGGTGCAGAAAATTCTTGTTTCACTCCTCTTTCCTTGCAGAAAGCTTCCATGATTGAGTTTCTGAATTCAGTTCCATTATCACTCCTTATAATTTTGACTTTGTGATGTGATCCTTTGTCCAGTAGATTTACATGATCCATCAACGTTTGAGCAGTTTCATCCTTCTTTGACAAGAAATACACCCATGTATATCTAGTATATTCATCAACAATTACTAGAGCATATTTCTTTCTGCCCATAGACATCACATTGACTGGTCCAAAGAGATCAACATGTATAAGATGATAAGGTTCCACTACTGATGATTCAGATTTGCTCTTGAAAGATGACTTCCTTTGCTTGGCTTTTTGACAAGAATCACACAAGCCATCTAGACTGAGTATAGATTTTGGAAGTCCCCTTACAAGATCCTTTCTTATTAGCTCATTGATGTTGTTCAAATTGAGATGAGAGAGCTTCTTGTGCCAGTTCCAACTCTCTTCATTTGACATTCTGGCTGTTAGACACACTGTTTTTCCATCAGAGTTTGTTACCAAACTTGCTTCATAAATGTTGTTGCGCCTGTGTCCAACTAGAACAACTTTTCCAGTAGATTTACTGATAACTTCACAGTATTCACTATGAAAATCTACATGGTTTCCTCTGTCACAGATTTGACTCACAGATAGCAGATTATGCTTGAGTCCTGAGACTAGAGCTACATTTGTGATGATGACACTTCCAAGATTGATATTGCCATATCCCAGAGTGTGTCCTATGTTGCCATCTCCATAGGAAACCTTTGGGCCAGCCTTCTCCTTAAAGTCTGATAGCAGGGCTTTATTTCCAGACATATGTCCTGAGCATCCACTGTCCAAGATAAGTGTGCTCTCTATTATACCCTGCAATCACAAACAAACACTAAGTGTTAGTTTTGAGGATCCAGACTTGCTTGGATCCTTTGTCTTTCTTAACAGTGTTAGCTTTTGCAGCGGAATCTGTATTATCAGAGTTTAAACTAACATTGTCAGATTTTACATTAGCAGAGTTTGCTCTAACCCATTTCAAATTGGGTTTTAGCTCATAATAGTTGTGATAAATAGCATGATAACTCTTGCAAGTATAAATGGAATGCCAAGTGCTCCCACAGTGTTTGCATAAAGTTTGTGGTTTAACTCTTACATAATCATTCTTTACTCCTGATGTAGAAGATAAAGAATTAATATGTTTGTTCTTAGTACAAAATCTAGCAAGATGATTAGAACTACCACAATTGTAACATGTTTTCCTTGAAGCACCAGCATTAGGCAAATGATTATTTCTGTTATTTATGCCTACTTTTCCATTCCTATTTTTCTTGGACCCTTTTGGTTTCATGGCAGATTTTACCTCTTTCAGTTTATGATTAAACTGTTTCCCTGTCATCAAACCAACATTAACCTGTTTTTCACAAGTTTTTCCTGGTTTTCTAACAGCTTCTCTTTCCATAAGTTTTTCTGTTATAATATTTTCCTGTCTTTCACAGGCTTCATCTGATTCCATATCAGCTTCTCTTATTACAACAGATTTTAACTTATTGGCTTCTGGAACAAATTTCACAGGTTTAAGTTGTGGTTTTACCTTAACCTTGTCTTTAAACCTAAGTTCATCATTTTCACAATAACCTAAACCTACAGAATCAGTCTGAAACACTTGATGAGTGTCTCTTCCAGAATCTGTCCAAGTCTTGATTATTTTTCTTTCTTTTTCTAAATCAGATTCTAGTTGCCTATACCTTTTAAGCAACTCCTGTTCAACATAAACAACATCATCTCTTTCTTTTTGAATCTGCTTCATACTTTCAAGTTCTCCTTCAAGAAACTTGTTTCTAACTTTAAGACTAAGATTCTCAGATTTAATTCTTTCATTCTCTAAAGTCTGATCCCTATAGCTAACATGAACACTTTTCAGATATACTCTTAACTCAGATATATTATCAGTATCATAAGCATAAGTAGTTAGGGGTACCTTATTTTCAGAAGATTCAGTCTCATCTCTGACAGTTGCCATAAGAGCATAGTTTTCTCCATCATCAGAGTCTGAAGTATCTGCCCAGTCTTTGCCTTTAGAGATGAGTGCTTTCTCAGATTTGTCTTTCTTGCACTCTGGAGCATAGTGACCCATCTCCTTACATTTGTAGCACTGGATTTCAGATTTATCCTTCTTTCCAGACTTGGTATCCCTTCCATCAGACTTTCTGAAATTCTTCTTCTCAGAATTTGAATCTCTCCTTGAGAATCTCTTTCCCTTCTTGAAGTTCTTGAACCCCATCTTCTTGAAGGTCTTCACCATCAATGCAGCCATTTGCATCATCTGTTCTTCATCATCCTCAGAGTCAGAAGTTTCATCAGAGTTTGAATCATCATCAGAGTTTGATGACTCACTCTCAGATTTTATGACTAAAGCCTTTCCCTTGGCTTTCTTCCTTGATGATTCCTTCTTAATGGGCTTCTCCTCGACTTTGAGAGCAACAGATTTTGTCTTCTTGCTGGATCTCCTGTTTCTTTGTTCTATCTCAAGTTCATGAGTCTTTAACAATCCATAGATCTCATCAAGATCTGTATCAGCAAGATCATAATTATCTCTGATTGTTGTTGCCTTTAAATCCCACTTTTCAGGTAGAGATAACAGAAATTTGAGATTAGACTCTTCAAGTTCATATTCTTTATCTACCAGAGACAGATCGTTCAACAGTTTGCAAAATCTGTCATAAGTCTCAGTCAAGGTTTCATTAGTTCTTGAATCAAAGTGCTCATACTCCTGTGTGAGTATTGTTTTTCTGTTCTTCTTAATAGCACCTGTTCCCTGGCATCTGACTTCTAAAGCATCCCATATCTCTTTGGCAGTTTTGCAGCCAATTACTCTGTTAGACATAACATTATCTAAAGCACTGTGGAGAAGATGTCTAACCTTTGCATCCTTTGCAATTGATGAGATATCCTCAGGAGTCATATCTTTCTTTTCCTTTGGAACAGTCTTTTGTTCTTGACCATCAACAACAGGGGACAATTTAGTTGGCATATGAGGACCATCATTGATTCTGTCAAGGTATTCTGGATCTGTAGCCTCCAGAAACATGGTCATCTTAACCTTCCAAATCGGATACTCTACTGGCCTGAGAATTGGAACCCTGATTGTTTCATATCGACTCACAGAATTGGGCTTAACCTGTTCAGCCTTAGGAGCAGTTTGATTTTCTTCAGACATGATTAATACTGTGTTTGAATCGTAAAACTGTATATATTAAACAGCCTTGGCTCTGATACCAATTGTTAGGCCGAATACACAATATATAATCAAGTAGGTATGAGAATAACAATCAAGAACACAGATTTGTAAATCAACAAACTGAATTATATTAAATAATTCTCTCTTAGTGATGTTAAAGAATCACAAAGAGCTTCTAAGTTACAAGAATAATATATTCAATGTTCGCATCCCTTCTAGGGATAACCTATCTGTGTTTATATAGTACACAGCTACATACAATCCTTATCTAATTGATACTCCTATAAATTAGCTATACAATTCATATCAATTAAGGATTGCTTCAGTCTTCTATTCCGTTTCCTTAGCTGTATCAATATATTCTGCTTCTTTCCATCTTCAGAATATATTGCTTCTAGAATCTTCAATTCAGCACCGACAGCTAATTCAACTATCACCCTGTCAGACTTTAAATAAACTCTGACCGGCTTCCTTTAAACTCTTCACCCTGTCAGAGTTTAATTAAACTCTGACTGGCTTCTGATAAACTCGGGTCAGTACCTGTTGCTTAAACACTGATAAACAAACGTCAGCAATTATATCTAACATATCTACTTGCCGGACACCAGCTATAGACCTGCCGAAAGTGGTGTTGATGCGAGATATCCAGATCTCCCAATACACCGCAAAATTCATTTTCAACACAACCAACACATCGCACAAAGCGAGACACATCGCACAAAGCGAGACAATCAAACACACACCTAATAACTCAAACAGAACGAAACGAAAAAACCCAAAAAGTGAAGAAACTCAAATGGATTTTGCGAGTTTTGTGGAACAAATCTCGATTTTATTGAAAGAAAATTGAAATAACAAGAGAAGAGGTGTTGTGTGGACAGAGATGGGAAGAAAGGGGATGGGGATGGAGATGGGAAGAAAGGGGATGGGATGAAGATGTTGGGGCTAGGGTTAGGGTCGGCCGACTCTCATCAGAAAACTATACGAGGATGTTAATTTAGTATGATTTTTTAAAAAAATTCTTCTAAATAAGGATAACTTAGTTTTGAAACATTTGTAATTAGATTTTTCACAAAATAAAGTAGTTGTTGTAGCTCTTAGATTCAAGATGTTAATATAATTTTAGATAGGTTAGTGAACATGCACATTGCATCGTTATTTTAGTTTGATTTAGGATTTATTTTAAGTCCCCTTTTCGGTAGATTGAGTAAAGTTTCTCAAATTAATATGTGTGTAATTTTTTTCATACCTTTTCGTAATAGTACTTTTATTTATTTAAAATTAGAAAAGAAGGTGTAAATTGTTGAAAATGAAAAAAATTATAAAGTAATCTTAACTTTATTACAATACAAAAATATTTTAAGGATGGTATGTATAATTATATGATTTTAACATTAATAAACTTATATAAAGAATAACTCGGGGCGGTGAGGTAGCGCCTCTCAAATCGCTTCGAACAATTTTTCTAATTTTTTCAAAATTTTGAATAATTAATGTTAAAGATTCGAAAATATCTCAATTGACTTAAAATCTTTACTAATGGAGAAAACTAAATATACAATTATAATATTCTTGCCTTCAAAATCTTTATTAACGGAAGAAACTAAATATACAATTCTAATATTTTTGTCTTTAAAATCTTTTCTAATGGAAGAAACTAAATTTACAATTTTAATAGTCTCCTAAATTATTTTATTAGGAAATATCTTAATTGTCTTTTAAATTTTTACTAATAGAGGAAAGTAAATATACAATTTTAATATTCTTGCCTTTAAAATATTAGATAAATTCTCAATTTTCTTCTTACTATTTTTTAACGAAGAAATAAATATAGTATGTTAATATTCTCCTAAATGCCCTCTACTGATCCAATCATATCTTTATATATATAAACCCCCAGGAGCTCCAGAATCGCTGGATTCATATTTTTTTAATTTTCTAGAGCTCCTTAATTTTAAATACTTAAAATTAAACTTCCTTCTTTAAGTCCTATTTTTTAGAAAAAAAAAAGTCAAAACCTTTTTAAAGTTGTATAAAATAAACCATTGTATAAAAGGTAAGTATAACCTCTAATTTATAAAATTTCCTTCTTTTAAGTCCTATTTTTTAGAGAAAAAAAAAAGTCAAAACCTTTTTTAAGTTGTATAAAATAAACCAAAAACTCAGTTGTCTTTTAAATTTTTACTAACTGAGTAAATTAAATATACATTTGTAATATTTTTGCCTTTAAATTTTTTACTAATGGAGAGTAAATATACAATTTAAATATTCTACTAAATTTATTTTTCTAATTTTCTCAAAATTTTGAAGTAACAATAATTAAATATTAGAAAAAAAATCTTAATTTCCTTCGTATTATCTTATAATGAAAGAAAATAAGCATAATATGTTAATATTCTCCTAAACTTCCTCGACAAGACCAATTTATTTACTAATTTTGTTTTGACTATCTTCTAATAGAGGAAAAGGAAAGTAGATATATTATATTTAGGTAGTATTCGAAAATCGTCACAAGCATATGTATCTATTTTTCTAAAATATTCCATCTTCCTCTTATTGAGATCTTACTTTCACTTTATATACACTACAAAAAGTTTTATCAATCATAGCGTCTCTAATTTTCATTGTTTATCGTATGTCATTATAGATTAGATTAGTTTTGTAACTTTTTAGTTTATTATGTGAACCAATGCGCTGATGCCTGATTATATTTGTTATTGATGTGTTTTTATTACAAGACTAAACTGAATCATGTGAGTTTTTATTACATGTAGGATTAAGAGAATGGAAGACTGGGGAACAAACCGAAAATTGCGCGAATACGAAGGAATTTCACCTAATTTCTTCAAGCCTTAAGGTAATAATATTCTCAAATTTTGCGTGCTATCAGAATTTAAAATTGTGTATAATTTTGTCTGGCAAATAAATTATGATGATAGGTTTGAAATTGCGGGGGTCAGAAGTATCAAAAGTTAAAAACATACTACTAATCTTTTTTCTACTAAATTTCTTTTTTTATCTAATATTTACAGCACCAATTTCCTCTATAGTTGTTATTATTATTATTATTATTATTATTATTATTATTATTATTATTATTATTATTATTATTATTATTATAATATTTGGTTAGGATTTTGTGATTATTTTCATGTTTACTATTATGTACGTTTGTTTGTATAAAAAAAATTTGTTATGTACGAGTTTTAAATAACTATCACTTTGTGATTCTATTAATTGGTTAGAAAATTAGAAGGTTCTATATTTTTTTTACAAGAAATTAATATCTTTATATATATAAAGAAAAACTCCCAAGAGCTCTCTCTGGAAAATATTTATTTATTTTTCTAATGCTCCTCAATTTTAATTGAATAAAATTAATTAATTTCCTTATTTATATTCAAATTTTTAGAGAAGACATTCCTTATTTACACTCAAATTTTTAGGTAAGACAATAAATATATAACAGTCAATCCTATTTAAAATTTAATTAAACAAATATTACCTTTTTTTTTATCAACTAACTTAAATCTTATTTAAGTTTTAATCTATTTTTCTAGAGTTTCACTATTTTAATTCAATTTGAATTTTTAGGGGAAACAATAAATATATAAAATTTAATCCTATTAAATTTTAACTAAACAAAATTAATTTTTTTCTCAACTAAATTAAGAGGATATTTAATTATTTTTCTAGAGCTCCTCAATTTCAATTCAACAAAATTAAATTTACTTATTTAAATTCGAATTTTTAGGAAAGACATTCCTTATTTACACTCAATTTTTTAGGGAAGACAATAAACATATAAAATTCAATAATATTTAAAATTTAATTAAACAAATATTATCTTTTTCTCAACTAACTTAAATCCTACTTAAGTTTTAATCTATTTTTCTTTAGTTTCACTATTTTAATTCAATTCAAATTTTTAGTGAAGACAATAAATATATAAAAATCAATCATATTTAAAATTTAATTAAAGAACATTAACTTTTTTTCTCAACTAAATTAAATCATATTTAAGTTTAATATATTTTTCTAGAACTTCTCTATTTTACTTCAACAAATTAAATTATCTTACTTAACTTCGAATTTATAGGAAAGATAATCATCAATATATCTTTATATATATAAAGAAAAACCCCGTGAGCTTAGAATCGTTCGCTTCATACTTATCTAATTTTCTAGAGCTCCTCAATTTTAATTCAATAAAATTAAATTTCCTCATTTACATTCGAATTTTTAGAGAAAACATTCTTTATTTAAACTCAATTGTTTAGGAAAGATAATGAATATATAAAAGTCAATCATACTTAAAATTTAATTACTTAAAATATAATTAAACAAATATTCCTTTTTTTCTCAACTAACTTAAATCTAAATATTAACTTTTTTTGTCCTCAACTAACTTAAATCATATTTAAGTTTTAATCTATTTTTCTTGTCGAAAGTTATTTATCTATTTTTCTAGAACTCCTGAATTTTAATTCAATGAAATTAAATTTCCTTATTGGAGTTCAAATTTATAGGATAGAAAAATTATCAATTGTCTTTTAAACTTTTACTAATAGAGAAAAGTAAATGTACAATATTAATATTCTTTCATTTCCTTATTTAAGTTCGAATTTATAGGACAGAAAAAATATCAATTGTCTTTTAAATTTGTACTAATAGAGAAAACTAAATAAAAAAAACTTTTCATAATATAATTAACTTTCCAAAACTCTCTCCTTTTACATCTATATATACGGAACCAAAGTCTCACAAGTTTATCAGATTATTTATGTATCATCATATATATTTGGATTCATATAGTAGAAGGCTCCATGTAATTGTTCTATTTTATAAACTTTAATTTTTTTTTCTTATATTTTTTCCTGAATGGATTATGGATCCATAAAACTAGATTTACACTAAAACTAGATTTTGTGTATTGATTCTTTTGACGTATATTTACTTCTTATTTGATGGATTATTAATGTTTTTTTCTTTAGAATTTTGCAGGGATATTAAAATTGTTTTATTCTTGCGCCTCCTCCGTATGAGTCTATCAGGTATAATCGTATTTTTGTCTTTTTATGAATGTCTATAATACATTATCAGTATATTCTAAAATGTAAGCATTCCTCCGTGGTTGGGTTTTTGCAGTTAAAGGTTTTTGTTCTAAAAGAAGCTTAGAGGTGGGCTTAAGTTTCGCACGAGTCATCAGTTTAAATTTTGCTTTTATTGATAAATCAATAATCATCAATATTTTTTATATTATATAAAAAAATTCTCTTGCGCTCTCAAATCATCTGAAACATATTTATCTTTTCATATAAAGCTTTTTAATTTTAATTCAATAAAATCAAATTTTCTTATTTACATTCGAATTCGAAAGAATAAAATAAATATATAGAAATCAATCATGTTTAGAATTTAATCAAACAAATATTATCATCATTCTCAACTAAAATCCTACTTAAATTTAACTTCTTTATCTTTAATTTTGTCTTTATATTATATAAAGAAAAATCACCCCTCTATATATTATACACTCCTTTTCATCGGCTATGTCTCTTTCATCGCTCATGCAGGTTTCTCTATCACGGCAAGAAAAAAAAATACCCGTAAGCCTCAAAAATTTATATATGATATGTATTATATATTGATAGTTTGGTTGATGCAAATACAAGAGAGTGACTTTTTACAACATCTATACACTAGATGAATTTATTGAGTATTACTTAGGTTATAGGTGTGCTTTCAACACCAATTCCATCACAAGTTATGGCAATTAATTTTTTTTTTCATCTTCGTTGTATATACTATATATAGATGTTCCAGTTAGGCATGTAGTAAGAGTTTTTTTTATTTATGCGTTCAATGCTAATTTCTATCATTTCTGTCTTTTTAGTTCATTATCTTTAATTGTGATTTCTACTATGTATTGTTTGTTGATTGATTTACAAACCCTTAACTTTATAAAATATGTTGATTATTGATTTTCGAATAGGCTGCATGTTGTGTCACTAATGTACCGGTTATGGGGGTGAAAAAAATTATCTATAAATGGCCAAGATGAAACGGAAAATTCAAATTAAACCTTAAATTTTTGCTAGAAATATTAATTTATCTATAAATATATTTAAAAAAATTTAGAGAAATTATTATAAAGCTGCTGCGAAGCGCGGCTTAGTAAACTAGTACTTATATAAAGGAGAAGACGGGGGCGGTGAGGTGGCGCATCTCAAATCGCTTCGATTTATTTTTCTAACTTTCTCAAAATTTTGAATTATTAATATTAAAAATTCGAAAATATCTCATTTGCCTTTAAAATCTTTACTAATGGAGAAAACTAAATATATAATTTTAATTTTCTTGCATTTAAAATTTTTTACTATTAGAGGAAACTAAATATGCAATTTTAATATTCTCCTAACTTTTTGATTATAAAATATCTCAATTGCCTTTTAAATCTTTACTAAAGGAGGAAACTAAATATACATTTTTAATATTCTCCTATATTTTTTATTAGAAAATATTAACATTAAAGATTCGAAAATATCTCAGTTGTTTTTAAAATCTTTACTAATGGAGTAAACTAAATATATTATTTTAATATTTTTACCTTTAAAATATTTAATAATAGAGGAAATTGAGTATACAATTTTAATATTCACCTAAATTTTTATTACAAAATATCTGAACAGCCTTTTAAATCTTTGCTTATGGAGGAACTAAATATACAATTTTAATAATCTTGCTTTTAAAATCTTTACTAATTAGGGAAACTAAATACAATTTTATTATTCAAATTATAACTGGCATGACTCAAATTATAACGCCACTTTCTATTCTTTGTCCATATGACTCTCGGTATGACTCAAATTATAACTGGCATGACTTCCAATTACTCCTTATATGACTGTATGTATGACGATCATTTGAACATGTGTGACTGTCGGTACGTATGACAGTCATTTGAACATGTATGACTGTCGGTATGACTTGCCTTGACAGTCATACTAGTTCATTTTAGACAGTCATATCAGTTAATAAGAAAGTCATATAAGTTTTATATTAAATCTAAATTAATTAACTTGATAATTAATTTAAGGAATTAATTAATTCTGATTGAATTAATTTATTGAATAAATTAACTAACTGCTTTAATTAATTAAGAAAGAATTAATACATTTTCTTGATAGCAGAATCAATCCTTGAACCACTAAAATTAATGAAGAACCTCCACTGAATGATGTTGACACTTGATGTTTTGTCTGGTTCATAAGTGACTAACTACAATGACTGTTCTTCATCTTTTGACTTCAAGCGGCGATTCTTTTTCTTTTCCCTTTATCAAACACTGTAACCTAAGAAACTGTGATAGAGTGTCATACTAGGCTCTAGGTGCTTGCCTCAGTCCATAAAAAGCTTTGAGTAGGAAATAAACAAACTCTGGATAATTTGGATCTTCAAAACCAGGACGTTGACTGACATACACCACCTCTTCCAGTTCCCCATTCAAAAATGCACTTTTGACATCCATTTGATAAACTTTGAAATTGGCATGAGATGCATAGACTAGGAATATCATTATTGCTTCCAATCTTGCAACATGAGCAAATGTTTCATCATATTCAATTCCTTCTTCTTGGGAATAGCCTTTAACAACCAATCTAGCTTTATTCCTTGTAATTATGCCATTTTCATCCATCTTGTTTCTATTTTTAGATTTAGGCACCAGCTTCCATACTTTGTTTCTTTCAAATTGGTTTAGCTCCTCTTGCATAGTTAATACCCAATCTGGATCTAGAAGAGCATCTTCAACTTTCTTTGGTTCATCTTGTGAAAGAAAGCTAATGTATAAACATTCTTCTTGAGTGGCTCTTCTAGGCTGAACTCTTATAGATGCATTACCAATTATTAGTTCAAATAGGTGATCTCTAGTCCATTTTCTCTGAGGTGGTAGGTTTGATCTTGATGAAGTTGCCTCATTGTCATGATCATGTTGAGATGAATAGTTTTCTTGAGAAACTCCCCCCGAGTTAATTGAGTTTGTCATTCTATTTTCTGATCTTTCAACGGATGTCCCAAAATGACTTTCAACGGATGCATCATTATGAATTTCAACGGATGTCGTATCACCAGATGCACCAGAATGATCTTCAACAGATGCTTCATTGTTGATAAATGGTTCTCTTTCACTTTCACCATTTATTCCATCTATTGAAGAAATATTAACTCTTGATTGATCATGATCATTAGCTTCATCATCTTCTTCATCACCTTCAACCTCATTCTCAAATTTGAGAGTTTCATGAAAACCCTCATCTATAAGCCCTTGAATCCTTTTATCATCAAAAACAACATGTACTTATTCCATAACAATGTTGATTTTGTGATTGTAAACCCTATAGGCTTTACCAGCTGCATATCCAACAAAAATGGCTTCATCTGCCTTTGATTCAAACTTCCCAAGATTTTCACCTTGGTTTCTCAGTACAAAACACTTGCATCCAAAGACATGTAGAAAATCCAATGTTGGTTTCTTTTTTTTAGAGCAATTGATATGGAGTTATTCATTTTTCTTGATTTATCAAGGAAATGTTCCGAGTAAGACATGCAGTGTTAACTACCTCAGCCCAAAAGTAGGTAGGTAACCTTGATTCATCTAGCATGGTTCTTGCAGCTTCAATAAGTGTTTTGTTTTTCCTTTCTACCACTCCATTTTGTTATGGTGTTCTAGCTGCAGAAAATTCATGAACAATTCCATTATCTTCACAAAACATCTTCATGCTTGAATTCTTGAACTTGGTGCCATTATCACTCCTGATTCTTCTAACTTGATATTCAGGATGATTGTTTGCTATCTTGATGTGATTGATTATGATTTCACTTGCCTCATCCTTAGAGTGTAGAAAGTAGGTCCATGTAAATTTTGAGAAATCATCCACAATCACAAGACAATATTTTTTCTTTGAGATTGACATCACATTTACTGGTCCAAATAAATCCATGTGTAGAAGTTGTAGAGTTTGATCAATTGATGACTCTGTCTTGCTTCTGAAAGAGGCCTTCTTTTGCTTCCCTTTCTAGCATGCATCACATAATCCATCCTTGGAAAACTCCAATTGTGGAATACCTCTTACAAGACCTTTCTTCACCAAGTCATTCATAGACTTGAAGTTTAAATATGACAGCCTTTTAAACCACAACCAACTTTCATCTTTACTTGTTTTGCTGAAGAGACAAGTAATTGAATCTGCATTTGTTGAGTTGAAATCGGTTATATACACGTTTCCCTTTCTGTAGCCTGTCAACACCAAATTGTTGTCCTTTTTGCTTGAGACAACACAAGCTTCTGGAGAAAATGAAATAGAAAAACCTTTATCACATAGTTGACTGATATTAAGCAAGTTGTGCTTAAGTCCTTCAACTAGTGCTACTTCATCAATGATGACATTCTCTTTTGCTATCAAGCCATAGCCATTAGTATATCCTTTGCTGTAATCTCCAAAGGTAATGACAGGGCCAACTCTTTCCTTGAACTCTGTGAGCAGGGTATAATCTCCAGTCACGTGCCTAGAACAACCACTGTCTAAGTACCATAGATTCCTCATGTTTCCCTGCACACATCACAACCAAATCAAGTTGATTTTGGTACCCAAGTTTCCTTGGGTCATGTCTTGTTAGCCTTCACCTTATTTCTCAAGTCATTTTGCACTTTAGGTTTTGATTGATTTAAATCAACTTTGACCTTTGGTGTTGACCTTTGAGGCATATTTCTTTGCATGTTCTCAGGTGCATAAATGTTTGATGTAGGCATTTGTGAATGTTGTGCATACATAGTGCTCAAGTTTGGTATGTTCCATGGCATTTATGGCATATTGAATGCATTCATGTATGGATTAGGAACAAATGACATGTTAGCATACATATTGGATGCATGAGCATTATGAGCAAACATGTTTGGCATGAAATGCATAAGAACATTAGGTATATGCATAGGTATCTGAACATTTGCATTTTTAACAGACTTGCAGTTAGTAGATAAATGATTAAAACTACCGTAATTAACACATGTTTTCCTAGGAGTATATTTATTAGGTGTGCAATTGTTGTGTTTATTAATCCATACTTTACCATTTTTGTTCTTTTTCTTTTTAACCTCAGCCTTAACCTCAATGTTTTCTAGCTTGTCCTTCAATTGCTTGTTGGACAAGTGGCCTATGTTAATCTTCTCAACTTTCTTTGTGTTACTGCACTCTCCTTGAACAAAATTCTTGTTGGTCGGACCATACTTTTTGTTTAATTTTTTAAGTTTTTCTTTACTAAAATTGGTTGTATGTTTCAACGGATGGCTATCATATGTTGAAGAGTTATCTTTTAACGGATGATCACTATCCGTTGAAGCATTGTCAGTTCCTAGATCTTTTACTACATCATCTAGTTTCTTTTTATCCTTGTTCAATGATTCCTTACAGAATGTATCCATACCTTGAACCTTAAAAATGTTAATGGCAACATTCCTGGAATCATTCCATCCTGCAATTACTTCATGTTCTTTCTTTAGCTGGTTTTTAAGATCTTCTTCTCTTTTTAACACAGCCTCTAGTTCACTTTTAGTAATTTGGTAATTAATTTTTAACTTCTCAAACTCAATGAAGTGAGTTTCCAACAGATCATTCCTATCATTTAAAAACAGATTAACATATTGATACACCCTTCCATACAATTTTAAGTCATTCAATAATTTCTGAAATCTACTAAAAGTGTCATTCATAGATTCACCACTTTTGAAATGAAAGTGTTCATATTGTTGTATGAGAAGTTGCATCTTGTTTTTCCTTACTTGCTCTGTGCCTTCACATAGGGTTTGAATGGTGTCTCATACTTCTTTAGAAGAGGTACAATTAATGACATTATCAAACATGTCCTGTTCTAGTCCATTAAACAGAATGTTCATGGTCTTTTTATCTTTGTGAACTTCAGCAGCATTTTCAAGTGTCCACTCAGAGGCAGGTTTGGTAATTGATCCATCCACAGCTTGTGCAAGCTCTTCAACACTGGTAGCAACCTTCATTGGCACATGAGGACCTTTCTCAATGCAATCCATATAGCTTTCATCCATAGATAAGAGGTGCAGATGCATCTTTACTTTCCGGTGAAAGTAATTATCTTTTTCAAGTACTGGTATCTTAACTCCATTATCCTTATTTCCCATGATTCTGATTGTCTTTGATCTTTAACCTTCTTGTATGTTAGAAGTTTGCTCTGATACCAATTGTTATTCCAAAACAATGTAATCACATGATTGTAGAAGGGGGGTTGAAGACTATCCTTTAAAATTTCCAATTCTTTTACAGACAAAGGACTTAAGAACAGAAATTAAAATTGTAGTAAATAAAAACACAAGAATTAAAAATTCATGTGGATTGATTGTTCCACCTGAGAGATTTTATTTGAATAAATCTCTGTGATGTTTGGAACAAACATACAACTGCAGTTACAATGTTTTTGCTTCAGCAAATTACAAGTATGTATATTTTCTTAAGCTCTAGAAAACTAAAACTGATTTCTTAACTTCAAAAACATTGCTACACTTGGTTATATATCCCAAGTTTACAAGAAAAATTGAACTACTTGGAATGTACAGTAGGTACAATCCAAAAGCCTGCTTTTCCACTCTAAGTCCAATGATCCTTGAAATGATTTGTCTTTTAGCTGAATATCCTTCTTCAATCATCTGTATTGACCAGATGAAAATAGAATGCTTCATTTTCTTTAGGGTTTCCCAAAATGCTGGTTTCCATGCTCCTTTTGTTCCATCAACCCATGTGACTTGTCAGAACTGTCATTATCACACTTTCAACTGCTAATTACTGGCCTTGTATCGGTTGAGGTTGATTTGTCCAGCATCCGTTGAAAGTATCTTGGATGCATCCATTGAAGGTGTTTTGGCTGCATTCGTTGAAGGTTGAATTGTATCCATTGAACTACATTTCACTTATGTAAAATTACAAGGCATCAAATATTTACAATTAGCCTTCCTATTCTACTTATCAATTGATAGTCAACATGACTTATTCAACCCTAACACTTATACTTTCAACTGCTATTGAAACTAAAGGAACATGTTACAATGAGTCTTATCAATCGATAAGCTACCCTTCAACGGATATCGTATACACATGCTATCCGTTGAATGCTACATTTTACTTGTACAAATTTTACTAAGTTAATTTGGTTATCATCAAGAATCAAAATAATTTCTAACAAATTATTCATTGAAAAAGGTCTACATGGTGTCACGGGTATGGTCAATTTTTTGGATGCGTTCGGACAAATCAGGTATTAATTATCCTCACGACTACGTCAAAATTTTAAATTGTCTCTGCAAAAAGGCTGCAAATATCAACGATACGAGTGAGAGATATTCCATATTGCAAGATATGTTCAACGATTGTAGTTTAAACAAAGAAAATCTTAATTTGATCTTTATTATATGTTCAATTAATATTAATTATTTTTGTAAATATCGTATGATTATTAGTAGTAAATTATTTTACCCGTAAAAAAATGTAAAAAGAGAAGAAATAAGCGGAAAGTTAGAAAATAAGAAAGAGGATATGAGCTAAGGGTGTAAATTGTAATAATGAGAAACATGGAAAACTAGTGAAATTAGTTCAAGTCCCACTACCCCTGGCACTACTAGTAAATAAAAATTAAACAAAGATGAAAAGAAGTAAAGGGGAAATAAAATGAAAAGGGGGAGTGGGCTGGGTGGCGTGAGTTTGGTAAAGTAGCCCAAGGTTGCTGTTCCTGTTGCTGATGCTTCAAGTCTTGTCCTTCATTTTTACTCACAAATTAATCAACACCCAGCTCCATGCATTTCTATATATATATTTATAATGGATGAGAATATTACTATTATATTGGATTGATATTATAATTCAGTTGTTCGTCTTGTTCCTCATTATGATCCCACGATGCTTTTGCTATGCCTACCAACTCTCTCAATCGCCCATCTAAAAAACAATCTTAGGATTCATTCGTTCCATTAATACTGCTGCTACCACAACTTACTTTAATTAACTAATACCTCCTGCTACTGTTCCGGCTCCTTCTTCTTCTCCTCCTTCTTCTTCTTCTTCTTCTTGTTTTAAGGTAATTAAAACAAATTCTCTTTCTTTTATTTTAATTAATTAATCTTAATACTATTGTCTTCCTCCTTCTCCTACTACAACTACTGCAAAAATGACCTTTGCTTCTTCTTTCTATTACTTTGTGTGCTCAGCTTATGATATGGTAGAGTTGACTTACTACTTGGGTTGCTGATTAGGGATTTAATTACTGTTGGTGTTGGTCTTTGATATTCTTCAACCACAATACCAAATTTGTCCTTAATTGATGGCTTCAAAAAGATGCATGAATGCCTTGTGTGGTGCTGTTGCTCCTTGTGCTGAATTTAAACAAGGCTGGCCTCTGCGATCCGGTGCTGGCTTTTCCACTCTTTGTCACAACTGCGGGTCAGTAAGACTCCCACGTTCCTCTATTTTTATGCGTTTCCTTCTAGTATCACTTATTTTTCGAGATTACCGTTTACCAAACCATAACATCAATGCGTATCTATTCTGCTTGTATCCATGCTAGTTTGTGTTCAGCTTCCAAATATGTACATCAAACTAGTGCCTTCCCATTCCCCCTTTTACATGTCTGTTTTCAAAATAAATTTAGGGGTAATTTTCCAAAACTATCCATGTAATTACTATTTCCAAGATTTGAATCTCCTAAAACTTAGTTGAATTCTCATTTTCCAAGGTTATAATTAGGATACCCATAGAAAAAGATAATCCAACAAATATTATCTTAATGTGCGTGATTTTTTCAAAATGGACATGAAAAAGGAACGGAGAAAGTATATGTCAATTGACTTTTCACCACACGTTTCATAGCTAATACTATTAGTGTTAAATTTTAAAGGCTCGATGGCCCCGAGGTTACCCTTAAACAAGTTAAAATCTGTACGATGCACGAGTTTCCTTTAATGTTTTATAATCTTCCTATTGTTTGTTTTCAATAATTTTTTGCTGTTGTTTTGTTTAATGTTCCTTTAATGTTTCATAGCCTATTGTTTGTTTTAATAATTTAACACTATAACTTCTCTTACATTATTCATTTATTTTATTTGTTTTATAATTTCATGCCGGCAATTCCAACCAGGCAACAACCAATCAACTAAGTAATTTTTTGATTTTTCCACTTTATTAATTTAGCATATGTTTTGTTTGTATTTTTAGAATTAATAATATAAATGTTTAGTTTTAATATATTGTTAGTGGGATTTAAACCTTTGTTAGTATTTTAGATGTTAAATTTTGAAATATTCTTTAGTGATAATCGAACGGTTCTAATCTAATCTATTTGCTCTAAACGATCTAGCGGTTATATTTGACCTTACCAAACTACCAACCAACCAAGATGATCCGGCTTTAATAATACTAGCTTATAGCATAGCACAGAGATTACCTTTAATATTTGTTATATCATACTCCCTCAGTCCCACCCATTTGTTTACATTTAGGTTGGGCACGAAGGTTGGGCACGAAGGTTAAGAAAATGTGTAAAATAGTGAGGAAAAGTAAGAAAAGTGAATTAAGTGGTGGGATCAATTAATATTTAATATATAAAGTGAGTATAGTGGAGAAAAGTAGTGAATTTAGTTAATTTCTATGTTATAAAAATTTATTACTTTTGGAAATTTTATAAATGTAAAGAATTGGGAGGGACATCCAAAAAATTAAAGAGTAAAGAAATGGTTGTGAAATATATTTATATCTATATTTCAAAAAAAAAAAAAAATTTAATACTCCCTCCGTCCCATTTTTATTGTCCACTATTTCCTTTTTAGCTTGTCCCAAAATAATTGTCCAAAATTGATTAATATGGTAAATTATATATTAATTATGTTAACTTTTATAAAAAGCAATAAATTATTTGGTAACTATCTGTTTATTTTACATGTTTGAATAAAACGTGAATTTTTGATGGTGGACAATAAAAATGGGACGGAGGGAGTAATATGTTTTGTTTGTATCTTTAGGACTGATAATATGAAAGTTTAATTTAATACGTTGTTAACGAGATTAAAATCTTAAACCTTTGCTAGTATTCTAGATATTAAAATTTGAAATCCTTTTAGTGATAGATCTAACGGTTCTAATCTACAAAAGATCCAACGGAAACCGACCATACCAAACTACCAAACAACAAAACTTTGAGTGTTTTGGCTTTAATAATACTAGCTTATAGCATACGGAGTACCTTTAATATTTGTTATCTCATAATTTATATTTTGATATATAATTTTCAAATTAGGAAGAACATAAATTATCGAAAAATGTAAAATAAAATATAGTAATATGTGGTTGATGAGGTTTAAACCATATACCTTTGTTTGTATCTCTAAAATTAATAATATAAATGAATTTATTCCGTTGACGGGATTTGAACCTTAGACCTCTAGTAGTAGTGAAATTATTAAAATAAATAAAGTTCCTTTCTATTACATCTTACATCTAAGAGTTCTCATATATTTGCTTCAAATCTAACTATTGTCAACCAATCATACCATACCAAATTGACAACCAACCAGTTGTCCCTGCCCTATTTAGCTTTTAAAAGTATAGTATAGATGGTATAGATATAGATAGATAACTCTGTGGTTAGAAAAGTCAAACGAAAAATATTAGAAAACCGAGGGAGGAATTAATAACACAATTCCTAGTGTTTTAGGGGTTCACTGGGACACTGTTGAAGCCTCAATTTGTGCTAAATCCCCTAAATTCTAACTTAGGAACCCATATAGGGAAGTTGTTGGACTTGCTCTTACATGGCATGCTTAAGAGCACCTTATAGTTTCAACCACATTCTTATCTTCTCTGCATTCACCTCAGGACTTTGTATGAGCAGCTAGCCTTCTGTGATGTCTTTCATTCAGATGACACTGGTTGGAGAGAATGCATATCATGCGGCAAGGTAAGCTCACAACTCAATTCTATTCATTTTTTCTTGGAAAGAATTCTGCTTTTTTAACGTATCCATCTTGTGCTTATGTTCTTACACATCTTTTTACTAACAGCGTCTCCATTGTGGATGCATCGCGTCTAGCTCTTTGCTTGAGATACTTGACAGTAGCGGTGTGATTTGTATTAGGTGTGCGAAAAGTTCTGGAGTTCAACCTGTAAGATTAATTAAGTCACACCCTCTCTCTTTCTGTGTATATATATCCCTCATGCATGTGCACGGGCACACAAAAGCTTAATTGTGTACCTTCTCTGAACATATTTAAGCTATGTTCACTATTTGTAAGGGCCTTACTCACATGACTCTGTAAACTGTGGAGCCAAAGAGGTTTATACCAATTTCACCTTGCAACTTTGTCTAAATGTTCTATCAGCTATAACAATATATTAAAGTCCCTCATACCAAATATTTATAAAGTTTACAGTTTGCTCTAGCATGAAGCCTTCTATATATAGGATTTAAATTTCTAAAGTCCAAGTGAGGCATAGTATTCTTATGTTTTTACATCTGAACTTCATTGCAGACAGGTGCCGAAAGTCCTACAAGATTTGGCACTTCACTGGAAAAGTATGCTGGAGAAACACATTCTTCTTCCATAGACAATCAAATCAGTGTCGTCAGCATTCATAACATTAAATTTAAGCAACTTGCCAACTTTTCTGATAATAATGGCCCAAAGCAGTTCCTCCCACCTCAGAATGATAATACAGCCAGGTCTTGGTATCAAATGAAACTAGAAGGATCTATGCCCTCGTCAGCAGATGCTAGGAATACAAGTTTATCAAATTACAGCCAATTATCTGCTGGATCTGGGTCGTCTCTTGATGTCAAAACAAAAGCGGATAAAAAATCTCTGGAGGTCAAAGATGTATGTGGATCACCAGTACATACAAATTTAACTATTTCCTTGGCTGCTCAACCTCTAATCCCGCATTCATTTACAAATGCACCGCATTCAAATGCGGCATGCGAAATGATGGAATCAAACAGAACTGTTTCTTCTTCTCAACACGGATCTAGGTCTCACTGTCTTTTGCCTAAGGAATCAAAGGCTGTTCTTACTGCAGGACTGGATCCCAATGCTAGTACAATTTCACAAATGCGTGTAGCAAGACCGCCTGTTGAGGGACGAATTAAAAGTCAGTTACTTCCTCGTTATTGGCCCAGAATAACGGAGCAAGAGTTGCAGCAAATATCTGGAGAGTATCCACAAGCTTCTTTTTTCTTGCCATATTCTCAATTATTTCTAAAGTTTATATATGCACCCTTGAACACTCTATTATTAAATAGTCTTGCTGCCAAAGTAAATTATTTATTTAATAAACGAGGATAATTAATGTAAAGAGAAAAAAATTATAAGTATTTTATTATATTCGGGTTGATAAAATATATTAGTTTATCGAAGTTATAAATGCATCGAGGTTATATCGGTACATATAGATATATCTATTAATACTATGGTTCCTTGACTAATATGTTTCTAGCTCAAATTCCACCATCGTCCCATTATTTGAAAAAATTCTGAGCGCCAGTGATGCTGGTCGTATTGGTCGTTTGGTACTCCCAAAAGCATGTGCAGAAGTAACTCCTCTTAACATATACCGATTCTTGTTTTTCTGATGGTTTTGAACTCTCTTACAACTAGAACTGTATGTCCAGGCATATTTTCCACCAATCTCTCAACCTGAGGGCATTCCTGTGAGAATTCAAGATGTGAAGGGCAAAGAATGGGTTTTTCAGTTCAGATTTTGGCCAAACAATAACAGTAGAATGTATGTTCTAGAGGGTGTAACACCTTGCATACAGTCCATGCAATTACAAGCTGGAGATACTGGTACCCTTTAAGGCATACTTATCTGATTATATAGTTAAATCATTAGCATTTTCTGCATGATTATTTTTTTAATCGTAAATATACTTTTCACTTCTCTTGGTGTGTGCATGCATGCTACTGAGCGATATAACTATTTTTCTAGAGAGGATAAAGAAATCATGTAGCGACTTTTGATATCCCTTCTCCTTTTCTGAGTGTTATTGAAGATGAAAGCTTGTATATTTATATGTACATGCATGTAATTATTGTCTACAATAATCATCTTTAAGATTAAAATAGGAGCTGGAAAGGAACAAGAGATCTACAATGTGCAAGAAAGCGTAGTAAAGCTATTAATTTTGACTGCATTCAAGTCAATTTGGAATTTTTTGTATATTTTTAATTGACCACTTATCCATTTATATACAAACTAGTCAATAAGAAAGGTATTTTCTACTCCAGCATACTCACACCTGTTATTCCCAAATGACCTAACAGAATTGTAGAAGGGGGGGGGGGGGGGGGGGGTTGAATACAATTCTTGATATTTTCTTGAAACTAAACACTTTGTAAAATTAAACTGAACTGAATAAATAAAAACACAAGATATAAATAATTCAGTTGGATTGTTTGATGATCCAACTGAAGTGTTTTTATTGCGGAAATAATCTGTGATACAAATGTACACAGCTGCTCAGTTACAATGTTGTAGAGAAGAATGCTCTCAAAAATAGCTAATACAATCTATTTGTTTTTCTTCTCTCTTTTCTAAAGTAACTGCTACACTTGGTTATATAATCCCAAGTTTACATTTCTACATTTGGTTAAACTAAAGAATAATAGTAGTAACCATCAGTAGCTTGTTTTTCATTCCTTTTGTCCAATGGTCCTTGGAGATCTTTGCTTTTGTCTTCATGCTCATTATAATCATTCCCAAGAGCCTTATTGGAAATTGGAATGTTTCCTTATTTCCAGTAACCACTTTGATGGCTTCCAATGCAAAGTACACTTCCATATCTCCTTTTAGATCTGTTCAGTAAACTGTCACTATCACTTTGTCAACTGTTCAAAAAGCAACATTGATTCGTTGATAGCAAGGAGATGTGTTTCGTTGATAGCTTCATTCTTCATTCCGTTGATGGTGTTTCCCTCGTTTCGTTGATGGGTAAACTCCATACCGTTGACAGAGTAATCTTCATACCGTTGACATGTCTTCACTTAGGCAGAATTACAAGGCATAACATATTTACAATTAACCAACCTATTTTGCCTATCTAGTACATAGTCAACATGACTTAGAAAACCTATCTAAAACATATAATAGAATGCCTATCATACTGTGAAGTATTGTACAATGCAATTGCTACAACACTCATTTCGTTGATGAGCTTCCTGTCAACGAAACACTGCAAAGCATGCTATTTCGTTGACAGTTACAAAATTGACTTTACACAAATTCTACTAAGTGTTTTATGTTTATCATCAAGAACAACATATTCCTAACAACACCCGTTATAAATTTTCTGAATACACTTGCATGTACAGAGTATCTGACATCTAATAGTTTTTTCTTATAAGTTTTATGACATATATGATAAAATATTCAGCAACAGCTGTTTTAGCTAACATCCCAACTTTCTTAGGGGTCTTTTGGTTCGTTAAGTGGTATGTGTTGGAATCAGGAATCGGGTTAAGGTCGTATGGGGTTGAGGTATCATTTCTGATATCATTTGTTTGGTTGAGTGCTGGATGAATATATTTGATTTAAGATATTTTTGATCAACTAATTTTAATTAATTTAAAATATTAATTCAATTATTGTTTTAATATATTTTTGAGTCATTGATTTATTTTTATATTAAAAATTTACATTTAATTGCTTAAATAGAGATGAAAGTAAGAGAAATAAAATTGATTTCTGATACCCCTCCCTCGTACCCACCTCCCCCTAGGATATCAAAAACCCATACCATGGAGGTTTGAGGAATGGGTTTTAAAATTGTTTTTGCTAAACCAAACACCAGGTATGGGGTTGGAACGAACGAAACCCATACCTGATTCCAAAATTACTCGAACCAAACGACCCCTTAAATTGGCCTAGTTATCGCTTTCTGGATATCGAGTGTTCTCTATAAAGTGAATGTATATCTTTATCAATAATATATAGTTGAACTTTAGAGGTTTCTTTATTAGTTCGTCTTTCTGATTTTGATATGTAACTTTGCAGTTACATTCAGTCGTATGGATCCAGAAGGAAAGCTTCTTATGGGCTTCCGTAAAGCCTCAAATAATATTTTGATGCAGGTACCATTTCTCTAGAAAGTTTCTCTTTTAATTGCTTAGGAGTCTCTACAGAAATATATTCATCATTGCACACTGTCAGATTAATATATGCTTGAATCATGTAACTGATTAATTTACTTGCTGAACAGGATTCCCATTTCACTGGCAAACATAACGAGTTTTATGCAAGTGAACCTTTTTTATCGGGTGTTTCTGATAATCTACCTATTATGAATGGTTACTCTGGTTTTCTCCAATCCATGAACGGAAACACGGATCCTCATCTAAAGGTATTCTCAAAACATTCGAGCTCGTCCAGTGGAGATGCTTGGCACGTAACTGAGAAGCATGGAGGCCCGGGGATAATTGGTTCATTGCCACCAACATTGCTGGCTCCAGAGAGGAAAAGAAGTAGAAATATTGGGTCGAAGAGTAAGAGGTTGCTAATTGATAACCAAGAAGCCCTAGACCTGAAACTCACTTGGGAGGAAGTACAGGAAATGCTCCACCCTCCTGCTAGTATCCAGCCAACCACTGTTACAATCGAAGACCATGAATTTGAAGAGTATGAAGTAAGTCAGCACTAAAATATTATTTTCATATCCGGTCTTTAGGTAAACTGCAATATCTATAACCAGACTAAAAAAAAATTATACAAAAATTAATAGTATATAGAAATGAAGTGGACTGGGGAACACAACATGATGAATGTACAGTGTTGGTATGCATTTTTTATTTTAGAAGTATTGCTTAGTGTAAGCTTAAGATACATGGTAGGAAATAATTGCCATTTTGGTGCTGATAAGTTGTTGTGGATTATGGTTAACAATCTTAAAATCATTATAGGTGTGACTAAAACCAAAGACTTTACCAACTCCAGTTAGCATATCAGGGTGAGTGATAGGAGGAGGAATGAGTTAGGAGAGTTTAGTACCTGGGTTCCAAAGGTAGGTAACAGCAAAAGGATCGGGTAGATTAGTATCATAAAGAGAAGCAACATCAGAAAGAAATTAACTGAACACAAAGAATGCCTCTAGAACAACCAACAAGTTTTCGATGTGTCACAATACCTTCTGAGATTGGAAATTCGAGATGAAACACAGCTTGAGAATTGAGTTGGAGGACTGAAATGTTGTTGTTATCTCCAATCCTGTAACAACTCTGCATATCGTGGAAAATTAAACTTTCAATAGCATGATATAGGTGAGATTTTATGAAAGCAAGATTTGAAATTTCAGTTTAGCAGAATTTGGAAACTGACTTCCATCGTAGCAAAATTCACTCAGTAGATCGTTGCTAAACTTATCGTCGCTCATAGCTGCTCTGATTTAGGGTTTTTTAGCTGCACGGCTGACTGACCAACACAATTTATTAGAGATATTGATAATGGACTGGGCCTTGCAAGTTTGTTTTGTTACAAATTATATCCCTAATGTAATTTTTGATTATATATGTTCTTTTACAAATAATACATGTATATTTTTAGGGGTTTCTTCCACTATAAACTTGATAAAATAGAAATTGTATTTAAAAAATATCTAGGCCGTTGGATCATTAAATTTGAAGAGTCCAGATCTATTTTAAAAATGTGACACGGAGTGACAGTTTTGTAATTATAGTGAAAAGATATGAATAGGGATTCATGCTCCATTGAGAACCAAATTTCTGTGAGAACTATGAGAATTAAATCAAATCAAATCATTAATTATATCTGTAGAAATCATCAATGAAGTTTGGTGATTTGTATGGTTGATAATGGTGATTTATCACAAATGGTAAGCCATTGAGGATGTAGGAGTGGCACCCTAAATTGATTCTTTCTAAGAATGTAGTGATCCCTTTGTTGGTAAAAATTTATACTATTCCGCTACAATATTGGCACACAGAGGGGTTGGGCCATATTTTTAGGGTTGGGCGCTATTTTGAGTGGAAATAGGAATTCGCGGGGGTTGATATAAGTGACTGAACTAATGTGCCGAGAGGCTTCAGGAAGATTTAGTTTTGCTAAAATGTTGGTGGAGGACTGCAGGTAGATGCGAAGAGTTCGCTTCCGGAAGATTGGCTTTGCGAGTTCCTAGTGAAGATTTTGTGGAGCCAATTGGTGTGAACTTGAGAGTGGTGCATTGTTGAAGACCAACTCGGTCCCTAGAAAGCCCAGATTTTTTAAAACCAGTTGGGGCCTGGGGTTTCAAAAAATCAGGGAGGGCCAGGCCGGGGTTTCCAAAAATCAGGGAGGGCCAGGCCGGGGTTTCCAAAAAACAGGACCTTGCCGTGCTATATCCAGGCCTTGAAAACCTTTGATTTTCTTAGAACTAGAAAGGGCTACGCTTTTGAAAAAAATCAAGCAGGCTGCGCTCTATCTAGTTTTAAAAGAATGAAATTTTGCCTGGCCAAGGTTTTTCAAAAATAGTCCAGGGAGAGGTCTTCAAAAATCAAGCCCCATGCTGGGGTTTCTTAAAAACCAGGCCGGGCCGAAATTTTTCAAAAACTGGGATGGGATGTTCTTTATCTTGTCCTTTAAAACTTCAATCTTTTTAAAACCAGAAAGGGCCGGACTTTTTTACAAAATCGGGCTGGGCCGGGCTTTATCCAATCCCAATAAAACCAAAGAAATTTCGAAATTTGGGCGAGGCCAAGAATTTTTTTTCCAAAAACCAGGCCGGGAACTCCATTTTCAGCTAAATAAAGAGTCAGTTACATTTTGGTGGTCATAGTTTGCACCGAGCTTTAAAATAGTGGATGTAGTTTAATATATGCAAATCGGTGACCAAAGTTTGTATCGAGTTTCAAAAGAGTGACCCTAGTTTCAGATTTAGAAATCGGTGGCCATAGTTTACATCGAATTTTAAGAAAGTGGATATATTTCAATGATTTAAATAATTACTAAAATCCAACGATATTATGTTGGGAAAATTTTAACACATAAATAAATAAATATTGTTTGAAGTGGAAAAGTTATTGAGTTGGGGTCAAAATGGAGTCAAATTTGAGTTTGAGTTTAACAATTCGAGTTCGAGTCGAGATATTAAGTATTTGGCTCGATTCAGGTTTTTAATTAAAGCTAAAAATTTGTTCGAACCCAAGCCTGAAAGCAAGTTCTAGTTGAGTTTGAGCCCAACTAATAGAGTTGAGTTCGAGTTGAACTGCTTGGTTCGAATTATAATTTTACCATTAACTCGAATTGGGATCGAACTCAAACTCGGTCTCTCTTTTTACTTTCAATAAATAATTATGTGTTCACGTGTCATCAAAATTATTTGTTAAATTATAAATTTACTATTTATGCCACATTATATTGTTGTGCTTTAATTTTTAATTTTTTTTATTTATTACACTACAACCACTTTTTGAAATTCGATGTAAACTAACCGATTTGTAAATCGCATACTATAGCCAATTTTTTGAACCTTTTTTCATTTTTTTGCCACAAATTTGCAAATTTTGAACTACAACCACTATTTTAAAACTTGGGGTAATCTATGGCCACCAAAATGCAAATGACTCCTAAATAAACCCTAATTCTCTCCATTTTTTAATCTTTAACACCACCCCTTAATCGTACGATTGGATTGAACAATACAATCCTCTCGATCGTACAACAGACATAGGAAACCAAATCTGAATCAGACAAACAGAAAGATGGCGTGGGGGACTAGCACCCGAGTCTAACTTAGGGTCGTCTAATACCGTGTTAAATAACCAACTTATCTAAAATTTTAAGGTGTTAGAGGAAGGTCCTAATTAACACTATCGTTTATTATCCAACAGTATATATTGCTATATTGTCTACTATTTCCTTTTTAGCTTGTCCCAAAATAATTATCCAAAATTGATTAATATGGTAAATTATATATTAATTATGTTAACTTTTATGAAAAACAATACAATTATTTGGTAACTACTGTATCTGTTTATTTTACATGATTGAATAAAACGTGGATTTTTGATGGTGGACAATAAAAATGGGACGGAGGGAGTATATAATTTTATACAATATTTGTTAATATACATAATGCAATCTATTTTTGTGGAGACTTTTGTAATATAAATTTTAAATTAATAATATAAATTATATATTAATAGATTATAAATTTTATTAATATTTTTATTAGTATACCTATTGTTTTTATTTTTTTATTAGTGTAATAGGACGGGATTTAAAAATCCGTCCTGAACCCATCCCACTTGGTACCCTTTCTGGGACCGGGACCTCTACTGCTTTCTTCTTCTTTCTTGAATCATATTTAACTTCTCCGACCAATCTTGATTTGTTCTCCTCTAAACTACAGTTCCTGTCTTTCTTCTATCTCGAATCATAGTTCACTTCTCAGACCAATTTCGATTTGTTCTCTTAACTACAATTCTGGTCTTCACTTGTTTCAATCGTTAGTGTTGATCTCTTTATTTCATCTTTTATGTTGAAAGCTATCTGGAAATCCATCATCGAATTAGCTGCTGTTATAGTATCCCTCACCAGTTCTAGTATCTTTTTACTCTCTTGCCACTAGTATATTTCTTCTACAACTAAAAATTCCGTAAATTTTGTTCTGATTTTAGAAGAGGCTTCTAAAACTAAAATTAATT
This sequence comes from Heracleum sosnowskyi, assembly GCA_030848705.1. NCBI lineage: Eukaryota > Viridiplantae > Streptophyta > Magnoliopsida > Apiales > Apiaceae > Heracleum > Heracleum sosnowskyi. Next base: position 543,465 of record JAUIZM010000031.1, read on the forward strand.
ACAGATTAAGCAATTAGGTAAAGACTGAAATCTGATACGTGACAATAATTTATTGCTCATTTTCCAGCATAGTAACTTGGAGTCTTGTTTTGACCCAGGTGATCACTTTTTCTTAAAGCTATAAAGAAAATTCTTGAAGAATGGCAGAAAGAAATGTTTCAGTTAATACAAGGGGGGAAATATTGAAAATGGCCATAATCTTGTCAAAAATGTGGGATGCTATTTAATAATTTATTTTGACATCACTTAATATTCAGTTAATTTACGTTGGGTGAAGGAAGTCTGATAGAGAATTCGAAAACTCCTGTGTTAATAACTTAGGTCTGAGGCCTCCTTTGACAGTTTATGGGCCATACTTGTTCATTTTGAGCTGGCTGTTGCGAACTCCTGATTCCTGAAGGCACGTGCTTTAGGGAAATACAAATGATCTGAAAACTCTAAATTAAAAATACCTACTTTGTATATAAGCTGACATCTTGTCTAATGCTTCAGTCTTTTACTATGTAGGCACCACCTGTTTTGGGAAAGAGGAGCATTTTTATTGCCCGGTCATCTGGGTAATACTTCTATTTTTCCTGATATAGAAAAGCTTTAGTTTTTCTGCGGGCTGCATGGATTAGTTAAGTTAATAGTCAATTGCTGATTTGATGATGCAGGGAGCAAGAGCAGTGGACGACATGCGACTGTTGCTTTAAGTGGCGAAGGTTGCCACCTGATTTTCTTCTTCCTCCCACATGGAGATGTCAGGACAATGTTTGGGATCGCAGCAGGCAAGTACTGTTGTATGAGGATTGCGGATCTGAATTTTATTCACCCAGTAAGAAGATATTACTGCTTGCTAATATAATTTATGTCTTCAGGTGTTCATGTTCTGCACCAGATGAATTGAGCCCCTCGGAACTTGAGCAACTTCTCAAATTAAACAATGGTATAGTATCAGTTTATATTTGTTCATGTATCACCCAGTGATATATGTACATATGTAAAACACCAGTTCAACCTTGTACTTTATGTGGATGCGTGTGAAATGGAGTTCATAAACTTATTGGTAGTGAAGAGGCATTTTTTCATGGTGATGACTTGGTGATTAAAATTAGTCTGACATCACTTATAATGTTAGTTATTAGCTAACTCGGTTTCTACCTGTTTGGCCTTTCCAACAAATATAATTAATGTTGTGAAAATAAGCTTCGCTGGCGGGATTAGTAACTTGAGTAGAGAACAGAACAAAAAGGTCCAACTCAATTTGTGTGTAGCTTGCCATAGTACATGCTGCGTTCCAATAATCTTTGTTTCTTCTAAGGGAACTAAATTGTCTTGTGAGTCAAATTTAGCTAAACTAGTACCAGTTATCCGGGGTTAAATTGGCTAAGCCATATTGAATTTGACTCCTCAATTGTGACGCACATAGAAAAGAGTTGTTAGGGCTCATGTGTTGCCACTTTGACATATGAAAGTCTATACCTATAAGATATATTCTTTCCTTCAGACAAGAGATTCAAACCTCTGCTCGACTAATGAGCTACATTTCATATATCTGAAATCGAACATATTGAAATCAGCCTTACCTAACCTTGTAAAACCTTTAAAAGAAGTTTAAACTGTCTTTTTTCTTTACAAGCTTGTCTAGCTAACCTTATTAATAATCATAGAGAGATTGATAGTTACTTCTTGGGGTAGCCTGTTCTTGAATATTTATCAGAAATTTCCTTCCTTTATAAGATTAGCTTGAATTGTCCATTATATACAAGCCTATTTAACTTCTTGGAAGGAAGTCGTTGAACATCTTATTTTTTTTCCTTGCTGAAATTTGGTCTTAATGATGTATCACTTTTTCTAAAAATTTTGGATGTCTCACTTCAGTTTTTCTGCTGATTAATAGATTTCAAAAGACGGAGAATTGCAGTTTTTAATCAGATGCCAACACAGGAGCATGATTCTAGCACCCCAGGTATCTTGGCTAGTAGCCCTGGTCAAGGTGATGGGAGCGGTCCAGTAGCTACCACAACAAGACATCCTAGACATCGCCCTGGTTGCTCATGCATTGTATGCATCCAGCCTCCAAGTGGCAAAGGAAAACACAAGCCGACATGCACATGCAATGTATGCATGACAGTTAAACGCCGTTTCAAGACCCTAATGTTGCGTAAAAAGAAGCGTCAATCAGACTTAGAAGCAGAAATTGCTCAGAGGAACCAATTTATATGGGGTCCTAAAGAAGAAGTGGAAGTAGACAGCACTTCTAGGCAAGATAGGTCTCTAATTAATCTGTTAGATGACAAAAGTAGATCAGGAAGTAAGCCGCAAGATATGGATCAAAGAACCCATCAACCTGGAAAGGATATCGATACTAACGCAGATGAATTGGACTTAAATTGTCAGCCTGGGGAGGACTTCCCTATCAAGTCAACTCGAGTAAGCATGGTGAGTCTTCTCCAAGTAGCTACCCGGCCTTTGGAAACATATCTGAAGCAGACTGGTCTTACTAGCTTACTAGCTGAGCATCAGACAAGTTCAGGATCACATGCCCTGCCACAAGCCGCTACAGAGAGTGAGGGACAGCCTCACCAGGACCAATCTATTGTGCTGGAGGATCAGGGGAAGGAACCAGAAACTGATGACAAGCTTTCTGAACCATTTCAAAATGGCACTGAGCAGTTGTGAAGGTGTTATTATGTCTTTCTTCCAAGATTTTTCTTCTACGATGTGCGATATCTGAATGTCTAAATTCTTTGGTCATCTTTGGGTTGGATTGACACAGTTTTGAGGAGAGTTGCCTGGACGGAGAGGAGGATGGGATGGGACCGTATCATGTTTTGCTCGGATTCCCATCAATTTGCCTGATATACAATAGATGATATGTGTTTTCTCTAATTAGTTGGAACATATTAGATTATTTTTTTTGTCAAGAAAACACTGGGTGAGTTGTAGTATACATAGTACTATTGGTAGCAGTTGAATAGTGCATGTTAAATATAGACTGTCTGTAAACAGATAATTCTTTAGATTTAAATCTAATAGAAAGCATACACGTGGGTTGGGTTTGATCTCTATCTGGCTTGTAATGGAAGTAAAGTATTAGGGGTCTAATTAGGAATATTTGTTATTTATCCCTTATCAACCAAATTACTACTACTTTCTTTCTTTGATTTTCAGGAAACTAGCATATATGCTTAATTCATTAATCTTCGCCATGTCCCCTCCCTCGCCGTCATTGTTAGAGCCTGACAGTGTGAAAGTTGCAGATACAACAAGTATTGATAGTGCAGTAACTGTATATGTTGTCTGCTCAGATCAATCCTTTTGCTTAAAAAGCAAAGATGACCTGGAGCTTGATTGAAACCTGAATTCGAATGAGCATGTGTCTAACGTTAGTTCTTTTGAGTTGTTAGAAAAGTTGGTCGGAGTTACTTTTTGAACAACTTATTTTATTTTTGTAATTTTATTTGATAAAAGTTAATATTATCATTTAAATGTATTATTTATCAAATTTCAATTTATTTTAACATTTTTAATAACTCATAAATTACTCATAATATAAAATTATGTAAACAGATATTAACTTAAAATTTTTCCATTTAACTTATGATTTTAAGCAACTTTAAGTCATAAGCAATAATTTTAAGTTTACCTAAACATGTTCAATACATTTTTTCTATTTAACTTATGACTTTAAACAATTTTAAATTATAAATAATAATTTTAAGTTTACCCAAACAAGCTCTTAGCTGATTTGGGTTAAGCTCAAGCAGGGATTTATTACTAAATTGCTTGAAGAGCTCAGCATCAGTAATCTTTTATTATTGTTCTCTGCGGTGATTTGTACTCGTTTATAGCTGGTGATGGTCTTTTGGTGCTTGATTGTGTCGATTGGTTAACGAGTTAAACTATTCTTGAGTTACTCAGCCCAGTTTGTAAAATATTTGAATTTGACTCGGTGATATTTGAGACGAGCTCGAATTCGAGCTATTTCAATACTTTACTGCATCGAGCTCGAGCTTTAAATTACTCGGCGAGCTCGAATTTGAGCTATTCCAATACTTTACTGTGTCAAGCTCGAACATTAAATTACTCAACTCGTATGGTTCGCGAGCCTTAATACTTTTTAATTTCCCTAAAGAAAAGGGCGCAATAATTGAGCGGATATATTATAAATATATTTTTATTTATGTATTTAATCAATTCGAATCCAGCCGAACCAATCTCATTCAAGCTTTTGGCAATATTTGGTGAAACGATTCGAGTTTTCGAGCCGAACTTGAACTTATCGAACCCTTTATGAACCGAGCTTCAAGTTAAAAATTGAAAGTTCACTAGAACTAGACCAAAATTTTTTAATCGAGCGTAAACTCGAGCTTCGACTCGGCTCAACTTGATTACATCCTAATTACTCCTGTGTTGGAATGATGAACTAATTAAAATATCATCTTTCACATAATTAGACAGGCCCGGTTCTGAGGCTAGTTTGGAGGGACAGTGACCAAGGGGTCATGCTCAGAAGGAGGCCCATTTTTTCGGGTTCTACTACAGCTAGAGAATAAAAATAATATAAAGCATACGAAAAAATCAAAATATCTTCATCAGTGTTACACTTAACACTCTTTACCCTACTACAATAAAAATTTAAGACTTTTTCAATTTTTCTACTTAGATCCAAACTTTTTTTATTCACAAAATTATCTCCATCTATCATTAAATACATCAAAAACTTCAATGCATCTCAAAAATTAAGTCATTTTTTATATTCAATCTTATTTAAAATTTTACCTCCTCTTCTTAAATATGACAACATGATTTATTTATTTTGCAATTTAAATAGAGACAATTACATTTGAATAGTGAATCAGTGAAGGTTTTGATCTTCAAAAGTTTGTAGAACCTTTTTTTATTTTGAAATGTTACATTATGTATTTAACTGTGAAAATTAATTGCTAATACAATTTTTATTTTATATTTTTTATTAGTAAACATATAATCGATTAAGTAATAAATTATTTTAACAAATAACTATCAATTTTTTTAAATAGGATCCTTATTTATTATTTTGTCTAGGACCCCAAAGAGTTCAGAATGGGGCATGAAATTAGAATGGTAATGAGCCATAATTAGAATGTTTGAAATTGAAGAAAGTTGATAAATGAGTGATCTCGTCGAATAAACATATTTTCGGTATTAACGTCATAGAAACAATGCCTTTCGGTATGACAAAGTGACATGCATGGTCCAATAATGAATTACTACATTGTTGTCTAGCAGATGTCTTTGTTATCCAACCGACCTTTCCTATGTTAATAACCTTGAGCTTGGGGCATCATGGTTGATCATAAAAATGTCTGTCTTCTTTTTGCTTCAATGGCAAGTGGAGCTTTTGAAGAGCTTTATCCACCCCCACCCCAATTCTCAGCATATAGATATCTTCGTAATCACTACTAGAAAAATTGCAATAGACATTGATTTTTAACCGATATCTATTGAAAAATAGAAGTGATTTCTTTGCATATGTAGAGAAAGATAGGGGTATTATATATCGGTTTTTAGCCGATGTCTATGTTAATATTTAACACCTGTTTTTTTAATAAGCAACTGATATTCATGTTCCTTTTTAACATCGATTTCTTAAGGAACTGATATCCATGTTCCTTTTAAATTAAACATATGTGTATGTTGAGCTGTCTGCTAGAGCTTTTCAAAATTGTTGTTGAAATCAAATAATGATTCTCGCAAAAATTAAAATATAATTTTTTTAATTTTCAAATGTATCGTGATGACCTATATTCTTAAAAACGGTTTTTAGATCAAAAATATTTTTCAAAAAACTTAATTTTGATATTTATCAAACCATTGTTTACCAATTTATTTTGTTGATATTGTAGGAATACTAAACCGGAGGTAAGGTTTAAATCCTATAAAACCAAAATTGCATGCGGGCGTGTTAATTATAAAAGATAGTAAAAACTCTTACTAAGAAGAATAACAGGTAAAAATAAAGTGGTTAATAATTAGGTAGGAAGTTTGATTAGTTCAGCTGTTTAGGCATTAATTAGAAAGAAAAAGAAGAAATTAACGAAGAAAAACACACGTGTCAAGTAGTGATACATGAATAAAAATCAACGGCCCACAAGTGATCTAAAACCTACAAAATCTAACACCTCTCCGACCTGTTAAAGCATACTCCCTCCGTTCCCTTGTATACACCGAGATTGTGCACGTAGACTAAGAAAAGATATAAAAAATGAGTAAAATTAAATGAAAAGTGAGTAAAGTGGTGGACCTATCAATATTTAATAATAGATTTGAGATAGTGGAGGAAGTAGTGAGTGTAATAATGATTCATATTGTTATAGAATAGAGACGGTGGAGAAAGTAGTGGGTATAATATTTTATATTATTAAAAATTACTATTTTTGGAATGTATAAAAATGAATGAGACATCCCAAAATGGAAAGCGTATAAAAATAAAAAATTAGTAAAACAAGACCGAAGAGTCAAAACCTTTTGTTTTGGACATAACCCAAAGACCCCCATTGTCAATTTTAGACTTCTTTCTGCTACTTGCTTTGTAAATTTGGAATTACTACTCACTACAATAACTAAGATTTCTGAGAGAGAGAGAGGGAGATTTTAGAAAAAGAGAGAGAGGTGTTTCTATTGTAGTTTGATTGGTAAGAAATATTCAAAGTACAAACAGAAGAGCAGAAGGGGAGCTCAGAACTTCACGTGGAAGATATTTTGTCTACAAGATTCATTGAGATCCCCGTGATAAATGGTATATTCACTCAAGGAAGACACACACACACACACACACATGTAATTATCCTATACGTTATCTTTGTATTGGTTAAAGGAATGATTTTTATTATTACATGGTTCCAAATTTATTAGCAGACAATTGGGTTTTTGAATTTATTAGCTTTTTTGGGTTTTCTTGAAAGATTGTTAATTGTCTGATTTAAGGGTGGGTGGTGATGAAATGGAGGAAAATGCATCATCAGCAGCAGCAGCTTTGCATACTGCCATCAATTCTGTTGAGGCTTTAGGCAAGGGATTTGATGTTAATTTTGATACTAGGTTGTTATATTGTAAAGGAGTTGTTGGGTCTAGAGTTATCGAAATCAATGATGACCATAAGAGGGATCTCTACTTGGACGATAGTATTGTTGTTCCGAATGTTTCAAGAGATGTTCAAATTTCTCAGGAGACCGTCGGTCGTCATGCTTCTGGTGTTTGCACTTATTCTGAGGTATCCTCTATCTTAATTCCTTTGAAATATCAATTCGTGTTTAGGTTGTGCAGCTTGATTCCTTTGATATCATATTTATGTATTTCCTCATGTTTATTGTGCCCAACTGTTTATTTACTGTTAAATGCATTGTTTAGAAAATATATGATTGTTGGAGGTAGTTTATTAAATTAGTGTGAGCTAAAACTTGTTTTTTCTGTTCTTGATCAGCTTGAGGTCATGTACTGTTACGTCTAGACAGCTAAGTAGACCAAGTCAAAATCCTAACTTTACGTAAATAAAGGTGATTCAAGCAAGAATCTTGATTTTTTGTTTTTTTTACTAATCCGAGCTTCACGTCAAGTAGAACATGCAAGATCAGACGTTAGTCAGGATCAGGAAGCATGAATCAGCTCATAGACCGGAAGTAAATTCTTTCTGCTTAATATCTAATCGCTCCCAAGATTTTGTGGTAGGGGATTAATTTTACCTACCTAGTTTCAGTTACAGTTGGCCTATTTCTTGTTTTGGTAAGGCAACTATATGCTCTACTTCACGAGCACAGCCAGGATTTGTTTCCCTTACCAGATAGGATTATGCAAATTAAAATAGTACTAAAATGATGTGTGAATTTTAGATATGGTATATGTGAGCATTTTTGAATTATTTCTACATGCCTATGGTTGTTCTGAGGATCAATAATATCTTTTCTCAATATATGTAGATAGCAAAAAATTTGGAAGTTAAGCATTGCACTTTAAAAGGTGGGAAAAAAAAATTAAAGTAGACAATTGTTTACATCTAGAATCCAATATTTGTTGCAGCGTTCTTCACATAATAACACCCAAGTGATATTGGAATACCGGTATGGAAGTACAAAAACTAACAGCTGGAGTTATGATATAAAGTTCCTTTATAATGCTATGTTCAACGAAGGTCCTATGTTTTTCAGCATTGTCTATGGTTTTGTTATATTACTGCCCCTATCCTAGTTTAAATGTTTGTGTTTTTGTTATATTTTGGCACTGTTTAAAAATGCCTAAACTCAGACATCAGAGTCTTAAAATTTGTATAAAAGTTGTTATGTTAAAATCATTGGTGTGTCTTAAAATTTTGAAACTCGTATGAGTCTGTAACAGTAGAAGAATCATATCTATCTATACGTTTACAAAGTAGCAGTTGAAGCCATTAAGAACTTTTCATAATCAAACCAAGTAACTGACTAATAACAAAAAGGGGCTTCTTCCAATCAATTCTCGGATGAACTTGACATGCTGGAGCAGCAAACTAAAATATTGGCATCTAGAAGTTCATGAAAGTTCGAAAATAAACAACTAATGAGTCTGATTAAGAGCTCCAAATGTGCTTTGGCAACTGAAATGTGAACATGGTTCTAGAGCAAGAGAAAGCAGCTAGCTAGAAGGTTATCCAAACTAATTTTCTAGTAACTGTATATTTGAGACACTTGCTATCTTTCGAGTCCTAGGTGTACAGTATGTCTTATTCGAATTTTTTTATCAAGCTAGCAAATGGTGATTAGGTGAATTTATGACTTTATCATGCCTTGAAGCTAATGCCAGCTTTTTCATTGCAAAATCACTACTTCCTGCATTTACTTGTACTGAACTTTCTCTGGACTGCAGATGGTAGAGTACATCAATAAAAAGGCTAATCTACCAGAGAATGTACCTGTGGGTTGCTTTAACGCTGCATTCAGTTTGACTGGCTCCAAGAGCACTGATTCTGCTGCAATAAAGACTCTATGTATGGATGGTTTTTTCATTCCACTTGCCAAGTTTCAACTTGTAAAGTCCCAATTAGTGTTGCAGGAAAATGTCAGACGAGCAGTTCCAACATCTTGGGACCCACCAGCCTTAGCAAGGTAAGAATCTCATAACTATTTATGGAAGGTCAGCTACCAGGGTTTTTCTTTTCTTTCGGAGTTCTATGTTTATGATAATCATTTTTCTTTTTCATGAACAGCTTCATTGAGAACTTTGGGACACATATTATAACATCAGTTACTATTGGGGGTAAAGATGTGATTTATGTCAAACAATACCAGTCCTCACCTTTATCAAAAATGGAGATAAAACACTATGTTCAGGATATTGGAAGTCAGAGGTTCTCCCGTACAGAGACCCATACAAACTCAGGTCTATTGAAGTACAAGGACAAGGCTAGTTCCTTTATTTTCTTCTATATTCCTTACTATATATTAATTTGTCTTAGAAAATTCTTCCGCAGCTGCATCAAGGGTGTTATTATGAGACTAACTCCCTCTCCCTCCCTCCCCCATTGGTTTCATTTCCATATCGTGCAGGTAGTTGACCCTTCTTTCTACAGTAGTCAAGGTGTACATCCTCAGCCTAGTACGACACCTTCTCATATCGGGAATGGAAAAGAAGTACGGCTACTTTCTGTTTGTTTACTGAACTTTCCTTTAATATTATTTGGTAATTGTATAACCTCATGTAAAAACTTAATTTAGTAATTCAAGCTCTCTGGGTCTCACTCAATCTTGTACCATAACAACCTCCCCCCGCCCCCCAAAAGAGATATATTAGCATCTGTACCGTGGACGTTTCTACCACCCTCTTAAAGGTGTAATGGTTAGTTCTATGTTAATGTAGGCGATGATTATATGCTTGGCTTAACGATATATTTGGAAACTAGAGTCCTAATCGCTGAATTTTCCTTCTGAATATAGAGGATGAGGCAGCAGTATATTTGGTCTAGTCTAGTTTAATATATTAGTTAGATTTCTCAGTAGACTCGGAATCTATCTTTTGATGGTACGGACTATGCATGCAGATTTGACATTTCTTTATATGAGTGCTTGTTCATTAGTTTTAACTAAATGCAGCCTTAGTAGCTCGACCTCTTCAATGATTCATAATATAACCATAATGTAAAATATATGCAGGATGTTACTGTCATATTCAGACGAAGGGGAGGAGATGATTTGGAACAAAGTCATACCCAGTGGGCTAGAACTATTAGGTCCTCGCCTGATGTCATCGAGATGTCATTTTTTCCTATCACTCCTTTACTTGAAGGGATGGCTGGAAAGGAGCATTTGACTCGCGCTATAGATCTTTATCTTGAATGTATGTAATAGCTTCATTTTCTGTGATCTTTCCATAATGTGAATAATGCTATATATTACGAATTCCTCTGATTGGCTTACATGAAAATAATTCGCAGACAAACCTCAAATCGAGGAGCTACGTTATTTCTTAGAGTTTCAGATCCCTCGAATATGGGCTCCCGTGCAGGACAAACTTTTTGGCTCTCTAAGAAAGGAACCTGTTTGCCCATCTTTGCAGTTCAGCATCATGGGGCAAAAACTTTACATCAGCCAAGAGCAAGTACGTTTTACGTCTGTGTGACTGGTTTATTTTATTTTGGGATACCATTTGGTACCATTGTACAATTGACTTTTCCATTTGGTACCACACAAAGTTTTTGACTTCCAAGTGGCGTCATCATATTTTTGGCTTCATCCACATGATACCACTCCGTTAACCAAACGTTAGTCGGCCGTTACAAAATTATGAGATTGTCCATTTGGTACCACTCAAAGTTTTTGACTTCCAAGTGGCACCATTCTACTTTCGGCTTCAATTCCAAAATACCACTTCATCGAATTTATTAACATAGTGGTATTTTGGAGTTGAAACACAAAGTAGAAGGGTACTACTTGGAAGTCGAAAACTTTGAGTGGTACCAAATGGACAATCTCATAATTTTATAACGGCCGACTAACGTTTGGTTAACAGAGTGGTATCACGTGGATGAAGCCAAAAGTATGATGGCTCCACTTGGAAGCCAAAAACTTCGAGTGGTACCAAATGGAAAAGCCAATTGTACAATGGTACCAAATGGAATATCCCTTTTATTTTTATGATTAATTATATACTTTAGAAAACTGGAGTTCGGGAATATTAATTTTCTGTTTGACTACTAAGTGCAAAAGCAATTAAGGTAAGCATCTGCCCTGACATTGTAGTTCGATACTACGTAACATTGCATGATCCTCATAGATATATACCAGTGTCTCAGACCTCATGTGAGACACAGGCCTAAGTGTTAATAAGTATAAAACTTTTTAATGTTTTAAAATTATTTATAAGTAGCAGTGTTGCAAAAATCGGCGATTTCGCCGATTAATCCTCCGACTAATCGTTGTGCGGCCACCCACCGATTCAATATGATGAAATTGGCAAATAAAACGTTTCCTGAGTAAAATTGGGTTAAAATAGTCACAAATAGGGTCAAAGTTAGCAATATCAGATTGTCTGCGACCTCCTCCGGCAAAAACAAGCGACTTCCGGCAAACTTTGATATTTTTGAAGATGAAAAACTTTCATTAGAGCAGTCGTGATGTATATATAATTATATACAAGTCATATACAAGCGAGGAGTTTAATTATCACAACAAAATGTTAAAAGTATTTCTTGAGTTACCGAGTTCGATGTTTTGACAGGCAGATAAGTAAAACGAAAGTGGAAGAAGACAACATCTGAACAGAGCACACCCACTTGCCAGTTTGCTGTCCATAGTCTAATTAACATAAAATATATACATAAAACAATGCTAGTACATAATACATAGTCTAGTGAAGCAAGGCATGATTTTGTATGGTTCAACACCATATTTTATATTCTTTTTTTTTCCCTCGTTCAAAATATGTTTTGTATAAATTAAATCTTATTCAATTTAATATATATCATATATATTTATTTTATATTAACCGATTAATCATTCCGATTAATTCCCGATTTACTGATAAATCTTAAATCAGTGCCTCGACCGATTAAGTCCGATTAGCGATTTTTACAACACTGATAATTAGTAGTCAGGTAGATTTATGTACTATAAAGGATTTAGTTTTCAAAAACCCATCTTTATTTAACCATATATGTTTACCCAACCTTTTTCCAAAACTGTATAGGTCGAAGGATCCTACTCTTTAAAGGCCAAATTTTTTAACCCAACTTTATATGTTACTTCATTTTTAAATATCTGGTGTACTATTTAGGATCTAAATTTTGAAATCCCTTTTTTAAGCCAGTTTTATATTTCAAGCCCAGAGTTAAATAACCCTTTATTTAACCAACTCTATATTTAAATCCTCAGAATGACTCTTTTATATACTATCTAAAATCCTATGTTTAGATGTCCTTTTTAAGCTGAATAAATATTTAAAGCTCATGGTCTGAATGACCAAAAGAACTACAACTTAAGATCTTAAGTTTGAGTTCAATAGTCTTGTGTCTATATATATATATATATATATATTATTTAACTGCTTTGAGGGGGTGTTGGTTTGATTGTTGAGGAATAAAAAGAAAAATCGATGACATGTTGGTCGTCACTGCTTTAGTAATAGTCCTGTTAGTACTTTATAATTCCGGTGTATCATCCTGGACTTGCCAAAGCATGAACTTACGAAAAAAAATTAAAAGACAATCATATGCACACTGTTTATTCAAGATGTTCACAGATCACTAAAAGAAAATTAGTTTTCGGAAATCAAGACTGCAATTAGAGATAAAGAAAGAGGAATCAGAGATGGCCATGGCCCATGGGGCTGCTAATTCCTTTCCATTTCCTAGAATAAGCTGTTGATTGTCTCATACAAAAACTCGATAAATTAAAACTCTCATGCAGTGCACAGAATGATGCTTGCTTGGAATTGATGCCTGAAAGAAGTTCCATCAAACATTGTTTACCATTCCTCTTATACATTTGATTTATTACATGTGAAACTCTATATAAACTTATTATGTTCACCTGTTAATCTGATGTGAATATGGTAATTCATTTTAAATATTGAAATGTTGTAAGCTTTGTTAATACTATCCATCTCAACGATCTCTGAGAATAAGTAGTTTACTCTGCCTGCAGATATCAGTTGGGCGAAAACCCGTCACAGGCATGCGTTTATGTCTTGAAGGATCAAAGCAGAATCGTCTAAGTATATTTCTACAACACTTGGCCTACCTGCCTAAGATCCTCAAGCCATACTGGGACAGTCATGTAGCAATAGGTGCTCCCAAATGGCAGGGTCCTGAGGAGCAAGATAGCCGATGGTTTGAGCCAGTGAAGTGGAAAAACTTTTCACATGTGAGCACGGCACCAATTGAATGCTCTGAAACCTTTATAGGCGACCCAGCTGGAGTATACATAGTCACTGGGGCTCAGCTTGGGGTTTGGGATTTTGGTTCAAGAAATGTCTTGTTTATGAAGCTTCTATTTTCAAGGTTGCCTGGATGTACTATAGGAAGGTCACTATGGGACCACAAGCCAAGTGACAAATCGAAAAAAAATGTCACTACTGGATTTAACAGCGAAGACTCAAGCTCGGATTCAGGGGAAACAATGGCAGGCAACAAGTTGGCAAAATTTGTGGATATGTCTACCATGAGTAAGGGGGCACAAGATCCTCCGGGTCACTGGTTAGTCACAGGTGGAAAGTTGAGTGTAGAGAAAGGGAAGATTGTATTGAGACTAAAACACTCCCTGCTTAACTATTAGAGTTCAGTAGTAGATTTTGTGGAAGCTTTCATAATAGAATAATAGATGGTTCTTTATCATGTGCATTTGACATGCCATGTTTGTTTGTAGGCATATGTGGATTGAGTGAAATATGTTGATGTATTGTAGTAATGATTATATAAGGTGCATAAAGGTTTTGCATTTTTTCATATTTGCCTGGAAATTGATACCCCTTCAAGCACCCGATAGGAAAATCACCTGTCGGAAATCAAAGTTAAGTACATAGTTTGCTTCTGACACTCACTCGCAAGGTTTCGTTGCTTTCGATTGGAACACACTTTTTATTCAGTCATCCATTGATCGCACTTCGAGCATAATCTCAAATCTCAGTACTTAATTTAGCAGGGGGCATGTTTTCAACTTTCTAGTGAACATGCTTATGTAACACACAATTGTGTTTGTTTTATCTCTTTGATCAAGGCTAAAATAAACTACTCTGTTGATTCATATAGCTCGGTTTCAAACACCATAACAGATTCCATCACCATTTTCGAACACATAAAACATTATACTTATCACAGAACCTTGATACAAGTTAACATAGATCATCCTCTAGCAACAAATGCTAGCTCATTACGAAGGCACGTTTACATTGACAAGGGATAATACCCGAACATGGGATACTCGCACTAATAAGCGTGTATGTATTTTACATTCCAGAGCTTGTTCTTCCCAAGCTAATATTGAGTTCCTTCAAAAGTTTGTCCAAACTGCCAACCAGACGGAACAACGTTGTAGGCTGTAATTGTCTTCCCATCACCAGAAGTGACACGAAAGGAAAGGCTTTGGCCGTTAAGATAGGCATTGCTCTGCCAATTCTGTCCCCAATTTCTGGACATGGATTCCCACCCTGTCTTGGACCCTTTTATGGATACAGCATGGACATCTCCTGCGCCCCCAACGTTTGTTATCAGCACCAAGTTGAAGTAGGAATGACCATTGACAGTAAACCTTATGCCTCCTTTCTTCACACAAGGTACCCTGCAGTTGGAAGTATTACAGGCTCATAAGAAATTAAAAAAAAGAAAAAGGTAAATCAATTAAACAACGCCTAATTAATTACTAGTAAGTAACATCAGAGACATTTATATATACATAGGTAGGCAGTTACCTTCTGTAGCGTATTGGTACAATTCCAGCGCGATATTGTGCAATATGAAGGAAAGCAGGCTGTGCCAGATCAAAATGCCGTAGGGGAGGATTGCACCACCCGCCATTGTCATTGGAGAGAGCGTTGTTAGGTGGACAAAAATTGGTTGCAGTGACAGTAATGGTGTTATGCAGGCACCATTTTGGATCGTCATTACACTTTAACTCATAACAAGCTCCACATCTCTGTCCATGGTTGAACAGAGCTGTGCTAAGAGCTGCAGTGTTTGTACCATAACCCTGACTGTACAAATTCCCGTACCCACATGCTCCTCCTGCAATAAAAGTATAGTTAGAGAAAAATATAGTACAAGTGGTTGAAAGCGTTAAGTTATCAGTTCTCGAAAAATAAATACATACCCATGGTGCCGGAAGCATCACTGCCACCATAGAATGTTGCATGGGCAGAATACCAAGTGGAGGCGCTTGCCCCCCGGTGTGCATAAGCAGGAGTAGTTAAAGTTTGATGAAAACACAGAGCAAAGTAAATAAATGTGAAATATAAAGATTTCATGACTACAGATTATAAGCTGGGAAATAGATAATTGCTGACAGTGGTTTGAACATTTCACAGAAATGCAGAGGTATATATAGTGCACGAGTACATGTACACGTGTGCTGAGTTGTGAGTACACTCTGTAAAAATGGTTAGTCAAAAGTAGTTAATCCATGCATGCTGTATTAAAGTTGAAAAGTAGGGTGACATGGCAATATAGCTGAAGCGGTGAATGCGAGACACTTAATGATGGATTGGATGCGCAGCTCTATAATTTGATGAAATCACAGGCTTCATCAACCAAAGATTGATTGGTCAGCAGAGCGTTGGCCAACCAAATTATTGATATCATATGTGGGCTGCTGTTGACGTGTCTTTGTATAGCTGACCTGTACTGTACTCCCCCTGTTTTCTTCAATTAATGAAACTCTGTTACTGACATTTATTTACACAAAATGTTAATTACTAACAATTTTAATATAACCATTTACTCAAAAAATGGATGTGATTTAAATGATTAAGGTCTTAGCGAGTAGGATCAACAATACAAGACAAATTGCTTGGTGCATCCAGGGAGCATATGCAGTCTGCTGGAGAGTCATGGTAGAGGAAGAAACACAGCTCCGCACAGCCTTTTTAATTGCATAAAAAAGTTTATCTGAAGAAAGAGCATTGCCATAGTGATGTCTTTGATTCCTCTGTCTCGGAGTGTGGTAGCAATGGACCTGCGACAACAATATGATAGTATCCTTTAATGGGATAGCAATCTTTTTCTTTTGTTGCTAATTTAGTATTTTATATAATTTTGGATTAAAAGGAATACACGTCTCGGCAAGTCGAGGTGCAAGAGAAAATGGGACAAATTCCAAAATCGAAACTCTAGCCAAGTGTTGGTAAGGTAGGAACAACCTCCAAACTTTAACAAAATTTTAGCTCTTAAAAGCATTACAACATTAGAATTTAATGGGAATAATCTCAAGTTCACTAGAAAATTTGCAAACAAAGACGCTAAACAGTTGTTCTTGCTTGCATCAACTATCTGAATGTTGCCTTGAATCAGACTTGATCCACCTCGATTCCAGCAGCTTGCTTGGTTTGCAATTTGTGTCGGAATGAACACCAATGACCAGCAGGCATGCAGCTGCCATTGCATAGTCCACCAAAGATTTCAAAGTCTGAGATCTCAAAACATTAACCTCAATCCGCTTCTTCTCCTCTTGAACATAATGCCATTTATGGACCTCCCTTTGAATAATGAGCAGGCCACTCGAAATAACAACAATCATAACCTCCACTTTTTCAAAGACATGATGAACCTGCAGAGCAGTAATCACATGTAAAGAATCATCGACCTTATTCCTCCTTTGAGGACTCCCAGCAGAGAAAGCCTCAATTTACACAGTATCGAGAGTACCATTATCAGTGTAGAACCATTCACTCTCTGGTCGTGCTTGATAACAATTATCCGCTGATATGTACCCACCTTTTCGGAGAAACCGTCATCAAACCTTGCGGGCACCGCCCACTTCACGTCCAGGGGCAGCCCAGAGATAGCCGCTTACTTCGTCATTCAAAGCACCACCAATCCCCAAATCACCAGCTACCACAAAGAGAAAAACACATGTTAAAAAGAGAAACCTCGACCGTTCACTCTTGGTCCACACACCTATGTCAAATAAAGTATCCACTGAATAACATTTGGTCAACAAACAGGTGGAAACAATTAATAAATAAAGCATCGCTTAAAGAGGCCCATGCTCAAAGGTACACCAACTCAACTGTACGCCGCCTCTGTAGCAAGAAGGTACACCAACTCAACTGTACGTCGCCTCTGTAGCAAGAAAGTACACCAACTCAACTGTACGCCGCCTCTGTAGCAAGAAAGTACACCAACTCAACTGTACACCGCCTCTGTAGCAAGAAAGTACACCAACTCAACTGTGAGTCGCCACTGTAGCAAGAGGACCCATGTCTCCCACTGTAGCCACAGTACACGGACCTCACACTACAGGGACAGGTTTTGGCCTATAAATACTTGCCCCTCTTATGTTTAAAAAAGGACTTACATACACACAAACACTTCACACACTCACTGGAAAACATATCTCGATACTTGCTGCATTTTATCACATTGCTTTACTCCGTTACTGATTCTCACGCCGAAGGTGCTTAACGACCAACACCACCGGGCAAGCATTGTTTTGTAGGTTCCCCACCACAGGCCAAACCACCACCGAAAAAGTGTCTTCGGCGACGGAGCAAGTGCATCACTTATCATTTGGCGCTAGAAGAGGGGAACTTTCTTTTTGAGAAACCCCCACCAGTATAACACCGCTTTCCGGACATTTAGGGTAAATCTCGGTGGAGACATCCTGCACGAGAGGCAAACCCATGGCAAACACAAGATCTACAATGAATAATCGAAATGTAGTCACAAGGGAAAACCCCACCCCCTCAGGAAACGTTCGCCATGAAATTCCTAACCCAGTTGGCGGGGTCAATAACCCGCGTAATCAACAGCAACAGGGACCCCCGGCTGATCAACAACCTCCCCAAAATCAAGAGCCGCCCCCTAACGCCGAACTCAACCTCGATCTCACATGCTACACTCAAGCCCAAGTGGACGCCCTCATCCGCGTCACGTCAATTTTTCCTCAACCACATCAACATCAACAACCCCAAGCCTCCCAGGTCAACCAGCACAATGAAAACCTCCAAAGCGAATCACATAGCCAACCTAGGCCCGTCAACTCGGTCTTCTCCCGTTTAGGGTCATCGCAAAACACTAAACACAAGGATCATGACGGACCACAGCATAAGCCCGAAACTTGGAAAGAAAACAGGAGAAAGAGGGATCTGAGAAAAGACATCGAAGAAAAGAAAGCTGAATACGAGAGAGCCAAGCGCCGCCTGGAAAGGGACAGATCCCCCGAACCCCGAGTTGAAACAGGAAGCGTACAACCCACGAATGCCGCTATGCTGAACACCATCATCGAACTAAAAAGAAAACTAGAAGGAGGGAGCTGTACGGAAGCAGGCGGATCACCGTTCACCAAGCGATTGGAAAATGAATCCAAACAGAGGCACATAAAGCACATCAACCTTAATTCCTTTGACGGCCTGGGCGACCCTGAGGAACATTTGAGTTACTTCGACCAACTCGCCCTTCACTATGAATACAAGGACCTAATAAGATGCAGGTTTTTTGTCGCAACACTTAGAGGATGGGCTCAAAGATGGTTCTGTCGCTAACCTGCCCGCTCACTCGATTCTTGGGCCAAATTCAAGAAAGCTTTCCTCAACAAATTTAAAGCAAACCAACCACACGAGGTACATACCGCCTTCCTAGAAACCGTCGCTCAAAGGAATGAAGAAAGTCTGCAAACATACATCGACAGGTTCAAAGAAGCGGTCAACAAGGTTGTGTGCGTAAACGAAATAGAGGCCCTAGTACACTTACGGAGAGGACTCAACCCGTACGAATGCGAAAAATACGTCTGCAAACTTATGGAAGTACAACCTACAACATTGGCACGGGCGTACGATTTGGCATCTCAAGCGATCAACGAGATGGAGTCGCTCACCGTAATCAAACAGTCAAGAGCACCGCCTCCTCCGCCGCCAAGGCAACCATACTTCCAAAAAGAACAATATACATTCAGTCACGTCCAGAGGCCAGCCGCCGCTCAACACCAAGTACAGACAACTCACGGCTCAGGACCAGCCAGACCAACTTCAACCTCGGTCAAGGATAGGTTGGGTCATGCGATACCCCGCGCCCTGAGAAGTGTCCTGAACCTAATTGGACGGTCCTGAGCATGCCCAGAGCCGCTATCCTCAACGAGATCAGGGAAAAACATTGCGACTACCATGGGGCCCATGGTCATACGACTGAAAGATGCTTAGCCCTCAAGCACTTTTTGGAAAGACAAATCAAACAAGGGAATTTAAACCAATACCTACCAAGGCAAACCCAGGCGACAGCCTCCAACAAAAACATAGTGAATAGAGTCTTCGGAGGGTCGCCATCTCCCAACAGAACCACCCAACAAGAGGTGCTCACTATTTCACAAAAAACAACCAATAATGCCATATCCTTCACAGACGCGGACTACGAAGGAATCAACCCGAACCATACCGAAGCACTGGTGGTAACTCTGGATGTGGCCGAAAACAAGGTAAACATGATATTAGTCGACAACGGATCATCAGTTGACATATGTTTCAAGCATACTTGGGATAGGCTTAGACTGGGCGACGAAAAACTGGAAGAATGTCCTGATGAAACACCCCTTTACGACTTTGGTCACAACACCGTCCCCATAGCAGGAATAGCGAGGCTGCCGGTATACTTTGGAAAAGCGCCACAACAAGCTCGCCATCTCGTCAAGTTTTACGTAATCAACACTGCTTCCTCCTACAATATGATACTTGGAAGACCCACCCTCAATCTCCTCAAGGCCGTCACCTCGACACCACATCTCAAATTAAAGTTCCCCATGCCGGGTGGAGTTGGGGAAGTGAAGGGAGATTCAGAAACATCGAAAAGATGCTATGGGATAACACTCACCCCTTTGCCGCAACCGAACCAAGCAACATAAGGCGCCAAAAGGAAACAAGAAGGCGGCAAGAAAAGAAAAGAAAGCACGTAGAATACCAGTTGGACCGCAATAAAAGAAAGAAAGAAGTACAGGTTATCGACACACACCACCCGATGCTAGAAGACCCCCCGAGAATGGACGCCAATATGAAAAGATGCTTATAAAAAGACGAACGACCCAACATATCCCCCGTTGTCGAAACCGAAAGAGTAGAGGTCGTTCCGGGCGACCCAATAAGGCGAGTAAGCATAGGCACGGGATTAGACGCGGTGTTCAAAGAACAACTTATAGGCATACTCAGGAAATACACGGACGCCTTCACATGGTCCCCAAGCGACATGCCTGGTCTAGATGAATCAGTCGTTGTACACAAACTCAATGTGAACCCAGGGAAAATACCCAAGATACAAAAAAGGAGAAATTTCGCGCCCGAAAGACAACAAGCAATCGACGTCGAAATAAACAAATTACTAAAGGCGGATTTGATATGTGAAGTCTCATACCCCAAGTGGGTTTCTAACGTGGTGATGGTCAAAAAAGCAAATGGAAAATGGAGGATATGTGTAGACTACACGGACCTGAATGCCGCTTGTCCCAAAGACCCCTACCCGCTACCTAGCATCGATCAACTCATCGACGCAACCGCCGGTCACTTGATGCTTAGTTTCATGGACGCGTTCTCAGGGTATAACCAAATCAGGATGGCGCCCGAAGATAGAGAAAAGACAGCTTTCATCACCCACATGGGGGTTTACTGCTACAAAGTCATGCCTTTCGGACTCATCAACGCTGGGGCAACTTACCAACGAATGATGAATAAAATCTTCGCAACACAGTTAGGAAGAAACATGGAAGTATACGTGGACGACATGATTGTAAAGTCACTCTTGACAGAATCTCACTTGAAAGATTTGGAGGAATGTTTCGTCACTCTCAGGAAATAAAACATGAAACTCAATCCAGATAAATGCACTTTCGCCCTTGAAGCAGGCAAATTCCTGGGATTCTTGGTCAGTCGGAGGGGTGTCGAAGCCGACCCCGAAAAAATCAAAGCGATCATCGACATGCAACCTCCCAGAACCCTCAAAGACATGCAAAAGTGAACGACATGCTAGCGGCCCTTCGAAGGTTCATCTCGAATCTAGCAGAAAGGTGTCTTCCTTTCTTTGACACCCTAAAAGGGGCAACATCCGCAAAAACCGTCGCATGGACTGAAGAATGCCAGAAGGCCTTCGACGATCTCAAAAGATACCTTGTATCACCACCACTACTGGCCGTCGCCAAACCAATGGAACCGCTATCTTTATATTTGGCAGCGTCAGACAAAGCCGTAGGTGCGGTCCTAATCAAGGAGGAAGGCACCGCCCAAAGACCCGTATATTACGTGAGCCAGGTCCTCAAAGACGCCGAAACCAGGTATCCCAATGTACAGAAGTTCGCTCTGGCACTTGTGACAGCTAGCAGGAAACTAAGACATTACTTCCAAGGAAGAGAAATCAAAATAATCACCAACCAACCCTTGAAGAAGTTGCTCCACAAGCCAGATTTATCAGGAAGGATGGTTAATTGGGCCATGGAACTCAGCCAATTCACACTTACCTTTGTGCCCAGAACCGCCATTAAAGCACAGACATTGATGGACTTTGTGATCGAATGCGCCTTCTCCGAACAAGACGATGCAAACGCAAACCAGCTCCCGCACCAAGTAATAGACGACGCCACAAACACGAAGGACGCAAGCATCTGGAAACTCTATGTAGACGGATCATCCACCGCTCAAAGAAGCGAAGCCGGGCTAATCCTCACGAGTCCCGAAAACTTCCAAATCAAGCAAGCAATCAAGTTCGCTTTCAAAGCGACGAACAACCAAGCGGAATATGAAGCCCTGATAGCAGGGCTAACTTTGGCAAAAAATCTGCAGGACTCCAACATCATCATTACAGCGATTCGCAACTAGTAGTCAGACAAACCACAGGAGACTACGCGACCAAAGATGAAATTCTTTACAAATACCAACATATTGTCAAATCTTTACGCGCCCACTTCTACACCCATGAATTGAAACAAATTGATCGTAATGATAACACGGTAGCCGATGAGCTGTCAAAGCTAATTCAAGGAGAGGGGACATCATACGAAGAATCGGTCTACTTCGAGGAGTTGGCACAACCCACTACCGAACGCATCGAGGCACTCGAAGTCCAATAAATTAGGGAAAATTGGATGACGCCCTACATTCTATACTTAAAAGATGGAACCCTCCCAGATAACCATATCAAGGCAAAGCAAATAAAATTCCACGCGGCCAAGTATTTCCTTCAAGACGAAGTCCTATACAAAAGAGGAATCACGTGCCCCACACTCAAATGCGTCGACGAGGACGAAGCGGCGTACTGCATGACAGAAGTTCACGAAGGAATATGTGGGGATCACATGGGTGCAAAGGCACTGTCACACAAGATTTTAAGACAAGGATACTTCTGGCCAAAGATGGGCAAAGACTGCAAGATGTTCGTCCAAAAATGCCACCAATGCCAACTCCACGGCAACATGTCTCACAAAGCGCCATCCATGCCATCCTCAATATTATCCCCAATCCCCTTCGCAGTATGGGGAATCGACATCATGGGTCCGTTCCCTAAGGCTAAAGGTGACCTACAGTATGCGATGGTCGCCGTCGACTACATGACCAAATGGGCCGAAACCAAGGCGCTCAAAAATATCACCCAACAAGACGCCATCAAATTCGTTAAATAACACATCATCACGCATTTCGGCATACCACGGATCCTGATTTCAGATAACGGCACACAATTTGTAGGCTCGCAGTTCACCAAGTTCCTCTCTGAACACGGGGTCAAGCATAAAAAGGCATCCGTCTGCCATCCCCAAACCAATGGACAGGTCGAAGTCACAAACCGGATCATAGTACGTGTGATCGAGAAGCGTCTAACAACATCGAGAAAAAAATGGCCAAAGGAGCTCCCCCACGTCATGTGGTCATACCGAACAACAGCCAAAACAAGCACGGGAGAGACACCTTTCAAATTAGCATTCGGTACAGAGGCGCTCGCACCAGTGGAAATCGGGTCGCCCTCCTTCCGATTGATCAATTTTGACGAAACCTCAAACGTCGACGGTTTGCACACAAACCTCGACCTTCTAGACGAGACACGCGACAAAGCTGCCGAACGAATGGACAAGTACAAAGAGAAAATAAGAGAATACTTCGGTAATCGAGCAAGAATCAGGACATTTGTGATAGGACACCTGGTCAACCGAGCAACCGAAGCATCCGATCCACGCAACACCGGCAAACTCATGCCAAAATGGGAAGGGCCCTACAAAGTAACCCAAGTACTAAGACCAGGATCGTACAAACTAGCAAGGATGGATGTGACGGAAGTCAACAACACCTGGCATGGAGACAAGCTCAGAAAATACTACTAATAGAGGCTTGTTAAGCAACTTTTGTTATAATAGGTATCGCCACGGCTCCAATTACTATGTATGAGCCAAATGGACCTTCTATGTCTATACAACGCAATCTAATGAATGTACGCCATCTTTAATTACGACTCCCCCCATGACCGATCCCCAAACAATCGCCCACCTCCAAGCAAAAGTAACATGCAAATAAAAGCTAAGTCAAAAATGGAGGTGTCGCCCACCTCCAAGCAAAAGTAGCATGCAAATAAAAGCTAAGTCAAAAATGGAGGTGTCGCCCACCTCAAGCAAAAATAACATGCAAATAAAAGCTAAGTCAAAAATGGAGGTGTCGCCCACCTCCAAGCAAAAGTAACATGCAATTAAAAGCTAAGTCAAAAATGGAGGTGTCGCCCACCTCCAAGCAAAAGTAACATGAAAATAAAAGCTAAGTCAAAAATGGAGGTGTCGCCAACCCCCAAGCAAAAGTAACATGCAAATAAAAGCTAAGTCAAAAATGGAGTTGTCGCCCACCTCCAAGCAAAAGTCACATGCAAATAAAAGCTAAGTCAAAAACGGAGGTGTCGCCAACCTCCAAGCAAAAGTAACATGCAAATAAAAGCTAACTCAAAAATGGAGGTGTCGCCCACCCCCACACAAAAACAACATGCAAATAAAACTAAGTCAAAGTGGTAATGTCGCCCACCTCCAAGCAACAATAATATGCAAATAAAGCCAAGTGAAAGCACAGCTAAGTCAAGAGGGAGGCGCCCGCCGCGACCAAAACAGACACACAAGTAGAACTAAATCAAGTTGGAAATATCATAACAAAGCAACGCCAGAAGCACGATGATCTAAAAAGAAAACAAGAAAGCAAGGAAAAATAGACAAACGAGGCACAAAGTTGCAAAAGCAAGTTGGAATAAAAGCAAACCAAAGTTATACAGTTCGCTTCGTGCACGACAAAACGTAATTCCCCAACAAAACATAAAACTACCGAATAGTTTACAAATCACCAAACCTATTACATCAAGATGGATATTAGAAAACTACCGAATAACAAAAGGTAATAAACTTACATGGACGGTGATGTTCCGTCAACCAACCCCTCAGAATTTTCAGCAGCTTCAACATCGCTATCAACAACGACCTCAGAGTCTCCGGCAACATCGCCACCATCATCATTGGGCTCATTACCTACAATGCCTGACCCATCCCCTGCAGTGACATCCCCAACTCCCAACTCCACATCCGCTCCAGCCGCCTCCTCATCCCTCTCACTGGAGCTACTGACAACAGGACCACGTTGCTCGGACACCCTCTTCTTCAAAGCAATGTACTTTTTCTTCTGTTTCCTCGTGGACCTCTTCAGCTTTCTAGCATCCTTCAGCTTCCTCTCGGCTTCATCCAAGAGGGCTTTGCGGTTTGCTTCACAAGCTCCCAGTCTTTCAAACACACAAGAATCAGCTAAGATTTTCGCAGCAACCTCTACGGACTTCTGAAATTCGTCACTTTTCTTCCAATTAGCGACGCCAACCGCAATCTGCTGGCGCATCTCCTTTTCAACAGCACTAGCCACCTCTCTCATCACTTCCTCCTTGTACGCACCACTCGCCCCATACTTCAAAATCGCAGCCTCCTCCGTAGGCCTGCTAGCCAAGTGATTCTCAGCCTCTATGGCGCGCGCCTTAGTCCGCTCCAGCTCTTTCGCCAACCGCTCCGTCTCAAAAACCGCCTTCTCAACCCCAACAGCAAGGTCGCTCTTCTCCTTCTCCAGATTCGCTAACTTTTCTTTCAGCGTCTCTATGCGACCGTTAGCAAGAATCATCTTGTTCCTATACACATGACGTTCAGAAAAGTATCTTTTCTTATCCGCCTCAACCTGGTTTAGAGAAGACACAACATTCCTCTTATACTCCTCTTGAGTATTAACCTCGATTTTCAACTGTTCATCACTCCTCTTCAACCGTTTGTTCTCGAGCCTGTAAGCGTCCCCTTTCGCCAGCAAGGCCGCGTAATGACATTGACTCTGCAACGAGTAATTCAACCAAGTCATTATAAAAACAACAAATGTACAAACACATGATTACACGTGCTAATGGGAAAACGTTTACCTTGGCATGAAATTTTTGAGACCGCTTAGCCAGTTTGCTCCAAGAATACTTATTCAACTTCTAAAAATCATCCTCTATCATAGAATCAATAGTAAAAGAACCAGGTGCACTCTTGAACATATACCCATAGCCGGGCCGGCCCTCCCCAGTTTCCTCGTCAACCACCATCTCTTCGTCACTATCAGTATAAGTCACAGAAACCTCGGTACGCCTCTTCCTAGAGGTCTTCACGCCGGGACCAGCCAAGGCAAAGTTTACCTTCCTCTTCTTCAACACAAACCTCCCGCCCAAACGTAAGCGACCACCTACCCTGCTAGATTCGCCAACTTCGTGCACGGACTTAACTTTCTTCCGCAACTTCACCACGACATCATCCCCTACCCTCTTACGTTTCTTCCCACTGAAACCGGTTTCAACTCTAGCAGAAGCAGCCTCCGCAACCACCGCCTCGGGTACAATATTGTCAGGTTCCAACTCATAACCCTCATCTTCACCCACAATGACTTCATTGGTACGACCCTCAACATTCTCAAACACACGATCACCCGTAGCAGGAACAGACCCCTCCCCGGCAAAAGGAACCACAACATCATCCTTCACCAGCCGATCAACCTCCACAGGCGCTTCTCTGATGTCTTCATCACTAGACGAGAGCACATCCTCCACCACCACCATCTCTTGGTTATCTCTATCCCTACCTCCACATCCTCGCTACCCGAAGATAGTACCACCTCCACCATCGTCGCATGCTCAATAACATTCGACCCAACATCCCTATCGCTCTCAGTCTCGCTCACGCCTTCATCAGCAGGAGTCATAACATTCCCCTCACCGGTAACAGATGGGATCTCCCTTTCTACCGCCGTCTTGTTCACCAACCTCTCTACATCATCGTTCAACTCCCCAAAAGCCGTGTCCGCCTCGTCAATCAAAGAGGTCATCTTCTTCTTAACAGGTTCAGTCCGCGCAACCCAGGCAACGCCGCTACCCTCACCATCCTCAACAACCTTTTTCCCCTTCCTCTCACGAGGGGGGTTTACATTGACAGACTCGCGTGGAGGATTGGCATTCAGAAAATCCTTTTTCTTTTCAGGCTCGTTATAATCAACATTCTCGAGCACGGGTATATCACCCCTTGTCGGTATCAACACTGTTACAAGATACACAAATAACCGCATACAATCAGTCAACAGTTAAAATACAACTAACATAAAATCACAGGATGCGAACACTTACAGTTGTACTCCAACAGGTTCGCGTTCTCATAAAAATATGTCTCAGTCCACATGCGCCCAACGACCGAACCGTCCGCTCGAGCAAGTCAGCAACATCCCCGCTCATCCACTTCTTTTCAGACGGGTATATGTTTCTAACTTCTACCAAAAAGTTAGGCAAGTAAGCAAGATCACCACCACGGACCATGATGAACTCTTCCTGCCAGTTGGCCATCCCCTTGGGAAAACGGAAAAGGCTGTGATTCCCTAGCCTTTTGGCCACATGCGTATAAGTATTCCAGTGAATCTCGTAGAATGGCTTGGCACTAGTGAGTCGCACGTAGAACAAAGCAAAGAAACCCTTGAAGGTTGGCTGCCTCCCATCCTTAGCACAACACACAATAAACCACAAGATTACCCGAATCGCGTTTGGTGAGAACTGAGCAGGCGAACACCTGAAGTAATACTTAAAGAGATCAGACATAAACTTGTGCATCGGCAGTCTCAGTCCAGCCTTAAAGTGAGATATGGGAATCGCCATCCACCCATCCGCATCACGATCATATAACCGCTCACCAGTACGCGGCATCCTCCACTCATACCCATCTTCAATACGGAACAGCCGAGATACTAGACGACCATACTTTACCTCCTGGAAATTACTATCACAATCCAGATGTCTATACTTGCCAAAAGTGGCATCCATCTCCTTCTTATCAAAGGCGGTCACAGGAATCCCCTTCGTACGGTACAGGCTTTCAAAGGTGTCAAAGTAGCGCACTTTATCACAGGCGGCCACACCAAGATAACTATGAACCTGGGTGTCAACCCACCTTCCCATGGAATTTATCAGCACAGGACGAGTATTAGGAACGACCTCTTTCAACAACGACATTTTCTACAACAGCAACAAAAACAACATGATCAAAAACAAGCGCCGCATAACGCAGATGGCGACCAATTACAAAGCACAAGGATTCTAACATACATATCGCAACAGGAACTCACAGCCCACTTAACCAACCAAGAGTGAGCGACCTAACAACAGCAAAAACGGGTAAGACGCCCAACCCATTTACACGCCCACTAACTAGGGAAAAATGACAAATAAAATCCCTAACGGTTCACATCCATAAAAACCCTGCCCGAACATCTAACACCTATGATTTTCCAATCGAACAGCAAAATAGAATCAAAATCAATACAACTACACACACATGTACACACGGATACTCAAGAACATCCAAGAACACTACCGAAAAAATAAACACCAGATCCCCTATAAACATACATCATGACCGGTAAAATCAGAAATTTAATCTCCGCCGGCCGGTAACAACCCATCAATGACAAAACTCGAAACAAAAACATACTCAAATACTTTTCTCCTACCATTTTATACAAACAACTACGAACTATTGCGAAGAAGAACAGAAACCAAGACATGCAAATATCAGACAGAATCTTTCAAAACAACATATTTTTTCACCCATCAAGAATAAAGCGAAAGAATTCGGCTATAACCAACCTGGAGCTGAAGCAAAAACGAGTCACACGATGCAAGGTATCCCAGCAGTCACAGAATTCTGGAAGGAACACATGCTTTTATCCAGAAAACAAAGAATAAGAATATGAGTGCAATAAACAACAGCAGCTGCTAGACACGCCTTTTTATACACTAACTCACGGTTACCCGTAGAGGGCAATAACTGCATGGCCACGTGGCAGACAACCACTCGCACGTGATGACCAAGCCCCCACCAACCCTAGTACAACTATACATAAACCCCTCGACTTCCAACTTTTCTATTTCTATTTTTCTTTTTCATCTCCTCAATCTCGTTCCCTCTTTTAATTCTTTTATTCCCCACTGATCAGTAGCACGTACAACTATAGTACACATGCTTTTTCAAAACATCCAATCACATATATAACTACATATTTCCCATAGACCGTACCACAAACCTTTCTAATTACACATAAATGCCCATTTATCACCCATCATTTACATTTATTACGTTCAATTAATAATATAAAAACAAAGAGACACTTTCACTACACATTAACTTCATATTTCCTCATTTACTCACACAACACCTCGACCGAAAAATACCAAAATACAACTTTTCCACAACCCGAATACGGTCCCTCACCTCACTTGGGGGGCACCAAAATTCAATTCTTTCAAATTATTTTTCCTTCAAGTGACGCTCGCTCACCTCACTTGGGGGGCGCCAAAACTCAATTTTCTCAATTTATTTTTTCCTTCAAGTGACGGTCGCTCACCTCACTTGGGGGGCACCAAAATCCAATTTTCTCAATTTATTTTTTCCTTCAAGTAACGCTCACTTGGAGGGCACCAAAATTCAATTTTTTCAAATTATTTTTCCTTCAAGTGACGCTCGCTCACCTCATTTGGGGGCACCAAAATTCAATTTTCTCAAATTATTTTTCCTTCAAGTGACGCTCGCTCACCTCACTTGGGGGGCGTCAAAACTCAATTTTCTCAATTTATTTTTTCCTTCAAGTGACGGTCGCTCACCTCACTTGGGGGGCACCAAAATCCAATTTTCTCAATTTATTTTTTCTTTCAAGTGACGCTCACTTGGGGGGCACCAAAATTCAATTTTTTCAAATTATTTTTTCTTCAAGTGACGATCGCTCACCTCACTTGGGGAGCTCCAAAATTCAATTTTCTCAAATTATTTTTCCTTCAAGTGACGCTCGCTCACCTCACTTGGGGGGCGCCAAAATCCAGTTTTCTCAATTTATTTTTTCCTTCAAGTGACGCTCACTTGGGGCGCACCAAAATTCAATTTTTTAATTGATTTTTACCTTCAAGTGACGCTCGCCCACCTCACTTGGGAGGCACCAAAATTTAATGTGTTAGGCCGAATACACAATATATAATCAA
Organism: Heracleum sosnowskyi; assembly: GCA_030848705.1. Lineage (NCBI taxonomy): Eukaryota > Viridiplantae > Streptophyta > Magnoliopsida > Apiales > Apiaceae > Heracleum > Heracleum sosnowskyi. The sequence continues at coordinate 573,163 of JAUIZM010000031.1, forward strand.
GTATATGTATGAGAATAACAATAAGAACACTGTTTATGAATAATAAACTGTATGGAATTAATAACTCCTCTCTCAGTGATGTAAAATATCACAGAGAGCTGCTAGGTTACAAAAAATAATCTTTCAAGTATTCGCATCCCTTTTAGGGTTAACCTATCTGTGTTTATATAGTACACAACTACATACAATCTTTAATTGATATTCCTATAAATCAGCTATACAATTAATATCAATTTAGAATTGCTTCTGTCTTCTGTTCCATTTCCTTAGCCATCACGATATCTCTTTGCTTCTTCCCTTCTTCAAAGTATATCGTTTCTAGAATCTTCATTGAGTATAACACCGACAGCTAAGCAAACTCTGACTGTCAGAGTTTAACAAACTCTGACCAGTCTTCCAGCTAAACTCTGATAGTATCCTGATACTTTAAACACTGATAAACAAACATCAGCAATTATATCTAACATTATGTTTACGTCTTACCTTTCTCTCTACTCCCCCTACCCGCTACAGAGGCTAGAGGGAGTGAGGGGCAATGATATGTACCCACCTTTTCGGAGAAACAACCATCAAACCTTGCAGGCACCGCCCACTTCACGTCCAGGGGCAGCCCAGAGATAGCCGCTTACTTCGTCATTCAAAGCACCATCAATCCCCAAATCACCAGCTACCACAAAGAGAAAAACACATGTTAAAAAGAGAAACCTCAACCGTTCACTCTTGGTCCACACACCTATGTCAAATAAAGTATCCACGAAATTACATTTGGTCAACAAATAGGTGGAAACAATTAATAAATAAAGCATCGCTTAAAGAGGCCCATGCTCAAAGGTACACCAACTCAACTGTACGCCGCCTCTGTAGCAAGAAGGTACACCAACTCAACTGTACGCCGCCTCTGTAGCAAGAAAGTACAACAACTCAACTGTACGCCACCTCTGTAGCAAGAAGGTACACCAACTCAACTGTACGCCACCTCTGTAGCAAGAAAGTACACCAACTCAACTGTGAGCCGCCACTGTAGCAAGAGGACCCATGTCTCCCACTGTAGCCACAGTACGCGGACCTCACACTACAGGGACAGGTTTTGGCCTATAAATACTTGCCCCTCTTGTGTTTAAAAAAGGACTTACATGCACACAAAAACTTCACACACTCACTGGAAAACATATCTCGATACTTGCTGCATTTTATCACATTGCTTTACTCTGTTACTGATTCTCACGCCGGAGGTGTTTAACGGCCACCACCACCGAAACAGTGTCTTCGGCAACGGAGCAAGTGCAACACTTATCATCCACATTTTTAATCTTAACAAGGTCGAGGCCGTCAACAGAGTCCTGGTACAAGTAACAAACATCAAACACAGTCAAGTCCACAACCTGAACAGCAACAAAGGCTATATTTCGAACATCCAAACCAACAAGGATATAAGGAGGTCTTGAGGGAAGATTATGCATTTTCACCATAGTGCATAAGCATTCCGATCAAACTAGACCAGATGACCCATTGTCTCTGAACTCACAGCAAACTAGTAAATAGACGACACATTAATGAGCTGAACTCAAACTTTATTAATATAATCATTAAAAGTTGGTTTAACATATACTCCATTCAATAATGAGTGAACTATATCAACAACACTGATAAGTTCAGTACAGAGTCAAACTTAAAAATAAAAAAGCCCAATATAATGCAAGAACACATCAATTAGACCACAGTACTTGAAAGCAGAGTTCAATTGATATTTATATCTAGTGACTACACAATGGGTGTGATCTGCTACTGCTGCTCCTAAGATTATATTTCTAAAAATGTGGACAACCCATTTATATGCATCCTGCATGTAGTCCCAAAGATCTGAGCTATCTATATATTACTTTTTACTAAATAAGGATGACTGTGTTGATACTCGAGCAGCACCATCCCAAATCGTAGCAACATTCCTGGTAAATGTGTTTTTGTTTCTTAATTCTGTATCGACAAGTGATTCCGGATTCCCATCGATTTATGGGCATGGTTTCATCTAGGGATGAGAAAAAAAAACAAACTGGACCGGGTCGAACCGATCAAATCATATTTTACGGTTTTTTTGGCAGTTTGATTTGATTTAGGTTTGATATAAATAAAAACCGTTAATTAATGGTTCGATTCGGTTTTCATATTCAAACCGACCGTTAAGACCGAACCAGGCCGTTCCATTTTATTATATTATGAAATAATATATTTATTCATTTTATTGATATCTCACATCTTACACTTTATTAAATATATTTCTATCTTAAAATTCTAAGTAAAGAATACATATTCTTTAGGGTTTTTTTCATAAATACCCGACCCAAAAAACTTTTTTGCAAAAATACTATGTGTTTTTAAATTTTTATGCAAAAATACCAAAATATTTGTAAAAATACGGTCTGCAACTAGATGCAACCATATCTGCAACTACAACCAAAATCAACCACAGATGCAACTTTTTAATAATTGTGTTTTTCCGGCGTCCTGATTTTAGGGTTGTAAACAACCCTAAAATTAGGGTAGGGTAGGGTAGGGTTTATAGTCTAGGATTTAGACCCTAAACCCTAAACCCTAAGTTCGTATACGTATTATTCGTCAATTTTAATATTTCTAAAACCCAAAATAGAAACATTGAATCCCAAAGATTTAACTATTGAACCCCCAGGATAAATCAAGACCACGAGCTTACCCCTCTTACTAACAATTTTTTTTGAATTCTCAACTATTATTTTTTAAAAAGTTGCATCTGGTTGCTTTGGTTGCATCTGGTTGCTTTGGTTGCATCTGGTTGCGTTGGTTGCAGACAGTATTTTGCAAATATTTTTAGGTTACATCTAGTTGCAGGCCGTATTTTTGCAAATATTTTCGGAAGATGTTAAAATTGCAAAAAAACTTAAAAAAAGTAGTATTTTTGATAATTTCTCTATTTTTTATACCTCATATCTTACACTTTATAATTTTATTCGGAAAGAATGTTATTTATTCTTTAATTATTTATATTAATATATTTTTGTGTAGTAGCTACCTATAAAATTTTAGTAATATCATTAACTTTTTTGTTCATTTATCTTCGAATTTCTAGTTTGATTTAAAACCGAACCGACCAAACTAACTCGTTTAATTCAGATCTTGTTCGGTCTGGTCTCAATATTTAAATAATTCGGTACGGTCTAATAATTTACGAAATTGCTAAATACAGTCTGGTCCGATTTAATCGTTAAAACCGACCGAAATGACAACCCTAGTTTCGTATATCTTTCTTTCAATCAGAACGAATTGTTGCAATCCCCATTCAATCATTCAACACCACGACAACACCACGACAACATGAGTTTTTTTTTTTTTTTTTTGAAATAAACGTACTTGCATTAAAATTTATCAATAGCGATAGTACAATCAATGATACTAGGTGCGGTATATAACCACTCTTGATGATCTGACATAGAATATGCTGCCCTTGCTAACAAGTGAGCTGCATTATTCGCAGATCTATAAACAAACCTAACTAGCACCTCATCATAGTGCTTAAGAAGTTCAACACAATCTTCAACTATTGTATCAAAATAAAAGCTCGATCGTTCTCCATTTAGAGCATCTACCAACAGTTTTGAATCAGACTCGAAGATACACTTGGTTCTCCTCCAATCCTTAACCCACGACAGCGCCTCTCTCAAACTCATGGCTTCTGCCATTCTAGGTTGCACGCATGGTTGTGTGACATTGCTCCTAGCACGAAGGAAATTACCACCATCATCCCGAACCACACACCCCATGCCCACTTTATTCGTCCTAAACTCACAAGCTGCATGGATATTTATTGTAACCCATTCTGCAGGTGGTTTAGTCCACATCCTTGCTCCCAACTCATGTTGCACTCTGCTGTTACATTCTCTTTCATTGGCCTTTTTCCAGTCAGCCAACAAGTTCATTGCTGATGCTCTAACCCCAAAGACTGACATATTCACACGATCCCACACCCACTTGTTCCTTCTGTTCCACAAACTCCAACTAAGTAACCCTATTAGGACGCATTGTTCTCTACTGCACTTCATAAACAGATTCCGAAGCACTTCAAAAACATTATCACCTACCTCTGCAGAGATTACCTCTAGCAAACCAGCTGCTCTCCACACATCCTTTGCAAACATACACCCAAACAACATATGACCTGCATCCTCCTCGTTTGACTGGCACCACGGACACATCAAACTCATACTAACTCTTCTTGTTACTAGCGCTGTTGCAACAGGTAAAACATCTCTGCACGTTCGCCATAAAAAAATTAACACCTTCCCTGGCAAATTAAGCGACCACAATTTTTTCCAAAACATGGCTTCTGTACAATGAGTCTCTCCTTGCGATCTTCGATAACAACTCCTAACAGTAAAATTCCCTTTTTCATCCATTAGCCAAAACCAAGAATCCTCTCGACATTTAATAGGAATAGGTACTTGTTTAATTAAGTTCATATCCCTTTCATTACATAAGTCTCGAAGAATGTCTTCATCCCAGGTACGTCCCTCTTCTGTCATCAGTCCTTGTACTAACGCTTGAGCTAAATCATCCGGCATAGGAGACTGCAGACAACCATCCACCAAACACGGCAGCCATGGCACCTTCCAAATTCTAGTACTCTGCCCATCCCCTATTCGTTTCCTGCATCCTTGCTTAAGAATCTCCTGAGTTTCCATTATACTCCGCCAGACATAACTCGGGTTAGCTCCTAACGACGCATCAAGAAAATCAGAATTAGGAAAATATTTAGCTCGCATAATTCTGGTAACCAATGGATTAGCATTATTAATGAGCCTCCAGCCCTGTTTTGCTAGCATTGACACATTAAAACTCCGCAAGCTTTTAAACCCCAACCCACCACCTGCCTTACTCACGCACGACTTGTCCCATGACATCCACCGTATACCCCTACCTGTAGTCTTATTACACCACCAGAACGCATTCATTCTCCTTTCAATACCCTCACAGATCTCCATAGGAATCAAGAACAAGCTCATCCAGAAATTAGGAATTGCTTGTACTGCCGTTTTAAGCACCGTCACCTTCCCAGCCTTAGATAACACCTTGTCACCATATCCCTGCAATCTTTGTTGAACCCGTTCTTGTACAAAATTAAAAGTGCTCACTTTATTAGAGCCTACTTTCATTGGCATGCCCAAATAATTTCCAGGTTCTTGTTCCTCACTTACACCCAACTGCTGGCAAACTAACTCCCTATTCTCCATTGTTGTATTTGGGGAAAAAGTGATAGCAGATTTTGCATAGTTTATAGACTGACCTGATATACACTCATATCTCCTAAGAATATTCTTCATAACTATTGCCTCAGGACCCGTAGCTCTGAAGAAAAGGTAACAATCATCTGCGAATAAGAGATGAGATATAGGAGGAGCACCTTGAGCTATAGAACACCCATGCAGCAATCCAACTTCTTCGTTTCTTCGAATAATAGAACTTAAACCCTCAACACAAAGAATAAAGATATACGGAGAAATAGGGTCTCCTTGACGGACTCCACGTTGAGGCTGAACATCTCCAAAAACTACTCCATCATGCAGAAAACTATACTTCACCGAACGGATATATCTCATAACCCTATCAATCCACAGCTCACTAAACCCAAATCTCTTCAACATACTCTCAATAAAGTGCCACTCCAGTCTATCATACGCCTTAGATATATCGATTTTCAGTCCAGCTACACCATTCTTACCTTGAGTCTTTCGCTTCATATAGTGATTAATTTCAAACGCGATGAGAGCATTATCGGTTAACAATCTACCCTCAATGAATGCACTCTGTTTATCCGATATAACCGTTTTCAAACACGGTTTCAGCCTGTTTGTCATGACCTTTGATAAAATGCGTACCAGCACGTTACAAAGCGATATAGGGCGCAACTCTGTCATTACTTGCGGTGATTTGACCTTGGGAATTAAGCACACCAGGGCACGATTTACACCATCTGGTAACTCACCAGTGTTAAAAAACTTTTGACATACCTTAACTACATCACCACCCACCACGCTCCAGAATGTTTGAAAAAAAGCTGGATTCAGCCCATCCAATCCCGGAGATTTATCAGGATGCATAGCGAATGCAGCTGCTTTAACCTCTTCAGTGGAGACATCCCCCATTAACCTCATATTATCTTCATCAGACACTTTTTGCACTTTTTCATACTGTGATAATTCCCCCTCTGTATTCGATGCACTAAAAATCCGTGAGAAGTAATCAGTGATCACTTCTTGAATTTCCTCCGCAGTCTCCTTCCAATCTCCATTTGTATCCTTAATCCTCTTCAACTGATTATTCTTTTTTCTTTGCGTTGCATAATTGTGGAAAAAACGAGTATTCCGATCTCCCTCTTTTAACCAAAATTGCTTTGCGCGCTGCCTCCAATAACATTCTTGCCTTTCCAGTAAATTAAGATACTCCCACCTCACTTCATTATATGTTCGAACACCTTGACTGTCCCTCCGAGATCTGAACTTCTTCAACCTGTATCTACATTCCGTAATCTTATCTCGATACTTCTGAGATTCCCCTCCTCCCCATTCTTCAAGCTTCAGACAACAAAATTGAATCTTCCCCATAATATCCTGTTGAGTAACACTTTCCCATGAACTTTTAACCAGCCTCATACATTCTTCCTCACGAAGCCAAACATTCTCGAATCTAAATCGTCTTGTCCTTGGTACAAACACTTGCTTATTAAGACTTAAATGCAATGGAAGATGATCCGAAGTAGAGACTTCCAAAACTTTAATTACCGCAGAAGGAAAAAGATCACACCAAGCTTGACTTGCAAATCCCCTATCTAACCTTTCTTGAACCCATCTATTTGTTCCACGAAACCGTTCCCAAGTAAACTTTTCCCCTTCAAAACCAAGGTCCCTTAAACCACATTCACTTATCGTTTGCCCAAACCCTTCCAATAACGATCTAGGATGCTCATTTCCTCCACGTTTTTCATCACTATACATTAAGTCATTAAAATCTCCTATTACACACCAAGGCAACGTTGAAATATTAGCTAACCCCCTCAAACAATTCCACGATTCCCTTCTTCTACCTCTCTCCGGACACCCGTAGAACCCCGTATACCTCCATCTTCCTACTTGATCGTTTTCGACTTCAAAATCAATATAATGCTGACTCCCACCAATAATTCGCACCCCTCCTTCATTTTTCCACAGCAACGCTAACCCACCACTATGCCCAATCACATCAACAGCCCAATACCCAGCAAAATTTAATTTCCTACATACATCCTCTATTTTATTCTCTTTAACCAAAGTTTCACTTAAAAAAACCAAACTGGGCCTTATTTGTTGAGTGATTTCTTTCAGAAATCTAACTGTACGTGGGTTGGCCAGCCCACGACAGTTCGAAGCTAGTAAACTCATTTGGCTAGGCGGGCCTGCTCCACAGGTCCCGCCTCTAGTCCGTTTTTTGGCTCAATCATTAAATCCAGCCCATGTGTTAATTTGCCTTGCTCTTCCGTCAAATCCGCAGTTTCAATATTTTCCACACGTTTCCTTTTAGCATCTACATAAATAGAACAATTTCACAAAAAAAAATGTGGACGATAAATTCGATTTCACCACCCTCTAAAAATAAAGGGGACAACAATCTTTGACATGGTAAATATACGTAGTTTTCCAAAAATCCGAAAATGAATCATGTATATATGCCTGAAAATAGGGATGGCAAAATAATCCGATCTGACGGATACCCGATCCGAAACCCGAAATTTTGGATTTACCGAACCCGAAATTTTGGATTTGGATTTGGATTTAATTTTTAAACCCGAAAATATTTGGATTTGGATTTGGATTTTAGACATACCGATCCGAAATCCGACCCGAAAACCGAAATCCGAATCAAAACCCGATCTGAGTCCGAAACCCGAAAATTACCCGATATATATATATAATTGTTTACATATAATTGTTTACATATATAACACTATTATATAATTGTTTACATATTTATACAATACTATTATAACCAAAACACTGAATAGTTAGTCGGTTGTTAATTTGTTATGCTATTGTTTTTTTTAATATAATTTATAAATTTATCAGATAAATATAATTTAAACAATTTCGACCCAATGTCTTCTATACTTTGGAGAAGTTTTTCTTCTAATTCAAGTACAAACATATTTTATAAAAATATTTATTATAACCGGTAAGTTGAATGATCGTGGACAACGAAATTAAGTATATTTTATGCTTAAATTATGCTAAATGAAACATATGGAACCCTATTTTATATTCCCAATTTTGAAAAAAATACACTATAATTGTCATATTTTGGATAAGTATATAAATTTATTTATTTTTAATTTATTATTTTTTGGTATCCGATTGAAACCCGAACCCGATCCGAAACCCGAAAAAACCCGACGGATCGGGTTTGGATTTGTATTTTACATATCCAAACCCGAACCGATCCGAAATGTAATGGATTGGATTTGGATTTTAAGAAACCCGAACCGATCCGACCCGATTGTCATCCCTACCTGAAAATATGGGAGGCTTAAAATACGGCTAAAATTCCAACTGTTACATTCGCAACGATTTCTTCCACCTAATCACCATCATACTGTAAATTAGGTTGATGGAGTGAATTGAATAAAATTAGAGTGTTTGACATTTGGACCTCAACTTAATTTGAATCTTGGTTAAATAAATCTCGTATTAATGAATTGACCTGAAAATACTAATCAACGGGAACTTGTATGAAGCCGATAATTAGCAAATTGTTGATATTTAGCAAAAAAAGAAACAAAGACATTCTTCATATACGATGTGTTACCTCGCCCAACTTCTTAACTTATAGGAAAGATATTTACATGAAACTTAGGTAGAAATATAAAGTGTGTTGGGTAAGTGACATATTTGGTGTACAAATAAGAAAGTAATCCCCAACAAATCCTATACTTGCACCTAAGAACTCCACTACTTGTAGAATTAACGTTGGTTTTGTTACAAATTAGCATCACTACTCCCATTTTTAGTACCTATTAATCTGCCCCCTTAATCATGATTAGGTGCCTATTCATGGAGTTGTCACATTATTATTAGCTAGAGTCCTAAAATTGGGCACAAAAAAAAATTACAAAATGACATGTGTTACGCTTTAATTGGCTATATAATAATGAGCCCTCGGCCGCATTCACATCAATAAAATCATCTGATATTGTCACATTATTTTGTAACAATATTTTGTACTCCCTCCGTCCCAGTTTTATTGTCCAAAATTTCTTTTTTCGTTCGTCATTAAAGATGGGTTTTCGATGATAAACAAAAAAAATGGAACGGAGGGAGTATATTATTTTGTAACTCTAGCTTATTCCTTTCACTTTGTTGTGCAAATAAACAAATAAGTAATTCTTATAAGCTAAAAATAAAAAAGAATCTACAGGCTTTATGCCTTGATCTCCACATATATAAAGAGCATATCAGTAAAACTACATAGCCAGCTGATCAGCCACTATCTTTTTCTTCTCCTCTTTCATGAAACATGTATCCCAGAATTTAAGCATAGCCTTCACATATACATTTAATTTAATTGACCTCCTTATCTAAAGCCCAGGTATATTATGCTCCTTCAACGTCATTTTCAAGCCAACCAGAATCCCGACAAAACAATATTAGCGTAGCGTCCGGAAGAAAAGAAAAGAAAAACCGAAACTTTTGTCTCAATATCTTTTTCTTCAAAATATCTTCAAGTATACTAAAACACACACAGACCACACCTACAATTAGTCCTAGCCAAAAGATCACATGTGTGTGATCGAAAATGGTTAACCTACGCAGGTTTCTTGATGCTCCACCAAGTATGCCTCCTGTGAGTGGAGGCAGGCGACCGAGCCATGCTGACATCAACGAGACCAATTTCGACACCAACATGGTCATAATACTGGCAGCCTTATTATGTGCACTAATTTGTGCACTTGGATTGAACTCCATGGTAAGTTGTGCATTACGTTGTTGTGGTCGTAGGTTTGGCACTGTGTCACGGGAGCAAGCAGCAGCCCGGGTAGCTACCACTGGAGTAAAAAAGCGCACTCTGAGGAAAATTCCGACAACAGTTTATGGATCATCAACGGGAGTAAATTTTGAAGCCAGTGAATGTCCAATATGTCTAGGGGAGTTCTTGGATGGTGAAAAAGTTCGGGTACTGCCCAATTGTTTTCACAACTTCCATGTAAAGTGCATAGACAAATGGCTAGTGTCACATTCTTCCTGCCCAAATTGTCGAAACTTGTTGATCGAAATCCCAAACTCAGATGTAGCTGATGAAACAAGATCGGTTCCAGGAAACAACTCAGGCCAACGTATCATCAGTGTTGCTGTTGGCGTATCATGTTAATAGATTACCAAAAGTGAAAATCTATTTGTAGAAAACAGGGGATGTCTCAAGTAGTACTAGAGCTCATTGCAAACTCTTGTTTAGCCGTTGATAGATGCCCACGTCTAGCTTATATGAATTACAGTAGACTCTCTTCTTCATCCCTCTTGTTTTTCATGATCCCTTTTTCTTTTTCTTTTTGAATAAAAATTTGTTACCTTCTTTTTTCTCCTTGAAGGATTGAACAAGCATATTCTTGAGGAAGGCTCGTTGAAGTAGTTATTAACAATTGTCGCAGATGCTAAAGTGAAATTATAGGAGTACATGAATTTAATAGACCTGACTTTATTTTTAAATTAAATACATTTGAGTGTTCTTCCACCGCCATTATTGAATGTCAATCACCTACCACTATAAAACAGCAATCACCTGTTCTTTCTATGCAGTTGCTATGAAATATAGCGTCATGATGTTGATATCCAACCGTAACTTGGATCAAATTCCAATAAATTTTATCAAAAGTTTCTAAATAAGTCAAGTAATCTTGTATGAGTAGAATTCTTATTAGAGCCGGCAATTTCGTACACGATACGATAACACGACACGATAATATTGGGTTTGTGTTCACCTTTTCTGTACACGAACATGAAAGTACACAAACACGATATTACACGAATAATTATAGTGTCGGTTTTTGGTTTACCCTTGGGTACACGACACAAAACGAAAGTACACGAAATAATTAAATAAATATTTTAAAATTATATAAATACATATAATAAATAAATGTTGTATATATTATTTTTACAATAACAAAAAAGAAAATAGTTTCAAAATTAAGTTTAACAAGATTCGACCACACTTGACTCTTTATGAATTATTAACTTAAGAATCGACTAGTAAAAATTAAACCAAAAATGTTAATATTTAAATTTTTTTATTTGTTTATTATATTTTAATTTTTATTTAAATTTACGCGAAACACGACACGAACACGAAACGATGGTACACGAACACGAAACGAAACGAATTCTTAATGGATCGTGTTTCGGTTTAGTATTTCTGTACACGAAACACGAAAATACACGTCACAAAATACACGAACGAAACGAATTGTCATGTCTAATTCTTATGTAGTGGCACAGTGCAACTTAAGATGAATCCAAATAGGATTTGTTTTCAAGATATAAACTTATCATATACAGTATAGGAGTAGGACTCTAGATTAGGATTAGCTTAACAAACTGATGGGTAAGCAGGCAGGCCCATACCCAACAAATATAAGCGCACAATACAAATACTAGGCCCACCCAGTATGCAAGACAGATAGGTCAACCTTTTTGCGTAACGGCTAGATCTCGACACAACAGTATTTTAAGATTTGATGTTTTTGTACACGTACAGAGTAGTACGATGAAGGAAACAGAGACATGGACGCTCTCTGTTGATGCCAAAGTCACCAACAAATTCAACTTGAAACTCAGAGCCAAAAAATTCTTCTTCCCTGATTTTTACCAACTTTCATTCAAGCTTAAAACTCATCCCCGAGCCTCATCTCTCAAGAAATCTAAAACCCTAAAATCAAAGTTCATTAATATCCTTAAGAAGTGCAGGTTCAAATATATCAAGAAAACAGGCATTGGTGCTAACAGCAACTCAACATCTCGATGCATAAGCTCTGCGGTATGGTTTTTTTACTTACCATTTTACCGGGACCGGAGAATTTTATTCATTTATCTAGGTTTTACTATATAGTCATGATTTTTTTTTTACCCTTTGTATTAAAATATATCATTTTATGAGCTGAGAATTTTAGAAACATATGTATTGTTCTTGTAGGGACCAAGTTCAGGAAATGTTGCCAAGTTTAAGAAGTGGATAGCCAGTGGTGACAAGTATATAAGAGGGATTGTTATACAGAGCTTTAATATTTTTCAATTGTTGATGGGAATCAATGTAATTTATTGGTTCTTGATGATTTTGTGTGCTGTTTCATTCAGTTACTGGATTGTTACAGCTAAGCGCAACAATTTTAATTGGAATGCTGCTGTAGGGTTTTTATATAAGATGTTTGCAGAGCAAGGTTAGGTATAAATTGAGTACATGCTGAAATAATGGCTGGAGTATTGTTTTTTCCACAGGATTGGATTTAGTTATTTCAAGTACCTCGTTTACATTACAAATTTCTTGTTATTTGCAGAAAATACAATTTTATTTTCGTAATGATCAATTGCATATATTTAAATATGTATACATTTTTTGCATCCGACTAGTATATTATATATAAACATTTTATCAGAAGCACAAACGTGGCTTTCCGCCTAGAGGTTCGTGTAGATTTTGTGCCTGATTCTTAATATGAGTAATTAAAAGTGTTGTACAGATTATTGATACCATTGGTGTTTGAATGAATGTCTAAATAGTAAAGTCTTGTCTGTCAGTGAGTGAAACTTGGATCTCAATTGAAATTTTGATGATCAGTGGAGCAACTACAGTGATCAAGACCTATTGGTGATCACTTTGCTAACTCGATTTTTTACTTTTTAAAATTTTGTTGGAAAGGTGTTCTGCAATTCCTCGGGCTCTTCTTATGTTTCATGTAGTCATTTCAAAATTTATATCTTTACGGATTGTGGATATGAGTTCCCGGGTTGAAAATCAGGTTGTAGCTTTTTAAAGACTGACCTATTCTAACCTCTCTTTACAACCCAACTTATGCAACATTTAAACTATGAGATACAACTTCAAACTGTGAGATCGTAGCATTGTTCGCTGCTGCATTACCACTAGGCGCAGGCGATGCAGCTCTCATATCCATCGACATTTCTGACGTGTAAGAGTTACTTGTAAGTTTAGCAGCTACTTTATTTGTTACTTATACTTCAATTTATTTTTTATTTAAGTTGTCTGCGCAATTCATTTCTTAACATAATTAATACATGCTACAGGGAAACTCTTATGCTAATTGCTTAATTAAGAGCCCACTTCTCTTAAACTCTTTGGTTCCCACATCGACAGCTCTTCCAGTGCTGTACCTCAATTGACAAGCCTAGAATATCAGGTAGGCTTTTGTTGTCTTTGGTAGTTCGAGTGTGGTGGCATAAAATAATTTGTTTACATGACATTATAATTTGTTATTTTTCGTTCGCCTCATTGGTGTTCAACAACTTTTTTGTGATGTGTTTACCTTAAGTTAATACTAATTAGTAACCACATTTAGGGCTAGAAAGAAATAGTAGAACCTAATGGCACAAAAATACCAATTTGCTTGACAAAATATAGGAAAAGAGGTGGATTACAAAATTACCAATGTTTCGGTTGTAAAAGAAAAATTAAGTGAATAGAGCGATGCTATCAAGTCACCAGTCTTCACTCGGCTATGCAAATAAGTCCTAAATTTTTTAGTTAAAGACAATAATCTTTCAAACCTAGATATCGCACCAAAACTAGCTAATAAGAACATAAACTAGGTGAAATGATGACTATCTATGTGTCTCGGCCATCTTCACAACAAACTCTTCGAAAATTCCATCACATTAAACTAATTTTCAAGTATAGTCTGGACTAAAAAGGTTATTAAATTTATAGATTTCATCTGGACTACAAAAAAATGATCTAAATTTCAGCCTGAGCTATTTCAAATTTCTTCTCGGACTAACAATTTTTTTATTTGACCGAGACTAACGCCAAGGTCAGCCCTCCCTTTGTTCCGCCTTTCACTTTCTGAATGTTACAGGAGACTGTTGATCTTATACAATAAAGCAATTTACTGTCATATTTTTATTATGTTATATACTTAGTAAATGATGATACATTTTCTAATTTTCTTTAATTTAATGTTGTCACATAGGCTAAGCCGCTAAGGGACTGTAAACTTACACTGCTTTGCACGGTGTATCTCAACAGAACTACTATAATTTTACTATTTTAGTGTCACTGATACATGAAATTCCTTTTAATGTTTTTGCTTCTTTGGAATGTTTTAATTAGTGGGAATTTTAGGGGGTTAATAGCTTATTAAACCTTGAATGGTTTATGCAAAGACATATTTTAGGTGTGTGGATTGGTAGGTATAAACCATCTAGACAGTCTCAACTCATGCATATGTATACTTTGTAGGAATTATATCACGAGTTGCATGCTTTGGACAAATTTTAGAAGGAATGTTAAATAAGGGGAGTCTTTGAATCTTAGTGGAAGAGTTTGAATGCTCTTTGTTTACCTTAGGTGCTATTGCTAGTGTAGTTCTTAACAAATTTAATCCAACATAGAAACTTAATTCCGATCTTCTTAGTGTTCTCAAGTAAATTTGCATCTGTGCAATGATTGACGGAATATCAGTTAATATTTCAGTTCTGGACTGTAGGAGAGGGTCTCTCGAAATTATATTCTGAGTTAAAACATCAAAGGAAGCTTGAAAAATAAATCTCTCTGGTCAAAATTTGGAGTCTCTCGAAATTATATTCTGAGTTAAAACATCAAAGGAAGCTTGAAAAATAAATCTCTCTGGTCAAAATTTGGAGGAAGTGGATTGGATATCCAAATACTCTACTAATATATGAGAATTTGAACCGAAAATAGCAGGCCTTTGGGAAAGAACCACATTTCAATTATTTCTTTGCATTCCAACTATCCAATTTACATTTAAATATCCCTTGTGGGAGATATCTTGGTTTATAGCATACAAGATAATTACCTTTTTTCTTCTGCCACTTTTCTTTCAAGATAAAGGACAGCGGAGAAGCTTGTTGATATAGTCACTCACCTTCATACATCAACACTTCTTGGAAGTGTTTGGAGAGTGGAGACAATGGTATGAATAACATGTTTGATTATGAACTCTCATTCAAGCTTAAAACTCATCTTCTTGTCTCATCTCTCAAGAAATCAAAAAACCCCAAAATCAAAGTTCATTAAGATCCTTGAGAAGTGCAGGTTCAAACACGTCAAGAACACAGGCATTGGTGCTAACAGGAACTCAACATCTCGATGCATAAGCTCTGCGGTATGGTTTTCTCATTTACCATTTACTCACTTTACACATACAGTTAAACCTCAATAAATGAAAGTCATTCGGACTGGAGAATTTTATTTCATTTTTCGAGTTTAAAAATTATTCATTTGACGAGGCTAAGATTCATATGTATTGTTCTTGTAGGAACCAAATTCTGGAAATCTTGCCAGGTTTAGTAAGTGGATAGCCACCGGTGAGAAGGATATTAGAGGGATTCATTCTTATACAGAGCAATGCAATTTATTGGTTCTTGATGATTTTATGTGGTTTATTGGTGTGTTACTGGTTCGTTGCAGCTAAGCACAGCAATTTTATTTGTTATGCTGCTTGTAGGCTTTTTGTATAGGATGTTTGGAGAGCTAGGCTAGGTAGAAATGGAGGTACGTGCTCAAATAATGGTTGGAGTACTGTTTTTTCCACAAGATCAATAACACGATTGGATTTTTAGATATTCAAGTACTTGTTTTAGATTTATATCTCTTCTTTAAATTACAAATTTCTTGTTATTTGTATTGGAACTTGATCAGTGGGTGTCTGCTCAATTTAAATTTGCATCTCTGCACATGACTGTGTCATCCAGATGATAGATGAGAGCAATGAACCAAACCTCCGGTAGATATGATCTAGATTAACGTAGATGCAACAACATTTGATTGTCCATCTCATTATTGTGTGGCTCGAGACTCAAAAGGGACCTCATTGATGCTAAAATGTGCGACAGGATTGCAAAGCTAAAACCTGGTATTGCTGAAACAGTAGGAATCAAGGAGGACTCTAAGGCTAAGCTGAATAAAGGAAATGAGTTGGGTAGCAGGCATCATTGAGTCAGATTGTCTTACTGCAATTCAAGCTATCCGAAGCAAATCAGACATGGTTTCCTATTTTGGTTTGGTAGTTAAACATTGTACAGCAATGTTAACGGAGTTGCCGAATGTCTCTGTAAGAAACGATCAGCGATTTTGGTAGCTCATGACTTAGCTAGAGCTTCTAATATTCATGGTGATCGTCATATCGGGACAGGAGATATCTGTCTTGATTCGATCCATGCTTAAGGATTCTATGTTTTAATGAAAAACTGGTAATTTTATTCCAAAAAAGAAACGCAGAAGAGAAGTGTAGGGCCGCAAGCATGACTTGAGTCTTGAGAGACCTACGGGTCCAAAACAATAACTTGAAAAGTTGTCACATTGAGGTTGCACTTTGACCACACGGCATATCTAATTTTATAAATACCACTTTATTATGAATAAAAAAGACTTTGACCTCATTGAATAGTAGTAACATAAATTATTTGAATCCCATTGTCGTCAACGACAATGAAGACTTAAAATCATTTATAAGCATGGAAATGTAGGGGGATACACTGAATAGGGTTTTCAGTGAGGCGGGTTCGAGACGGGGATCACCATTTTTATACTCATCCCACATAAAAAAAGTTTGTCCCATCCCCGTCCCATTTTCCCGCGTGGATTTATTGTTTATCCTTATCCCCGCCCCACGGGGCAACATTAAATCCCCGCTCCGTTTTCACACTCTCCCTATAATAATAAACTTTTTAAAAATATGTATATTTAACAAATATTTATTATTATGTATTTTAATATATAAAATTAAAAATAAAACAAATGCATATGTAATTTAAAACACAATCTACCTTATATTAGGTACGTATTATATAAAACTACTATAAATAAGTTATAATTTATTATATATTACAAACATATGATATTACAAACATATAATATTAAACGGGGTAAATATTTATTCCCTATCACTGCCCTATTTCTCATTTAAATGGGACAAGGTAACCCCATTTGGGACCGGTTAGGGACGGATTCCCATTTTTCCCGCCCCATTGAGAAGCTAACACTGAACAGCAACCTAATAAGCTTGACATTGATATTTTCAAATTTTTGGTTTTCCATTCAAACGTTTACCAATTTGATCACCTTTTTTAGACAAGATCAACAAATGTAAGATATCATAATAGTAATATCTAACTATAATCTAAAAATCAGGTTATGATTCAACAGTCAACAAATAATAGATAAGTAATATCTAACACGATTCAAATCAAATTATAATCCAAAAATTAGATTATAATTCAAGAATATCAATAAATAAAAGATACGATGATATTAATAATATCTAACACAATCTTAATGTTATTGCCATCCAAAATCATATTTCTTTGAATTCAAATATTTTATTTTAGAACGGACATCGATTCATATAAAATCTGATTGTCACACAAGGTGAGAGGGCATCTGTATTTTGTTTGCTTTGAGCCTTTGACCTTTGACTACTGCTAGTCTCTCTCTCTCTCTCTCTCTCTCTCTCTCTCTCTCTCTCTCTCTCTCGTAATGTAGTAGTAAACTTTTGGCTTGTTTCAACTTTTTCTTTCGTCATTTCGAAATTGCTCCAACTTATCTACTACTACTTCATTTTATTTAATTTTCCATACACTCATATCATCAGTTTCTTTACAAATTTCCAGTCTTTACAACTCTGCTGTCCAACATTCTCACAACCTCTGGCTTTCAGGTTTATTCTTAACTCTTTTTGTTTTTTTTTTAATTTATCATAAGTTTGTGACAACTTTCTGGTAACTGAGGTTGCTTTTAGAAACAATCTGTTGTAGGATCATTATGTTTCATGGAAATGTTGTGGAAACAATATATGTTTTAAAAGATTAAAACTTGATCATTTGCCAATGAATTCATCCATTGAATTGCTGCAGGTTGCTTATTTTCTTGATTGAATTTGGATGATTACAATGTTATATAACTTTTTCTTCATAGTTTCTCACTAATGTGTGTGAATAGATGTATGCCTGTTAATGTATGAAATCTAATACTAAGAAGAAGAAGCCACCTTTCATTGATCATGGCAGTATATAATGAAACAGTCTCATGAAGCTCGTTAAAATATTTTTATTTTATTGATCAGGCTCTTTTTTCTGGAACAGGGAGTTTGGAGTTGTATCATTTTGTTGATGATTGTGCTTTTTTTTTTTGCAAGATATCCTAGAGTCTTATTAATTGCAATTTTTTGGTAACTTGGATCATTACGGATTGTACGGTATATAATGATAACTAATTTAAAATCCTTTGTCGGTTATTGATACGCATGTTTTGTCGTTTTCGTGACCGGTTTTCAGTGTCTTTTACGTGTCTTTCTACCTATCTTAATGGTACGTAACTTTGGCGATAACTAATTTGAATCGTTTCCTGTCTATTGATAGCACATTTTGTCGTTTTATGGGCGGGTTTTCCAGTGTCTTTTTCTTGGAAATTTTTTCTATGTATCTTTAGTTGTTGTACAGATTTAGTTTTTTTTCATATGGAAAAGATTTACTGCTTTGATAAATATCAACTTTCTACACACAAATTTTCTTCTGTTGGATTTTTTATAATATTGCATTCTTAATGATTAGTTTGTAAATGCTATTGTGAAGAAGTTTAAACTTCACCTGAAAATTTTGATTTAGTGAAACAAATTGTTATCTTAGAAGCCTTTCTATATTTTAACATTCGTGTTCTCTAATATGCATACTTCCAACATTTTTTTTGGCAGGAACACTTACGCGGGTCTACTGCTTGGAGTCCTGAGCTTAAGATGGGATGTTTTGAAGTTTTAAAGGGCAAAAAGAAGACGTCGGAGCCAAATATGTTTTTAAGTGTAAACCATAAGGACCATCCACCCACAGCATTGGCCAACACAAGAGCAAGAGCTTTGTCTGCACCTTCAAGCCTACATGCAGCAGAGCAACATGCTCTATCAGTTGACTATGAGGAACAGCTTAACTCAAGGAGTCCATATGGATCAATGAAAGAACGCCAGAACCCAAATCCACAACCCCTTCCGCTCCCCTTACCTCCAAAGGCTGCAGTTCTGAAGAATTTGGGGAGTTTTAAAGTATTGAATTCCAGTGGCCATTCTAAAATGGCTGGTCCACTGCCACTGCCTCTACCTCCACCATTACCTCTTTCACAGCCTTTCACAATGCCTCAGTCCCTGCCTTCTATTGGAATACTAAGGAACTTCTCATATGAAGAACTTGCTACTGCCTGTAATAATTTCTGCCTGGGCCGATGTATGTCAGGAGGTCTTTCTTCCATGGTATATAGAGCAACATTTGGAGATGATAGTTCTGGCTCCAGGAAACTTGAAGCCACTGTTACTCGCCTTAATCCATCAAGCCAGGCAATATGAAACTTTTATTTATTTTGGTTGATGTTTGTAAATATATTTGGCATTTTCACTTTTATATATCTCTGCCTTTACCATCAGTTCATTAGTAGATTTTTCTGTTGCTTTATGTGCACTGATAAATAAGAATTATTTGCAGCAATATTTTAATTCTAAACAGACATTAGTTACTGTATGTTCCTACCAAATCTCTGATCATTGCTTTGTTTTTGATTCTCTTGTAGGTTTTAAGATTTAAATCTTTATAGAATTCTGATGTTGTCTCACTATTTATGTGCGATTGCAGGGCTTGAAAGAATTTCTAAAGGAGGTGAATACACTTGGATGTTTGCAACATCCTTATCTTTGTAAATTACTTGGCTTTCATGCACGTGCGGGATCCGAATGGAGGATGCTAGTGTATGAGAAGTTACACCATGGAAGCTTAGACAGGCTTTTGTATGGAAGATCAGATGGTCCGTTTTTAGATTGGCCTGCCAGAATGAAAGTTGCTATATGTGCTGCAAAAGGTCTGACCTTTCTGCATGAAGATGGACCTTTACAGGTAACAGGAAATTCTATCTTTACCTTGAAAATTGTAATATATTTAAATGAGTTGGATCAACAACTTTAATGATGGAATTTCGATTTGCACAATGTCCTTTTCCTCAAATGAATATTCATTGTCACAGGCAATGTTCCATGAATTTTCAACTGGAAATATACAGATTGATAAAGATTACAGTGCAAAGCTATCTGGATATGGTTGTGTAAGCTACATTCCTGAGACAGACATATTCAACAACTCAGTTGTAAGTACTTTTCAGACCCCAAGTCATTGTATCTCAAAGAGATTACTGGGACTACTGAAATAGTAAAGATTTTGCTGATAGCCTGATATAGTTCAACTGTATCTGCTAACTTTGATTTCAGCAGAATTTATTAACTCCCTTAATCCTTGGTAATTATATTCGCATGTTATGCATATTTTCAGGCACTGAGAAGTTGTTTGGTGGAGGTACAAAATAAAGGACTGCTCACACCTAAGAGCAATGTCTGGAGTTTTGGTATTGTGCTTCTCGAATTGCTTACGGGTAGGAGAAACCATGACATCCATCATCCCGAGGAGAGAAACTTGGTTAAGTGGAGTCATCCTTATTTATCAGATGATGGTAGATTGTCATTGATCATTGACCCTCGGCTCCAAGGGCGCTTCCCAGCCAAGGCAGCACGCGTGGTGGCTGATATAGTTCAAAGATGTCTTCAGGCAGATCCATCAGAAAGACCAACCATGAGGACCATTCTGGAACATCTTAAAGTAATACAACAAATGAAATTTACATCCATATTTCCCTTGCCAGAGCCAGGATGTGTCAGGGGCAAAAACATGTCTAAATCACCGAGCCTGAATGGGATCATTACACCAGGACCCCGATTAAGTATCTCTCCATCACAAAAAGCCAGATTATGTGTTTCTCCAACTAGACCATTGGGACTGCGGCTTTCTCCTCCTCCCCAAAGTTACTCCTCCACTCTCTCTTCGGAAGAATTTGATAGAAGGGGCCGACAGTTGTCATCTTCAAGCATCCGAAAATCTGGTGTTTAAGGTTTATGATTTTTAATACAAAGCTTAAATTTTCCTGTTTTTTGAATCAATTTACATGAAATATAGAAGATAGAAATTATGTGGTTTGTTCATGTTAACTTTTAAGACGGCATTGAATCCCTGGGTTTATATATGTACATTGTTTTTCTTGGGTTCACCCTCCCTTAGTTTGAAGTTATGTTTTAAGTTTTTAATAGGAGCAGACTCGAAGCTTAATGGTTTGGAATTGTGTTGCGTGTCTGAAAACACAACGTTAATGTTCATAATTGTAGTAGAAAGCTTGATACTTTCTTTATGTGTAGCACCATATAGCCCATATTTGTCTTAAAATGGTATAGTCTCACGGCAGTATTCCATGTCTCGTCATCAATGCCAATCTGTCGAGACCTGCATTTGCCAGATGAATAGCTTATGTAGAACGAATGCAATACTTAGACTATATCTTCTAGCTAGGCTGTGCTATAAATGTACCAGCAAGGTCATCCAAGTAGTTCCTGAGTTTCTTATAACAAGTCCGATGATGTCCATTGAACAAATTATCGACGACAATTTTGGGCATGCCTAGGAGTTTATAACTGCAGCCTGCATTGGTATATCTCTTACCAATTTAAGAAAAGTCTGTTGCATCAAGTAAATGCCATATATGATAATCGATCAACAATTCAGAAAGGTGGTGACGCAATAGGAAGTTGATGCCTCTGATTCCATTATGGGTAGTACTGAAAATTGCTTAGTTATATCATATGTGATCAACTCTTTGCGATACGTATTTTGGACATTCGTGTCACTAAGATGATTCGCATTTATAAAATGCGCAATTGTGATAACATTTTATGTGAGAACAATTGGTCAAATGCATATCGATATTTTTGGCAAAAGATTTTACAGTAAGCATTTTCACGACTTAGTATAAAAAATGATAACATTTTTCTAGCCGAGGCAATCATATATTTATTTCAAAAATGATTAAAAAAATTAATCATCGCTTTATGCTAAATATACATAATATTTAATATATAAAAGCTTTTATTATTAAATATACTAGCTTAAAACCCGTGCGATGCACGGATTATTATTAATAATTATTATTTTTATTATTTATGTTTTAATATTCTATTAATCTGCATTTGCTAAAAAAATAAGTAGGCGTGTTAAACTATTTTAAATAATTAAAAGTATTAAAATAGATTTTAAAATAAATTAATAACTGTTTTCCCGTGATATTTTTGGAAAAGGAGTGGTCTTAGTAAGGAAAAATAGAAAAAGTAACATGTTTTAGCTGAAAAGGTAAGTGCCCGTAATTAAAAGTATTTAAATAGACTTCACAATAAATAAGTAAGGATTTGTCCGAAATATTTTTGGAAAATGAGGGGTTTAGTAAAGAAAAATCAGAAAGAGTAACATGTTTTAGTTGAAAAAGGTAATTGCCCGTGATTTTTTTAGAAAAAGAGAAGATTTTGTTAAAAAAATAATGTATTTTAGCTAAAAAAGTAGTTTGGTTATAAAAATGTCATTATTTAATAATAATTTTTTAAGAAAATGAAAAAAATTAGAAAAAGTAATATAATTAAAAGTATTAAAATAGATTTTAAAATAAATAAGTAAGGGTTTGCCTGTGATATTTTTGGAAAATGAGGGGTTTTGGTAAAGAAAAATAGAAAGAGAAAAAGATAATCGCCCGTGTTTTTTTTAGAAAAAAGAGAGGATTTTGTAAGAAAAAAAATAAAAAAAGGTAATGTATTTTAGCTGAAAAAGGTAATTGATTATAAATAATGTTTTTATTTAGTGGTAGTTTTTAAAAATGGTAATGAGTTATTTATTAGCAATTATAACCTTATTATGTTATTTTATTAAATGAAACTGTCTGTGATATTTTTAGAAAATGAGATGTTTTAGTTAGAAAAAATAGAAAAGATATTCTATATACTAATTTTAATATTTTATCTAACGGTTCTCAATGATTTGATCAAAAATATCTAATGGCTATGAATGGAGTGACCAGACTACAAAAACTTTCATGACCAGACTACAAAACTTTCAATGTTTCATCTTTAATATAATATAATAGTATAGATAAATATTTTCTCCATTTCATTTTATATGTTTATCTTACTTTTCAAACGTAATTACATTTTTTTTCGCAAAAAAGTTTAAAAAGTATGCAAAATGTCAAAGATTGAATACTATCTACAAAATTTATTTGACAATATTCAAAAGAGAGAAAAAAGAAATGAAGAAGAATATCCCGGACAGATGATTATATAGATGAATACGGTACAGATTTCTATAGATAGATGTCCAGATACAGTTAGCGTAAATATACATACACAAGTAGCGTATATATACCAAAAGAAACCTAAACACCCAACATAGGAAGAGGCAGGCAGTCGTGTATAAATTCTCAAAAACAGGTCAATCCTCAAAATACATAAATTTACGTTGTTGGTCTCGCCTCTCTCTCTCTCTCTCTCTCTCTCTCTCTCTCTCTCTTTCTCGTCACTCTCTTATTACCAACCCCTCTCAGTCTGCTCGTGTTCCTCAAAACCTCAAAAAAAAAAAAAAAAACCTCTATCTTTAACACATACATACATAGATAGATACATAGATTTCAATCTTTGAAACCCAGAAAAATCTGATCAAATCTTTGTGTTTAAAAAAACCCAAAAGTTTTTGAATGCTTTTGAGTTTGATTATTAATGGGTATTCTTCAAGAACCAAATGTAGAACAAGAGAAATCAAACCCATCAATATCTGATATCAGTGTTCAAAGCTGGAGTGTTGCAGATACAACTACTAAGAACATCATTTCTCATCTTCAGCCTTCTCTGTTTTCAGATAGAAGAAGGATTCAAGTTATCAATTTTATTCATAGCCTCATTAAAAGATTTTGTCAGATAGAGGTTTATATTTAATCCCTTTTTGTTTTTTTGAATGCTTGTTTAATTATCTGTTTAAGTTTTAGTTGTGTAGTTTGTTGCTTGTTGCTCTGTTTTTAGCTTATTAAAAGATGTGCCTTTTATGTTTTGTTAGTTTATAAATGTTTTTTCCCGAAAACTTGTTGGATGCAATCAATGTTTTGTCATTTTGGCAGTAAGAGATAACTGAGCTAGCTGTTTCCGTAATCCACTCATTAGCACTATGTTTAATTTATTGGATTATTGTATTTGGTTTTTTAGGGGAATTGAGACTGTTCTGAAGTTGGTTGAGTTTTTTGGAATTTTTAGACGTTTGAATGCTGTCTTTGAACTTAACGTGCCATCTATAAGAATATATCTATATCCAGAACTGGTAATTATGAAGGCGCGGGATTACATTTTTGGATTCGTTTAGGTAGTTTAGTAGTTCGGTAGGAATTTCCGTTTACTTTTGACATGTTCGCTATAGAGACTGTTTAAATACGGTTTGGTATATCTACTTTTAAATTGCATTTTGTATGCTATCTTTCTTGAATGCACTGATAATTGATAAGAGTCAGATTCACTTTAATGAGGCGCCCCTCTTTTAAGTTGCATCAACTAGGGGAAACGGAGGCGAGGTTAGTGCCCGCTCTGCATCGCGCCTAGGAGCACCGCCTGTAACATTGTTTTTAAGCTTTTAAGGCACTGTTTATATGATTTTTTTAGTTGTGATGTGCCATTAAGTGAGAATACTCCTATGTCATCGAGTGGTTAACAGTGAGGCAACAGATCTACTTTACTGATTTCTGTAGATAAGATAATAGTTAATTAGCATTTTATAGTTCCATCACCTGCAATTGCCTGTTATCTGTAAATTTATCATTTTTATTTGTTTCCTAATACCTTATGTTTCCCGAATGGACTCTAAAAGTGCATAGTGAAGTGGAAATTAACAACATACCAGATGTACCTGCCATCAGCCTTGTTTGTTAGCTATGGTGTTATGACGCTCCTATTCCATTGTTTTCCAGGTCCTTCCGTACGGATCAGTTCCCTTAAAAACGTATCTTCCTGATGGGGACATTGATTTGACAGCTTTTGCTGGTGCAAATTTTGAGGAGGCAGTAGCCAATGATATAGTCTCAGAACTTCAGAGACTAGAAAAAGATAGCAACGCCGAGTTCTTGGTCAAGGAGATTCGCTTAATTCATGCAGAGGTGATTATACTTACCAGTGGAGGTGTTGAAACAGCTTTTCTCTATTAGAACATATATTTTGTTTGCTCCATCTTTGTTTCCTTATTTCTTTGTCTTTTTTTCTATTGGAATCGTAATGCTTGATTGTATTTGCATGTACAGTATTAGTGAAACATGATAACTGATTTGTGGAAGATGCCTGCATTAGGAGAAGTAATTTGATCGATTTCATATGGACATGTATATTGACCTGACATTTAAATTTGTGGAACCTGCATGGCTTCATGTATATTGACTTGACACTTGAAGCTGTGCAAACCTTCATTGTCTTAATATTTTTCTGTAGATATTATCTTTATGGAAAGGGCACTTATCCCATCATGATGCAACATAAGACATGGAAGCTCCATTCAATTGATCTTTTAGGGTTTATACTTTATGATGTTGAATCTATATACACGTGATTTTTAATATCTCATCTCTTAATCAGTTATTTGTGTTTTATGACATAGTTTTTGCCATTGCATGTGTATGCATTCATATATATATATACTATTCTTTAATTTTTGACCAACAAGTCTGACTAGACACTATATTAATCTTCCCTCGACTACTAAACTTAACAATCATTGTATCTTTGCATTTGATTGCATCAGTTTGGATAGTGGTTCCTCATTCAGCAGATTAACTTTTTAAAGTTATGATTTGTTTGACTAATAAAATATACTAATATTATCAACAAGTTCTTGCCATGGAAAATAACCTTAAGCTTCCTAATTGAACTAATTAAATTATCTTCTTTCTTCCGCTGTTTTATTAACTGTGGTATATATTCAATCTTGAAGTGATTAGTAGGTAATATGTATATATGTATATATATATTTAATATTTTTGCAGAGTAAATAAGAGTGCCCAACTATTCCTATGTATTTATATAATTTAAACACAGGACATAAGAAATCATTATAACATCTTGTGTGTAAATAGGGGGTCCGAAAATAAGCGCGTCAATATTTTTACAGGACGCTGTGTACATTAAGCTTGCAGTATCACATCTTATGTTTTCCAGAATATAGCTTCTGGTTATTGCAACTAAGTTCGCTAATATTTATGGCCTTACAATTTTTTTTTATTTTTTTTAGGGTGGTGTTACCAAATTTTGCTAGGTTGTGTTGTTGCCTTGTCCGGGAATTATAATTTATGCATAGTTTATCTGGTCCTTATTATGCATAATTGATTTTTTAATTTCAGGTCAAGCTGGTGAAATGCCTTGTGCAAAATATCGTGGTGGATATATCCTTTAATCAGATAGGAGGACTATGTACACTCTGCTTTCTTGAGCAAGTAAGTTACTATCTTCAAAGTTATTTTCATAATCATTCATAGGTAAATTGACTTTTGCATGTTTTCGTGAATACATCTTAGAAGGGAGCCACTAGGTGTTAATCCTCGGTTTGAGAGTCCTAAAAATTTAATCTATGTTTTCAAGGAACTCAGAACCAGAACACTTATGTATTTGTATGGTATAGATGTAGTATTTGTACCTGAGCAAATTTAGGGTGTTAGGTGACGCAGACTTGGGTTGTGTGACACCGGGGTGTTTAATGACACATTCATCAAGAAGGTTGAAGTGAATGGAATGCTAACACTATGTTATTAGATTGCACAAGCTAATAAAGTTGAAAATCGACAATGCTAAGTCTCTGTCTTAGTTTAAATTAGGTAGAGGCCTGTACTGATTTAGAAGTTGAATTTCTTACTGTATAAAAGTCTATTATCAGCATTTAGGCTTTTACGGAAATTAATGGTGATTTTTAAATTTTTTTCTGGAGGTAATTTGTTGATCTGAGGGCCTGAGGCATACATAAGTGTGTTAATTCCATGTTATTTCAACAATTTTAACCGTGAAACTATTGGGCAAAAATTATGAGTTATCGAAGGGATATAGGATATTTTAAAGATTCTTGGATATAACTAGAATACGACTATGATGAATTTTAGGTTATATGTCATGACTGACCAGAATAAGCACTATGTTAGGATTTTCAAGCTGTCTTCCTTCCATGTAAAGTCCTTTCTTATTCCTTTAATTTTTTCAACCTCCACGTGTGACATTTGTGTGGTGTTATAAAGCTGAGGTGTAAATTTTACATAATTAAATTTTGGGAGCAGGGCATCTCGGGAGTATATGGTTGTTTTAGCTAGGTTTTTTTTTCTTTGTGTCATTAAGCTGATATGGATCTGCTACCTTTTGTGTGTTATGTGTTGTTTTTTTCATTCTGTTGCGGGTTTTGGGCCTAGCCTGTCTGGTATATATGCTGTCACCTGTAAAAGAAATTGGTATAAATCTGTATTGAGCTATGCTTTGTTTAATGCCAGGTAAGATGAATATATTGAAACTTGAGCTCTTTTATTATTGTTAAAATTTTATATTATTTTGTATATGTCATTTATGATGTTCATGTGCAGGTTGATCGTGTCATTGGCAAAGATCATCTTTTCAAACGCAGCATTTTACTTATCAAAGCATGGTGTTACTACGAAAGCCGTGTTCTAGGTGCTCATCACGGATTGATTTCAACTTATGCGTTGGAGACGTTAGTTTTATACATCTTTCAAGTCTTCCACTCTACATTAGATGGTCCATTAGCTGTAAGTGCTCCTGGAAATGATTTTTGAAGTTTTACTACATATATGGCAATAAATTGACTTTAGCGCTTCTGTCAAATATTTCAGGTTCTGTATAAATTTTTGGACTATTTTAGTAAATTTGATTGGAAAAACTACTGCATCACTTTAAGTGGTCCAGTTCGTCTTTCGTCCTTGCCAGAATTTGAGAGTGAGACACATTTCTGATTTTTGAAACTACTGATTCAAACACTTTATATAATTTTACTTATCAATTAAGATGCTTCTGTATGATCATTTTCGCAGCTGAATTGCCTGAAAATGTTGGTGGTGGGTTGTTACTGACTGAGGATTTCTATAGACATTGTCTGGAAGCATTTACAGTTCCCTTAAAAGGTGTTGAGATGCAGATGGGAACTTTTGCCAAAAAGCATCTCAACATAGTTGACCCACTTAAAGAATTTAATAACTTGGGCCGCAGTGTCAGTGAAGGTAGAACCCACTCTTTTTTAACTAACCCAATTCTTGTTGATGCATATGAGTATTTGATTGACTGCTACTTAGATATGGTTATTATTACCCTATTATATTACATAGATTCAAGTCCTTAAGCAATGAATATACTATAAATCATTTTAAATATTTATATTTTTAAATTTAACCTGGGTTGGTTTGTTGAAGAGAGAAATAAGTGATAACATTGATCTGATTACATATAAGATTAATAGTGTTCTTGTGTAAACATTATCTAATGCTTTTTTTCCTGCGCAATTATGTTCTTGTTATTATTATATTTTGGGGTGCAAAACTTGCTATGATGCCATGAACTTGTGGTTATACATTGACAGAACTCTGTTTTTTTTAATATTCCAATTTTTCAAGCTTATGCAGAAGTTTTCTTCCATTTTTAGGAAATTTTTATCGAATAAAGAGTGCTTTCACTTTCGGGGCTCGAAAACTTGGACAAATACTATTGCTGTCTGGAGATAGTATAGCTGCCGAGCTTCGTACATTTTTCTCTAATACATTAGATAGGCATGGAAGTGGCCCGAGGCCTGATGTTGGGGATTTTATTAATATGTTGGCTCCCAGTGTAACTCATTCTGCAACTTCCACATTGGGAAGTGAGTCAAACCAAGAAGATGAGGTAAATTCATATTTCAAAATTCTCCTTGATATTTGTGTAGATGGAAATTAAAAAGACGTTCATTGTGGTTCACTACAGGACGGAGTCTGTATCTTAACAGCATTAGATCCAGAAATGAATTTCAGAACTGTGAATGGAAAGCAGACAGGCTCTATGCATTTGTCAACAGATATTGATGTTTCTGCAACAGGGAGCAATGCCCCCAACACTAAGTGCCACTTATCTGTGGATGCTGAAGAAGATGCAATGTCCAGAATGCAAGGTCTTCAAATTCAGAATGAATCACAAAATAACCCTAGTACATATAAGGAAAAAACTGATTTTCAAGAAAGGAAGCCCCAATATGCACCCCATCTTTATTTCTGTAAACCCTCTGTTGGTTGTGGGAAGTCGAAATGTGAGGAGTCAAACATAACCCAATCAGAAGACCGTGATAAGAGAGTTTCTTATGATGTTCTGCAAGAACTCGACGAAGGGAGGGCAACTAATAATGGTCATGACCATGGTAGTGAGGTCCAGCGGCCTGTTAGATCAGTGAATGTTCCTTCCGCAGATTCCGTTGCAGTTAACGGTAGTTTGGCCTCGGCAAACAATCCTGCAAGTCCTGAATCTTCAGACTCATCATTAGATCTTCTTGGGGACTTTGATGCTCACTTTCATTGTTTGCGATATGGTCAGTGGTTCCTAGAGGTTGGCTCTACTATGCAAGCATGGCCAGTGCCTCTGCCACCGCTGCCGCCACCACCACCACTTCATATCTATAGCATGAATTCTTGGGATGCTATCCAGCATTCATCACTACAGAATGTGTTTCCAAATGGAAACGTCAATGGCTTAGTCCATAGTCCGGGGTTCTGTCCTCCTATAAACTCAATGGTTATGCCTCATGCATCATATAGTTTTGAAGAAATGCCAAAGCCGCGTGGAACTGGAACGTACTTTCCTAACCTGGTGTGCACCCTTTTTACCTTGGTTTTGTTGTAGAACTAATTGTGTTGATACCATGATGCATTATTTCATGTGAGAATGCAAATTTCACTTTGTAACTCTGCCTTGGTAGTTCTACTATATTGTTTTTATGGCTTGCCTCCATATTTGCTACTAATAATGTGCACATTTTGTAGAATTACACCCCACGTGGTTATAGACCATCAGCAGTTAAAGGAAGGATTAAGGCACCAGTAAGGTCCCATAATAGCAATGGCCAGACATCGAGATTTACTGAATTTCCTGTCGAACAGAATGGTGGGATGCTCGGGCATTTAGATGGACACCAGTCTGATCCCTGGAGGAATATAAATGGCGCTATTGTGCAACCCAGTGGAGTTGTTGAATTCCGTCCTTTTCTTCATGCACTACCTGGAGCACCCTTTCAAGAGAGCAGCAGGCAGCCGAGACCTGATTCACTACCAGAAAGTGTTAAACCTGGAATTCCTACTCCGGGCATTCTGAGTCCTGGAGCTGTTGTTGGTCTCGATGATGTTAGGTATGGTAATCCCTAAATCTAGAAAGAAATATTGCATTGTTTGGAGCACTTAGGTGTTGTACATTGTTTGGTCCTGTTTAAGCTCTTTTCTGTTGGAGGCATGTAGGTCTACGCAGCCATCATCTTACTCGTACTATCTTAAAGATGAAGATGACTTCCCACCTTTGTCCATCTGAGTGCTACTTTTTGGGGTTCGATGCAGAGCCATCTTGTACATGGTCTTCTAATTTGATATTCAGATTAGAAAACGTCATTTCTGCAGCAGGTTTTTGGAGGTGTAGAATGTGGAAGTGTGTTTTGACCCTCGGTTTGTTCTCATTGATATCCATTATATATGTAGTTTATAGATGCAAAGCCGTGGAATGTATCAACTGTAACTTCATTTTTTTTTTGTCAGCCACGCTGTATTAGAACGATACACTGCTGAGTTTTGCTTGATGAAGCTTTACGTGATTTTAGGTTGATAGTATCATAGAATATAATTCTAGAAAGTATCAAAATCCGACAATCAAAACAGAACATTGTTGTATGTTTTGTCCAGCCTATAAGAATATATAGAAATGCATGATTCCTTTTATTGTTCTTTTTGTAGTTCATTTAGATTTTATCCGGCCAGCATTCAGTCTCATTTCTTTCGTCATATGAATTGAGAACATAGAAATCTGATTGTCTTTGCAAGTATATGCCAAATGACTTCTTCCTTATAATTATGTAGTATTGGAAATTCTGAAAAAAAGGGTACTTTATAGTATCAAAACCTACCTTTTAGATTTAAGTTGAGAACTACGGTGCAACAGCAAAAGAAATGGAAAAAAAGGAAAGAATTGTAGAGAGTATATTTAGTTTTATGAAGGCAATATAATTGTTGTTGAATTCACGATATTATTTGTACTTGAAGATGAATATGCAGCTGTAGAACTTCCATTCTGATCTACACCAGCTGCCCATCTCCTCAAGATCCTCAGCAATGTCGCCGCCTTACGTCTACATCTTCCCGTTCCCATTCCCATTAACTCCCACACAATCCTCTCAATACCGGTGATCCCTGCCAGCTCTGCCACCACATCTGATCCTCCTTTCCTACAAATATTCACAAGCGTCGCTGCAGCACTCTCCTGAGCCATATCCGACCCTTCCCTCAATATGTTTCCCAATTTCCCGATAACACGATATGCTGCCACAACTGCTGGCAATCCACCCTTCTTCACCACCAGCTCCAGAATGGTGGACGACTCTTCAGGAAGCCCGTCGATTATCCCACCTACCATTTCCACCACACCTTCTTCAACTAACTTCCCTACTACCTCCCTATCTCCCGCCAAATTCAAAATTGCCACCAGAGCGTCCTTCTTTGAACTTGTAGGACCTGCTTTTGCTAGATCAATCAATCCCTTTACGACACGTGTCTTCCTCCCTAACTTTCTCCGATAAGCATGTACACCTGTCAAGCTAAATATTGTGGCTGCCGCATTCCCCTTTGCCTCCCACGTGGCACCTGATCTTAACACCTCAATAACACCGTTTAAGACTCCGTCAGTCTCCATTATCATCATCTTATTCGCTTCCAATATAGAAAGGTTGAGTATCGTTGTCACCGCATTCACCTGTAGATTTGGATGATCAGACCCTAAGAACTTGACAAGCAAAGGCAAGCCTCCAGCTTCAGCAATGCACGCTCGATTATCTGAATCTGTTTTGGCCAATGCACGAAGCTCGTGAACCATACGATTCGTCATATCTGTTGACTGAGAAACACTTAATTTATTCATCAAGAATGAAACAGTCATTCTGGTGGCCTCCAATGCCGCCTTGTTCGGAATTTTGATGCCCTTAGATTTCTCGTTAACCTCCGTGACATCAAAGGGAATCTTCTGCTGAAGGCACCACATAGCTATCAAACTCTTTAAAGCGTTGTTAGGTATCAAATCCGTGTGGGACAGAGTCTGACCTGTTTTCGGACATGTGTTGTGCCCTGATTCCAGCCACAGATTAATTGAGCTGCGGTCGTATGTTTGGCCTGTGGACACCACCACCGGGTCTGTCATCAAGTCTAGAGAAATAGGACACCGAAAGTCTGCTGGAAAAGTCAAATCCGCCATGGATCGCCTCCGTCTGCTGGTGCTTCTTGGCGTTGACGCTCCGTGCAGTACACATTTCGCATAGCGTGCTAGTCCAATCAAACCAATCACATCAGACTTTGAATTCTCATCGCCCTGATTCTGTACCTCATCTTCCAGACTTTGAATTTCGTTATTAAAACTCGTCGAATCACATAATTGCAATTTGTTGAAGATCTCCGCAAGCTTGGAATGATCAGGAACAATTTCTCTCTTAATCCTGTTCAAAAGTCCCAAAACTTGGCGTTTCAATTCCTGATCATGAGGCTCCACAAAAGCCTGTTGTTCCGCGGAATTGCACTGTTTTCTAATTAAACCGACAAGTTCTTCTACATCTTGGCTCACATTTAAATCATGAACCGGAAATATGTCGAGAAGCGTTGACAATTCATTAGTAAGTTGGTGAAATGTATGAGAAACTGAATCATGATTCATAAGAAGCCACAACGTGCTTCCGCTATGACAATCTTCTATGAGAGTTTTGATTCTATGCAAAACAATATATAATTCTTCCAAGCACAAGACAGCTGAAGCTGGAAACGAAGAATCCGAATATTCACGGAGAAGTTCTTCAACTAGTACAGAGATGAGCTTGATTTTACGGATAATAGACGAGGAGTTGCGGTTGAGCAGAGTCTTGAGAGGCCGAAGAGCTGAGGTTTCTTGCGCGAGAAGCAACAGAGATTGTATTAGCCGACGCCCTGACAAGTTTGGCGAAACGAAAGCTGCAGCCGAGGGCCGACGCTTCCTTAATGGAAAGGCATCAGGTGATACCGCCATCATCCTTAAAATATATAGATAAGGTTTGATTATCGAATTCGAGGATTATATATATTTAGTTGTGTTAGCAGCAGGGAATAAGAGCAAATTAAAGGTATCTGTTTAATCTTTGGATTGAAGAGTTGGAAAATGTATGAGATGTTCTTGAATTTTACTAGTAAAACTTTAAAATTATGATGCTATCATAATATATACGTAAATTATAATTGAGAGGAGTTGTTGAAATTGACGAGATATTGTTATTTAAATAAAACTACCGGCTGGCGTGTGGGCGATGCACTTTGAGACATCAAAGTGGAATTAGTATGCAGCGGCCGGTATATGCACTTATCCAAGGTAAATGACATATTCACTTATCTCATTTTAATTAAATTTCGAGAAAAATATGATTTCGATGTATTTGACAATCAAAACACGACTTAGACACTTGATCATCGATCCAATTCAACTCCGTATATAGTTAAGGTTAAGTCCATGTAGTAATGTTGACGTTGATGATCATATAGGACAAAATAAATCTTACAGGGGTGGGTGCGGATGCATCTTGCAATTTGCAATTTGCAATTTGCATGGTGGGTATGCCAAACACATTATATGTGTGGTTTTGACAGACGGTGTGCCGGTGTATTGTATATTATAAAATTATAATTATATACCTGGATAAGTAGTGGTTTTAAACACCATTGTTTCTGGAATGATTAGTTTAAACAAATTTAAATATTAATCACGAGCATAATAGGTGTACTAATTATATATAATTAATTAAAATGAAATTATGTAATGTAGCGTATAAATAACTCATACGGAACATAAAATGAGTTGGCAATACGCATCAATATAAATAAATAAGTATGGTGATGGGCAGGAGTGAATAAGTTTGTTGGTGGACTTGTTCTTGCCTTTTTTTTAATTAATTATTAATATTCATTAATATATTATAAACGACGATGATGATGATAAGTTCAATCATTCATGTACAGATATATGAAAATGCATTTGGCACAACTTGGCTTTCCTTTATATCTTGTTGGTGTGGCTTTCTGATCTTAAATCTATTCATTTAATTAGTTGGCTTCTTTTTGGAATCAACCCCTTTTCCTCTTATTCTTGTTTTTGGTTTTTTTTTTAGTTTTTACCTCCTTGGCTGTCGCATTCAATCTTATGGATTCATTCTTAAGCAATTTTGTGGTTTGAGTAAAAATTCTTGTAATGTAACTTGTTATACATCTGCTTGTTGTAAATCTTCTAAGCAACACAGTTATGTGATGAAATTGTATTGTAACTTAGAAGAAATGTAGAACGATCCAGGACTCTATATATGTTATGTTGCATCATATAATATGGCGTTTACGTAAAATGAATCATCGTTACACTTAATTTGGGTACTACAGAAATTTTGTCACTTGAGCAACAAGTATGGGTACACTTATAATACGATGCTTAATAATTGTATTTGTCGCGTTTACGGTGTTTAATAAATGCATTCGCAGCGTTTACGTAAAATGAATCATCGTTACACTAAATTTGGGTACACTGAGCAACAAGTATGGGTCTTTAAAGCTGTGAACCAGTACTGTCGGGATAAGGTTTACAACGCGTAGTACTCATATTGGATCAGTAGTTATAACATTGTGATAAGGTTTGTTTTGGTCCAACGTCATTCCTGTTTAGACTTTAGATTATAGATCCACACATATCCATAATTCAATCTTCATGTTGTCTGCTTCAAAATGTGTCTTCTTCTCTATGTTTTTTTTGTTTCGTTTTTTTATAAATAGCTACTGCGTTGACATTGCATGATAAGGCGCGCGCAACTAAACTTACAATTACATGCATAAATTATACGACCCCTCCTGAGTCCTGGCTCCTGCAATGCGGTTGAAATTGTATAATTAATGGATACATTGTAAGATGGACGCAGTAAACTAATTTTTAATTAACAAGCATTTCGTATTAAGATCTGAGATTAAGTAAACCAATGAGTTGGGACAAATTAATATTAGTCCGAAATTCTGATTTAGTGTTTCATTTTTTGTTGACATTTTCGGTTGACATTTACTTCGTTTTTAGGTCTTCAGGAGAAACTTCAACGTCTACTATCACCGAATATTCAAAGTGACTAATTATTCGGGAGGTTAATAGTTTAAATTTTATAGAAATAACGTAGCATTTTCAATACAAATTACAAAGGACCAATTACGGTTATTTGTGTTTACATTACTGTAAATCACTTTCATTTTACGAGCTAGTCAACCAAACGGCCACTTGTTGGTTTTCTGTTGGGCCGTCTTGGTTTCACCTAAGCATCAACTTGAAACTTGATCCAATTAGGCCACAAGACGATATGGATCGGCATATACATATGGAACTCTGCCGCCAACATAAGGTATCTTCAATACAAAAGCTCTAGTTACAAAATACCAGGGGTGATCGCGGTCCGATATAGTTTGTGTTAGATATCAAACCGGAATCAAATCGTAAAATAATGGTTTTTAAAAAAATCAAACTAAACTGTAACCCGTAAACCAACAAAACCAAATCATTCGGTTCAGTTTTAGTCGGTTCGGATTAATGAATTTTGACGGTTCTCGACAAAATTTGGTTAACAAAATTATAAAATAAAATAATATCTTTCCGATTAAAATTTTCCCAGATAGTTTGATTAGTAAAATTAGGAAATAAAAATACTTATGAAATTCAAATTTTTCTTCTTTAAATGTGCATAAATAATAAAAATTATTCCTACATAACAAAGTATTAACCGCAAATGACTAACGTTCAATTTAGTTACAACAATGAAATATTGGATACGAAAAGTAATATAAAATTTGTGATTTAATTTGTGATTCATAAGATAAAATTACTTATATTATATAATCATAAATAATATATATATATATGGGGATTGGTCCAGATCCCCCGGGGGATATCCCCCTGCCCTCAATGTTTCATTGAGGGCACACTCAATGTTTCATTGAGGGCGCCTCAATGTTTCATTGAGGGTGCCTCAATGTTTCATTGAGGGCGGTTGTTTTTAAATAAATAATTAAAAATAGAAGAATACTAGAAAAAAAATATAAAATTCATCACAAAAATAGTGGTGATATGGGCTGAAATATAACCCTAGAGATAGTTAATGATATATTAATTAGACCTGGTTCGGTCCAAGAATTAGGCCCGATAAAAAGGCCCGAAACCCTAATCATTTATTAATTTCGTAATTAATAAATAAATAAGGAAAAATTACCAGCTCATTAAATGAGTCCAACACATATTAAAACTCTTCAAGAATCAGCAATCAAGATACACAAATCAACTAGGAGTCAGCCTCCTACGAAATAGGATTCACAATCCTGATTTAAGAAGGCTACTTGGTCTCCAAGTCACCTTCTTCTACTCTAAATGCAAGGCTCCTAACGCCTATATAAGGACCCTCGTCCTTCATTCTAGAACTACGTTTTGCTTGGCTTGATTCTCAATTACAGATTGAGATACGTAGGCATCTTGTGAGGACCTGTTTAGTCACGAACCACGAGAGCAGCCATAAAGACACGATTGTCCACCATCATTCATTGAATCCAGCCGTCGACATCTAACTCTACTTTTCATTCCATAACATTTGGCGCCGTCTGTGGGAACCTTACATCAACCATGGCTAGAACACGAAGAACAACAACCGCTACTGAATCAACTGTCATCACCACTACTCCAATCACCACGGAACCAGGATCGTTACCCCTCACTACAGAGGTGGTTTCTCAACCAGCAGGGACGACACCACTCACCTCGGAGATGGTTTCACAGCCACAAGGGACGAATCCCCAAACTTCCATACCTCAGAATGAGACGAACCCTCTTCAAATGGTTGTCTCACCCCTCGACTATAACCTTCCCCATGGAGCACAGATCTCCACTACTGTGCTTCCTATGAGCACAAATCCGGCTTACGGCTTGCCCAACTATCCCCTGAAACCGGAGGGAGTGGCCATGCAAATCAGGGACCATACATTCGAGGATTGGGACCCATCCCTGAAGGAAGATACTTGGATTATTCTGGGCCCTACTCTGAAGACAACTCGTCTGATGAAGGACAAGATCGAGCACCCAGAAGAAGAAGAGCTAGCAAAGAGCCCCTTGAAAGGAGGAATCGGGGGGCAACTGGAAGGGCACCTATGACTGCCATGGATAGGATAAGGGCTCATGAGGCCGAGATCCAGAAGTTAAAGAAAAGCATGGAGATGGAGCAACAAAGGAGGCAGACTCAGCCTTCAAATCAAGGGACAGGGGAAATCCCCTTAGTTGATTTAGGAACACCTTTAAGAAGGCAGGAAGGAGCTAGAAGGACGGAGATTCCCATGTCAGACCCCCGTGTTTTAACACAGCTGGGTGACCCAGACGATCCTATTCCACCTTTTACTGAAGAAGTAATGGACGCTCATGTATCAAGGAAATTCAAGATGCCCACTATCAAGGCATATGATGGAACGGGCGATCCCGCAACCCATGTGAGAACTTTTTCAAATGCACTGTTGCTGCAGCCAGTCACTGATGCTCTTAAATGTAGGGCGTTTCCACAAACCTTGGCTGGCATGGCCCAAAGATGGTATAGCCGCTTACCACCCAACTCTATCAGTTGTTTCAGAGAGTTGAGCACGGCCTTCATCAGTCAGTTCATTAGTGGAAGGGTACATGAAAAAAGCTCTGCCTCCCTAATGAACTTAACTCAAGGAAAGAATGAGACGTTGAGGGATTATCTCAAACGTTTCACTAAGGAGACATTGAATATACCTGATTTGGATAATAAGGTAGCTATGATAGCCCTTCAACAAGGAACCACAGATGTCTTTTTCAAGATGTCATTGGCCAAACACCCCCCCGAGAACATGGCTGAGCTCCAACAAAGGGTAGGAAAGTACATAAAGGCTGAAGAGAGCATGAAGAAAACTGACACCCTCGCAGCAGGAAGCGGAAATAATGGTGGTTGGAAGAAGCGAAGGGCGGAACAAGAGTATGATGTCAAGGATAAATATCCTCGTACGACTAGAGACTCTGATTCAGCTCCAAGGAAGAATGTTCCAAGCACAAAGTTTACTGAATATGCAAGATTGAATGCCCCAAGGAGTCAAATTCTTTATGACATTGAGAAGGATAGGGACTTTCGATGGCCGAAGCCACTAAGGGGAGATCCAGAAAAGAGAGATAAGAACAAGTACTGTAGGTACCATAAAGATTCAGGCCATGATACAGATGATTGCAGGCAACTCAAAGATGAGATCGAGTTTCTGATTCGGAAAGGGAAGTTGAATAAATTTACCAAGGATGAAGACAGGAACCCCCCAAGGAGGGACTATGATCGAAGGGATGGGGACCGAGATCAAGGTCGTAACCCTCCAACCCGAGGACCAGTGATCAACATGATCTCAGGAGGACCAACCGCAGCTGGAACTACAAGGAACTCTCGGAAGGCTTATGCCCGAGAGGTAATGCATATTGTTGGAGAAGCACCCAAGCGTGCAAAAACCGAAATGACAATTGGGTTTGATGATTCCGATCTTGAAGGGGGTGAAGTTCCCCCATGATGATCCTCTAGTGATAGCCCCAGTAATCGGAAACAATGAGGTAAAGCGAGTCTTGGTAGACAATGGGGCTTCTGTTGATGTCCTTTTTCATGACACATTCTTGAAGATGGGGTATAATGATTCCCAACTAATCCCCACGAACATGCCCATTTACGGGTTCAATGGGGTGGAGTCTAAAGTAGAAGGCACAATTCTGTTGCCTATAACTATTGGTAAGGAACCAAAGGAGGTAACTCAGATGTTGAATTTTGTGGTAATTAAGACATCTTCGACCTACAACGCCATCCTTGGAAGGACTGGCCTTCACGCTTTTAAGGCTGTGGCCTCAACTTACCACCTAAAAATCAAGTTCCCAACCAGGAATGGTGTAGGAGAAGAAAGAGGTGATCAAAAGACAGCCAGGAGCTGTTATGTAGCCGCGTTAAGGCCAGACGGAGTCGGGGGGCAGGTTCTCTCAATTGAAGACTTGGACATTAGAAACGAAGAAGAAAGGAGAGGAAAGCCAGCTGAGGATCTTGTTCCCATTCCCCTCATTCCTGGAGAACTAGACAAAGTCACTTATATCGGAGCTCTACTACCTGAATCTATGAAAAGCAAGTTGACATCATTTCTTCAAGAAAATAGTGATGTATTTGCCTGGACAGCAGCTGATATGCCAGGGATTGATCCCCAATTGATGACCCACAAATTGAATGTGGATCCTGAAAGGAAGACAGTAAAACAAAAGAAAAGAAATTTCGCCCCAGAAAGACAAGAAGCCATTAAGCAGGAGGTAGAAAAACTTTTGGAAGCAGGCTTTATTGAAGAAATTCAGTTTCCTGAATGGCTGGCTAACCCCGTGATGGTCAAGAAGGCTAATGGAAAATGGAGAATGTGTGTGGACTTCACAGACTTGAACGATGCATGTCCTAAGGATTGCTTTCCCTTACCAAGGATTGACGCGTTGATAGATGCCACTGCTGGGCACGAGATGCTAAGTTTTATGGATGGCTTCAGTGGGTACAACCAAATCAAGATGCACAAGGACGACGTCCCCAAGGTATCATTTATAACCGACTTTGGTGTTTTCTGTTATTTAGTCATGGCTTTTGGACTTAAGAATGCAGGGGCAACATACCAAAGGTTGGTAAACAAGATTTTTGAACCACTGATTGGCAAAACAATGGAAGTTTATGTGGATGACATGCTAGTCAAGAGCCTCGATAAGGCAGACCATATAAAACATCTCAAGGAAGCGTTTGAAGTGCTGAGGCACCACAAAATGATGTTAAATCCAGCTAAGTGTGCCTTCGGGGTAGGCTCAGGGAAGTTTTTAGGCCTGATGGTCTCCAAAAGAGGAATCGAAGCTAACCCTGACAAGATCAAGGCAATCCTAGACATGGAACCACCCAAGTCCGTTAAGGATGTACAGAAATTGACAGGAAGAGTTGCAGCATTGGGGAGGTTCATCTCCAAGTCAGGAGAAAAGTGCTTACCTTTCTTTAAGGCACTCAAAAATGTGAAAAATTTCGAATGGACATCTGAAAGCCAAGAAGCCTTTGAGGCCTTGAAGAAATACATGGCAGAAGCGCCACTGTTGGCAAAACCCAAGTCAGGAGAAATTCTCTATCTATACTTGGCGGTCTCCGACACTGCCCTGGGAGCTGTTTTGGTAAAGGAAGAACTGAAAATTCAGAAACCCATCTACTATGTGAGTAAGATTTTGCATGGGGCGGAAATAAACTACTCAGTGATTGAAAAGTTTGCCTTAGCCTTGATAATGGCTTCAAGAAAGCTGCGCCCCTATTTTCAGGCTCACAAGATAGAGGTCATGACTGATCAACCTCTGAGAAACATCTTGCATAGTCCTCAAGTTAGTGGAAGGCTGATCAAATGGGCTATTGAATTGGGCGAATTCGACATCAAGTATAAGCCTCGAACGGCCATAAAAGCTCAGGCACTCGCTGACTTCATGCTTGAATGTACCATTGCCAACCAAGAAGTCGGGGGGCAGGAAGTATTGGTGGAAGATAGCAAAGATGAGGACATAGTATCCAAAGAATGCTGGGTGCTCTATTTTGATGGAGCATCAAAAACAAAATCGAGTGGAGCTGGTTTAGTGCTACAAAGTCCTGATGGATTTATAATAGAGTACGCACTGAAACTTGATTTCCCAACGACAAACAATGAGGCGGAGTATGAAGCTCTGATTGCTGGCTTAGGGCTGGCTGGAGCCCTAAGGGCCAAAACTCTGAAAGTATGTGGAGACTCAAGGCTGGTGGTTTCCCAAGTAAATGGAGAGTTTGAAGCAAGAGATGAAGTCATGGCCAAGTACTTGAAACTTGTTAAGGCTATCATGACTCAGTTTGATGAATGTTATGTGGAGCACGTTCCGAGGGAGGAAAACGTGAAGGCTGATGCCTTGTCCAAGTTTGCCTCATCTGAAATTGAAAATTATGCAGGGAGTGTATACTTTCAGGTCTTGAAGACCCCGAGCATCAACGGAAAGTTGGTAGCACCCATTGGTATTACCAGCTGTTGGATAGATCCCATCAAAGCACATCTGGAAACTGGGTGGCTGCCCGACGACACTTCAGAAGCACGAAAACTGTACATCAGAGCATTAAGGTATGCCCTAATTGAGGGAATCCTATACAAAAAAATCTTTCATCATTCCTTATCTGAAGTGTTTGAGACCCCAAGAGGCGGAGTTGGCCCTAAAAGAAGTACATGAAGGCATCTGTGGGCAACACTTGGGGGGCAGAGCCCTTGCACATAAAGTCGCCCGTCTAGGCTTCTATTGGCCAAGCATGCTTGCTGACGCTAAGAGCTATGTGAGAAAATGTGAACGATGCCAGAAACATGCACCCGTGGTTAGACAACCACCTGAGATGATGACATCCATTAACTCTCCTATCCCTTTTGCCATGTGGGGAATGGATATACTTGGGCCATTTCCAATGGCAAGTGCTCAAAGAAAATTCTTGATAGTTGCGATTGACTACTTCACTAAGTGGATTGAGGCTAAGCCATTAGCCAAGATAACCACCAAGCAAGTGATGCAATTCTTTTGGGAAAGTGTGATATGCAGGTATGGAATTCCACGAGTCCTTGTAACGGATAATGGAACTCAGTTCAACAATGATGAATTCAAGAAATATTGCGATGAAAATGATATTAAGTTGCGCTTCACTTCTGTTGCCCATCCTCAAGCAAATGGGCAAGCCGAGGTTGCAAATCGGATAATCCTAGATGGACTGAAGAAAAGGGTTGAACGCTCCAGAAACACTTGGGTAGATGAATTGCTCCCCATTCTATGGGCGTATCGTACTACTTGCAAAGTCACTACTGGGGCAACCCCATTCCTGTTAGCATACGGAGCAGAAGCAGTGGTTCCTGTAGAAATCACTCATGCATCTCCTAGAGTTGAAGCATATGAACCAGAGGCAAACGAAGAAGGTTTGAGGTTAGCTTTAGATCTAATTGACGAAGTTAGAGATGAGGCGAATGCCAAGATGGTTGAACATCAGAAACGAGCATCTTTCTACTATAACCTAAGGGTTAAAGAGAGATTCTTTCGTCAAGGTGACTTGGTACTCAGAAAGATTGAAGCATCTGGAGTTGGACAAAAGGGAAAGTTGGCCCCAAACTGGGAAGGACCCTATCGGGTTAAAAGTGTTTATGGACGAGGCTCATATAAGCTGGAAACTCTGGAAGGGGTTGAAGTGCCTAGAACTTGGCATGCTGCAAACTTGAAAGTTTATTATGTTTAAGGGTGTCCTAATTGGACTCACTGTTAGGACAAGTAGAAATAAGGTTGATAAAACCAATCCAAGTTTTTAAACTTGAGGTAGAAGTAGTATATTATGTAAGGGTTGAACCCATTTTTCAAGTTATGAATTTATTCAGTAATGTCAAGAATATTCCACATGCATTGTGTATTGGTGTTTATATATGATTCAAGGTACTAAGTAAGTATGCAAATGCGAGAAATTAAAAGGCAAATAAATTAAACAACTTAAAATAAAGTTTAAGTTATGCCCGAAGGCAGAATTACAGAGAATAAATATAAACTAAACTATGGCTGAGTGCCATCCCCTCCATGCTCATCCTCGGAGCCAGACTCCTCTTCAGACTCCTCTTCCTCAGCATCCTCCTCCTCACCAGACTCCTCCTCGCTGGAGCTGGATTCTTCTGACTCTTCACCAGGTTGGGGAGCAGGTTCAGGATTGGGAATCCTATCATCCTCATCCATAACATCCTCTCCAGCCAAGGCCCTCTCCAACTGATTAGGAGCATGGGGACTGGGGAAGTCTGAGATAGTGAGAGATCCAGGCATTCTCCTCGAGACCTCAGCCAAAGCCTCGTCCCATCCTTTGGTGAACTGGATAGGGAAAAGGAGATCATCATGCTGAGTAATGATATCCTGGTACTCAGCAGAATCAAAATACTCATCAATGATATGTTCTTTCCCCTTCCTAAGCTCCACCAGCTCCGCTTGAGCATCCAACAGCTCCTTCTCCCTTCGAGTCAAGAAAGCCTTAAGTGAACCCACCTCCAGCTGGGATTGATCAAACTTAGCTTTGTTGGCATCAGAAGATGAACGCCAGGCTTTGGCTTGAAACAAAGCCCCTTGATAGTTGGCATTAACCTACAAGCAAGTTACAAGTCAAATACTTAAACTTGAAATATGTTGTTAACTACAAAGAAAAAGCAGAGAACGATACTCACAGCAGCCATTGCTTGAGATCCAGCATGCTCCACCCCTTCGATGGTGGAGTTTGAGACAAAATCCTTGTAATCACAAGGAGTCAATGAATGGTGTGACCATTCGACAGCATGAGCAGACACCCCCACTATAGTGTCCTTTTTCCTTATCCCCCAGTTGGGGCGCC
Organism: Heracleum sosnowskyi; assembly: GCA_030848705.1. Taxonomy (NCBI): domain Eukaryota; kingdom Viridiplantae; phylum Streptophyta; class Magnoliopsida; order Apiales; family Apiaceae; genus Heracleum; species Heracleum sosnowskyi. The sequence goes on from JAUIZM010000031.1 coordinate 617,076, forward strand.
ATACAGAACTCTTAGTTGAGCCCTCGACCTCATCTACCTCAGCCACATGAGGCCTCAAAATGGCAGGACCTTTCTCGATCAGCCTGGGATCCTTCAAGCAAGCCCTTTTTATTCTTGCTGTCTGCCCGTCTTCTGGCTCATTTTGCTTGTTGATAAACTCAGCAGCTGCAAACAAAAGTCAAGGAAAACAATTGGTATAAGGCAATCTTAATACAACTACAAGAAAATAAGAAAAAGAATTACCCTTGTCAGAAACTCTTGAAAGTCCCAGTTTCTTAAGTAGAAACTCGTCCAGAAGCTCCCAAGCCTTGGTGGCATAGTCATCCTTGGTGAGTTCAGCATAGGCAAAGGCCTCCTCCTCAGTCAGAACTATGTCACCAGGGCTACCATCCGAAACTCTACTAAATGAGCTTTGGAATAAAGTGCCCCAGTCCCCTCCATCCCACATCAAATACATAAATTCATCTCTCCATTTGGGATTGTTGTCAGGAATGGATTTTGGGTGGAAAATGGGGGGTGTTGAGGGTCGATGATTAATGTATACCCAACCCAAAGTTTGGGAAGAGCTATTTTTAAATTGAAAAATCTTTCTAAAGAGAGCAACAGAAAGAGGGAATTTGTTTTTTAAACACAAAACAATAAAACACATAATAAGTCTCCAAGCATTGGGAGGTAGTTGACAAGGGTTAATTCCTACGTCAGCTAAAAGTTGAGGAATGAAAGGATGAAATGGAAATCGAACACCTGCAGCAATGACCCCCTTGTAAATGCAAAGAGCATCTGGGCGCCAATGGCAGGAACGATCCCCAGGACCAGCAAGAACTAACCTATAAGGTGGTCTAATTCTATACATGTTCTTGTAATTAGCAATTGCATCAGCATCATTAAATCTATTGCTATGGTTATATGCATCTAAATGCGACACTGAAGGATATTCATCACTACGCTCTAGGATCATATCTTGTAAAGACATAGTAGGAGAACGAATGATGATACCTCTTTTGGATACTTGATTCATTTTTTGGAGGCGGCTAGCAGAACGATCAGCCATTCTTAAATCTTCAAACAAAAAGCCCAGAATCTTCTTGGGAAGGAGATTGAAACCCAGAAATCTTCAAACTTTGAAGATTAAAACCCAGAATCTTCTTGGGAAGAAGATTGAAACCCAAAAATCTTCAAACTTTGAAGATTAAAACCCAGAACCTTCTTGGGAAGGAGATGAAACCCAGAAAAATAAGTGCACCTCCACAAAAACTTGCCGGAAATCGTCTGACTACGGAGAAAGAGAAAGATTTATAGAAAGAAATTTTTGGAAAGGTTTCGAGTGAAGGATAAAAAGTGAAACCTCACTCTTTTATAGGCAAAGTAACTGGAAACTCAACCGGTTAGGAAAGTCTAACCGGTTGTAGCCAGTCAAAGCCCACAGTTACTTCTTAGGCTTCTGGAATCAAGGCCCAAAGTGTTATAAATAAAGGACAAGGCCCATGGCCCAAATAAATAAAAGGCTTAGAAATTAAACCTAAAAAAGGTTTGAGAACTAGGCTTAGGGCCCAATACAAAATCAAGGCCCAAAAGGTTGGAAATTTAAAATTTCAGAAATAATTCTAAGGCAATAAAACTAGTTCAAATATGCCAAAAATGGGAAGTTGAGTTCGAAAATTCCTATTCGAATTCATGCTAAAAATCTTGGTCGACATGATCGACCTTGTTCCTATTTCAAGTCGAAAAAAGCCTGCTGAATCCTGGTCGAAAAATGACCTAGAAATTCCTTATCAAAGAATCCAGGTCGAAATATCTTGGATATTTGTTCGAAAAATCCTGATCGAAAACGTACTAAAAATTCTAGTCGATGTCGTCGACCTCATTCCTGTTCCAGGTCGAAGTCAACCTCGATTCCTGGTCGAAGTTATATTAGAACGAGGTCGAAATTTTGAGCTCGAAAACGTACTAAAAATTCTAGTCGATGTCGTCGACCTCATTCCTGTTCCAGGTCGAAGTCAACTTCGATTCCTGGTCGAAGTTATATTAGAACGAGGTCGGAATTTTGAGCTCGAAAACGTACTAAAAATTCTAGTCGATGTCGTCGACCTCATTCCTGTTCCAGGTCGAAGTCAACCTCGATTCCTGGTCGAAGTTATATTAGAACGAGGTCGGAATTTTGAGCTCGAAAACGTACTAAAAATTCTAGTCGATGTCGTCGACCTCATTCCTGTTCCAGGTCGAAGTCAACCTCGATTCCTGGTCGAAGTTATATTAGAACGAGGTCGAAATTTTGAGCTCAAAAACGTACTAAAAATTCTAGTCGATGTCGTCGACCTCATTCCTGTTCCAGGTCAAATTCGACCTCGATTCCTGGTCGAAAATGACTTGGAATGAGGTCGAAACTTTGAAGTCGAAAATGTACTAAAAATCCTGGTCGATGTTGTCGACCTCATTCCTGTTCCAGGTCGAAATCGACCTCGATTCCTGGTCGAAAATGACCTGGAATCCTGGTCGAAAATGACCTGGATCCCTGGTCAAAATGACCAAATTCCACGACAATTTTGAGGTTGGAAAATGCCTTGAAAAATAAAAAATTTCTGGAAAAATATGAAATAAATTTCTACTAAAATCTCGATTGATTTTCCTAGAAATTGGGGGGCAAATGATATGGGCTGAAATATAACCCTAGAGATAGTTAATGATATATTAATTAGACCTGGTTCGGTCCAAGAATTAGGCCCGAAACCCTAATCATTTATTAATTTCGTAATTAATAAATAAATAAGGAAAAATTACCAGCTCATTAAATGAGTCCAACACATATTAAAACTCTTCAAGAATCAGCAATCAAGATACACAAATCAACTAGGAGTCAGCCTCCTACGAAATAGGATTCACAATCCTGATTTAAGAAGGCTACTTGGTCTCCAAGTCACCTTTTTCTACTCTAAATGCAAGGCTCCTGACGCCTATATAAGGACCCTCGTCCTTCATTCTAGAACTACGTTTTGCTTGGCTTGATTCTCAATTACAGATTGAGATACGTAGGCATCTTGTGAGCACCTGTTTAGTCACGAACTACGAGAGCAGCCATAAAGACACGATTGTCCACCATCATTCATTGAATCCAGCCGTCGACATCTAACTCTACTTTTCATTCCATAACAAGTGGGCATGTTTTTCTGGATATTTATACATTTAAATTCAAAATTTGCATATTATTTATAAATTGAGGGCGGGGGGATATCCAACGGGGGCTGTGGAACGCCCCTAAAAGAACTTATAAGCCGTTTATGGGTTAGGCTCAAGAGAGAACCAATCACTAAAAAAGAACTTTAGAACTGTTATAAGCCGTTGGATTATTACTAGATCAACTGTTCAGATTCAACTCATTTTTATATACAAAATCTTATAAGGGTATTCTTGGAATAAAAGGATTCTACTGCCGAACCTATTTTGTTTCATAGTATAAATATAGTGTTTTGCAGCTGAATTTTAAAAGTTATGCATATGGACTTCAAAGTTCTACAACTGAACTTACTTTTTTCCACAAAGTTCTACATGTGAACTTAATTATTTTTATAATGTTCAGCTATTGAACAATGTTACTCACATTATTTTCATACCATAACTTTCGTGTTCTACCACTGAACATAAAAGTCCTGCAATCAAATTTGAAATCAAACACATAAATTTTAAAGTTCTACAACTGAACTTACTTGTATTTAAATGTTCAGCTGCTGAACACTGTTATCTGATATTGTGTTTATACAATAACTTGAATATTTTCACAAAAAATGATAAAAATAATTGGGGAAATTTTATGATGATGATGGAGAATTTTGTGATCGATATCGATGTATGATTATTATCGTTAATAAAATATTAATTAGCTCTAAATTATGTATTTTGTGTTTTTGGACAACTTTACCCATGACCTTCATATAATAAATATATATTATTTTAAAAAATAAGATAGAGTTCTAAGGGTTCTAAGGTTAAGGGTTCTACAAGGAACATGACCCATATATATATATATATATATATATATATTATTTAAAGTAGTTGACCCGAAACCGTGAACCACACTTTGGTTTCGGTTCGGATCGGTTCAAAATTAGATTATTTTTTGCGGATTATGCGGTTTACCCGAACCGTTATCACCCGTACAAAATACAAATACAAATAGAAGTTCAATATCTTCTAGCAATTACAACACTGTTAGGGTGATGCCAAGACCCAAATGAGTAGGACTATAAATTAGCATTAGGCCCTGCAAGTTTCTGAAAGCATGAAATTGGGCTTAAAATCTAGGTCCATGACATGAGAATAAGACAAGTTAGGCCACATTTCTGATAGAAAGTAATAGGGCTTAAATCCAGGTCCATAAGCTCAAGATAATAAGCTGGGTCACCTACTTAAATCTCAACCATGGCTGATTGGAGCTTGACAAGATAAATATTTCCAGAGTGTAGGAGGCTACCATACGTTGAATGTAATATTTTTTATATCGAAGCTGATGAGGGTAGATATCTATTATAAAGAAAGATTAAAAAATAAAATATATAAACACACTTTATTTCGAGAAAAGAATATTATAATCACGGCTACATATCAAAATTCTTTCTAGACGTCTAAGAGTTGTTTGGTCATGTATGGCTTACTTGTACACTTTCCACCGTATATGCTGAAACGTGAAGCCTAAAAGGAGGTCATTTTTAATACGTAAATTTTTGACAAATTTTCAAAATTCACAAGAAACTTGACATAAATAAAATCAGTTAATCAACTTTTAATATGTTGGAGACGTGCTTTACCAGAAAGAGTTATCACAACTCATCTTCACATGAATGTGTTCTTTCTTCACGTTTTTAAAACGCGGACTCTGATTTTATTTGTTAATCAAATGATGATCGCTACGGGTTAGAGCTAAAATTCCTGCAGCCATCAAACACCAGCCCCATTGCAACGAGTGTTTATTTTATGCATCAAAGTTGTGTAAATTTTTAAATCTGTGAACGTGTGACGTCCATTGTCACCAAATCTGAACCAAAATATAAATGCTAACGTTTCAACCAAGGCCGACTTACCCGTGTAATGGTCGTTAAAATTAATTGATAAAAAATAATAAAGTTAAATAAAAAACAAAAACGTGATAAGTACCCTGTTCAACCATCAGCACTCCACTCCACTCACTACAGTCGTTAGGGTGGCCACTGACCCAAATTTGTCAAACCAAATCACAATATGTGACTGTTTGGCTCTTCTTTTAAGTTAGAATTTATGTATTATAATTTGATAAAAGTTTACGAGGAGGTGTTTGTGTACTTAACTTATTTAATAACTTATAATTTATAAATTGATAAGTTAAATGTTAGAAATCACTAACATTTTACTTAATTTTTTGATTTCTTTATTTTTCTAATATTTTATATTTTTACATTTGTGTTTTTAAATATTTTTTTAATTTAAAATACAAGTGTTGAAATCATTGTATTTAAAAATTATTTTTTCAAATTTAATTTGGCAAATTCTTCACTAACTTATAAGTAAATTTATCTAAACACACATATAACTTATAAAAATTCATCAACTTATCATTTATATAACAGTTACTCATTTTAAAATATAAATCAATTTTTTTGTGATATGCCAAACACGCATTATATATTTATTCATATATGATGTTATAAATAAAATAAATACATATATATTTATATATCCACCTCTTAACATAGCGGGATGGGCATTCGAACATCATCCCCTCCGCCGCATGCATTTCATATTATTTGATCTCTTACAACACTATTAAATCGACTATATATTCCAATATCTGGCATATTTTTCTTTAAAATAAAAAAGAAAATTTAGAAATAAATATTAATGATTAGCAATTAAATTATATGAATATAAGAAATGTATTCTAGAAAACTTTATGAGGTAATCTCAGGAATCATATTCTCTGTATATAATTGTGAACTGCGTGTGTGTTTATAGTCTGAATATGAGCAAATATGACAAATTATAATTAGGGAAAAAAAGGATTAGTAAGTTAACTATATAGGCTAGACAAGATTACGGAAAGCATGTTAAAAAGCTTACTTTACGTAGCAAATTGTGGATAAGGCCAATCATGTACTTACAATAAACTGGTGTTATTGTACATGTTGTACATTACATACAATTAGAGCAACACAAATTAGGTCTTGATGTGATGCACCTAAATTTTCGACAAGGTGTTTTATCTTTATGAAAAACTGGGTTCACTTTACTAGGCTTGTATAACAAACTATCAAAATTATGTAATTATCCGTGTAATTAAACACTACAATAAACAAACAGGGTCATAAGCGACCAAAAAAAAAATTGGTCACAATTGACTTGTGATGGTTGTAAATATTGTCAAAACCAATTGTTTGGTCGTAAAAAGTTTGGTCGCTTTTGATGCAACAGTCGCAAATAATAATCATTTACGATCATTATTGACGGTCGGTTTCAAAATTCCAGTTTCGTGAGTGTTGGTCACAATGCCACTATGGCAAGCCAAATCAGCAGCATTTATGACCAACAATGAATCATAAATAATCGATCGTAAATAAAAAAAGCATTTTCAACCAATATTTAGTTACAATTAATTGATTGTAAATAAAAAGCATTTCCAACCAATAGTATAAAGTGATGGTATTTGTGTGGGCAGACAAATGAGTAGAAGAAATTGACAGAACATTGTGAATGGATTATGTATCAACAAAAACAAGGCTCCATGATTGTACTTGTTGAAAATGTATTCCAGTTGTTCGATCGATTGAATATGTGGACGTCCATCTATGAAAATTTGCGAGCTGATGAGAGCTTCTACTTCACATGTAAATGCGGGGACAGCTTCGTATATATCCATATGGTTTCTCAACTTTTTGTTCTATTCTGGATGTTTCATCTGTCGTTTTTAACACCTATGTATATACTCCCAGACGGTGATGCTGCAGCAACCATTTTTCTTTCTTGTTCTTTTATTACTGGTCGAGATTTAATTTGTTAAAAATGTGGTTTCAATATAATTAGGGTTTACAAAAAAAAAATTAGGGTTTACAAGTAAGTATTCATCCGTACGATAAGAAGAGTAATTAATTTGTAAAAACAAAAGTGTAAAAAGAATACAGATGATCATATATGAAAGTGTATGAATTAATAATTAATTGTTAGTATCATAGTACACAAAAAAAATTTAAAATTTAAAAATATTTGGTGTATGTATCACAGTGATCCGGACACTTTTTCTGAAACAGAGAAAAAAAAAAGATAAAACGGTTTGGAAATTCTTTACACATTTTATGTTCTCTCTTGTTTCCTAGGCAAGGTTCGGAATTAGAATTTCAAATTACTATCAAATTTTAGTTTGTGGCATTTGGGGTATCACACAAAAATTGACTTATATTTTAAAATGAGTAAGTGCTTTATAAGTGATAAGTTGATGGATTCTTATAAGTTATTCGGGTGTTTGGATAAATTTACTTATAAGTTAGTGAAGAATTTGTTAAATTAAATTTGAAAAAATAATTATTAAATACAATGATTTCAACACTTGTATTTTAAATTAAAAAAATATTTAAAAACACAAAGGTAAAAATTTAAAGTATTAAAAAATAAAGAAATCAAAGAATAAGTTGATAAGTTAAGTAAAATTTTGGTGATTTCTAACATTCAACTTATCAATTTATAAGTCATAAGTTATCAAATAAGCCGAGTACACAAACACCCCCTCATAAACTGCTTTATAAGTCATAAGTCGGCTTATTTTGGCATTGCCAAACAGGCTTTATCACCAGCCTTAGAGCATCTCCAATGGTGTAGAACCCTTAGCTAAAATTATAGGTGGATTGTCATAAATAAAAAAAAAAAAAAAAAAATCCGCTCCAATGGGATAAAACTGTTAGCTAACCAACCTCTCCATGTTGACTATTTTTGTCGAACCCCTATGGAACTGTAGTAAAACTCCACATCAATTATTACCATATTCAAATCATATATTCTATTTTTAACAACTTGAAATAATAATAACATTCTATTTTTAAAATATAGCCAACTCTATTGGAGCACAATATCTTACAGGTTCAACAAATTTTACATAATCAGCATTTTATATTATTTTAGCTAACGATTTTAGTCAACACCGTTGGAGATGCTCTTATGCACATCGCGTTTCAAATTTTTTAAATAGGTTTTTAAAAACTTAGAAAAATAGGTTTTAAATCAACAATAATTTTATTTTTTTGAAAACGTTAGAGTACCCAAATTATTTCTGAATGTTCGGTTGTCAATTAGTGATTGATTAAATTTTTATAAATAAAATGAATTCCTCACGTATATACATATTAATTTCACGAATAAAAAAATATTAAATTATTCCAGAAAGATTTTGGAATCTTTTTGGGATAGGCAGATTACTCTTTTTATATTTCTTAAAATGTAGTTGTAGTCACTTTTTGATTCTGCTCAATAATTTGTGCATTGTTACCCTATTGATTGGAAAGTCGTATTGGAAATTGAAAAATTTAATCATATATTTTACAATATAATTTTTTTTAGATTAATATAGAACTTATAAAATTGCTTATTAATGGAATGCCCATTAATATGTATTCCCTCTGTCCCTCTCATTTTTTACAGTTTTTTTACATTGCTTAACACGTATTTTAAGGCTCTTATAAAGTATAATTCTATAACTTATTTTCAAAAAAAAAAAATCTAAATAAAAATTTAAACATTATACTTTTATTCAGAAAAAAAAACATTTAAAATAATTTATGAAAATATATTTTATAGAATCATTAAAATGCGTGTCAAATCCCGTTCACTCAGGGCACAGAAGGAGTATTACCCGTCGTCCCCGCATAAACGTGTACTACTAAATTTGATTTTTAAGCAATCCTTTTCTTTGCTTTACACTTTGTGGTCCTCAACTACTAAATATTTATAGATATATATCGCATCACGATCTGTTCCGATGATATAAATTATGTTGATTTTAGTTGAAACTTAAAATTTAGATATAGATATTGTTATACTGGATTTTCGGTAATGGGCCCTAAACAGGTCCCTAAGTGATTTGGGCCTAGAGAATGAACTATATTTTGGAGATCGGTGTAGACTGGAATTAGGGCTCGCATCATTAAGCTATGTTGAGCCCAAAATCCTTCTAAGTATGGTGGGCTCGCTTCGTTATGAGTTCCCACCTTGACAAGGGGTCGCATCATAATCGGGCTCGCTTCGCTATGAGTTCACTTTGATGGGCTCGCGTCTTTATTTATGAACCCTCGCCCTAAGCTTATGGGCTCTCACCATTATGAAGTAATGGGCTCGTGTTACTTATCAGAAATAAGAATATTTGAACATAGGTGAGCTCGCACCACTTGAACTTTGAAAGGGTAATTTTCATATGTTTTATGCGATGCGAGCCTGGCCAGCTCGCATCGTGGGTGAAGCCCAAAATATGGAAATTCCCATTTATGGAATGTAACTTGGTTGACACGGGACAGACCTACAATCATGGGAAGAAATGCGGAGATGCCGCGAGATTGTAGGAAAACGTGTGAAGACCGGATTATTTATGGGAACTTGAGGAGGATTGATGATCCTTAGACTATTTATGGGAACTTGAGGAGGATTGATGATCCTTGGAACTATTTATGGGAACATGAGGTGGATTGATAGTCCTTGAGTTATTTATGGGAACATAAATCCTGACTATTTTATGGGCTTGGACTGAATGGGCTTATTCAATGACTTGTTCTCCAAGAACTACGTGAGGCTTGATCCCTATATAAAGGGGTACGTAGGCACCTTGTATGATACACAATTGACACTCGGCAAGAGCAAGGAGAAAAAACCCATTCTCTATTCAATTTCTGAGGAGTCATCATACAAGTCCAGCCACAACTTTCCATAAACCTCCAACAAACTGTTGTACGAAATTCTCCTAACAACAATTGGCGCTAGAAGGAGGGGCACTAAGCATCTTAAGGAGAAGGATGTCGAAGAACAACAAGAACAATGACAAGGGGATTGTGCACAAGAAGGATGCCACACCACAAGGAGCAAGGACGGATCCACCACCCCACGGAGAGGGAGGACCAAGCAAAATCACCCCTGTCATGCCTCAAGTTGCACCGGTTACACTAGATGGCCAGAAGATCCTAGGCTACCTCGAGGGGATCGAGCTCCAATTCAAAACTATGAACGCCCGGCTAGCTAAGGTCGAGCAGAACTCAATCAAGAATGCGAAGAGGAAGGCTCGAAGGATTAAGGGCACGAAGGACAAGAAGGATAAAACCTCTAAAAAACTCATACACGAGTTCGACGAGGTAGCTGATGGGCTAAAGAAAACCGGGTCTCTTGAGACAGATGAGATATCTCCAAGCCAGGAGGAGCGAGGCAGCCAGGCTCCGAGCGAGCCGCGGCATGAGCCAGCTTCATCCGAGGCTAGATCCACTAGTGTGTTGGATCGAATTGGGAAGAAGCTAACTGAGCACGATCTAAGGCTTAGATTGGAAAAATCCAAGGCACGGAAGGAGGCGCCAGAGAGGACTCCGCCTAGAACAGAGCGAAGGGAGAAGACTCCGCCTAGAACAAAGCGAAGGGAGAGGACTCCGCCTAGAACAGAGCGAAGGGAGAGGACTCCGCCTAGAACAGAGCGAAGGGAGAGGACTCCGCCTAGAACAGAGCGAAGGGAGAGGACTCCGCCTCGAACTCATAGAAGGGAGCGAAGGGAGAGGACTTCCTCTCACCATGCTAATGAAGAGGGGTCTGATGAGAGAATTGGAGACCTAAGGGTTGGTGACCTGAGGCGCTTGCTGGTACAAATGGAACATGAGAAGAGAGCCCCACCCCCTGCTACGGCCCCATCTCCTTTTACTCCTGCGATAAGGATGTCCCCTCTGCCCCCGGCATTTAGAAGTAACCTCGAGCTTGCCTTCAATGGAGATGCGGATCCTGTTGAATACTTGGCCCGTTTCAATACCGAGATGGAGGTCTACCAGGTTCCTGACCTAACTCGTTGTCGATTATTCGCTGCCTCATTAAGGGGGAGTGCCCAACAATGGTTTACTAAGTTAGGGCCATCTAGCATTAGCACATGGAGACAGTTGGGAGATCTATTCTTGAGGCAATTTCAGTCCACTCTTCATTATGCCCCACCGGTGGCTACCCTTGCAAACATTAAGCAGGGGGAGACGGAGTCCCTGCAGGATTATTTCATGAGATTTAATGCTGAAGTTCCTAGAGTCCGAGGAGCAACTGAAGAAGCCCAGAAGAATTTCCTAATCGCTGGATTGAGGGAGGGCTCTAAATTCTGGAAAACTTTACAGGCTAGGGAACCGGAAACTTTGGCCGAATTTTATGAACAAGCGGAACCTCACAAAAGGGTAGAGAAATCTATGAGAGATCTAAGAAGCAGTGGTCGAAGGATGGAGAAGAGAGGGAGGTCTTCTAGTCCAGAAGAAAGGAGAAAGACTTTCAGAAGGAGCCCTAGCCCAAAGAAGTTTAACAAGACCAAGGAAAATAAAGAGACTGGAAGGCCTTACACAACCAAATGGCAGAATCATACCCCTTTGGTGGCTTCCATTGATCATATATATGCCACTTACGCTGGGAAGGGGGTATTCAAGAAAGCCACCCCGCTAACGGAATATAGTAAAAGGGACACCTCTAAATACTGCGCCTACCATGAATCTACAGGACATCACACGGCCGATTGTCGACAATTGAAGGATGAAATTGAGAGCCTGATTCGACAGGAAAAGCTAACAGAATGGGTCGTAAAGGAAGTACGGAAGCATAAGTCTGAGTACCATCAGGTGCCCCCTCCACCCCCGATAGCAAAGGATGATGACACAAAGAGAACTGCTAGGGAAGATAGCATTCACGTTATTATTGGAGGACCTCATGTGGGAGGAGATAGCAAGAAAGCCATGGAGAGATATGCCCGAGAGGCAAAGGACCGTCCTCTCACCAACGTTCATCGTCTTGAACAAAGGCCTCCCCACCTGTTCACAAAAGAGAGGGATGACATTATGTTTAGTGAAGAAGATGCCAAATGGCTGCACCACCCTCATGCTGATGCTCTTGTTGTGAGGATGAAAATCGGGTCTACCAATGTATATCGGGTACTGGTAGACAATGGGAGCGCTGTAAATGTCTTAACCTACGACACTTACAAAAAACTTGGATTCCTGGACAGAGAGTTGGCCTCAAGCGGAAACCAGCTCTACGGATTCACCGGGGCTTCAGTAGGAATTCGGGGAACAATCCAGCTACCGGTCAGTTTGGGAGATAACCCCCACGTGGCCACACAAATTGTCACTTTTACTGTGGTGGACCAGCCGTGTGCTTATAACGCCATAATTGGGAGACCGCTCCTTAAGGAGATGAGGGTAGTTACCTCTGTCTACCACTTAACCATGAAGTTTCCAACTCCTACAGGCATCGGACAAGTGAAGGGATGCCAATATGACTCAAGAGTATGCTACAACCAAGCCGTGAAAGGGGCAGAGAAGTTAGATGTTCGACGAGAAGTGGCAGACCTTAGGAAACAAGAGCCCGTGGAAGATGGTGAGGAGAAGAAAAGGAAGCGTGTGGACACTCTCATGTCAGATGTTTGTAACATGATATCTATAGAGGAACTCCCGGAGAACTACTTTGAAAATTTGGGAATTGAAGTGGAGCCTCGGCCCGGGGCCTTAATGATGGAACCCTCTCAACCCATAATGGCACTGCAGGAAGGGATAGTAGAGGAGGCTAGTGATGATGAGGAGAGCCCAGAACAGATGGCCGCTAGGTTGAATAAAGGCAAATGGGTGAAGAAGGAAACTTCAATCTTAATAAACCTACCAACCGGGGTCTCCCAAGAAGTCACTATCACAACAGAAGGGAACCTCCCACAGGAAGAACCAAAGGAATCCATCACCAATGGGGGTCATTCTAGCATCACTGAGATAGGAGAGCCTAGCAGGGATATAAGTTTCGATGAAGATTTGGACCCAAGAATGCCTCCCCTACCAGACGGAGCTGGAACATTCGAGGATATCATTCCTATCTTGGTGGATCCAAATGACTCGGCTAAAGTTTTGAGAATTGGAGCAAATCTCGGCCCCAACATAAGGAATAGTCTCGTCTCATTCCTCAAAGAGAACCTGGATGTGTTTGCATGGTCTCACGCCGACATGATAGGGATCGACCCAGAGGTGATGTGCCATAGGCTAAACTTAGATCCCAGCAAGAAGGGAATAAGGCAGAAGAGGAGACCTGTTAGTGGAGAGAGGGCAGAGGCCCTCAGGGAAGAGGTGGACAGGTTGATGGAAGTCGGGCTCATCAAGGAGTCATTCTACCCGACTTGGTTGGCTAATCCTGTGCTGGTGAAGAAGCCAAATGGAAAATGGAGAACTTGTGTGGACTTCACCGACTTAAACAAAGCTTGTCCAAAAGATAGCTTCCCTCTTCCTCGTATCGATCAGCTCGTGGATGCTACGGCAGGACATGCATTGTTAAGCTTCATGGATGCCTACTCAGGCTATAATCAAATTCCTATGTATGGGCCAGATCAAGAACACACTTCGTTCATCACTGATCGAGGCCTATACTGTTATATTGGGATGCCTTTCAGGCTAGTGAATGCAGGAGCAACTTATCAAAGATTGGTGAACAAGATGTTTAAAGATCACATCGGGAAGACAATGGAGGTGTATGTTGATGACATGCTTGTTAAGTCAAAGGAGGCCAAAGATCACATGCGGCACTTGGCAGAAATGTTCACTATCTTACGGATCTACAGAATGAAGCTCAATCCCCAGAAATGCGTGTTTGGAGTAGAGTCGGGAAAGTTTCTAGGATTCATTGTTAACCACCGGGGAATTGAGGCTAACCCGGCCAAGATCAAGGCTCTATTAGAGATGAAGTCCCCTCGAAAGGTGAAAGATGTGCAGAGTCTCACAGGGAGGATCGCGGCATTAAATAGATTCATCTCCAAATCTTCTGACAAGTGCCATGAGTTCTTTAAAGCTATTAAAAAGGTGGGCAAGAATTTTCAATGGACAGAGGAATGTGAAGAGGCCTTTCAGAATATAAAGAAGCATCTGAGCACACCACCCTTACTGTCTAACCCACAACAAGGGGAGGTACTGGTGCTTTATTTGGCTGTGTCTGAGTATGCGGTGAGTGCGGTGCTCGTTCGAGAGGAAGGCGATACTCAGCTCCCCATATACTATATGAGCAAAAGGCTAGTTGGTGCAGAGACTCGATACTTGAACATGGAAAAACTGGTGTATGCTCTAATCCTCGCCTCAAGGAAGCTTCGTCCCTACTTCCAAGCTCATAAGATCGAGGTAAGAACTGCCTATCCTCTTAGGCAAGTGTTGCACAAACCAGAAACCTCAGGGAGAATGTTGAAATGGGCGGTCGAGCTAGGGCAGTTTGACGTGGAGTATAAGCCTCGGGTCGCGATTAAAGGGCAAGCTCTAGCAGATTTTGTGTTGGAATTCTCACCTCAAGCAGAAGAGGACTCTAGGGCCTTGCAAATTTGCCCAGAGGTGCCAATGGAGGAAAACCAGAATAGTGCCCCTTGGTGGAGCCTATATGTTGATGGGGCATCTAATGGAGATGGAGCCGGAGCTGGATTCGAGTTAGTGAGCCCAGAAGGATGTAGAGTGAAGAGGGCTGTTCACTTCACTTTTCATGCAACAAACAATGACGCTGAGTATGAGGCCTTGATCAACGGATTCAAGTTGGCATTAGAGCTGAAGGTGGAAAACCTTAACGCCTTTAGTGACTCCATGATTGTGGTATACCAGATAAATGGAGGGTATCAGGCACGAGGGCCTAGAACGGAGTTGTATTTGCGTTGTGCAGAGAGGTTAATCAAGCTATTTAATGAAGTTAGCCTAGAGCTCATCCCTCGAGGCCAGAATGAGACGGCGGACGAGCTTGCTAAGTTCGGTTCACGTCGCGAGACCACTCTGTTAGGGTCAACACCCTTGGAAATACAGAGGAGGCCTAGCGTGCCAGAGGTAGAGCTCATGGTTGTGGCAGAACAGGCTACATGGATGTCTCCACTCTTAGCTTATATCAAAAATGGTGTGTTACCAGATGACAAGAATGAAGCGCGGCGGATACGCTATATGGCTGCAAGATATGCAATATATGATGGGGACTTATATAGGAGAGGCTTCAATGTGCCCCTACTCAAGTGTGTTGATGGAGACGAGTGCAACTATATACTAAGGGAAGTTCATGAAGGCATCTGTGGTAATCACTCGGGGGGTAGCTCATTAGCACAAAAGATACTTCGTCAAGGATACTACTGGCCGTCTCTCAAGAAAGATGCTTTCGAGTTTGCTAGAGCTTGTGACAAGTGCCAAAGGTATGCAAATTTTCATAACAGTCCGGTGGCACCTTTA
The DNA here is from genome assembly GCA_030848705.1 of Heracleum sosnowskyi. Classification (NCBI taxonomy): domain Eukaryota; kingdom Viridiplantae; phylum Streptophyta; class Magnoliopsida; order Apiales; family Apiaceae; genus Heracleum; species Heracleum sosnowskyi. The sequence goes on from JAUIZM010000031.1 coordinate 632,504, forward strand.
ACCTCACTCATGAGCCCTTGGCCCTTTGCCATGTGGGGGATAGATTTGATTGGAGAACTGCCTAAGGCTAAAGGAAGTGTGAAGTACGCTGTGGTTGCGGTGGATTATTTCACTAAGTGGGCAGAGGCCGAGCCCTTAGCCACAATAACCGCAAAGAAGCTCATTGATTTTGTGTATAGGGCTATTGTTTGTCGATTTGGAGTACCCTACAAGTTGATCTCAGATAATGGTAAACAGTTTGACAGTAAGGAGATGAGAGAATTTTGTGATCGGTTAGGAATTCTGAAGAGTTTCAGTGCAGTGAGCCATCCACAGACGAATGGTCAGACCGAGGCAATCAACAAAATTTTGAAGCACACACTGAAGGCAAAGCTAGAGGATGCGAAGGGAAATTGGCCAGAGGAGCTCCCACAAGTCTTATGGTCTTATAACACCACTCCCCAAACCACAACGGGTGAGACCCCATTCTCCTTGGTGTATGGATGTGAGGCTATGGTCCCGGTGGAAGTGGGAGCTGGATCTTTTAGGAGAGCTCATTATGACCCAGAGAATAGTGAGAAGAATCATCGTCTTTACTTAGACATGATTGAAGAAACACGGGTTGATTCTCAAGCAAGGCTGCTAGCATATCACCAGAGAACTGCCAGGCATTATAACCGGAAGGTGAGAGCCCGACCTTTCCGGATAGGGGACTTGGTCCTCCGTCGAGTCATGCCTAACACCAAGGTAGTTAATCATGGAGTGTTTGGTGCAAATTGGGAAGGCCCATATCAGATCAAATCAGTTCTATGGGAAGGAACTTATCATCTCAATGACATACGGGGAAAGCTCATACCAAGGGCCTGGAATGCTGAACACTTGAGGAGATATTATCAGTAGTTTCTATCTATTTAAGACTTAGCATACATTGATATTTATCCTAAGTCTCGGGGGGTAGTGTCATATAGGCACCTTCCCTTGACATACAATGTAATAAGTCTAGGTCTGTTATTATGTAAGAAGATGGAAGTTTTATTATCTAAATAAAGTTGAAGTTTATTGTGCATTACGCAAATTTTACTTTCTTTTTAGAAGTACATTAGATTGGGCCTCGGCCCATCAATTTTGCAAAATTAGCTCGTGTGAGGCGAGGCCTCTTTAAAAACGAGCTCAAGAAAGTTGGGAAAATAAACAGCTGAGATACAACTCTGTGCGAGGTAAACACCTGTGCGAGGTAGACCTTGGAGCAAAGTAGAATTAAAAACGATGCGAAGAGGGGCCTCGCATGAACAAGGCATAGTAGTCCCATGCGAAGTAAACCTGTTGGGAGTTGTAATTATAATGTTAAGAAAAACAAAGACATACAGGAAAATATGCAAAATCAGGCGCGAATATAAAATACTTAATAAAATGTTGAGTGTTATGGGACCAAAATCATCAAATGTTTACAAATGGCGAGGCAAACGGGGTGCCCGCATCCCCAAAGAAAGATAATTAAAAAACTAAGCTTGAGGAGTATCCTCATTAGCTTCTTGAATTGGCTGGGATTCCAGTTCGGGCTGAGCCTCGGCTTCGATGCGAGCCCTCTCTACAGCCTCCTCCTCCATTTCCTTTCGAAGCTTTTCAGCATAGGTGACAGTGGCTGCACCTAAAGGACTCCAATCGAACTCAGGGACCTTCGACATGAAGCCCTTCATGAAGTTCTTGGATCCTAGGGCTTTTGCATCCCTGACCTCTTCAGCCCGGCTCGCCTCTAGCATTGAGAGTTTGGCCTCGAATTCAGCATTTTGGGCAGCCATCTTAGCTTCGGCCTCAGCAACTTGGGTTTTTAGAGAATTGATCTCAGAAGTAGCATCAGTTAGAGCGTTGGAATGCTCTTCCTTCATCTTTTCCACAAGTGCTTTGGACTCGCACAAATCCTTCTTAAGACTTGTGGTCGCATCAAGGATACTTTGCTTGGACTCCTCGACCAAGGCCGCATTTGATCTCCTCGCTTCGTCAAGCTTAAACTTCAAAATTTTGTTATCCTTATCAAGACGAGCAGAGGCCTGACCCATCGAGCGAAGCTCCTTGTGTCTATGAATCTGCCTTATGTACACCTCGGTTGTGGCCTTGGTAAGAGCATCATTGTTGGCTTCGAATGAACTCGAAGTCCATGCCCTCAAATCACTCTCGGTAATATGCGGGGCTCCTAGTCGAACTAGGGTACTGGCCACAGTACTTCCTTGAGGATTAGGGGGCAAGTCTTTGCGAGCCCGTTTCACTACCTCGACTTCATGAGGGACATCCTTGGACTGCCTGGATCTCTTTTTATGAGGAGAAGCCCCCCCAGTAGCCAAATATTCAGTAAGAGTCCTCTGGGGAGGGATCTCTTTTCGAGAAGCCACTTTGTTCGAGCCCTCGGCGTGAGAGCCGGCCTGGCTGGCAGAAGGAACGGTGCGAGCCTGAACCTCTGGCTCGTCCAGAAAGGGAGGAGGAGAAATTGCCATTCCTGAAATAAAACAAGGAAAAAAGGGTTAGTGAATATATTATAAATAAAGATGCCAAAGTATAGTACCGATGCGAGCTGAGAGCTCGCATCGAATGAAGCCTACCTTTTCTTTTTCTTTTAGATTTTTTGCTAGGAGTTAATCTGGTTCCCTCTTTTAAGAAACCGTACTCGACAAGGTTGGCAGTTGTAATCAACTTTCTAATGTTTCGTTCCGAGACGGGGATCTTTAAAAGGTTATCAACATTAACCTTCTCTTGACCTAGCAAATGTGTCCTCACGGGAGGTTCTGAATAAATAAAAAAAAATGTAAGAACGATGCGAGCTCAAAACAAACCGAGGCGAGGTGACAAAGAAGCGATGCGAGCTTGAATAAAATGCTTACCAGGATCGTAATAGAAATGGGTCTGAACTCGAGGAACTTCGTGCACGTAGAAGAAAGGGTCTTTCCATTTTCCCGAGTTGCTTGGGCCCCCATAGATTAACTTTTTCTTATTATAATAAGGCCAGACAGATAAGTAAAAATAGCCAAACTCGGCCGAGTGCTTCAAATTTAAGAAATATCCCAGCTGTCTGGCGGTGAGAGTCGGGTAGCCTTGTTTTTTGTAGAGAATGTACAAAGCAATGGCCGACCTATAGCCGTTAGGGTTGATCTGTAACGGTGCGAGCCCGTAATACTCTAGGATTTCTTGGATAAAGGGATGGAGGGGCGCAGTAATTCCCAGCTTTAACAGAAAGGTTGAAAGAACCATGCGAGGCGCCCGTCCTCCATTTTCTGGATGATCAAACCGATAACACCTCATGTGCGGTGCGGGCAGGATTATACGACCCTCTGGCCTAAACTGCTCCACGAGGTCGCGCAAAGAATCCTCTGTCAACGAGGTGGACATGTCTTTACAAGCTAGAATCTTCCCGTCCTCGTGAAAAGAGGAGGAGCTCTCATCGCCATCTGGAATAATACGTTTTTTGAGAAAAACCACTCCTTCAAGCTCGGGCTGTTGGATAGGTTCATATGGCACAGGAGACGGTTCGGGAACATAAGAGTAATTACAGAAATCCACTTCTTTGGATACATCTGCCACTTCCTCGCTAGCAGGGCTGTCATAGGACCAGTGTGAACTGGTGTCCTCATCTTCGTCATCTTGATCAAACTCATCTTGAGGAGATGCGATGCGAGCCACAGCTTTGCCCTTACGTTTGGCATAAAAAGCACTCCCTAGGGAGCTGTCAGTGGACGACTCTGAAATCTCAATAGGAACATGAGCAGAATCAGGGTTGAGGCGAAGTTTTGCCCTCCTGTCTTGAAGTAATTGATTTATACGAGCATTAGCCTCTTCTTCGCTTAAGGGAGGAATTGGATGATTAAAAAGGTCATCAAGATCGAATGAGCTAGGAACACTTGGCCCTGTTTTCTTGTTTTTCCAAGAATATAGGTTCTTCTCCCTATTATAATCTTCTGGTGTAGAGTTGGGATCGAGCTGAAGTCCCAACGAACTGGAACCACTAGCTCGCATCGCACTTTCTACCCGTGCGATGTTGGCAGCCCCTTCCGGAGTAATAGCTGAATTTGGGGAGATTGGCTGGCTTAAACGACCCGAGATGGATGTCAATTCACGCTGGAATTCCTTGGAACCCCTAAGCTCAGGAGGGTATTGATTCAAAGGAGATGGGGTGGCAGAAGAACGAGCCGGGCTCGGGATGTTATTGAGCGAACCGGCAGAGGGAGAAGGGGTCGCACTCGACATCTGAAAAAGATGGTGAAAATTAGTGTGTGCCTAAAAAATAATAAAAGGAAAAAGAATCCTAAGTGTCCTCGCCTCGCACGAACAATTTGACACTATTGTTCGATGCGAACACAGGTCTCGTTCTCGTATTAGATCCAGGTTCAGCTCGAACCGTGGTTGTGAGTTCGCCTAGATGAGGGAACTCAGTTCGCAACTTTATAGGTTCGAACAAACATATATTACAGAAAAACATAAAGGAAAGTAATTCTAAAGATTAAAATACTTACTTTGTGAAGAACTGGTGGATGAACTTGAAGAATTTGAAGAGGATGCGGACGAACGCCGGGAAGTTATAATAATTCTCGCCGTGTTTGATCCTTGAGCAAAATTGGGCAGAGTTTCCTTACTGTTTTTGATAGAATGAGTTTATGAAATGAAACTCTGAGGTATTTATAGAGGATAGGAGAGAGAAAACAAGAGACACGTGTCCAAATGTGAATGGATGGCACATCTTTTTATGAACAGCTGTCAAACAATTGGGTGAACACGCGTCTGGCAATAGTGAGCGAACTGGATGCTATGCGATCTGGGAATTGGGCTCGCATCGTGTTATCGGGAATAAATGAAAAATTCCTTATCTAAGATTACTAAGGAATTTTGGGGGGTAGTTGTTATACTGGATTTTCGGTAATGGGCCCTAGACAGGTCCCTAAGTGATTTGGGCCTAGAGAATGAACTATATTTTGGAGATCGGTGTAGACTGGAATTAGGGCTCGCATCATTAAGCTATGTTGAGCCCAAAATCCTTCTAAGTATGGTGGGCTCGCTTCGTTATGAGTTCCCACCTTGACAAGGGGTCGCATCATAATCGGGCTCGCTTCGCTATGAGTTCACTTTGATGGGCTCGCGTCTTTATTTATGAACCCTCGCCCTAAGCTTATGGGCTCTCACCATTATGAAGTAATGGGCTCGTGTTACTTATCAGAAATAAGAATATTTGAACATAGGTGAGCTCGCACCACTTGAACTTTGAAAGGGTAATTTTCATATGTTTTATGCGATGCGAGCCTGGCCAGCTCGCATCGTGGGTGAAGCCCAAAATATGGAAATTCCCATTTATGGAATGTAACTTGGTTGACACGGGACAGACCTACAATCATGGGAAGAAATGCGGAGATGCCGCGAGATTGTAGGAAAACGTGTGAAGACCGGATTATTTATGGGAACTTGAGGAGGATTGATGATCCTTAGACTATTTATGGGAACTTGAGGAGGATTGATGATCCTTGGAACTATTTATGGGAACATGAGGTGGATTGATAGTCCTTGAGTTATTTATGGGAACATAAATCCTGACTATTTTATGGGCTTGGACTGAATGGGCTTATTCAATGACTTGTTCTCCAAGAACTACGTGAGGCTTGATCCCTATATAAAGGGGTACGTAGGCACCTTGTATGATACACAATTGACACTCGGCAAGAGCAAGGAGAAAAAACCCATTCTCTATTCAATTTCCGAGGAGTCATCATACAAGTCCAGCCACAACTTTCCATAAACCTCCAACAAACTGTTGTACGAAATTCTCCTAACAACAGATATTACTTATTCCAATTTTTTTTGTCATGAATTTATTCCAAATTTAAATATGTATTAGAGGAGTACTAAAATTGCACCTGTTTGGCATTATGAAATTTATATTACGCCCTGTATGAAACTAAAATTGTCACCGTATTATATAAAGACGACCTTAGGATTTTAAATGTAAATTAAAACTATTTCAGTGCAAAATAAGATTTTCATAATATTTTTCCATTGAATATTTGTAGAGTTGGAACAAGCCAAAAGAGTACTAATATATGTCACTGACACATTGTGTCATAAACCGACCATGCTTGCTAAATATGAAATCAGGACAAAGGCAGGAAAGTTCACATATACGACAGTGGAAGGATACAAACGGAGAATTCGATGACAAAAGATTTTAAATTGCTGATTAGTCACTAATAATTTGAAGAAAATTATTGTTCCGAAAATAATTGAATGGGATTTAAAAGTGTATGCAAGCAAAGTTTCTTTATTTAATTATAATTATGTAAGTTGGTGGTTTTTCATTTCATTAATTAAACACACTTACACATCCGTTTTTTACAAAATTCAAACACTCAACATCCCGTAAAAAAATAAACCGAGGAAGATAAGCTGTACAAGGATATTTTGGGTAAGTTAGCAGTCTTCAATTGAACCAGTTTTACTCAATATATGTATTCATGCCGGTGCAAGTCACTGTAGCTTTTAATTGAATTTCTTTCTTCTACATAGATCAAGCACCACAAAAAATACAAGGAGTAAAATAACACAGATATTTACATATCAACGCACGCGACTGCAACATGTGAAAACCCGGTAGCCATTGAATGTGCATGGCCAGAAATTGTATAGGAAATCAGTATCACTGGATAAAATATAGAGCGTGACGAAGAGCGACAGTAACTGCATTTCTGAAGATGAGAGCACTGCTTAACAAATTCAAAGGTGAATATTAAAATTGATGAAAATAATAGAATTGAATTATTCATAAACGCCATGCACCTTCCGGTCTCTCTATCATCCCCCACCCACCGCCCACCGGTTATATCAAGTACTTATTGTTATTGACTGTTGGATAATGATCTAGGACACGTACGATCAAACATGCGAAAGGAGCAAAATAAGACTAAAATATGTTACAGACTCGCAGGTAATTTAAAATACGACATCTCGAGCAATCCAACCTACATCAGTTGTAAAACTAGTAACATCGCAATTCACCTTCACCTAAGCACCATTTGTAGCTCAATGTTCAGAACTATCAGTTACATCAACTGATATTGGAGCAACAAATACCTCCAAAATATGAATATTTTGTTGTTGTGAAAGGTGAGCTCTTCCTGTATTCACCACCGTCCCAGATTTGATGCGAGCCTTATAGATCATCCAAAATATTATATAAATTTTTCTTAGAAAAACTACTGAATTGAAACCCATAACAAACAACACAAAAACATCAAAACATAACACATTAACGTTTCAAAAAGATTGACACGACTAACAAGATTGATAACAAATTACTCAACAAGAATGTTAGGTTGAGGGACTACACAAATTCGAGATTCACAACACACCAATGTAAAGCACACACACAACCACACGATTAGTTGACAAGTAACACACACAAAACATATATGACGTGGAAACACCCACGTCCCAACTTGTATTATTAATCAAAACAGTTATCAATAATACAATCAATCTCACCAACGGTGTATCACTCACACGATACTCAAGCCAAACAATACTCAAGCATCTCCCAAACAATACCTAGCTAAGACGATTACATCTCTTAAGCACTCATCTATAAAACAAATACAATATGACTATGTTTATATAGTCATCCAAAACTTAGCCACCAAGACTTGCCATACTTGTTTTACAAGACTTACCATAAATGATCAAAATTTTGGATAAGATTCCTGGATATAATAGGAGTATATAAATTATAAGATATTAAATTTTTTGATATTTTGGTTTTTTATAAATTACAACCCTACCTAATTTCCTAATATAATGACCAAGACATACCATATATAATAATTGTCTATCCATACAATTATTACCATATATAATAATTGTCTACCCATACAATTATTATCAAAACAGTCTTAATCACCCAAATTCATATTACCATATTGGGTTGAACAACCGGTCAAACCCAACAAAGAACTCCCTCAAAAAGGATTAGATCTCGATTTTATTAAAAAACTGATAAATATAAGAGATGATGAGAGAGCAAAAAGGCGTAATCGATGAAGAGCATGAATGTTGAAGAATGAAGAAGTGATGACTAGAATCCTATTTGTAAGGGTCGACTCTCAAAACTCTAATGATGGATATTCACCTCGTCTCGTTCCAATCCTAATGGAAAATTGGGGATTCTGAAAAAGAGTACTAAAAACAAGTAAAGGATATAAACTTGATTTTGAGTAAAATATGTCACTGGTAATTTAAAACATATATATCGTACCGCGGCTACCAAAATTTCATCCACAAACTCTGATCTATAGGTTTTGGGCATTTGTTGAATAATTATACGACTTTGAAAATAAGGAAAACCAGTTGCATCCTTTTTTACTATAAAATGGCAATTTATTTGAACATGTGGTTTACATGGGCAGGTAAAGTAAAAGTAAACGTGTTATCTCTGACTTGTGAACGAACGAGAAGGGTAGTTCTCACAATATGCTGATTTTTTCTACAACGTGATACGATAAAAAAATCATATAGTCTACATGTTTGTAAACTATGAATATGAATAGACCTTGAGGAGAAATGGAGTTCTGAAAATTAGTTTCTCACTTTTCAAACGGAAGCTTCTCGTTACCTTCCTAAAAAAAAACTGTATATGTAAGTCCGTATTACACTTAAAGACAAGAAACATATTAAACCGGAATCTTTTTCCTGGTACAGAAGTTAAAATAAGCATTTCTTTTTCAGGGCAATTATTAAAGAGGCATATTCTATTATACTCCCTCTGTCCCCTGAGTTCTTTAGCACACATTTTAAGACTTCTATAAAATATATTTTTATAAATTATTTTAAATATTTTTTTTCTTCTGAATAAAAGTATAATGTTTAAATTTTTATTTAGAAAAAGAAAATTTTGAAAATAAGTTGCAGAATTATACTTTATAGGAGCCTTAAAATGCGTGTCAAGCAATGTAAAAAAACGGTAAAGAAATGTGAGGGACAGAGGGAATATTATTCTTTAAAATTCATGGTGCTCAATTATACGCACTTGTTTATTAGTAAATATTAAATTTCCGAACAGATAGTGATAATGCATACGACATATCAATTATTTACACTATATAGCAAAGAATTTTGGCTAAGCTTGAATTATGGAGTAATTTATATCATTAACAGATATCAATGGGTTAATTATCTTGTTGGTCATTAAAGTGGGCCTAAAGTATCAAGTTGGTCACCAAATTGAAAACGGTGTCACTAAAGTCAGCTACAGGTACATTCTATTAGATAACTTACTTTTTTCTGGACGGAAAACACTAATATTAATGCTAATTTCTTCGATTTTATGGTCTTAAATTAATATGTTACCCTACCATGTAGATATCACATTAAATCTTTTTTAATACATAATCATTTTTCATCTAAGAAAATTATTTATTTAGCGGAGTGTACCTGTAGCCGACTTTAGTGACCTGATTGAGACTATTTTCAATTTGATGACCAACTTGATACTTTAGGCCCACTTTAGTGACCAACAAGATAATTAATCCGATATCAATGTTAAAACTAGAGTGACACTAGAGAACCCGAAATAATTTTTCAAAAAATAACTTAAATGAAGTGGTATGATATATGACACGTTTTGATATAACTTAACTTCAATATATTATTTATACTTACTCACGATAGAATACAAAAACGAGCTATTAATTATATTTTAAATTAAATAGATTCATTCCGGTATTAAACCAAACACATGATATCAAGATTAATACATCAGCCTCATACCAGTTTAACCCAATTCCTGATTCTAAATTCATACTGTCTTCTGAACCAAACGATACCTTAAAAATATAGCGTTACTCAATTTCAATACGTAAACTACGTCTAATTAAGAAAGATGCATCAGTTTACACTTAATTAAAAAGCAGTATCTATTTTTGAAGATTTGAAAGGTAGATTGATAACTTGTTTGAAAATCCATTTACCATAAGAGCAACTACATATTATGTGCGACTGTGCGTCCAGTTGTTCCCAAATTACGCGTGATTTACTGATTTTTCAATTTCTGTTGTTGTGGTCCTTGCCTAGATACTTACAAGTTACAAGATCGCTTTTGTTTTTTTGTGTTTTTTTCGCTTCTAAATGAATATTCTCTGGCACAAATCTCTCCTACGACCGACATTGTGGTAAAATATTTTATATTTATGTAAATTATTTATTGCATCATCTTTGGATTATATCAATAAAGTTGACTTAAACAATATAAAATAATAATTATTTAAAGGGAAATGTTAACCACAATCCTAAGGGCTATTTTTAAGCATTACATTCTTTTAATTTTTTCATGTTTAAGCATTTAATGTAAGGGTTAATGAGCTATTTCAGTACTGTACAATACATAAACTTTCAGTTGGGTTACCAGTCCAAAAAAGTTTTCAGTCAAACACTTGAACCACCAAAACCTTTCAATTAGGTGATGTGCTGTTAGTCCCGTTAAAAAAGTTAACGGAATGTTGACGTGTACACTGCCGAAACGAAGTTTAACTACAATTCTATCACTTAACTTTATATCAATTTTCAGTTGGGTTACCATTCAATTTATATGCTTATAAGTGTTTTTTTTTTGAATTTGTAATTTTGTTCGGATGATTAGAATTTAATTTAATTTAAAATTGAACATACTCATTCAATTTATATGCTTATAAATCGATATAAGTGAACAATTGTTTTTAAAGATATCACGTTTTTTCAATCCAAAGTGTAATTTTTTCAATTTGTAATTTTTTTCGGATGATTAGAATTTAATTAGATTCAAAATTGAACATACCCATTCAATTTATCTGTTTATAAATCGATACATGCGAACAAATATTTTACGATATCATATATTTTTTCAAACCAAAATGTATTTTTTTTTGAATTTGTAAATTTTTTCGGATGATTAGAATTAAATTTAATTTAAAGTTGAACATACTCATTCAATCACATAACATACCCCTTGAAAGTTTTCTTTGAAATGGTAATTAATTTTGGGTGATTAGAATTTAGTTTAATTTAAAATTTAACATACCCACTCAATTTATATCTTTATAAATTGATACATACGAACAAATATTTTAAGATATCACATTTTTTCAATCCAAAGTGTAATTTTTTTAATTTTTAATTTTTTCGGATAATTAGAATTTAATTAAATTCAAATTTTAACATACCCATTCAATTTATATGTTTTTTCAACAAATATTTTTAAAAAATTCAGTTCAAATTTTAACTGAAAGTTTTTTCGTTCAGTGACCTAATTGAAAGTTTTTTCGTTCAGTGACCTAATTGAAAGTTGATCAGTACTTTAATGGCGCTCCGTTAAAGTCAAACCAATTTTAATGGCAGTGAAAATTTATGACTGTACAGTGTTGCGATTGAAAATAATTGTTACTTAAATTATGCGATTGAAAGTTTTTTTGGGCTGGTAACCCAACTGAAAATTTATGTATTGTATTGTACTGAAATAGCTCGTTAACCCTTTAATGTAACACAAACTTTCCAAGAATATAAAATAGAGTTAAATGCATTTTCTGTACCTCAAGTATGCACAATCTGTAATTTATGTACCTATAGTATCAATTGTGCACTTTGTATACCTCAACTTTATAAAAATCATCAATTCGTGTATCTAAACTTTATATGTATACTTTGTGTATCTCAACTTTGTATGTATATATAAAAATTTATTTTTTGAATAATTTTTTAGAAATTTATTATTCAAAAAAAATTATATTAACATATAAAGTATGATTAAAAAAATTAAGGATAAATACTATAAAATTCTTTATTTAATTTAATTGTAACTAAATTTAAAATATTATTTAATATAATTACACAATATATTAATAAAATTTCGTAAAAATCGTGTATATAATTTTTTTGAATGTATTTAATAAGTCAAAATATTAAATATTTTAGTTAATATCATTTACTTATATTATATCAAGTTATGTTATATTTTTACTTCATATTATTTTTTAGTATTTATTTTTTGATATTCCATTAATATACATATAATTAAATATATAGAAAAAATGTGTTAATCAATTATATTAGTAAACTTAAATTACACAAATTACTCAATTTTAATAGTTTAGATACACAAAATGCATCATTTAAATAAATAAACAACGGAAGTACACAAATTATTTGTATTTGCATACTTCAAGTACACAAAATGCACAATTGATAGTTTAGGTACACAAAATGCAGAAGTTATATAGTTTAGGTACACAAAATGATATTTACTCTATAAAATATTAATTGTCATATTTTCAAGAAATTGATTGCACTTATGGAAATGTATTTATGAAAATCTAATTAATATGTTCATGAAAACTTACATGTAATTTTAGAAATTCTAATATTTTTAACCATAGCCCTAAGCGCTGTTGTTAACACTGCCCTTATTTAAATGATATTGATTATTATGTTTAAATTTAGATGCACAATTTTGTTATAACTTTTAAAATGTTCGACAAATCAATATCAATCAATACTATTATATAAAGGAGAAGACAGGGCATTGAGGTGGCGTCTCTCAATATAAATATCAATATCAATATCAATATCAATATAACAATATATATCAATATCAATATCTTTGATATTAATTTATTATCTTTATATATATATATATATATATATATATATATATATATATATATAAATTACTAGCTTAAAACCCGTGCGATGCACAGATTGTTAATTGTTATTTTATTATTATCTTTTAATATTTTATTAATTGTAATTGTGCAAAACATAAGTAGGCATGTTAAAATAGCTAAATACTTTTAATTAATTAAAAACATTAAAATAGATTTTAAAATAAATAAGTATGGGTTTGCCCGTTATATTTTTTGAAAATGAGGGGTTTTAATAAGAAAAAATAAAAAATGTAACATATATTTAGTTTAAAAATGTAAATGCCCATGATACTTTTGAAAAATGAGGTTTTAAAATTTAATAATTAAAAGTATTTAAATACGTTTTAAAATAAATAAGTAAAGGGGCCCGTGTGATATTTTTGAAAAAATAATGGATTTTAGTGAGAAAAATAGAAAAAGAAAATTGTAAAAGGCAATTTCCCGTGATATATTTAGAAAAGGATGGATTTTGTTAGAAAAAATATATAATGTGTTTTAGCTGAAAAGATAATTGATTATAAATAGGTATTTGATTATTTATATTTTAATATTTTTAGTAATTGCATTTGTTAAGAAAAATAAGTAGACATGTTTAAATAGGTAAACTTTAAAAAAAATAATTGTAATATTAAAATAGGTTTAAAAATAAATAACTAAAGGTTTGTCCTTGATATTTTTGAAAAAGGAGAGGTTTTAGTAAAGAAAAATAGAAAAACAAACATGTTTTAGTTAAAAAGGTAATTACCCGTGATATATTTGAAAAGTAGGGGAATTTGTTATAAAAAATAGAAAAAATAATGTATTTTAGGTGAAAAAGGTAATTGGTTATAAATAGGTAATATTATTATTTAATAATATATTTCTATAAATAAGTAAGGTTAATTAAGTAAAAACACGAAGTACAATTAATTAAAGTTAATTAAGTAAAATCACAACGTACCATACCGATCAACCAAACTTTTAATGTTTCGTCTATTATATAATACTAGCTTAAAACCCGTGCGATGCATGGATTGTTATTAATAATTATTATTTTATTATTTATGTTTTAATATTCTATTAATTTGCATTTGCTAAAAAAAATAAGTAGGCGTGGTAAACTTTTTTAAATAATTAAAAGTATTAAAATATATTTTAAAATAAATTAATAACTGTTTACCCATAATATTTTTGTAAAAGGAGGGGTTAGAAGGGGGGGGGGGGGGTTGAATACAATTCTTGATATTTCTTAAACTTAAAAACAACTTACAAATAAAACTGAACTTAAAGTAAAAATCACAAGCACATAAATAATTTCAGTTGGATTGTTTGATGATCCAACTGAAGTGATTTTTATTGCGGAAATAATCTGTGATACAAAATGTACACAGCTGCTCAGTTACAAGAATGTAGAGAAGTATGCTCTCAAATATAGCTAATACAATCTATTTGTTTTTCTTCTCTTTTTCTTATTTTAACTGCTACACTTGGTTATATATATTCCCAAGTTTACAAAGCTATTTTTGGCTACACTAAAGTACACTAAAGGTAACCGCCAATAGTTTGCTTTTCATCCCTTTGTCCAGTGGTCCTTGGAGATCCTTGCTTTTGTCTTCATGCTTATTATGATCACTCCCAAGAGCCCAATTGGAAACTGGGATGTTTCCTTATTCCCCATGTCCATATTAATGGTTTCCAATACAAAGTACACTTCCACATCACCTTTAGATCTGTTCAGTAAACTGTCACTATCACTTTGTCAACTATTCAGAAAAGCAATAATGATTCGTTGATAGCAGGGAGATGTGTTTCGTTGATAGCTTTATTCTCCATTTCGTTGATGAGTAAACTTCATTTCGTTGATGAGTAAACTTCATTCCGTTGACAGAGTAATCTTCGTACCGTTGATAGAGTAATCTTCATACCGTTGACATGTCTTCACTTAGGCAGAATTACATGGCATAATATATTTACAATTCACCAACCTATTTTGCATATCTAGTACTTAGTCAACATGACTTAGAAAAACCTATCTAATACATACAACAAATTGCATATCAAACTGTGAAGTATTGTACAGTACAATTGCTACATCACTCATTTCGTTGATGAGCTTCCTGTCAACGAAACACTGCAAAGCATGCCATTTCGTTGACAGTTACAAAATGACTTAATACAAAATCTACTAAGTGTTTTTATAATTATCATCAAGAACAACATATTCCTAACAGGGGTCTTAGTAAGGAAAAATAGAAAAAGTAACATGTTTTAGTTGAAAAAGTAAGTGCCCGTAATTAAAAGTATTTAAATATGTTTCGAAATAAACAAGTAAGGATTTGTCCGGGATATTTTTGGAAAATGAGGGGTTTTAGTAAGAAAAATATAAAGAGTAACATGTTTTAGTTGAAAAAGGTAATGACCCGTGATTTTTTTAGAATAAGAGAGAATTTTGTTAGAAAAAATAGAAAATGTAATGTATTTTAGCTGAAAAGGTAGTTGGTTTTAAAAATGTTATTATTTAATAATAATTTTTTTAGACAATGAAAAAAAATAGAAAAAGTAACACGTTTCAACTGAAAAAGTGCTCATAATTAAAAGTTTTAAAATAGATTTTAAAATAAATAAGTAAAGGTTTGCCTGTGATATTTTTGGAAAATGAGGGATTTTAGTAAGGAAAAATAGAAAGTGTGACATGTTTATTAATATTCTCCTAAACTTACTCTACGAGTCCAATTTATTTACAAATTTTTTTATCATCTTTAATTTTTACCATCTTTAATCAAGAAAAATAATAAATGAGACAATTTGAAAAGTGCTTGATGATTTGTGAGGCCCCACCTTTGATTCGAGAAGTTCTAGACGATTTGAGAGGCGCCACCTTTCCGGCCCCATCTTTTTCTTATATAAGTACGGTGAGATGGTGCCTCTCAAATTCCCTTGATCGTCTTTCTAATTTTCTCAAAATTTTGAATTAATATTATTAAAAGTTTGAAAGTATATAAATTGACTTTTAAATCTTTAGTAATGAAAATCTTAATTACATTATATTCTGCTAAACTGTTTTCTTAAGCCAAATAAATATCTTAAAATTTTCCTAAAATTTATCTTCAAGTCAAATTACCATGTTGATATTCTCTTAAACTTACTCCTAAATACCATCTTAATATTCTCATATTTTTTTTCTTGAAATCAAATTATCATCTTAATATTCTCCTAAAAAAACTATTATAAATGAGTTCTCATTATTTTTTTTGTGAAAAAATCCACGTTTAATTTATCTATATATTTTACATATATATTAAAAATACTTTTTTAAGTTTTACCTTATAATTTCTATAATACTTATAGAAACTGCAAGTTTTTATAAAATAAAATAAAATATAGAAGTTTTATTTTCTCTAGTACCTACATTTTCAATAGTATAAATTAGAATTTTAAAAAATATTTAAATTAAATTTTTTGATGTACTAAAAGTGACTTTTAGATAATGTAATTTATTCAGTAAATTGGCTTGTCATGTCATCGGAGAAAACATGTTTAACAAGATAACGATTCATTATGATGAGTTTATTATAAGCTACAATATTGATATTGTAGACCAAGTACTTTTATATATGTACTGTAATGTGTGTTCTGCACATATTATTTACACAACTTGCAATATACCCTACAGTACATATATAAAAATGACTTGATCTACGATTAGTACTAAGTTTAAGGATCTACACTGAACTTTTGCCTGATATTGTATTATGTATTTTAAAATAGAAGTTGGAATATGGACTTTGAGAAAACTAAAAATGGTGATAAATATACTAATATTTGATATAACATTAAAATAATGAAAAATATTAAACAACCACCTTTTCTATATTTATTCAAAATTTAGTTAAATGATCAAGATGAAACAGAGAGTTTAAAAGAAACCCTGATTTTATGTTAGAAATATAATTTTATCTAAAAACATATTTTATAAATTATTTTTACAAATATTTAGAAAAATTATTATAAAGCCACTGCGAAGCGCGACTTAGTAAACTAGTAATTATATAAAGGAGAAGATGAGGGCAGTGAGGTGTCGCTCGAATAGCTTGGATCTATTATTCTATTTTTTCTCAAAATTTTGAATTAGTAATACCAAAGATTAGAAAAATTCTCAATTGCCGTTTAAATCTAACCTAATAGAAGAAAGTAAATATACAGTCTCCCTTTAAAATCTTCACTAATGGAGGAAAGTAAATATACAATTTTTAAAATTCTTGCCTTTAAAGTCTTTACTTATGGAGGAAAGTAAATATATAATTTAATTTATTTTTGTAGAGCACGTCTATCTTAAATATTAAAAATTGAAATTTCTGTTTTTAATTCATAATTTGTAGAAAATGTATCAATATACTTATCAAATACAAGTATTCTAAAAAATATAAATATGCTTATATAAGGGAGAAGACGGGGGTGAGGTGGCGCCTCTCAAATCGCTTTAATCTATTTTTATAATTTTCTCAAAATTTTGACTCAATAATACCAAAGATTAGAAAAAATCTCAATTTTCTTTTAAATTTTTATAAATAAATGTTAGGCTCAAGTCATGTCTGAATACCACTATTAACAAGCCTACACCTTGTGACTGTGTCACTCTACATGACCCAGTGAAGTTTATCACTGGGATATAGTATAAGTCTCTATTGTACTTGACTTGTAATCATGTACTTAGTTTTATTATGTATGCTCAATTCTATGATGAGCTTAGTGAATCTCTAGCAACTAGAATGTATATAGGCCATGAAATAATCATCATGGAAGAAGTTCAATTTGTTCATGCAGCAGGACAAGAGTGAATAAGGCCATGAAGAAATAAGTTGCAGAAATTTGTCTAAGGGATCATGAAGTCAGAATGAACTATGTCGTGAAGTCTTCAAAATCCATGTCGTGAAGTGTTGTGATCGCATAATCTGAAATGAACTATGTCGTGAAGTCCTCAAGGCACATGTCGTGAAGTGTTGAGATCGCATAGTCTAAAATGAACTATGTCGTGAAGTCCTCAAGGCACATGTCGTGAAGTGTTGAGATTGCAAAGTCTGAAATGTACTAGATCGTGAAGTCCTCAAAGGCTATATCGTGAAATCCGAAATATGCCATATCGCATACTCTTAAAATACTCATATAACAAAGTCCTCATATAGCAAAGTCAGAAATGCTCTATGTCGACAAGTCATAGAATAAGGAGTATACTGAAGTTCCCGATGTCAACACTTAGACGTTTTACAACAAGACAAATCAAGGTACAGAATCAAAGATCATGGAGACAAATAATGAAGCATATGTTACAGTTAAGTGGTACAAAGACAGATGGCAAATCTACAGCAAAACTTGGAGTGAAAGAATAGAGACAAACAACTAAAGATAAGGGAAATGACGATAGAAACAAGTGGTCCTTCCTGACACAGTTAACCTCTTATGGTAAAACAAGATGGAGTTGCAGTTAGGGGTAGCTGTGTAATTAGGTGTGTGCACCAGTTTGTATAGGTTATATATATATTATGCACACCCTATAGTTAGCTGTAAGAGAGATACACATAGAATTATTCAAGCACTCTTTTCCCTGTAAGAAAACAAGAAAGCATTTTTCTTGTTTAGAAGCCAGAATTTCAGTTGTGAAATTTTGGAAGCTGTAGTATTCGATTTACTTTATACAAAGTAGATTAAAGTGATTGTGTGTAGAGCTGTTCACGAACAGAGTTGTTCGTGAACAAGCTCGAGCTCGGCTCGTTAAGGACTCGACTCGGCTCGGCTCGTTAAGGGCTCGAGCTCGAGCTCGAACACAAAAAATTGTTCGTTAAGAAAACGAGCTCGAGCCGAGCTATCAGTGAGCTCGACTCGAGCTCGACTCGAGCTCGTTCGGCTCGAGATCGGCTCGATAAAGCTCGAAATAATTAAGATATATTCGACTTATTTTTATATTATTTGTTAACATTTTAAATTAATTTTGTAATTTATAGTATGTGTATTTTAGGTTTATTGAGAATTGATTGGGAAATTGGGTTCGGTTTCGACAAAAAAAATTTTAGTTCGTTGGGCTAAGAAAAATTGGCCTTTATTATCTATTAAAATTTTAAGTTCTAATGAGCTCGGCTCGGCTCGACTCGGCTCGTTTTTGTTCGATAAAAGCTCGTGTTCGGCTCGTTTGTTAACGAGCTCGAGCTCGAACACGAATTTTGTGCGATAAGAAAACTCGGCTCGGCTCGGCTCGTCAGAGAAAAAAGTAAAGCTCAGCTCGTTTACATCAAAGCTCGGCTCCGCTCGGTTCGTGAACAGCTCTAATTGTGTGTGTTCTGTTTTCTTTATTTTCCGCATTCTCATACATACACAATCAAATAAAGATCTAAGCTTCAAGAAACGAAAAATATTCAAACTATCCATTCACCCCCTCTGTCTAGTTTTCTAGTGATATTCATAACTAACAATAAAGGAAGCAAAATATACAATTTACCTTTTAAATCTTTATTAATAGAAGAAACCAAATATACAATTTTAATATTCTTGTATTTAAATCTTTACTAATTGAGCAAAGTAAATATACAATTTAATCTAGGCTTAATAGGATTTTTAACCTTGAAGTTTCATCGAATTTGTTCTTCAAACCTTAACGTTTGTATTTCTGAAAATAAAACCTTCAAGTATCACTTATTTGAAAATAAAATATTCATGTATAAATAAGTAGAAAATACAATTTAATAGTTCATATTTAAAAAAATAAAATCTCCATATATCGCTATATTAATCAAAACAACACAAATGGAGCAATTAACAAACATAACCCAACACATAACTCATAACCCATAAATGATTATAACAGAGAGCTCAATTTCGAAGATGGCCGTGGGTAGGAGAGAATTCGATTGCAGAGATTTCGAGTGAGTAAGGATTTCGAATGAGTAATTTGAATTTGGATGATAGGATCTCTAGTTGATTTGGTTTCAACTAGAGAGTGTAAGAGAGTTGGTTGATTATGACAAAAGCAAGGAATGGGGTGGGGTGTCAAATTTTCAAATTAGGGTTTATTATTTATGATATGAATTATAAACGGCGTGGGTTACGATTGGACCGAATTTATTGATGTGGCAGCTGATTTGGCAGTGATAAACAGAGTTCCATCTAAAGTCAACGACACTTAACAGTCGTGAAAGGTTTAATGTGTTTAGTGATGAAAATGAATCCTTTTCTTTGTCATGTGATCCGATTGAAAGTTTTTTCAGTTGGATGATCCAATTGCAAGTTACTAGTCAGTTGAGTGACGAAAACGACATTTAACCCGTTAAACATCCTATTAATTAAGCGTTTAATATATTAAAAATTGAAATTTCTCTTTTTAATTCCTAATTTGTAAAAAAGATAGTACTTATTAAAGACAAGTATTATAAAAATAATGAATATAATCAAATTTTACAATCAATTGACTACATCTATAATTCTATAATTACAAACTTAATTACATTATATAATAATCTATACAAAGAAATTATTAAATTTGAAAAGTTGTCAACTTTCTTATATTAAGAATTCAGACTAATATATAAATAAATTTTTAGTCCAAAAGTTTTTGTTCTATGTTTCATCGAGCTCATATTTGTGTTTGCTTTTTAGATTATTAACATTCTCGTACCCGAACTTTTACTCACTTACTCTTGGTTTTGATAAGAATTTATGCCAAAGTTTTGTTGTACTACAAAGAAGAGGAATTCGATGACATTAGTTATTTATCAAAGTAAGAAAATGGGTGCATATATGATGACGTTTTGCACATATCAATTTTGATTCACATGAATTAATGTCCTCTCGTCAGATCCTACTAGGTTACTATAGACTGCAAAGTAGATATTTTACGTCATCTAATTTAGTTTTTATATTATTTTGATAAAAGTTTTGGTATATTTCTTCTCTCTTTTTGTGTGTTTTTTCGGATGTTCTCTGGTTTTTCAATATAGTACTTCACATTGTTATTAAATGTAGGTTCTGGTTCAAAATTCCTGAAAAAGAAATTTTAAAACTATGTTCAAGGCTATAAATGTGAGCTTTTTAACTATGTATTGTATTATATGTTAAAAATACAAAATAAATTTGAAAATCATGTAATTTATTTAAAATATAAGTTGGAATTCAAATTTTGGAAAAATATAAATAGTAATCAATGTAAAAATATTCAACATAATACTAAAATAATGAAAATATTAAACAATTGTATTTTTATATATTTATTTAAAATTTTCGTGAATGACCAAGACTACACGGAAAATCCAAAAGAAACCTTAATTATTTATTTTATTTAAAAAATAACTTTTGAATTTTTTTTTTAGAAAATCAAAAAATTATTAAAAGGCTGCTGCGAAGCGCAGCTTAGTAAATTAATTTAAATAATACGAGAAGCTTGACTATAATTTTAGATAAGTATTTTGTCCTATACAAACTTCACAATTTTTTGTAAAAATTACGTATACTTTTGTTACGTAAAATTTTCTTGTTAAGCATTTCTATCTTTAAAGATGCTTTTGTTAGGCTCAAGACATGTCTGAATACCACCATTAACAAGCCTACATTATGTGACTATGTCACACTACATGACCTAGTGATTTATATCACTGGGATATAGTATAGGCCTCTCTGTACTTGTCTTGTTCTCATGAACATTAGCTTGATCATGTATGCTCAGAATTATAATGAACTTAGTAAGTTTCTTGCATCTAGAGTGTACATAGGCCATTGAATAATTGTCCTGGTAGAACTTCAGAAATGTTCATACAGCAGGATAGAGATGAATAAGGCCCTGAAGAAATAAGTTGCAGAAATTTGACAAAGGCATTATATAGCAAAGTCAGAATAAAGCTATGTCGTGAAGTCACCAATATCCATGTCCTGAAGTGCTATATCGCATAGTCATTTTTGTACTATATCGTGAAGTCCTCAAGACTCATGTCGTGAAGTGTTGAAGTCATCAAAGTCAAAATGTCTAGATCGTGAAGTCCTCAAACAGCCTATGTCGTGAAGTCCTCAAATAGCATATGTCGCATAGTCCTCAAATGACATATGTCGCATAGTCCTCAAAAAGCCTATGTCTCATAGTCCTCAAATGACCTGTGTCGCATAGTCCTCAAAAAGGCTAGATCGCGAAGTCCTCAATTGACCTATGTCGCAATGTCCTCAAAGGCCGTATCGCGTAGTCTTTACAAGTGACATCGCGTAGTCTGGAATGAAGTGGAGTTCATGATATCAACACTTAGCCGTTTACAACAAGACAAATGAAGGTACAAGATCAAAGTCAATGGAGACAAATACTGAAGCATTTGTTCTGGCAAGGTGGTCCAAAGAACAAATGGCAAATCTACAGCTAAACTTGGAGAGAAAGATAAGAGAGAAGCAGCTACAGAAACGGGAAAGACTCCGAAAAGCAGGTGGTCCTTCCTGAAACAGTTAACCTCTTATGGTAGAACAAGTTGGACGAACAGTGAGGGTAACAGTGTAAATAGGTGTGTGTACTAGTTTGTATAGGACTTATATATATCATGCACACCCTATTGTTAGCTGTAAGAGAGATACACATTGTTTTATCTTAAGCACTCTTTTCTCTGTAAGCAAAACAAGATACAAGCTGTTCTTATTTAGAAGCCAGAAATTCAGTTGTGAAATTCTGGAAAGCTGTAGTATTTAATTTGCTTAATACGAAGTAGATTAAAGTGATTGTGTGTGTTGTTTATTTTCTGCATATTACTCAGCATAATCATATACAACTTAATTAGTTTTCAAGAATCGAAAAATATCAAAACTATCCATTCACCCCCTATGTCTAGTATCTAAGTGATATTCATTACTAAAAAGTGGTATCAGAGCGAGACTGTTAACGTACAAACAGGAAAAGATCAACAATGAGTTCACAGAAACTGAGCAATATAAAGATTCCTCCCTTCAACAAGGAGCACTACAGCTTATTGAAGAAGAAGATGTTACTTTTCATCAAAGCTTCCAATCCCATGTATTTAGATATACTAAAGTATGGTCCCTTTATTCCAATGATTGAGATTGGTGAAACAACTGTAGGCACTGAGATAATACCATCAAAGCATGTTCCTAAGGAGCCCTCAAAATACACTGATCCTGAAAAGGAGAAAATAACACTGGATGGACATCTCCAACTTATCATCTGTGAATCTATGGATTTCAACATGTATGACACTGTTGCTCACTGCAGTAGTGCAAAGAAAATGTGGGATCTTATAGAGGTGCTATGTGAAGGAACTCCAGAAGTAAGAAGAACAAAAAGCAGATTCTGGTTTCCCAGTATGAAGCTTTCATGGCTCAGCCAAAGGAGGGAATCACAGAAGTGTTTGAGAGGTTCAATAAGCTGATAAATGAACTCAAACTCTATGACAAACACTATGAGACAGAAGAGCTCAATATGAAGTTCTTGCTAACTCTTCCAGATCACTTGGAACCAAGAATCTCTTCCCTTAAAGGAAGAGATCTAACAAAGATTGGTTTTGATGTGTTATATGGTGTTTTGAAGACATATGAGCTAGAGTTGTTTCAAAAGAGATCTATTCAAGCAAAGCAAGGATTAATGGCCAACACTTCTTGTGCCCTTATTGCTGAAAATTTAGGTCAAATGATGGAATCTCTTAAAGTCAGTCAAGTCAAGATTGAGGAACTGGAAAGTGATGACACTGGTGATGAAACTCAAGTTGTTTATGATTTGCCTGAGGAGGATGAGTTCTACAGCATAGATGAGCTGGACAAGATGGAAAACAAATCATTTGCATATATGGCTAGGAGATATTCTAACATTAGGTTTAAGAGGAGGCAGCCATTCAAGTCCAAATTTAATAGTGGAAATGCTGGTGGTTCAAGTAGCTCAAACTCCTTCAATAAAGGAAAAGGGATTGCTGGTGCTGCTAAAGGAGGATACAAATCAGGGAGTGTGGATAGGTCCAAAATTAGATGCTCTAACTGCAATGAACTTGGTCACTTTGCCACAGAATGCAAGAAGCCCAAACAAGTCAAAAATGACAAAGCATTCTTAGAGCTTGAAGCTAAGTATGAAGCTCTACTCAAGAAACAACAGGGTAAAGCTTTTATTGCTGAGGGAAAGTGCTGGGATGACTCTGATGAAGAAGAAGAACATGAGTATTCAAACTATGCCTTAATGGCATTTTCTGATGATGGTGATTCCTCAAGTCAGGTACCTATTCCAACTTCTCTTGATATGACTCCCTTTCAATATAAACAAACTGTTGAAGATATGAGTACTGAGATGTTCAATATTCACACTAGCATGTTAGCTGCCAATGAAGAAATTGACAGACTAAATGCTAAAAATCTTGAACTTACAGAAAAGAATGAAAAACTTGAGCTAATGGTTGTGAGCCTTGATGGTTTGAAGAAAGAGGTTGAGTATCTTAAAAACAAAGTAATTTGTGCTGAACAAATAGAAAAAGCTCTTAGAGAACAAATTGCTGAAAATGAATTAGGGATAAGAAGTTTCAAGAACTCCTCTGAGCTTGTTCAAACCTATCATAAGGAGCACACTGAAGACTGCAAGGTTAGAGTTGGTTTTGACTATGAGAATGATAAAGGAAGGAAGAAGGAAAAGGGCAAAGGAAAAGAATATTTTACAAACAACAATGCCCCAACCATTTTGTCTAGTATTGAAAAGCCCATCTTCAAAAAGAGTGTTGTTGAGTTTGATGAAGAACTATTGATCATCAAACAACAACTTCTTGAAGAAGATGAGGCTGCTAAAGACACTTCTTCCTCTCCTAAATTTGTTAATCAGAAATAAACCAAAGACAACCTTGTCAAGAGTCCTAAAATCAAGAAAGATGTTGTTAAGAAAAAGAAACAAAACAGAAATGGTAAGGTAGGTGTCAACAAGGGTAACAATTATGCTTATGTGCCAAATGCTCCTAGGAAACAATGTCAGAAATGCCTATCTGTGAATCATTTAACTCATAAGTGCAGTAAACCTGAAATTGCTGAAGTTGATAACCTGAGTAACCATTCTGTAGGCATGAACTCTATCCATAATTCTTTCTGTGGTAATTCTAACTGCATGACATGCTATGTGACTGTGATTGCTAATTGCTTATCTCTTAAGCATAAACTTGACTCTGCACAATCTTGTGAATCACACACACATTTGCACAATCACAGGACAGGATCCCCAATCAAGGTTGAGAGGGTGAAAACTTCATGTGAGCCTAAGAGTGTAAACTCCAAAGCCACAACCAAAGTGAAGTCTCCTACTGTGAAGAATGCTATTTATGACAGAGGAATTGTTAACAAAACAGTTTCTAAATCAACTGGACCCTACCAAGTGTGTGTACCAAAAACAACTTAGTCATTTTGTGAATGCAGGGCAACATGAATAAAAGAGTCATTTGGATCTTGAACAGTGGATGCTCAAGTCACATGACTGGTGATATAGCCCTGCTATCACAATTTGAGGAGAAAGCTGGCCCATCAGTAACCTTTGGAAATGACAACATTGGTTATACAATGGGATATGTCAGTGTTAAATCTGGAAATGTCATTATTGAAGATGTTGCATTTGTTGAAGGACTAAAGCACAACCTCTTGAGTATTGGACAATTCACCAACAGGGGTTTCAAAGTGGAATTTGATGAAGATCATTGTCTAATCTCAAAAAGAGGAAGTGGTGAAGTTGTTCTAACTGATGTGAAGAAAGGAAGCTTGTTTGTAGCTGATCTTAAGGCTGCAGACAAGGGAGAAATTTGTTGTTTCTACACTAAGGCCACAAATGAACTCTCTAACAAAGAGAGAACTCATTAGAGATATGCCTGCTTTGGAGTTTGTGCAAGATGGAGCATGTGAAGCATGCCAAAAAGGAAAGATTAAGAGATCAAGTCATAAGAACAAGTTGCTCAATTCAAACTCCAAGCCTCTGCAGCTAATTCACATGGATCTATTTGGCCCTGTGAATGTTATATCCCTTTCCAAGAAGAAATATGCTCTAGTCATGGTTGATGATTATTCAAGATACACTTGGGTGGAATTTCTATTCTCCAAGGATGAAGCACCTCAAGTAATCATAGAGCATATTAAGAGAGTTGATAGAGAAGCACAAAACACTGGTTCCTCTGTAGTTGCATTGAGAAGTGATAATGGAACTGAGTTTAGAAATTCAACACTGTATGAGTTTTGCAAAGATAAAGGAATTTCTCAACAATTTTCAGCTCCTAGAACTCCTCAGCAAAATGGAGTAGTTGAGAGAAAGAATAGAACTCTCATTGAAGCGGCAAGAACAATGTTGTTGGATGCAAAGCTACCTGCTAGCTTTTGGGCTGATGCTGTTAACACAGCATGCTATGTGCAAAATAGAACATTGATCAATAAGAAGTCTGGAAAAACTCCTTACTCATTAATGACTGGCAAAAGAGCATCCTTCAAGCATCTTCATGTGTTTGGAAGCAAGTGTTTTGTGATGAAAGATACCTCTGAACATGTTGGAAAATTTGATGCTAAAGCATTTGAAGTTATTTTCATTGGATACTCTCTGGAAAGGACAGCATACAGGGTGTTTGTACCTGAGAAACACAAAATCATGGAAAGCATGGATGTTACCTATTAATATGTAACCACTAGCCATTACCTATTTAATTTCCATGAATAAAAAATTCACTTTCCTCTTTTTCTACATTTCTTTTCTCTCTCTTTCTTCCACTATTTTTCTCTCTCTCTTTTCAAATATATTATTATAATAATAATATGGAATGTATATAAGTAATGTTGTTGGAGTTCCTACAAGAAATCAAGTCCCTAAATCACTAGGACACATTATTATATCATATTTATAAGTAACCAACTAGGACATTGTTGGACTTGCTTTTATCTCATATTAGAAATTTAATCTATGATGTTATTTCTACTTATCAGTGAAATTTTTATTTTCGAATGGTTAAAATTAGAAATAAAATAAGAAGCATAAGAGTAAAAACATATAGATATGGGATTGAAAAAACTACAAAAGAAATTACATCCAAAAGATATGGAACATTAACTCAAGGTAATAGTAATTAATTGATAGACCGAACATCTCCAATAAGGGTTGTCAAGATAATTGTCAAATCTTGCCCCATTGTATTGCATCTTATATGTCAACTTTGGCAACCTTTATTCAAAAAACACTTCAATAATTAGCAATCTTTAAATGTCGCCTATGTGTTCCCATATTTGCATTGTAAATAACTTTTAAACTAAAACAAGTATTCAATATATGTAATTTTTGTACTTATATATGTGTTTTAACCCTCTTGGGAAGTTGCCAAAAGTTGGCAACATTGATTGGTAACCTTTGGGCAACCTATCAACTCCAATAGGCAGGCAACCAACAGTGTCATGCCACGTCAACGTTGACAACCTCTTGACAATTCCTATTGGAGATGCTCTAAGAGCGAGTCTAGCAATTTGTCTATATTGTTTCCTAATTTGAAATTTAAAGAAGTTATTACAAAATAGCACTTCAATATGCGTGTTGTAGTAGTTACTAGTTACTGGTTGATTTATCCTAGAGAATCCAAAAAAATGTCCCAAAACTTGTACAAAATGACGTGGAAGACACGAGATCTGTTTTAATTCATGAACGCATATGTATGCACACGAGATTCCATATTTATATTAAGAAGGTTACCAAATAAAGGATATTTGGGAGATTTTTTGGGACAATAATTTGGGTTCCCTAATATTTTTCTTGCTAATTACCCAAAAAAAGGCATTTCATACATTTAGGAATTTCTAGTTATCCGTAACTTCAAATCTATCAATAAAAAAATTATGTCCTCCATGCGAAGAATATCTTGTCCAAGCCCGTCCAGCTTGTCCATTTCTTATTCTTTTATTGGTTTCAAATGCATCTTTATAATAATAATAAGATAAGGAAAGAATGTAAAGATTATTGTTGAAGTCGATATGTAATAATGTTGGTCCTTGAGTATTGTAAAAGGGGGGTTGAATGCAATACTGATAAATTTCAATCTATGTTTCAACAACTAAAACTAAGATTAATGTTTATCAACAGAAGAAATGCAATCACAAGTAGTTTACTCACAAAATAAATGTTTTATTTATTTTGCAAAGCGTTGCTACAACCTTGAGAAAATTGTGTCTTTCGCAAGCTTCAATTCTTCAGTAGTTACAAGACTTAGAATAAGAGACAGTCTAAGTATACTAATCTTATCTCTATCATCACGGGTTTGTGGAACTGCTGTCATTATCTTGTGGTAGTTCCTTACAACTTGCACAATGCACACCCATGTGACTTACCCGAATTGCTATACAATTCGATTTATCAATACATAAAAAGCAATCTAGATACATTCTAAGTTAGGCTAACACAATCCCAGTAGATGTTGATTTGTCATACTCTTGGATTGGTAAGCTTTGTCTTGTTATCTCCAAAGCTTCTGTCGTAGTCTTTGCAGGCTTGATACAGTGTTGGGATACTGCAGCACGCCTGTTTCTTGAACATCCAAACTGTCACATGTTTGACTGGGTAGATCCCCAATTCAAAGTTTATCCCTTTGAGACAGTATCATGTACTTCCAAGGTTGCTGTCACAGGAATACGCTTTTGGTGACAGTATGAAATCCCCGCCATGAGAGTAGAGAGTTGCTGTCTCAAGGCTTCCACCAATGTTGCTGTCAGAGTGAATATGATGTCATGACTTGCAACATGCTGTCTTCTTGTAACCTTACTGTCAAAGATATGACAATAACTTTTATTCTTGCTGTCTGCCTGATGCACTTCTTGAGGCTTGAACAAGTGAATGAACTTCTTCCAAGATATATAAACAATTTTATTACAGCAAATGAAATGACTACAATAGATGTTGTCAGGAGTTCCAAACTTGCTGTCATGAGAGTAGAGAGTTGTTGTCTCAAGGCTTCCGCCAATGTTGATGTCAGAGTGAATATGCTTTCATGACTCGCAACATGTTGTCTTCTTGTAACCTTACTGTCAAACAATTTTATTACAGCAAATGAAATGGCTACAAGAACATACTCTGGCTGTGACAGTATGTTCTACTTAATGAAAATTAAGTATTACTGAACACAAAGTTAAGTTGTCTCCTAAGCTATCACCCATAAATCATAACAAATAAAAATTCCCTAAAATACTAAAAATTATTATTTCATGATATTAATACGGATCAAAACCAAGACAATGTTGGATTTGCTCTAACCGACTCGATTATACAAAAATGGGGTCAAGAATCTATTTTAAAAATCAGTGTAGTCGGTTTAAAAATCAGCTTAATCTCACCAATTTTTGAAAAATCACATTTTCACAATAAAACAATCCCGTTCAAAATTATACAATCTCGTTGAAAATTAAAAGTATCTGTGCTTCGCACGGGTTATAAGTTAGTATTTCAATATTGATATTACAAGTAACAATATATTAACGTATTTAAAATAGTGTTTATCTAATCTATTCAAAGTGATTTTATGATATATTTTCTGGTAACGTTTTGTAATTTTTCAAAAAAAAAAGAAAAAGAAGTAACGTTTTGTAAAAACAAAACTCTATTCATTAATTGACTTAATTGACTAATTTGCATTTCGCGTGCTCTTGATTTTGGATTATTGCATTTCGCACTCAGTAGTATAATTATATGCATTTTGCATCCCGTAACTTTCAAGCCCCGTATTTTGCACCCCTTTAATGATTTTACGTTAAATTTGACCGTTATCGTTAGTCAAAATGAGGATATTTCGGTCATTACGATCATTAATAATTTTTAAAATTAAATTATCTCAATTATTATTATGATTTTTAGATTTTTAGATTTATCAAATCCTAATTTATAATATACAGATTTTTCAAAATATATTATTTAAAATATAAAATATAAAAAAAATACAGTACTAAATTCTTGTAAATTATTATTTAAAATATAAAATATAATTGTTATAATTTTCAAAATATTATTTATAAAAAATATATCAAAACTTTAAAATTTCATCTTTTTTCGTTTTTTAATAAAAAATTCAAGTTTTAAACTGTGTTTTATTTATTTTTTTAAAAATAAATTATGTTAAATATAATAATAAATGACCAAAATACCCTCATGTAACAATCAGACTTAACAGTGTTAATTAAAAAAAGTGCAAACTACAGGGGATTTGAAAGTTAGGGAATGCAAAATGCATATAATTATACTATTCAATGTGAAGTGAAATAAGTCAAAACCGAGAGGATGCGAAGTGAAATAAGCCAAAACCGAGGGGATGCGAAGTGCAAATTAGTCTTCATTAATTCATAAAATTCAAATTGTTCAATAAATGTTGGAATGTCACCATATTTTTGAAATTTTGATATAATCTTTATTAAATAATTCCAGATTTTGAAAGTTCTATTTATTATTCAATATTACCAAAGTTTAATGAGATGTGGAATCTTCATTTGAATAACATAAATCTTGGTGGAGGATATTCTAATATCTTAATTTATGCTATTAAATTTCTAAAATCCATTTTTCATAATATATCCGGATTAAGAGTAAGTCCAACAGCTTCCCTAAATGAGTTCCTAAACTTAAGTATATGGAATGTGACATCAAAATGGTGCTTCAACAGTAGCTTAGTAATTCCCTAAATCATTGGCACATACTCAAATTTACTAGTCATTCTCTACTTTTAGGTAACCATTAGTCATCCCCTATTTCATTTTTAAGAATAAAAAATTACATTCTCTCATATTCAACACACTTGGTCCCCACTATTTTTCACTTTTTAAATTTTTGGTCCCTCAATTTTTCACTTAGTAGTTTAAATATATTATTATTATAATAATAAGGAATGAATATAAGAATTGTTGTTGGAGTTGACATACAAATTTTTGTTCCTAGATCATTAGGATTCCTTATTTTATAATATTTTTAGGGTTGGCACTAAAACACAGTTGAAGTTCTCTAAATCTTCATTATTGTTGATACTTTTAGACTTTTACAGAATTAAACTTTATTTTGTAAATCCCGAGTGTTCTATAATTTGGCATTTTTCATTACAATATAATTTTAATCAGTACCTTTTCATAAAAAAGCAAGTATAGGGTCCAAGTAACATGCGTAAGCTGATAGCAAAGGCCCACACTTATATAAATCGACATTTACACGATACCCAATCAAACAAATGCGTTGTCTCTTGGAGCTTCCACAACACGAGGGACGCGTGGAATTTCCTTCTCTTGTCTTCTCCCTTGTTCAATTATACATACAATGACTTGTATCTATATATACACCTACCCGTGACCAAGCTCTTCTTTTATTCAGCACCTTCACTGTTTACAATAAATTAAAACCACTCAAATCCCTAATTCTAATTTCCCATTACACATTCTCTCTCTCTCTCTCTCTCTCTCTCTCTCTCTCTCTCTCTCCTATAATCTGTATCCAGATTATTTCTCTTGATTTCCAGATAGTTTCTATCTCATCCAATTTTTTATTTCTCACATAATTCTCAAATTTATCTATCATTTCTGGCAAATCTCATGTCATGCCGGAGATTCTAGAACAAACCGAGTCTCTCGAAGCTCCTGGTTATCTCTTCGGCAAATATGAGCTCGGCAAGCTTCTCGGTTGCGGCGCTTTTGCCAAAGTGTATCACGCTAGAAACGTTCATACTGGACAAAGCGTAGCGATTAAAGCCGTTAGCAAACAGAAGGTACTCAAAGGCAATCTCACGGCGCATGTTAAGAGAGAGATTTCTATTATGAGCCGCTTACATCATCCTCACATTGTCCGTCTTTTCGAAGTCATGGCGACGAAAACGAAGATTTATTTCGTGCTTGAATTCGCAAAAGGAGGCGAGCTGTTTACGAAAGTTGCGAAAGGCCGGTTCAGCGAAGATCTCAGCCGTCGGTACTTTCAACAATTGGTGTCTGCGATCGGTTATTGTCACTCTCGTGGCGTGTTTCATCGTGATTTGAAGCCGGAAAATCTGCTGTTAGACGAAAATTGGAACCTCAAGGTCACGGATTTTGGACTCAGTGCTTTAACGGAACAGATCCGACCCGATGGACTATTACATACTCTTTGCGGAACACCTGCTTATGTTGCTCCGGAGATTCTAGCTAAGAAAGGTTACGAAGGTGCTAAAGTTGATATTTGGTCTTGTGGTATTGTTTTGTTCGTGTTGAATGCTGGTTATTTGCCTTTTAATGATCCTAATTTGATGGTTATGTATCGAAAAATCTACAAAGGCGAGTTCCGTTGTCCTAAATGGACCTCGCCTGATTTAAAACGCTTGTTATGTAGACTTCTCGATACAAATCCCGACACAAGGATCACTGTCGACGAAATCATCAATGATCCTTGGTTTCGGAAAGGATACAAGGAAATTAAATTTCACGAGGAGCATTTGGAGCTCAAGGATCAGAGCGAAGAAAATTCGAGTAAGTATTTAAATGCTTTCGATATAATTTCGTATTCTTCTGGCGCGAATTTATCCGGTTTGTTGAACAAATCGGGTAATTCGGTTAAAGGAGAACGGTTTATATCGGAGGAGACACCGGAGAAGATAATTGAGAAGGTGGAGGAGATTGGGAAGACGGAGAACGTGACGGTGGTGAAGAAGCAAGGATGGAGTATGAAAATGGAGGGGCAAAATGGTAATTTCGAAATGACGGTGAGTATTTACCAGTTAACGGAGAAATTAGTTGTGGTTGAAATAAAGAGGAGTACAGTTGGGGTTGAACAAATGTGGAAGGATAAATTAAGACCCCAGCTGAATGGTTTGATTTATCAACCACCTAGTACAAGTTGAGTATTATTAGGCACCTTGAAATTTGAATAATAATAATTAGTGCCAACTCAAAAAGAGAAAAAAGTGAGAAAAAGAAACGGTGACTTGTGATTTATCTTTGGTTACGCGCTAATGAAATGGTGAATGCGAATTCAAATAACACCGAGAGATGGCGACGCCAAAGATTAAGAAGTTACAATGATGTGTTAAGAATGATTAAGAAATTGATTAAGCGCGGTTCATTTTTATTAATCTCATGTAAATTATATTACAAGTGCTACACTACTGCTGCATATATATGTAATAATTGCGTATATGTTGGAGTTTTGTTTGTCAATTTTGGTGGGATGTAAAGGGAGAGAGTTGAGACGTATAAGCAACAACCATTTTTGAGATTTGGCTGGAAAAAAGAAAATGAAAGCGAAGCTATGATTATTGACTTGCCCCATCAATTTGTTTGTTCATTTCATTCTTACTTCTACGTTTTATCTTTTATAACGGCAGATACAATATTTCCGAAAAGATAAAAATTACTAGTTGGAGATAAACAAATGTATCATAACAAAAAATGAGCGAAAAGTTAATCGTAAATTAGAACTCATTGGAATTAATAACTTAAAATGTAGTAAGAAAACATGGCCGGCTGTAAGTAGATTAGAAAAGAAGTGGTCGGCAGCATCTACCAGCTTATAAACATGGTACTAATATATTTTAAAATTTGATACTGCGCTTATTCTCATTTTGTAGTTTTCTAATACTAGAAGATAACCGTACGAATCACGGGTCTATTTTAGGTTAATATTTTTTTTTAATCTAGAATTTTATGTGAGATGACTTTTTCGTGGGATAGATTTTTTTTTTTTAATAAAAAAAACAACATAGAACTCTACGTGAGATATTGAGATATGATTTCTACGTGAAATAGGATTTTAGGGATGGAACCAAAAAAAGGTACGAACCAAATTTGATACTATTAAAAAGGGGTTTCGTTTATTAATAAAGGTTATAGATTTGTGGTACATTTTGAGAAAATGAGATAATTAGATTCTTTTTAACATAATAAAATTAGTGTAGAATCAGACATAAAATCATAGACTTGATTACTTTTTTGTTTTACTGATGATTGTCCCAGCTCACAGCAAATATATTGTTAAGATACAGAATAATGAGAGATTACTAAATTGAGAGTTTTTCGTTTTTACTTGCTTGGGCTTTGCCTTGAGAATTGGCTCAAGTCAAGGTCCATGTTTTCAGGAATTCGGCACCAATAGATTTTCTTGAGCGGATTATCTGTAACAGTTTAACCCTACTTTCTTATAAGGGTAATATTCGCTTACAATTGATTGTCAGGAACGATTTATCTAACAATTAGTTCTTTAACCGTTGGATTGGGATTTCAACGATCAGGATTAAAAACAATTTGTTTAGTCTCTCCGCTATAAATTTCCGCGGAGCCCTAGTTACCCTAGTTACTAGGCTAAAACACCCTTCCGCGGAAATTTATAGCGGACAGCTAGGGTTTCGCGGAAATTTATAGCGGAGGGACTAAAAAAATTGTTTTAATCCTGATCGTTGAAATCTCAATCCAACAGTTAAAGAACTGATTGTTAGATAAATCGTTCCTGACAGGACCCTTTTTATAAAGAATCTCGATAGTTTTGCAGCAAAGTTTCAAGATTTATCAATCTATTCAGAGATGGCTAATATTGCAAACAGAAACTGAGAAATGAACCATAGTACTAATCGTAAAAACATAAAAAATTGAAGAAAACAATCGCTGATTTTAAGAGATATGCAAGTCGAAAGAGAATAGATTACTGATTTAAAGAACAAAGACAAATCGATTACTGATTTACGTCAACTGATCTGCACAAGGTGACCCTTGAGCTTGAGGTCTGTCTTCTCTTGCTCTGCTTTGTCACAAGCAGTGGGATTCGAGAAAATCCAAACTTCTTTCTCTTTGCAGGCAACAAGTTTTGATCGCCTCTGGTCTCACTCTTCTCAGCTAGGGAGTAGTGCACATTGTCACCAGCGGTTTTTCCAAGCATTTGGCCCAAGGAAACTGTCCGTTTTGCCAGCCCATGGTCTGCCCGCGCACCATGATCATACTCTTCTGCCAAAAGCAGTTTCCTGCTCAGTATTTGACCTATGGAAAGCGTAGGCCTTAATATTGGCTTCGAGTCATTATTCATGATATTTGGGCCATTCACATCATCAACCACATGTGAAGATTTTTGCTGGTGAGAGTTCTTCAACTTGGTAGTGGATTTATGCACGGACCGTCTTTTCTTACCATGCTTATACTTAGATCGCCACTTCCTCAGAGCCTCTTCAACACCCAACTTTCCTTTATTTGCAGCCTCAACTCTGTTCAGAGCTTCTTCCAGGACATCTTTACTGATTTTTACTTCTTTTGTAACTTCCTCTACCCTCTTTAGGATTTCTGTTTGTGATAAATTAGCTTCATCCACTACAAGCATGGCATCCATTTCTTTATTCTTACATAGTTCCTCAGCTCTCAGAGCTCTGGAGGTTAGAGAATAGTACTCGTCCAGTGACAGAGTTATTCTTCCAGCACTGTCCTGACAAACGTTAGAAGATGTCTGATTGTTTGATAGAGCCTTAATTTCAGCAAGAGCAAAAGCTTCAGTAGCCTTAGCTGCTTCCTTCATTGTTTTGGCTGCAATCAACCTCATCTCTGCAGTCTTTATCGCAGAATTAGTCTGTTCGATCTCACATATTGCCCTTGAAACTTCTGATTTTGCTGCTTCGCTAATTTTCTTGAACTGCTCAGTCTCTGAATTTAAGCGGTGGAGCTCCCTTGCAATGTTCATGGTATGATCAGAACTGCCTTTAGCATTATCATCTTTAACAAGCTGCAGATTCTCAGTTGTTTGGTTGATCTTTTTGTCAAGAGAGGAAAGATTTGAAGTACTTGAGGATAACCTCTGACGAGTCTTCTCTAGCAAGTTTCTTTCCTTCTCTATCATCATATTATATGCCACAACAGTAGCCCGAATATCAGCAAGATCATGCGTGGTCCTAGTTAGGTTTACCTTTGCCTGCTTTAGTTCCATTAAAATGGAACCATGGGTTGACAAAGGACAACTCCCCGATTGCCCAACTGACTGCTGGTAGTTAACTGCAAGGTTTTCTTGATTTTCTAATTCTGCGACTGGACCACACTTGACATCCTTATCCTGCAAACTAGGAAGGAGGGCAGCAGTGACTTGAGATGCTTCATTTTGTATCTTCGCTTTTAGATTTTCCACTACCGTCTTGGCATTTTCCAGGTCTTTCAAGAGATGAAATGTTTCAGTTTCTTTCAAAATCAGATCTTTCTCCAGCTGCATAGCCTGTGCCTCCAATTTCGAAATATCCATAGTATCGAGGTCATGCTGTTACATTCAACAAGAACTGTTTAAATGCTAAACTTGAAATACAAAATGCACGACTCTTAATAGTATGAGTTGTAATTTTTGTGAATAAGAATGAAAGCAAGAAGCGGAAATGAGAAAAGACCTCAGAAATTGGAGGAGGCTTCCAGTAGCCAATCCCACCGAATCGAGTGACAGCTTCCTTAACCGAATCGAACGGTGCTGAAGTATCAATCTCTGCATTTGCCATCTTCTTTGAATCATCATGGGATGCTATTTTTGTTTCTCCTGGATCATCCAAACCCTGCATTTCAGATGCAGAAATGATGCATTCTTCAGCAGTCATTCTTGTTTTTGTTGTTGGTCAAGCAAGATTCAGAAAAGAAGATTGTTATGAGTTTGATCTTTGTTGTTTAGTGAACTTAAAACAGTGGAAGAGGGGGGAGTATAAAACAATGAAAAGGGTGAATAAAAAAGAACAGGGAATACTAACGTTAACAAATGGAGTCATCAAGTGTTATTACAGAAAAAGGTAGTAACGGTTAGATTTCCCACAAAACTAGGAAGCTTGGTTGGTTAACTTACATTTCCAACGGGCCTCAACTGCCATGGGAAAAACATGGTACCCTCATGGGCCCAAACTATTCTCCTTTTCACTTTCTACCTGTAAAAAGCCTAGCCCCGTTTATCAAAACTATGAAAAAAAATACCAAAAATACCATAGTGTTAGTTTATTTACCATAGTGTCCAACGGTTATTGTTCTTTTCTTGCTAATCTTGCCAAATTGTTAGCTTTTTTATTTTTAAATTTTTTAAAAAATTAGTACCTAGTAGAATATGCTTTAATTATTTTTCTAATTTATTTCTACTGAATGATATATAGGGCTATAGTATATACTAATTCTTTTTCTAATTTATTTCTACTTAATGTAGGTATATTAAGTTGCTTAGAATACTTTTAAATAAATAAAATTCATGTCCATTGATTTCTATGGAATTCAAGTACATATGGGGAACTTTTTAAATAAATAATTAAGTTGTTATATGCAGTAATCAGTTGTTGTCATCCTAGAGTAATAAGTTGAATACTGATACTACAATGTGCATGTTTGGAAAACAAAAATTAAGATGACACATGTCTTATAAGTTCACAAAGGGTGTTTATATACTCAGGGCCTGTTTGGCCAAACTTATACATTATAAGTTAATAAGTTTACGAGGGTTGTTTGTGTACTCAGCTTATTTGATAACTTATAATATATAAGTTGAATGTTAGAAATCACTAACATTTTACTTAACTTATCAACTTATTCTTTGATTTCTTTATTTTTCTAATATTTTATATTTTTACATTTGTGTTTTTAAATATTTTTTTAATTTAAAATACAACTGTTGAAATCATTGTATTTAAAAATTATTTTTTTAAATTTAATTTAACAAATTCTTCACTAACTTATAAGTAAATTTATCCAAACACCCGTATAACTTATAAGAATTCATCAACTTATCACTTATATGACACTTACTCATTTTAAGCTATAAGTCAACTTTTTTGTGATACCCCAAACACGCACTCAATTTATAACTTATACAATGATAAGTTGAATGTTAGAAACGACGTACATTTTTCCCATTTTATTGATTTATTGTTTGATTTCTTTAATTTTTTTTTAAAATTTTATATTTTCACATTAATATTTTTAAATGTTTTTTAATTTAAAATGTATGTATTCAGATCATTGTATTAAACAATTATTTTTTAAAAATTAATTTAGCAAATACTTCACTAACTTATAAGTTAATTTATCCAAATACTTAGATAACTTAAAAGAACTCATTTGACATTCATTCATTATAAGGTATAAGTTGCATCATTTAAGATACTCCAAACACGAACATTGTACTAAAAAGCGTTCCCAACATTTAAATACACTAAACATGACATTTGCTAAGTACCAAAGTACCAAATTTGGTTATCATTTAACCCGGGTTCGATTTCTCGCAACTACATAATTATACAAGATTTATTTACTTTAAATTCTTTAGCTTCATCCAGGGTTCGATTTCTTACAACTACGTAATTATACAAGATTATTTTATTTACTTTAAATTCAATAGTTTCATCGAACGTTAGATTTTTTTGCGTAATCATACAAGATTTATTTATTTACTTTAATTTCTTTAGGTTTATGCACAGTTCGATTGTCTATAACTACATTATTAAATAATTATTTATTTATTATATATTTTTATCATTCAATTCTCGAGAAATACATTTTTAAATAATATTTATTAATAATTTATTAATACTAATATTTTAATGTCGACTCATGCTCGGTCCGTGTTTGACACGGGTTATAAGCTAGTATAATCCAAAATTACTATAATCATCGTGTCAATTAGTAGTTAAGCATAGAAGTCGCAATCTTATGACATAAAATTTACGGCTCTTTTTTAACTTCTAAAAAATGTCAAAGATATAAGTGAAATTATATCAACTTGCTTATAAGATAGAGAATTAAGTTTAATTTCTTCGGCATGTAAAATGTTAAATATGGGTTAAAAGTCGTTTCTCATGCTTGGCTTTTGCTCTACCTAGATAGTTGACGATCGTAAACTCTCGCTGCTATATGATGCATATAAGATATACTATTAGAGAGTATCATATACTTTGATTACGTATTACAGTGCGTAATACTAAAGATTACAAGGCTTGCAAATTGTAATATTATATTTTAAGTACCATGAGGTAATTTTCCTTCCGTTTCTCTCAATTCTTTACATTAAAGTTGTACACAGAGTTTAAGAAAAAATATAATTTAGTGAAGAAAAGTAAGAAAAGTGAGTAAAGTGGTGGAACCAATCAATATTTAATATATAAAGTGGAGATAGTGGGGGATGAAAAAAAGTGAAGCAATTGAAACTTACAACTAAGCTTAAGAGTTTGTTACAATCTCATAATTGTGTATCTTCATCTTGCTATCCAAGATGTTCATTATGCTATTTATACAAACTGAATTACAACAATGATATGTAACTAACTGTAACAAACTCTCTAACAAACTCTTGTTATCTGTTACTTGTATGTGTAGATGCAGTATGTAGTAGTGTAGTGCAACAGCTCTGTCTCTTCAGGGGAAAGTAGTGGATGTAATTAATTTTTATATTATAAAATTTAATGAGAGGGACAACTCTCTAACAAACTCTTGTTATCTGTTACTTGTACTAGCTTATAACCCGTGCCAAGCACGGGCCAAGTATAAGTCGACATTAAAATATTAGTATTAATAAATTATTAATAAGTATTATTTAAAAATGTATTTCTCGAGAATTGAATGATAAAAATATATAATAAATAAATAAATATTTAATTATGTAGTTATAGACAATCGAACTGTGCATAAAGCAAAAGAAATTAAAGTAAATAAATAAATCGTGTAAATAAATAAATCTTGTATGAAACTATTGAATTTAAAGTAAATAAATAAATCTTGTATAACTATGTAGTTGTAAGGATTCGAACCCTGGATGAAGCTAAATAATTTAAAGTAAATAAATCATGTATAATTATATAGTTGCGAGGAATCGAACCCGGGTTAAGTGATAACCAAATTTGGTACTTTGGGTACCAAATTTGGTACTTTGGTACTTTAGTACCGCGCGCCATTTTCACATTGTTTTGCTTATTAATAAAGAGTATAGATGTGTAGATGCTGTATGTAGTAGTGTAGTGCAGCAGCTCTGTCTTTTCAGGGGAAAGTAGTGGATGTAATTAATTTTTATATTATAAAATTTAATGAGAGGGACAAAGGGAGTACTATATATAACAATTAGATCCCAGTCAAATTTGTAATAAGTACTCTCTCCGTCGTACCTATTTGTAAACAATTGAGTTAGACACGGAAATATACAAATGTAGTGGAGAAAAATAGGAAAAGTTAGTAAAATATTGAGACCAATGAATATTTAATGTATAAAAGTGGGTATAGTGGAGAAAAATAGTGGATGTAGTTGATTTTTATATTATAATTTTTTTTACTATTTTATGAAATTTTAGAAATAAGCATAAAGAATCGAAAAGAACATCCGAAAAGAAAACTTAAAAAAAAAGATGAGACGAACTGTGGTCGTTGCAGATGCCAGGTAAAGTGACAAGTTTTGTTTGGCGAGTGTGTCGAGGATGTTTGCCTACTGCTTGTGCATTGGCAGTGAAAGGTATTGACATTAGTACTCGTTGTCCATGGTGTCATAATGCAGAGGAAACAGATGAACATGTGTTGTTTTCCTGTGATTTTGCAAGGACAGTTTGGTATGCGGTGGGATTGAATCAAGTTATGCAACCAGTGTATCAGGAAACTGCATTCAAGGTGTTGAGAACAGCTTTTGAGGTGTGCACAAGAGACCAGTGCGTTCAGATAGCAATGGTGAGCTGAAGTATATGGAATAGACGAAATAACTGGGTCTGGAACAAATTTAACGGGTCTGCTTATGGAGTTAAGGCTGCAGCTACAAGTCTGAGTCGAGACCGGAGAGAAGCTCAAAAGAATGTGTCGGGTAAAAGTTTGCAAGAAAACCAGGGAGATCGTGTGTGGAAAAAGCCAGAGGAGCGTTGGTTAAAAATAAATATGGATGCTACTATCTTCTGTGATGGTAGTATTGGTATATGGAGCATTATTCGGGATTCTAAAGGGTGTTTCATAGGGGCAAGATGTAGTAAGGTTGAAGGTGCTTGGAGCCCAAGGAAGACTGAAGCAATTAGCATGAAAAAAACCTTGTCGTGAGTTCTTAACAGAGAGTATAGTCAGTGTATGTTCGAGACCGACTCTAAATGTCTTGTTGATGCATGTAATGAGTTTCCAGGAGAGGCATTCTTTGGAACAATTGTGTTAGATTGTGTCCATTTGTTAAAGCACATAAATCCGGTGCTAGTCCAGTTTAGTTATCGATCTGCGAATAGGGTGGCGCATGAGCTAGCAAAAATCGCTTATTCTATGTCAGATATAGGGGTATGGTATGCCATTCCACCAAATTTTATTTCCCATGTACTAGAAGTTGATAATAGTTGATGAATGCAAGTACGTTTTTATTAAAAAAAAAAAAAACAACCAAAACTAGAAACTTATCGGCGTGCTTAACAAATCTAATCGGTGCAAGCAAGCACTGAACTGGACTAATAAAAATGTTATGGACTTCGAGTTTTTGTGATATATACTGATTAGAGTTCCAGTTTCAGTGATTTGCGACTTTCATAAAGTATACTTTAACTCTAAAGCTTCTCATTATTCTGATATTTTATTTTCACTACACCAAAAAAATTTCTACCGAAGCATTGCCTACTGAGTATTTCCTATCAATTTTCAAGTCAAAGGTTCATTTCCTATCGTCTCCGCATACGGTAGGAAATGACCCATGGGATCCATCCATTTCCTACCGTCATCGACGGTAAGAAATGAGTCATGTGAACCCACAATGCCATGTCAACCGAGAAACAATGTCATTTTGCTTCACCTATTTTCTACCGCCGATAATTAGTAGGAAATAGTGCCCTCATTTCTGTCAGCAAGAGAAAAACTACAAGAAAAACGAGATTTTTTCTGTCAGCAAGAGAGTGGTCATTTTCTGTAATAGTGTATAATAGATACGTACACATATAATATTCAGGGGTCATTTTCTAACAAGGCCGGGGGATGCAGAAATGGGGTAGATGAATAGGTGATGCAACACAAGTGCATGTGTGTGCATAGTAGTTGTAATCTACGTTAAATTATAAAGATGGGTAGATGGATAATAATTTTAGTGTATATATGAAAATAAATTGGTTCTGCATAACTACCCCCAGGAGGCTATATAGGACCATATTCATTTATTTCGAAATTAACTAGACGACTGTGTGCTGTTCCAGATCACCATTGAACTTGGCGCCCTTGTGATTGGTCCCTTGCTAAGCTAGCTGGAGCAATCCATCAGTATACTACTACAATTCGCCAATATAGCAATATTACTAGCAAATGAGCCGGTACTATACTAGTTTCCTGGGACGACATACTTGCATGCCACTCATGTGACTCTACTTACTTATTACGTAGATACTATCAATGGTTGATAAATCATAATGACGTGTACTCCTGTATTTAAATCAATTTCATGTGTTAAATTTGATGGACAGATGATTACGATCATCGATGATCAGGAAACAGGTGATCCCATATTAGAACCTATATTATCGATCGAGATCACTTAGATTCACATGCACATAACTTAAACTGAACCAGTTTTCAATATTAATTCGACCTGCAGTAAGAGTACACTATAAG
This sequence comes from Heracleum sosnowskyi, assembly GCA_030848705.1. Classification (NCBI taxonomy): domain Eukaryota; kingdom Viridiplantae; phylum Streptophyta; class Magnoliopsida; order Apiales; family Apiaceae; genus Heracleum; species Heracleum sosnowskyi. The sequence goes on from JAUIZM010000031.1 coordinate 674,650, forward strand.
CAGGGGAAGTGGTCATGGTCAAATGCATTACTAAACGAATATTTCAAATATATAAAATATATATTTCAAATTTGTGGGATATGTAATTTAAAGCTATTATATGGTTGTGTGTTTAAATATCGTGATATGTATAACCTTATAATCATCATGTATCAAATCCTGCCCATGTGTGTGTATAATAAATGCCCCCTCCCTCCAAAGATATATTGTGGACGTTTGGGGTATCAAGCAAAAGTTGAGTTATAGCTTAAAATGAGTAAGTGCTTTATAAGTGATAAGTAGAGCTGAACTTATAAGTCCTGTTTGGTAAATCAGAAATTATAAGCAGTAGAGTGTTTGGGTAAATCAGAACTTATAAGTTAACTTTTTTTTATTATTTTTAAAATATTTATTTTTTAATATATATAAATGGATATCAATGGATAGATCTCGATGAGTAGAGAAATTTGATATATACATATCAATTTTTTAATGAACGGATCAAAAGATATATGGTTTTGAAGATTTGAAGGATATTATATATTGCGTGTATCGAGAATAAGTTATAAGTTATAAGTTGAATGTTAAAGATTCTTAACATTCAACTTATCCATTTTAAGTAGCCATAAGTTGGTTTCACTTATTTTGGCAAACACCCCCAATAAACATTTTTGGGTTTATAAGCCATAAGCTGCAACTTTAAGTTGCAGCCAAACAGACCCATTATAATGACATATTGTTTCTGTTATATATACTTGTGTGTACAAACACAAACTAACAAACTTACTGTTACTTGAATATATACTTAAGATGCTGAAATCAAGAAGTAACCCTAATTTAGGGTCTCAAATGAAGGACGAAGACAAGCATTTCAGTACTAGGGTTTTGTCCAAAGAATCATCGGTAGCAAACCCTTCATTCAGGGTCTACTATGGAGATGTACCAAGTGCTGTTCCATTCGTTTGGGAAACTCAGCCCGGCACTCCCAAGCACAATTTCTTTCCCAAGGATGACAACAATCCTCCCACTCTTAGACCTCCTCCTTCTTTTTACTTTACTCCAACTCGCGATCCTACGAAAACCAACTCTATGTCAAGATCCAAACGAATTCTCTTCAGCAACCTGAAAAATATCGTTCCGCCTTTTAAGAAAAATCAACTTTCGTCATCGCCAACTTCTTCATCTTCTTCGTCCTCCTCTTATTCTTCCATTGCAACACCAAGTAATTCTGACCAGGTTAGTGTTTATCAACGAAGGCGACTTTTGAGTGTAGGATCAGCATTCGATGACCATGATATTTATGAATTTTCCGCTTCTAAAAAGAGATCTTTGCATAATTCAATGTTGGTGTGTTTCGGTATTCACTTATGATGATGAACTAAGTACAGAAATGCCTGCTCTGCGTGTATTTGGATTCAGTTAAGGTATTCAAGACCGAAACTACTACGATGATATTCTCTACTTCTCGTAATGTAAACTTAAATTTTTTGTTTTAGTTTGTTGGATATTGGTTGTACTGGAATGGCCGGCCAGTTCATCAACTGTTGTTAGTTGGTTGATTTACTTAATTAATGTTGGTTGTGATATATAAAAAAGGTCAACTGCGGACATGCATGAGCTGGCAACTCAGATCAGTGTATGCATTACTCATGTTACTACATCGATCTGCATCTGTGCTATGTATCGATTTTTATATTTTGAATTCCTGTCCTTTTGTACAATGTTACTATCATACAATTCGAATGGTTATTTTCTTGAGTTGTAATAATTAAACTATATCCTAGATGCATTCGAGATGATCAAGACACTAAATACCGTTAACATTAAACCTAAATCCTGACTCAAACTCAAGAAATTATGTTTTTCTTTAATGCGCGCAGCTTACATAACTAGAATCTCTGTCAAAATATTTTTACTAATTAATCACTTTTTTTTTGACGAACAAGTAGATTTTATTAACTTAGCAAATCATTGAATTCAGTCGGGACAAATCCCCGAACTGTCAACTACAACCTGATTTTGAAACAAAAAACAAGCTAAAACAAATAGCCGTTTTGTTTTCGGATCGCTTAACACACATAATATCAAATTTTTTAATCTAAAAAGTATTACAATGACATCTCGAGCAATCCAACCTACATCAGCCGTGAAACTAGTAGCATCGCAATTGATCTTCACGTAAGAAACATCTGTAGCCCAATGTTCAAAACTATCAGTTAAATCAACTGATTTTGGAGTAACAAATGCCCCCAAAATATAAACAATTGTTTGATGTGAAAGGTGAGCTTTTGCGGTATTCATCACCATCCCAGATTTGATACAAGTCTTACAAATCACCCAAATTATCATATAAATCCTTCTCAGAAAAGTTACCGAAACCCATAACAAACCACACAAAAACATCAAAACACAAACACTAACATCCCAAAAAGATGGGCACAACTAACAATCAACAAGAACTCAGCCAAAAAGGATTAGATCTCGATTTTATTAAAAAACTGATAAATAGAAGAGAGGATGGGAGAGTGAATGAGGTTTAATCAGTGAAGGGGATGATGGTTGAATAATGAAGAAGTGGCGATTCGAACCCTAATTTTGGGAATCGACTCTCAAAACAAGAGAGAGAGATTACTAATTAATCACCTTAATTCTAATGAAAGACGCTTAATGCGCTCAAGTATCGTGGCTGACTTGACATTTTTGAGTTAAGCCATTGATTTACATTTTACGTGCATATGCATTTGGTGTAGCTGTAACTGAATTGTAGCTAGGAATGTAAACATCTTCTCGTCCAAGCTAGCTAGCTAGCACTACGGATCTGCACTTCCGGAAGTTGAAATGTCAGTACTAATCAAAGATACCGGCAATCATGCATATTTTTTAATCATTGACTTGGCTTTATATTAATGAAGTTGGTTTTAAACTAATCTTCGATTTCTTAATTGGTTTTTCGAAAACGGTCACAAGGTACTGATATAGAAGTACTAGCTAGACATACATGTTTTAAATTATGAACATAAATAATACAGTACTGACATGAAATTTAATGCAATATACCCTACGCAGATCTCACATTCAAGCATATATTCAAATGTAATGTTTTTTTAATAAATATCTAGCTAATCGAAATGAAGTTCGTAAACTTGATTAATACTAAGATTATAAAAGAAATCAAGGAAAGGGACCTGCAGCTGTTTCTGGTGGAATTCAGTAAAGTATGAGTCCCCGCACCGCGTGTGTTTGTATATGAGCCATTGATCATAAACAAAAAGATTAAATGCAGTATCTATATGTCTTAGTTTGTGTGACCATATTCAATGCCTGAAAAGCTCGACGAGGGTTATTTAGTTATATGTTCCTGTCTGAGTATTTAATACACTGGATCTGGAATCTTTTGTGGCTTCAGCTCTTGTTTTCTATCTCTTAAAACTGAACTCAAACCAAGGGAAGCGGAAGCTTCTGTTTTTGTATTTCATTCGAGCACTATAATAATTGAATGTGTTCATGATGATGACTCGGATTGCTCAACAAAGAAATTACTTTTGAGGGGTTCTTGTTTATTTATATTAGGGCCAGTACATGATCAGGATACTATTATTTGTCTGGTGGATAGATATACAAATTTATTGTGATCATTTATGTATTTTTGGTTTTTATTAAGTTTTTACATGTTTATGAGCTAGCTTATTACGGTTCAATATCCTTGTAATGAAACTTCCGGGTCGTTAATTAGCTGAAGTAGTTTCATATATAGATGCCTGTATCTCGAACTTAAGGAGATGTTAAAGGAGTTAATCGAGTTACATTGTGAAACAAATAATACTCGATAGATATTAACAATTAAAACGAAATTGGGATGATGAATGAACGATAAAATTTACCTAAAAGAAGACACTTAGCTATTAACAATGACGGAATCACTAAGTAATAAATAAGAGACATCACATGAGGGCAACATCATTTATATGTATGCGAAAAGTTTGTGTAATGCGATACAATTTGTTGTAACAAACGTTTAACTTGAACTATATATATATATATATCAATGTGTATATATACTTTGTTTACAATTTTTGTCCAAAGTGCCCTGATAACCTAAGAAATTATTAATATTACAAATGCTAATAAATTTTCTATGTAATTACATGCACGTTAGAAAGTTCAATTAATAATTTTAGATCATGAAGAAACATATACTTCATCTACTTGCGCAAACACCAACACATACTTCATCTACTTGCGAAATTATTAATATTACAGATGCTAATAAATTTTCTATGTATTTACATGCACGTTAGAAAGTTCAATTAATAATTTTAGATCATGAAGAAATGCAGATAACATGAGAGAAGATATGATTGGTGGTACTCTATACATATGGCCTAACTAAATTATAAGAGAACTTTTTAAAAATGGGGTCAGTTCTATATATGTGGAAGCCTGAAGCATAGCATATCATGCTTAATAAAAATGAAGCCCTGCAATAACATGGCAAAAGAGGTCTAAAATGACTATTCAATCAGTTCTAGATATTGAAACACATACATTCGTCAGGAATCCCGATCCTTTATAATAGGCCATAGCCAGCATATATAGCTGTTAGCGTAGCTCAGCTCTTTCACTTCTGCATGCTTCGGGAAGCCCTCAAGTTCACTGATCTGTTTAATTTCTTAAATTATACTTCGCATATTCATAGATACACTGTTCCTTTCACTTGAGTAATTGTTAAGCATGTCTTCTATTTTTCATTATTGTTGAGTTATGAGTACGTTCCGGAATCCCAACAAAAAACTCTATCGAAGTGATGAATTACTTCGAGTTTTATGTTAGCCTAGTTTTGAACTTTTTTTAGTAATTTGTAGACTAGTCTGCAACTAAGTTCCTGAATTTTTTATAGGATGATACCTTGGGCTGTTTTTTTTTTTTTCAAACTTTAATATTTGCGATATCATGTAATAACTAGCATAAAAGCCCGTACAAGGCACGTACCGTTAGTTTAAATTGTGTTTATAAACTATTCTATGCATGATCATTATCGTTTCAAGTATATGATTGATATATATAGAGTTTTTCTTGTTGATGGTATATGTAGCTATTGGGTGCTTCCTTAAGTATGTTCAAGTTTTTAATTTAGAAATTAATACGAGTATTACTAATAGCTGTCATGTTAGTTTACAATTTTTTTTGCGGGATAGAATAGATACTGGGTGTTCTAGATGAGTTTTAGAACATTGCAATCCTAAATTTTCTTCCAAATCTTCAAGATGTTACATTCTGGAGAGTAGGTTTTATTACTGATTTTGATCAAAAGGCTTCGTAAATCTTCTAATACTCTACTTACGTCTTGCGCTTTCAGTTCTTAAAACTTTCTTTCTAACTCGTTCATATCTTTTCTTGCAATTTGTTGATTTTAAGCATTATTTTCCTTTGTTTCGCTTCCTCTATCTTTCAGACTTTCAAAACATCGAATAATTCAGTGCCAAGTAATTAGCCCAAACGCAACAACTTCGGTAATCCACAAACCCACCCTAGGTTCCCAAAAGATCATGATTTGTTATTGCAATTTGTAGTAATACTTTGTGTTATAAACTGAACTAAAGTTTCAACTCTTCTCGATTTTGAGACTCGAGTGGTACAAACTCCCCCACTTAAACTCTTGACATCATCGTTAGATCTGAACGGATAGCTAATAGATCCAAGATCGTACATCTCTAGCGATTGTGAGATAATACTGGCTAGTTTATGTTCTCACCTCTGGACCTCAGTTCATTGTGGAATAATACCAGCAGTCTTCGTGTCCCCACCTCCAACAACTTCACGAATCAACCGCCGACCAATTGGCCCAAATGCAATAACGTGGGTAATCCAAAAACCCACCACATGTCTCCAAAAAATCATGATTGTTGGTGCACTTAGTAAAGCCCCCACATTTCTCGAAGTGAGACTCAGGTGTTACAATATATTTTAATTTAATAATACTTCAATCTATTGTCAATATTAGTTCTTTATATATATATATATAAATAATTTTCAAATACAATAATTTTTTTTTATTTTACTACTAAAATTTTAAAACATAATTATGTTTAAATGACCTGGGTTTGTCTAACTGATAATAATATTAACATTCGTGAAATATTATTTTCTATTATAACTTCAATTCTCATTTTTTTTGCATGAACCCGTGCAAGGCACGGTCATTTTCTAGTGATTAAAATAAAATTTTATTCTTTGCGGTTTAAATATTTTATTTAGTTATATTTGTACATATTTTGTTCGTCTCGTTATAATATACTTACTTTAATTTATATAGATAATTTGATTGATCGGGGCCTATGATTTTAAATAATTCGGGGTGTATAATGTGATCGATCCGATCATAATATATTTGTATGCTATATAATATCTTGTTTTCTAAAATTTGTTAACTGGACTATATATTTTTATCTATTTATTTTTTACACAAATTAGTATCACCAAATATTTTTCCAACCCAAATTTATGTATTTATATTGTCTAACCTTTTCAACATGATCATATAATTCGTTTAATTTTTTTTGTTATACTATCTATTTATTTTTATTATCTCATCTTTTAAATTATTTTAATTCAAAACAAATAGTTTTCATATGTTATATATATATGTATATATTAATCCAATTCTAAATAATTAATTATTTTCTTTCATAAAATAACATTAAAATTCATGTGATAATAATTAAAAATGTCTTATATACACAATGCATTCAATCTAATTATAAATCTACTCACTTTTATTATATATATATATATATATATATATATATATATTTATATTGTATTATTAAGACCGAAACATTAAAAATTTTGTAGTCAATCGGTACGGTACTCATATTTTGGTATTTGCACTTTAGTTCTTTTGTTTTTACAACTTAACCTTAATTTATTAAAAACAACGATTTTGATCAAAATATAATGTAGTCGGTCGGTTAGAATGATACTCATATTTTGATATTTGCACTTTAATCCCTTTACTTTTGCAACTTGACCTTGATTTATTAAAAACAACAATTTTAATTAAAAAATATTTTTTAAATACTGTTAAACACAAAATTCTTGAAACACAATTTAATCACGCTAAAACACAAACACATACGTCAATTCAACATTGAGTTCAACAATCACATAAAACTATTTAAATTTAAGTTCATCTTCGTTAAAAAAAGTATAAATATAAAATAAACTATTAAAATACATATAAGAGAACAAATTTAAAAGTCATATTTGCATTGCACCTGCCCTATGCTTGTATACATAAGAAGAATATTCATAAATATCATGTATACATTTTATCGATATGTGCTATATAATAATGCTTACTGTAGAGATAGACATTCACCCCTTTCCGCCCAACCCCGATCCATTCTCTGCCCCGTTTCGAGCGGAGAATTGAGAACTTTTCTGGCGATCAGGAAGAAATATGTAAAAATTTCGGGGATCAGGATGGGGTCAGGGATTAGTGTCTCCCTGCCACGCTTTCTGGTCCCCAGTTTCTATATTTAACAAAATTATTATATATTTTCATGTATATTAAATAAATTATTGTGAATAAATATGATTTGTATATATTCTTATAGTTTAAACTTTCAATCCATTTTTCTAATTCAAAGTTTTTACATGTAGAATACAATTAAATTAAAATAATAGCTATTTTATCTCTTATTTTAAATAAATATTAATTTGAATTATTATTTAAAATATTAAATTAAATTCAAAATATAATTATATATCATGATTTATCAAACTAATTTTATTATAAAATTTTAAAGAGATTTTTTAAATAGATTTTATAGAAATTAATAAGTATGATTTAATAATTTAAATATATTGTATAGTACAAGAAAAGTTAAACTCTTATATAAGAAAATAGAATATATTATGGTTAAAGTTACACAACCGAAATATTTATTTAAAACTAAAGGAAAGATAAAAATACACCACACTTAATATTGTTTTTGAAACTTAATATAAAAATTTATAATATTGGTAGTATATAGTTTTGTATGATATTTTAATAATTCAAAAATAAATATTATAAATATCATTTGCAAACATACTCTAAAAAAAGAATTTAAAAAATAAAATTTAATAAAAGTTTAAATAATAATTAATATAGGATTAAAAATGATGTGAGGTTTATGTAATGTGATTTTTCACTCAAAACCAAAAGAAGTCATGTAACTCAATGGTTATATGAATGATTTCCTTAGGGGAAGGTCAGGGGTTCGATTCTGCACAAAAACATTATTTACTTTTTTTTTCTTTAGATAAGAGAGTAGTGGCATGCCATGTAATTTCAAAATATAAAAGGGTAAAATTGTAATTTCAGAGGGGGTTTATTGGCTCAAAATGCCTCTAAATTATTCCCATGTTCTCATATTATATATAGAATTAGCATAATAGCCCGTGCGAGGCACGAGGCTGTTTCTAGCGATGTATGAAAGTGCGGAGTGGTTAGTATTTGAGAATTCTGATTATATATTGGTTTTTTATGAAATGAATTCTATGAGATCCTAATCCTTGAATTTAAAATGTATCAGCCTTGAAAACTCAAGTCTGGGAAACTTGTCTAACCCTTACAGGTAAAAACTTACACCTAGAAGCAACATGTTGTCTAAGAACTTACCCCCAGAACGGATACTCATTTGTAAGGCATATAAGCCAAAATATTCAGAATAAATAAATAAAAAAATCAATCGGTCATAGATGTGAGTGTTTTTAAAACTTTGGTTATATAGCAAACTATTGACGGTAAAACAGTTTGAGTAGTTTTGTCTGCCACAGATGAAATATATTGGCATTTTTGTATGGCAGTTCATCTAAGTGATGGTCATGATTTCTCAGTGCAGTTTCCCAATGCGGAAAAGGTTGGAGAAAGGACAAGTTAGTAATGATGTGAAGGTGGAATCAGAGAAAAAAATTCTGTCTGGAAGTATTCCAATCGACTCTAAAAGGAAACGACAGAGAGTCCTCAATGTGTAATGCTGCCAAACATGTATTTAAGACCTCCATATATCAGAGCGAGATGACATTTTAATCAGAAATTTATATTTGTGATACACAATTAGGTTTGTATTAGTTGTCTATACACATGATTAAGATATCTCAGTAATCTATGTGAAGTCTGTCAGCTGCATAATGCTGAACAACTTATATTGGATGAGTTTGAGATAAATCCTAAAAATGACAAGGATAAAAACCTTAAAGATTTGACCGATGATGAGGAATTTGATGAAGAAAATAGTGTCGAATACACCCAAGCTTATCATAAGAAACAGTTACCTCCTAAAATGTTTAGGAAGTAATTCAAGCCTATGACAAAACTGTCAACAATAAATATTTAGGTTTGGCATTCTTACTAAAATTCTAGATTGCACAATCGTTCTTGGAAAATAGATCGAAGAACTGGTACTCTAGGGATACAAATTTGTGTGGCTCTGATTAATCGATTGCCACTAATTTTTATTTTTCTTTGATTTTGCAAGTGATAGGGGTTTAAATTGGGGATTAGGGCATAATAAGTTAAGACCCCAACATGGAAATGTGGTTGGTGTGGGAAAAACTCTCGATTTCACCTGACCTGTACTACAAAAGAACTCAGGCAATGTTCAGCCTTTAGGAAAATCTGGATGATCAAAATATGACTTTCAATTTGTGCCGGTCGAATTTTTCAATTTCACATACAAAAAGGCACAAACTTGAAATCCAAGTACATCACTGAAAGGCATATGCTATAGCCTATTTGTAATTCGAGGATTCTACTCAACTTAAACAAGAATGTAATAAGTAAATATTAGATTAAAGGTCACAGGAATCTCAGAGAGTTTTATCTGTCAAGAGATTGAAGATTAAAGTCATCTACAGACTTGAAGTTATTCTACATTGAAAGAAGTTCAATTTATTGTTCAAGCCTCAGTGAAGTATTCAAGGAAGTGGATTTACTACAGTGACAGAGATTTCCAGTTTGTGACAGAAGAAGTACAGGATACAAAGTTCAGTCAAAGCTAAAGAAAAGAAGCCACAGCTTTAAATGTTTTAAGGATGAAGAATTATCATTGAAGTCAGTTATTCATGAAACCAGACAGTGCATCGAATGACGACATCAATCAGTGGAATTAAATCATCCATATTCAGTGGTTTTCAGAAGATAGAGGAATGCAAGGAATTTAAGTTATCTTCTTTAATTTGTTAATTCAATTTAATTTATAAATTAATTCTATCAGAATTAATTTATTAATTAAATTAATTAAGTTAGTTGTTTAAATTATTTATTAAATTAATTCTATAAAAGAATTAATTTAATCTAGAATTTAATCTAACTAAATTAATTAAAGGATTTTCTGTTCAGGTCATACCGAGTTACTGTTCACTGTGCTAGGTCATACCGAGTTACTGTTCACTGTGCTAGGTCATACCGAGTTACTGTTCACTGTGCTAGGTCATACCGAGTTACTGTTCAGGTCATACTGACACTGTGCTAGGTCATACCGAGTTACTGTTCAGGTCATACAGACACTTTTGCAGGTCATACAAGGCAAATGTATTTGTATATTACCCGAGACCACAAAGACAGAAGATAAGATCAGCAATATCAAAAGAACAAACATTTCTCTCAGCAAAAGAACGAAGAAAAGCATTTGATTTCATTTCTTCTCAAGCAATTAATTCTAGTTTGTATTGTTAAATCCAAACCACTAGAAGTTGATTACTTGTATTGCTTTGATCATCTAGCGGATTTTTATCCCTAGAATTTATCTCGAACTTGCTTTTAGCATTCGATCTTTTTATTACAAATATTAGAAAAGTTCATGTCAAATTTATTCTAAATTTGTATTAATTAGTTTGAGATAAATACTTTGTAATCCTTATTGTATTTGCAACACCCTTCAAGTTTAATATAATTTATATTTAACTTGAATCTTGTTTCATTTATATTCCGCATTAACTTGTTCCTAAACAGTTAAATCATTTAAAGAACAATTTCGATAAAACGGTATAGTTTGTATTCAACCCCCCTTCTACAAACTTATCAGGACCTAACAATTGGCATCAGAGCCTTTTGATTGATATACAAATCAAAGATCCAATTGTTTTGAGATTTTTTCAACTCTGAAATTTTTATTATTCTAAAAATCTCAAAAGATGTCTACTACACAGAAAGTGGGTACAGTGAAAATCCCAATGTTCAGCAAGGAGCATTATCCAATGTGGAAGAAGAAAATGCTCCTATTTCTTAAGGTTGCAAATCCTAAATACATTGATGTGATGAAGAATGGACCAAAACTTCCTATGATTATTGAGGAAGAATTAAAAGAGGGTAACATTGTTACTAGGGCTGCTAGGATGTACCCTAAAGATCCCAAGGATTTCACTCCTGGTGAAAAAGAGGATGTTACCTTGGATTCCTGTCTACAGCTGATCCTTATTGATTGTCTTGATCCTATCATGCATAATCATGTCCTAAACTGTGATACTGCCAAACACATTTGGGAAACCATAGAGATAATCAATGAGGGGACATAGGAAGTTAGAGAGAATATGCTGGAAATTCTCACTTCACAATATGAGCATTTCAGATCAAACCCTGGTGAGGGTATCTCTCAGGTTTTTGAGAGATACAACAAATTAATCAATGATCTGAATCTCAATGGGAAGCACTACACCAACAAGGAGATTAACAAGAAGTTCCTTCTTACACTTCCACCTCATTTGGAGCACAAAATATCTGCAATTAGAGAAGCAAGAGATATGAATGAGATTGCTTTGGAGAGATTGTATGGTGTTCTGAAGACCTATGAGCTGGAGCAGATTCAACAGAGGGAGCTGTATGGAACTGGGAAGATTGTTGGTACCTCTACTGAATTGACTGCTGAAGTCCCACAGAAACTGGAAGTGAAAGCTGTTCAACCTTCCAGTTCTAACATGAATGTTATTGATGCTGAATATGGATTAACATCCATTGATCAATCTGGTGGTGACTTCTATTCTTTAGAAGAACTTGATCAGCTGGAGGATGGTGATTTGGCTTTGATAGTCAGGAAGTTTGGGAAGTTTAGATTCAAGAGGAATCCCAATCTTAAGTTCAGGCCCAGGTTTCAGAGAGGTGATTCCTCATCTTCAAGTGGCACAAGGGGTGGCTACAAAACTGGAACTGTGGAGAGGAGCTCAATCAGATGCTACAATTGCAATGAGTTGGGTCACTTTGCTACTGAATATAAAAAGCCAAGGCAAGTGACAAGGAACTCATTTGATTCTAGCAAGAAGAATAAGATTGAGAAGGCTTATGTTGCTGAAGGGAAGAGCTGGGATGATACAGACAGTGAAGATGAAGAAGTTGGAAATCTTGCACTTGTGGCAAAAGGAGGCAAACTCTTTGATTCCATGTTATCTTCACCCGACATGTCTAAGGTAAAACTTACTGACACTGAAATGATTTATCATCTTGGTGGCACCATAAGTTGTGCACGCACTGAAAATGATAGAATAAATCTTTTAAACACAAATCTTGAAAAGGAATTAAAAGAATTGAAACTTGTGCATGTTAATCAGGATGAACTTACTGAGAAAATTGCTTTTCTTGAGAATAGGGTTAAATGTTATATTCAATTGGAAACCATTCTCAAAGATCAGATTAGTCAGCTTAAAACCAAAGCTAATGCCTATTACAACTCTTGTAAAACGGCTAAAGAAATTTTCAATAAACAAGCTATTGGTAATCATGTCAGTATAGGTTATGATTATAATGAGGCTATTGGATTGCTTGGTATTAATACACCTTGTAGAGTCAGAGAAGAAGGAAAGGTTGTTCCTTATATACTTAAGGGTATTGAAACACCCTTCTGTAAAGAATCCATAGCAGATCCTATGAATGAATACTCTATAATCATTGCTGAAGAGATTCGTGAAGAAGATATGGCTTTGGAAGTTGAACAGTCCAAAAAGTGTATATCTGATATCCCAGTCAAAGTTGCTACAACTAAAAAGACTAAATCAGATATTCATAAGTTGGATCAAAACAACTGTAGAACTAACATGCCTGCTATTAATTCTTCTCATAAAGCATGTGGTGTGAGTAATTGCATGTCTTGTGCTTTTAATGTTATGTATGCTTTCTTTAATAAAAAGCATGTATCTAGTGATAAGACTGCTCCACGTCAACATGTTAATAATAAGAAGCATGTTAAAACAAAGACTACTAGTCCTCCTCAGACTAGAGTGGATTCATTTATCCCTAAGCCTACTCAGAAATGTGTTAAGGCTGGTTATAAATGGAAACGCTCTTATGTGAAAGAGGTTGAAGTAGTTTTAGCTAAAAATGTTGTTTTGCCTGACAAAGGCCAGTTCTTTAAGTATGCCGGACCCAATCAATTTTGGGCTCCGAAGAAGGTCTAATCAATCTGGTAGTGCAGGGAGTTAAACAAGTAAACCGTGTTATGTGGATTCTTGACAGTGGCTGTTCAAGGCATATGACCGGAGATAGAGCCCTGCTATCAGATGTGGTTGAGAAAGCTGGCCCAGTGCTTACCTTTGGAGATAACAGCAAGGGTATAACTGAGGATATGGCCTGTTTGAAATCAAGAAATGTTATCAGTCAATAAGGACATCAATGTTACATTTGATGTCTCCAACCTCCCTAATATCCAAAAAGAAGATTCATCTGAAAAGCTGAAGTTTGATAACTTGCCAGACTCAGAATCAGATGATGAAGCCCCACCTGAAGTTATTGCTGGTGATGATAATATCAATGATGATAATGATCATGGTGATGGTGGTGGAAACACTGGTAACAATGGAGATACCACCAACACTGGAGAAGAATCATCAAGGCAATCAAGCAACAACTCAGGGGGAGCAGATGAAGGATCAACTATTCACTCACAACATCAAAGTGAAATTCAAGGCGAATCATCAAGATCAAATCTTCCAAGACAAACTGTATGGAATAGAGCTCATCCCTTTGAGCTGATTATTGGTGATCCAGGTGTTGGAGTAAGAACTAGAAGTGCTACTCAAAACGAATGTTATTATTCAGGGTTTCTTTCTGAAATGGAACCAAAGAAAATTGAGGGAGCACTGACTGATCCAGATTGGGTGATTGCTATGCAAGATGAACTCAATCAATTTGAACAACAGCAAGTCTGGAAGCTGGTACCCAAGCCAAAGTACAAGAAAGTAGTTGGTACAAAATGGGTATTCAGAAACAAGCTAGATGAAGATGGCATAATCACAAGAGACCAAGCATATTGACATCAGGTATCATTTTATCCGAGAGCATGTCATGAATGGTACTGTGGAGTTACACTTTGTACCCACAGAGGAACAAACAACAGATATATTCACTAAATCTGTTGACAAATCCACATTTATCAAGTTAGTTGGTAAATTGGGTATGTTAAATAGTCTTAGTGATTAACAATATCTCTGTCATGTTTGTTCTTTCAAAATCATTTTCTTTTGCTGATATTGAATGATAGAATTTGCCAATTCTTGTTCTAAAAGTATAAAGCTTGTTAATTTAAATATTCTGAATAATTTATTTTCTTTAAAAATATCTTTCTCATATTTCTTAAATAGAGAAACTTATTTTTATTGAAAATTTATTTATTTAAGAATCATTTAAGTTAGTTCCAGATTGTAAATACTGTTGTTTAAATTTTTCTGCAGGTTTATATTAGTTTAATGCTATTTTTTAATTTTCTGCATTTGTTTTAGGATTTATAAAATATTCTGTGCAGTTTTTGTTTAGTTGTATAAACAGGTTTTAGTTTTTTTTATTTTGCTGTTACTATTTTGTTTCAAATAGAATTCGGTATGACCTATCCTTAGGTCATACTGGATTTTATTTTTCATTATTATTCAGTTTGTAAATTAGTTTTTCTCGATATGACCTCTCTTAAGGTCATACTGGTGTGTCATTTTGTTTTTACTATTCAGTTTTTCTATTTCCTGTAAATAGCTTCATGTAAATCTATTCTGCATTTTATTTTAATTCAGCTTATTTCTTTAGTTGCCTGTAAATAGTTTCCTGTAAATAGTTTCCTGTAAATATTTTAGTTTCTTTCTTTAGTTTTCTACTAATAGTTTTTATTATGTATATATTATTTTTATATGTATATATATTATTTTATTTTAGTTTATTATTATTTTTTATTATCTTTTATTTTCTATTTGTCTTAGTTGTTTTTGTAAAAATATTGTATATATTATTTCTGATCTAGCTCTTGCTTAGCTGGAAATTCAGTGCCAAATCCAATTCAGGTATTACTTTCTATCTCTCAATCCACTTCTTCTACTATTGCTGAACCCAAGTGGTTGTTAGGGCTTACCAAGGGATTGTAGATCCACAATCTCTATCCCAGGTCTTAGAGCCAAACAATGAGTCTACAACTTAATTACTTGACCTCTCAGCATAAACAGAAATCAAATGTTAAACAAAGAAGTATTTTGATTGAAACAGTGAGTGATCCCACAGCTCTGCCTCCTCTAAAGAAATTCAACATATTCTGAGGCATCTGTCAGCCCATCTGTATCCTCTCAATAGGATATGGACTTTGAAATGGCCAATGAACTGTATCTAGAGACATTCTCTCAACAGGATGAATCTATTGAAATTCGCCATAGGGCCATGGCACTTTGTACTGAGTCAAGCACACTCTCATTACTCACAATGGGAGAAAATAATTTCATTAGATGAAACTCAGGACACAGTGAAAGCAGAGCACCTGCAACTGGTTACAGTGCCTACCATTGTTACGGTAGAAGTGCCTTCACAGGCATCAGAGGGAAATTCTGATTCTTGCCACATCAAATAGAATCATTTTCTCCCCTCCCAGAGTGAACACCTCTGGCTCCCTAAGGGATTTTCCACTCGCAGATTTATCTGGAGAAAGTGGAAGGCAACTTGATCAGTCTATCACTGAAGCAATTCAGATTTCAAATCCAAGTGATTTGATAGACATGATTGAGGATCGGGATTTGCGAACTCCCATTGCACCACCACTGACCTCTCTTGAAGAGGCTAGGGTGAGTTTCAATGCAGGTACTGATCAAAAAGGAGCAAACAGACAGCTAATGTTGAGTGATAAGAGTCAAACACTGAGTGAAACACATGCACGTGAGATGAGTGATACACTTACAAGAGAAATTCAAGTGAGTGCACACACAGGCACATACACTGCAATGTAGTTAGCTCACATAGCTGATCTACAGGAACATCTATTCTAAACCCAGGCTGATAAAGAAATTTTGCAAGCACAAGTGGTTGAACGTTCTTCTTCTTCCACCTCTGTCAACAATCAGCTGGGACTGCTCAAGGAAATCTTGAAGTCAAAGTTACTACCCAAGAACAACTCCATCAACTATCTCAACTCCTACTGGCTTCAGATACTCATAAAGTTAAATCTGTAGAGAATTCCTCAACTAAGGGGGAGAAGTTTGAAGTTTCTAGACAAGTTTCTACAGAAGTTTGGGTAGAAGTTTCTATTTCTAAGGGGAAGAAGTTGAAGCTAGTAAAAGGGGAGCTGAAAAAGATATAAAAGGAAAAGGAGGAGTTTCTGGGGAGTAAAGGTAATTAGCTCTGTTTTGTAAATGTTATATGTATAGAGCTGAGGTAAATCAAGACAGGTTCAATGTTATCATATGTTCAGTCTAGAGGAACATCTGTCTTGTATTTATCTTTACTGGTGAAATCTGGAAATGTTATATTTGATCCAGAACTTTCTAGTATTTACTTAGGTTTAAGAGTCTTATCTTTTTCTTGGTTTTAGTTGAGTGATCCTCTAGGTATTTGGTTGTTATTCTCTAACAAACAAATAGGGGGAGATTGAAAGGCATATGCTATAGCCTATTTGTAATTCGAGGATTCTACTCAACTTAAACAAGAATGTAATAAGTAAATATTAGATTAAAGGTCACAGGAATCTCAGAGAGTTTTATCTGTCAAGAGATTGAAGATTAAAGTCATCTACAGACTTGAAGTTATTCTACATTGAAAGAAGTTCAATTTATTGTTCAAGCCTCAGTGAAGTATTCAAGGAAGTGGATTTACTACAGTGACAGAGATTTCCAGTTTGTGACAGAAGAAGTACAGGATACAAAGTTCAGTCAAAGCTAAAGAAAAGAAGCCACAGCTTTAAATGTTTTAAGGATGAAGAATTATCATTGAAGTCAGTTATTCATGAAACCAGACAGTGCATCGAATGACGACATCAATCAGTGGAATTAAATCATCTATATTCAGTGGTTTTCAGAAGATAGAGGAATGCAAGGAATTTAAGTTATCTTCTTTAATTTGTTAATTCAATTTAATTTATAAATTAATTCTATCAGAATTAATTTATTAATTAAATTAATTAAGTTAGTTGTTTAAATTATTTATTAAATTAATTCTATAAAAGAATTAATTTAATCTAGAATTTAATCTAACTAAATTAATTAAAGGATTTTCTGTTCAGGTCATACCGAGTTACTGTTCACTGTGCTAGGTCATACCGAGTTACTGTTCACTGTGCTAGGTCATACCGAGTTACTGTTCACTGTGCTAGGTCATACCGAGTTACTGTTCACTGTGCTAGGTCATACCGAGTTACTGTTCAGGTCATACTGACACTGTGCTAGGTCATACCGAGTTACTGTTCAGGTCATACAGACACTTTTGCAGGTCATACAAGGCAAATGTATTTGTATATTACCCGAGACCACAAAGACAGAAGATAAGATCAGCAATATCAAAAGAACAGACATTTCTCTCAGCAAAAGAACGAAGAAAAGCATTTGATTTCATTTCTTCTCAAGCAATTAATTCTAGTTTGTATTGTTAAATCCAAACCACTAGAAGTTGATTACTTGTATTGCTTTGATCATCTAGCGGATTTTTATCCCTAGAATTTATCTCGAACTTGCTTTTAGCATTCGATCTTTTTATTACAAATATTAGAAAAGTTCATGTCGAATTTATTCTAAATTTGTATTAATTAGTTTGAGATAAATACTTTGTAATCCTTATTGTATTTGCAACACCCTTCAAGTTTAATATAATTTATATTTAACTTGAATCTTGTTTCATTTATATTCCGCATTAACTTGTTCCTAAACAGTTAAATCATTTAAAGAACAATTTCGATAAAACGGTATAGTTTGTATTCAACCCCCCTTCTACAAACTTATCAGGACCTAACAATCACAAATCACAAAAAATGAACACATTCATTTTCATAAACCATAATCAGAACCAAATTAGTATAAAAACATCAACAAAAATGAAACCAACAACTAATGAATGAAGAGCCCCAAAAGGACGAACTTGAAACATATATGTATACATAATTATATATACATGACAATAATTAAGGTGAATAGTTGAATGGAATTACCAGTGCAATCAGGATCCTGAAGATGCATGAAAGAAAGAGAAACGGAGGACAGCTGAAAAACGTCGGCGAAGCAATAAACCCTATGGTACGGGAGGTGGGAAATGTATCGGCCGATATAGTTTCTCTAAGGGGCAGGATCTGTAGTTGCAAAGAAAAATAGGGACATACTTGTCATTTCACAGGGGTTTTTTTGACTCAAAATTATACCCATGTTGTCCTATTATATATAGAAGAGGATGGATGGATGGATGAGAGTATGAAATCAATTAATTGTTTAGATTGAAATATTTAACAAAAGAGAGATGCCTAGGTAACTAATAATAGTACATAAAAAAAAAATTCAAGACCATCCCAACAGTCAAGAAACATTACTTTGTTTAACACTATGACATTAAATCCATAAAGACAGCTCTACACGTATTGTCATTTTACAATGAACTTCATATTCGAGCATGAACAAGTGAGACTACTAAGATTCAAATTTGTCATGGAATGTTGGGCTTTGACGTACTGAGAGTTGAAGTTGTCCAATACCTTTGGCCCAATTCCACGATCCAACTGTTTCCCTTCTCCGGTTTCCACCTGCCAGAAATTCAATTAAGTAGAAGTTAGTAATAAGTACTTTTAAATGAAACTTTTATAAATGGGCCAATTCTATCTTGCGGAGCATATCGTGCTTAATAAGTGTGGTATGATAATAAATGAACGCATGCAATAACATACTTGATGAGGTCTGAAACGACTATTCAACCCGTTCTATATGTTGCAACATACGTTTGTCAGGGATCCGGATCCTTTATAATTAGCCCTAATTTAGCATAGTGTTAGAGGGTTGCCAGGCTCTTTCTCTTCTGCATACTTTGGGGAACCCTCAAGTAAATTCATAGATACAGACATACAGTGTTCGATTTCACTTGAATAATTCATAAGCATGACTACTTAAAACACTGAGATTGAAAATGCCGACATCATTCAAGCGTGAGACATTTGTCATTAGCAGTCACATAATCACACTACTGGCCCACATTTGATTCATAGGCCAAAAATCTAAGGGTAACAATATCCACTCAGTCTGCCCTACAATTCCACCAAAAAAGGCACTCATCTGCTCTTCAGCAAAGCCAATTCTCACCTGCTCTGTGTGCTCCACCAGAACTGTTCAGAAAATGGCTAGATACTCGGAACACTGTGTACTCTTCTATTATCGTGCTTGTGGTTTAAAAACACTGTTTTTTTACAAATGACAATTTAAACGGCAAATTTATAAAGTACCATTTTTGCAGTTGCATACATTTGAAGTTTAAGATAACTGTTAACTTAACATGATATCAGACCTCGGCTATGGTTCGAGCCTTTCCACCCACATTGTTTAATTTAAATATTTATATGTTTGTTTGCGGCTAAAACTTCCGCCATTAGTAAAAAACAATAAAGGGAACGACAATACTTTTTGCCCGTTGTGTCAAACAACAATCCCACTACACTAATCTTTTGCAAAACAAACCACATTTAAAATTGAAAGTTCAAGCACTTTTTCAAGACAGTGGGTTCGCACTTAATAGTGCTCATGTTGCCATGATCAGTGCCTACTCTTTCTTTCTAGTCAATATACATTTTTACCTGAAAACAATACCATCCAATCTAAATGTGAAATGTGTAGACAGCAAATACACATGAGATTCTTGTTACATATTTTTCTTATGCACCTGTTCAGCTGTGTTTGCTGCAACACTGATATTCACATTGGTTACCAGATAATTCTTTCTGTTCCTGTGACATATATCAGGGGTTTCATAGGAAGAGCCTTTCTGATGGAAACCAATCAATCGGTACCTAATTTTAGAGTTGCACTCAGTGTTGAAGAAATTAAGGGATCATACGCTTGCTCACTTGATGTTTTCCTAGGAAACATTAAAGTGTGGACTTCTGGTTATTTTTCGCAGTTTTACACGACGGAAAAATGTGTGCTGGAGCTGACTAAAGATGGAGATTTAGAGCTCAAGGGCCCTAAAGAAGAAGTTGGATGGCGAAGCGGAACTTCTGGACAAGGCGTGGAGGTAACTAACAAGGGATTTTTTTCTTCTATTTTTTGCTAATGGGCGAGATATTTTTGGTTTTCCAGTACTAGAACATTGCAGCAGTTTGTATAATTTTCTCTTTGTGTTTCTGCAGAGGCTAAATTTGTTAAGAAGTGGTAATTTGGTGTTAGTTGATGAACTAAATCTCATTAAATGGCAGACTTTCAACTTTCCGACAAATGTAATGCTTTGGGGCCAGAGACTGAATGTCGAAACTAGACTTACTGCCTTTCCTACCAATTCAAGTTCTTTCTTTACATTCGAAATACAAAGCGATAAAGTTGCATTGTACTTGAACGCGGGCAAGTGGAAATATTCTTACTGGAAAATCAAGCCTACCAACAACCAGAAATTTTCATTTGTGGGATTAACTTCTAAAGGCTTAGAGATATATGGAGATCAGTTCAAGAAAATTGCTCAACTGAAAGCAGAAAGGACTGAACCCTTGCGATTTTTAGCACTGGAGAACAGAACAGGAGACTTGAGGCTTTATTACTTTTCACCCGAAAAAGGGAAGTTTGAGTCTTCTTTTCAAGCAATTAATAGAAAATGTGATCTTCCCCTGGCTTGTAAACCATCTGGTATATGTACATTCTCAGATGAATGTTCGTGCATTCGGTTAATTACTAGCGGAGATAACTTTGCTTCTGACTGCAACACTGGCATATCTAATAGATTTTGTGGCAGAAACGACGTTGAAATGTTTGAGTTACAAGGGGTTAGTAATGTACTGGAGAGCTCAAATGTGATTGTACATATCAGCGAACAGGTATGCGCGGACTTTTGTCTTGATGATTGTGAATGCGAGGCTGCATTGTATATTATAAACTCAAAAGAATGCCATTTGTATGGAGAAATCAGGGGAGTTAAGCAGATTGAGAAGAGACACGAAACGAAATACATGATTAAGATTTTGAGGAAAAATGGAGAGAGACGCGGAGAATCTTCAGGTTTGAAAAAATGGGCGTTAATTGTAGTTGGATTTGCTGATGGATTGGTCATATTCGTTGCTTTAGGAGGGCTTATCTATTATGTAATTTGGAAAAAAAGGAATTTGCCGGAACCTGTGAATAATAGTACCTGAGAATATATTACAAGTTTCAATTTGTGTATTCCGTCAGACAGTTTTGATGAGAGTTTGATGACCATATGTATTTACAGTGCCAATCTTAGATTAATTGTTATGCACAAGTTGACTTCGGGTCATCATGTATTCTGGATCCAAAAAGTTTACTGGCGTCTCGCTTTTAAGTTGATTGTTTCTTATAAGTTATTATTGCGGACTATTTATCTTCTTAGAGTTGAATCACTGGGTTTGAACTTTGTCATTCGCCTAGAAGAAGCAAAGAAAGCCTTACGCAAGCTGCATTCTATTGAATAAGCCAAATGAAAATATCTGGCTCTCGTACATTATGCAGCTCTTTAAATTTGCTTCAACAAAACATTGTGAACTTGATTTGATCTGCAAAGGTCTTTAGATTATCTAAAAGCATATTAAGCTCCTGATTTTTTGGGGTCCGGGGAGACAGTCCTGAGACCATTTTCACAACTGTATATTTGATTTTCGCAAAATAAAAATAAAGAGATACTCAGACTCGAACTACAGGTATCTACAAATGCATGCAACATTGTTTCATAAAAACTTATTTTATTACACTCAACATTATTCAGCAGATTGCATTCAGCCCCTTAACATTTATACATAATAAAGTTCTTAAAAAACAGTTCTAGTAGTGATCAAAGGACATTGTTTTCGAAGTACGGAAATTTTGTAAAACAAACTGCAAACAGGGAGGGATAGGCACACTAGTATATAAATAGGTAAACATACTATATTAGTTAGCAGCCTTGATTCAGTCTTCATCTTTGCGATCTTCATTGATTTCTTCGAGAATCACTATGAGGGCAACAATGAAGGCATAATCAACATTCGGATACACAGTCACTGCAAATTTGTCCTTTCCCAGCACAACGCTACTTACACTATGCTTCCTGTGCATCTGCGCAGATGCCGTAGTTGCCAATTCATTAGAGACTAGTAGCTTGATATGTTTTTTTTATTTTGCCATTCTTAGTTCAAGATAATTTAACAAGGTCATGGGTTAGCCAACAAGGGCCTTGTGAATCTATCAGGAAGTGTCTATATATAATGAAGTAAGAATCAATTGTTGAGACGACATATGTTTTAATTGATTAAAGAATACCTGGGCTACGATAGCTGAAGTATTTCCGGCATAAATGGAACATGATCTCTCCAACCAGCTGCCTTTGATTTTGAAGTCGCAGTTATGTTCAGAAGAATTAGATGCCAAGAAGACATCCAATTCAGTTTTAAATTGGAGGAGAGATGACTTCTTTACAGTGAAGAGTAAATCTTTAGAGTCTTTGCTATCCCCTCTGTAAACTTCCCACCTCCTATGTAGACTGATTATCTGAATGGAGGGAATTTGTGTCACGAAGAAAAACATGCATATTTTCTCTTATTTGGTTTGTTTACTTTGAAAGAGTAAGCGAAGTAGCTAACATGGGATTAACAACAAAAAAAGAAGTCATCAACATAGCAAGCGAAGTAGTAGACAATATATATCATTTAGTATATGTTTATCAAGTATAAGAACCCTACAGCTTCTCTTGAATAAACGAATCACCCCATTTCGTAATCCATTCCCTACACCCCACGAAGGTAAATCAAAGAGAAAATCACCAAAGCCAATAAAAATCCATTTTTTCAAAGTTTACTTGTCATAATGCCACACGGTTTGATCAACCAATTTTGTCCCAATTCATAAATAACCTCTTTACTTTCATTTGCAAAAGGCACGCAACTAACACAATGACCACAAATTTTGATTCTAGTTATGCTCACTAAAGAACTAAATGCAAAAAGTGGATCGATAATTACAATGAAAATGTATCTGTTATTGTTACCTATTACTTTAGTTTCGAAGAAATTATACTTAAACTAAGACAAAAAGTACCAGTTGTTCACTCTAATATTTCCATAGGGAACCTCCTTCAGTCCTTCACATCTTAAATATCAATTCTGACTTCATTTTTATAGGCCAACTCTCCTAAAACCTTAGGTTTACAGCAAAATTCACTAAATGAATTACAGACTATTAACAAACCATTCAACATGCACCAAGTGATCACATATGCTACTCCATCCCACCCAATCTTCTTAATTCTTTAAGATTCTAATTTTTTTAAAGAAGTACTAAATTTTTAACAAATTAAAATTGAGCTCACCGCTTCACTCAACCATTCTAATTCTGTAAATTGTACTTAACGTGTTGAATTAATAATTTGATCGATCCCACTATATTATCCACTTTTTTTTTTTGCTTTATTAATCTCCGTGTCCAACCCAAAGGTAAACGATAATAAAGTAACAATTTGAGGTCAAATTATATTACTAAAAAGAGGGGGAAAAGAGAGAGAGTACCTTTTGCTGGAGAGAAAGAATGGGATTACCAGCAGCATCAAGCAAGATACGACGATCACGAAGGCTCAAGAATTTACCCTTAACTTTAAACATGATATTACCATTAGCATCAATTACACCAAAGTTACCTTCTGATATCGTCATCATCTTGCGTACAACAGTAAGATCAACTGGGTATGGTGCCATGAACTGAGGCCCCACTACACTCACTGCCGGATTTCCTCCGGCCGGCGGCATGTAGCTCGCTTGTCCCATCATCATCAGAAGATATATTTTTTTATCTAGTTTTATGTTGTAGTAATATAATGATCAGCTAGGCTTAAATACATATGCCGAGGATAGACTTGACACTGTAATAAAAAGGAAAGAGAAGTCACGCTCTTTTGTACTTGGCGTATAATTTGGATACTTAGTCGGTGGGAATCATTTTTTTTATTTTTATTCATTTATTCTGAAGCTTGACCTCAACTTGGTGCATATCCATCCATTTTATTCGACTTTAATAATGGAAATTTGGGACCTTTTTATGTTTGGTTTTTATATTCTTTGAAATGTTAGTACCGAAAGTCGTTTTAAAATTCGATGTCTGAGAATCGGTCACTGTATAAGTAGTTGGATTGAGATCCGTTCGAATCTACGAATAATGTTTGAAATTGATGAAATCAAGCATGAGAAATTGTTCATTATAATTATCGAGAACAAGACTTGGCAAACGTAAAAAAATCTCAATCCAACTACTTATTCAACTTTTGGTCTTCGTGGTAATTTGTGTTTCCAATTCATTAGAAAAGTAGCGAGCTTAGTTTGTTTCGGCAATTATTAGTTAAAAGTGAAATGCTTTTTCTGTGCTTTACGAACTCATTAGTCATAAATAATATTTTTAAATTTTTGGAAAAGAGCTCTTACCTATTGGAAACTAACATTTATGTCCGTGGTGCTAGACTTTCTTAAATATAGAAACTATCTATATGCATATAAAGCTTTGATCCCCACAAATCTTTATAAATAATTTATCTTTTCTCATAATAATTTATCTGTACTACCTTTCCATCATTTTTTATTCTATGTGTTTACTCCCATTTCTTTTGGGCATATTAAGTCCACGGTTTGCTTTTTTAACATATACTATTCAATTTTATATAAGGATAAAACCCACAAAAATCGAGTTTCCGTTTTTATGCCTAAATTTACCACAAGACTATCTTAGAGGGGCTTTGGTAATCTTATTTTATTTATTAATTATTTACTCTGTTTTTAATTACCGGTAATATTCATTAGAAAAATAAATTATTCCGAACTTGGTGATTATTTTTTAACAGATCTTTACCTGATAGATTTATTGTTCAATACGATGACAATCTACCTGAAAGAGTTTATTTGAAGACACCATCTAGGGATCTATGGTTTGATACTTTTGTTAAGCGTATGAAATGGATAGAAGGTTTGGATGCAATGATGTTGCATTATTGTGTACAGCCTTATAGTATGGTTGCTTTTCAGTTTCATGGTGGTAGTAATTTCTCTATAACTGTGTTCAATCCTTATGCAATTGAGATAAATTATCCTCCTTATAGTATACAGTATACAGGGAAACCCAATGACACCTATAAATATTGCATTTGAACTGCACGATAATGAAATTGACAAATTGAATGAAATATTTATTTATAACGCATACAATAGATGTCTTGGTGATTATGATCTTTTAATTGGAAAAGAACATTTGAAGAGAAATGCCTATTATAAGGTATATTTTTATACAACTAAATCCTGTTATATAATTTTTTTCAGGAACACGAGCCTTACATTTACTTTTTTTTCAACTTTTAGGTTTTGGACAATAATGCATGTTCTCATCTAGGTTTGGATGAATCAATTACTTGGATTAAAATAGGCTTTAAATGCCTTATGTTCAAGATTAAGTTGAATTGGTGTAAGGGAATGTTGTTATTTGACAACGGATGGCATGCTTTTGTGAAAACTATGAATATACGAAAGGACGATGTTTTAGTGTTCCAAAGCACTTCTCATCATCGTAAGTATGAGATATCTTTATTTGAGAAGAAAATTATTGGTAAATACATGAGGATTGAAGGTTAGCAAATCACTCCATTTGCAGTTGGTCTATATTATGAAATTTCTTTAGGTTTCACTGTTAATCTATTAATTTTTGTTTGTGACAACAATTATTTTTGGGTTTAGGCAATGGCCGTGCACATATTATCAATAAATGGTTCAAAATCCTAAATGAAGCTACTGTTTACACCAGAGAAATGGTAATATATTTCCATATTGGTACTTCTTTGTTTCTTGAGATGTTCTTTCTTTAATTGTGTTATTTTATAGGAAATACCCCGAAAATATGTTGATAATTATGGGTGGACTGTTGGAGAGCATGTTAAACTTGTAATCACTGATGAGAGGGAATACTGTGTGAAGTTCTGGTTGGGGAAAAATGTACTTTATGGATTATCATATCTGGTGGAGAGATATTCACTTAGTAAAAATTATGTGTTGGTGTTTACGTATCTGGAAATTTCGACATTTTCTGTAGAGCTTTTTGATCCAAACAACATGAAGATTACCATGGCTGGTGCGTTCTAACTTTCATCAATCAGTAATACCTTTGTACTGTCTAATTGCTTCTGCTATTCACCTGTTTCTACTGTTGTAGGAAGGGATAACTTAGACGTCGTTCTTTATCATAACTCTGAATCGGTTGGTACTACCGCATCCAGAAATATTGCTTTGCCTGGTACACAATTGCAATTAACCTTGTACTTTATTTTAATAATATTGTCATTTTCATGTTAATAAAGTCTAATTGTGCCGTTTTTTTGGTAGAGAACACAGTGGATGAACGAATTAATGAATTCGAGTTTACTGTCATTATAAAAGACTCTCATATAGATCAGGAAGGGCATGGAATTGTATGGAATTAATGATTATCTTTGTCCTTAATCATGTTTTACGTGTTTCAAATAAAAGCACTAGAACCTGACTTCAAATTTTTTATATGCAGTATATTCCAAGAACTATGTTGAGTGTATATAAACCATGAAGGAATTCACAAGAAGTCAAATAAGATACAGCTTTGTTCTGTGGAATGTTCAAGTCCGCCGTAAGGAAAAGATGTGTCATTTTGGTTTAGGATGGAATGAATTTACATTAAATAAGAATTTCTTGGTTGGAAAAAAGTTCAGATTTGTTTATCGTAACAACTACACATTTGATGTATTCTAACTTGATTAAATGATGTAATGCTATTAAAGGTTTTTTAAGTATGGTAAACCTAAACTTCTGAACTATGTTGCTTATGAACTATGTTATTAATCTAAGTTTCTTTCCCATATGATTTGTTAATTGTGTGTTCCAGTTACATATAAGCATTTGTTCCAGTTACATCTAAGAAATCATTTTCCTGGCATATGTACAATTTTCAATCTATTGTTGCACGTAAATTACTTTCAAAATGTTCAAGTCAATAATAGTTTACAGAACTGAAATCATATATCCCAAAAGATAAGCGTTGCCGAATGTGTTCTACTACATAAATTGTATTACATACACTAACGCAAGTAACTAAATGTAGCTCAATCTATGGTCTTGGTAAGGCATAAAACACTTCTCTGTAAACAACATTCTGCGTAATATTGGTAGGACATCCGGTTTCATCATCAACAAATATTTTCAAACCTTGAGGAGAAGTTACTCTACTAATGGCAACATAAAATTGACCATGAGTAAAAAATGATTTTGGAAGAAAAAGTCCCACAGTTTGAAGAGATTGTCCTTGTGATTTGTTAATAGTCATTGCGTAACAAATTTATTGAGGCATCTGTTTGCGAACCAACTTGAAAGGCATCCTTATATCACTCAGGCATAGTTCCATCCTTGGTATAAAATGTCGTGTCCCGAAAAAAGAACCACAAATAACCTTACATTCAACACAAAACTTTAAACATTTGGTAACGATCATCCAAGTCCCGTTGCATAAGCCCAAAGTTTGATTTAAATTTCTCATAAGCATAACTACAACCCCAACTTTTAATTTCAGATCATGAGATGACATACCTGGAATGTTGATGGAGTTGAGATATTCTATTGGAAATGCTGCATTAAGATCATCTTCTGTCCCACCGAAGTCTTCTACACTATCAACACTATAATACGATACAGCCTCTCTTAGAATTTTCTCAACTATAAGAGAATTGAGATGGCCAACAGTCTGATTAGTGAGAGTCAGTATTGCTCTTTCACTTAAGTACTTAGGATTCTTGCAATTTTGGATAAAATCAGGATAAGTTTTCTTGATCATATTCTCAACCGAGTTCTCATTATTTAGATCACAAAATTCAGGTGGTATAAGTATGTCATCCTAAGAAATTTCTCTTGTTTGATCTGTGGGAGGTTGTACATTTCCATCACCAATATCCAGGACCCACTTTACAAATTTGATCAGTTCTTCAACTTCCTTGTTAGAATTACCAACATTCAACCGCATATTCTTGACTAAGACAAAAAACTTACAAATATTCCACAAATTTGATTGAGTTATACATGCTGAAACAATCTGGCTTCTATCTCCAAGAGTGATGACCGGTAGTATTTGCCTGAAATCTCCACCTAACAAAACGGTAATTCCACCAAATGGCATTGCAGCTCGGTCTGGATTGACAGATTTCATAATATCTCTTAAACTGCGATCTAGACATTCAAACGTATACCTATGTTGCATAGGTGCTTCATCCCAAATGATAAGCTTTGTTTGTTTCAAAACTTCTGCAATGTCTGAATTATGACCAATACCGCATAGAGAGAATTCATCTGGAACAATTGGTATTCTGAATCGCGAATGAGCAGTACGAACTCCTGGTAAAAGAGTGGCTGCAATCCCAAAAGATGCTACAGGGAGTACAATATCACCTTGCGATCTTAATTTAGAAATTAAAGTTCTCCACAAATATGTCTTGCCGCAACCTCCACTACCATAAACAAAAAAAAGACCACCTTGATTTCTTTGTATAGATTTCATTATTGCATTGTAAACATGTAACTGTTCTTCATTACAGTTCTCCAACAATTTTTTATGCTCAATTTCCATTTCGGCAATGTTGTAGCTTGTTTATTCTATAATCAGATTATTTGAACCATGATTAAGATAACTGCTTGGAGGTTGAGGCAACTGTTGAAAATTTTTCAGAGACTTGCCAATAGACCTTAGCAAGTCATCAATTTCTGCAAACCCAAATTAAAAAGTGTAACAGGAGATCAGTAGTCATAAACTTGAATTTTGTCATATTATTTATGGGAATATATGAAATTATTCTCAGTTACATGGTACATATTTGAGCATACCTGCAAGAGCATAGAACTGTAGTTGTTGGTCGTTTAGAATGAGAGTTTGATCTTTGTTCAAGTTTCTCCTCTTCAACAATATGTCATCTACCATATGTTTCCATTGCGCTTTCCACAAATTCCCCAAGTCAGTCACTTTACAATTTACCATGATATGTACAAATAGATAACGAATTTGTGGCGTAATCCTCCTATTGCACATTGTTCCATTACTTCATGCCATTCTTTGTCATCTTCAAGCAATCCATATTCTTTACATGCTTCACGAAATGTTGGAAATTGTACGCCATTGACAGTTCTTAGACTTTAAAAAGAGGTAGGACCGCGTACCTTAGTCAACAACATCCGTAGAAACCAAACTTCTCCGCTAGTATGATGAGCGTAGGATAAACATCCAATTTGTTTTCCTCTTTTCCTTAGATTCCAACGTCTTTCACCATCATTCCAAACATAATGTTGTGGAATTTCATCATAGGTATACTTTCGTGCATTCACATCATTACAATTTGATAGAAAGAAATCTTCTAATTTGCTTAGTCTTTCTTTTTCCCTTTCAGCTACCTTCTCTAATGATTCTGTCGCATCGAAAGTGCAATTTCGTTGTCTGGGTAAATGAAATAACAGCCTCTCAACTGACAATGTTCTGTGATGAATCGGAAAACCAAAGATTCGATATGCTGCTTCAGCACCACAAACATATCTACCATCAAAGTAGGCTTGAATCTCATCTACGGGTTCATCAGTCCTTTGAGGTTGTCTATTTCTTCTGCGGCCTGTTACATGGACTGTGGCAGTGTCATGTCCTTTAAGGCAATACTTAAATAGGTATTTTATGCTTCTCGCATGACAACATATTTCTATGTTCATATGACATTGATATTTCACCAACAGATCGCGGTTGTACGGTACAACCCATTGATTGTCCAAATTTGTTTTCCGTATGCGAACTGTGATATTTTGGCGACGACGCTTGTAAATTGGAAATCCACTGTCATCAAACATTGTGCGTGCACAGTACCTGATGCATTATTAAGAATGAGATTACATTTTAATGAAGTATGTTTGATGAGGTATCCTATTTAATACCATTTAAAATAACATCACAGTTCATTTGATACAGTTAGGTTATTAACTTACTTCTTAGGAAAACAGCGTATGCATTTTAAATCTTTCATACATGGAGATTTTGGATTTTGTAAACCACAAGGTCCATGGACCATAAAAGCTTTGACAGCAGTGTAACCAACCGGATCTTTGACAGGATCTAGAATTTCAGCGGACACAAATTTGTCAACATTTTCTTTAAGCTTTTTCTTAGAAGCACTGTCCAGCCATATCAACATGTGAACATGGGGAAGTCCTCGCTTCTGAAACTCCACAACATACATCACTATATTGAGTAACAAAGAAATATTAATCGAAAACATTGTATAATTTGTTAATCTGAAAAACATGCAAAGTAAATGAATTTGGTATTATAAAGATACAATACCTCCAACACATACTCCAAATAAATTCTTCTTCTTAATTTCAGTAAGTAACTGCTCCAATTTTAACTTAAAAACTCTAAAAATTATGCATTTCATCATCTTTTACACATACACCATCATCTTTTGTATTTCATCCCACAACGGGTTGTGGTCATTGTCAAAAACACAGCAGGATGTCCAACATGTCGACAAACAGCTAACACATCTTGGAAATTCTGCTGCATGTATCTTTTTGATCCAACATATCCAGCAGGTAAAATGATTCCTTTACCAATGTTAGATGTATTAGAATCTCCTTGTCGAATGGAATCACATATATGACTATACAATTCATTACGTAGAACAGTTTGATGTGTACGAAACCACCAAAATCGCGTTTGTTCAATAGAAGAGAATGCATCAACAATGTACTGTTGGAATAGCCTGCCACTTAAGCGAGGCGTCATACCTGTTAAGATATCAGGATAAAATGGAATAAAAAAAATAATAGAAAATATGTATTAATTAATAGTTTAAATGGCTAACTAATATTAGGATACTAAAAAATTACCTTCATTTTCTCTAACTTGAAATCTATAAGAGTAGTAATCTTTCATAGAGATCATATCCCGATCTTTGTCAGAATCAGGATCTGTACTTTGGAATAGTATCTTATTATGGTATCCGTCCTCGCCATTAGGGAAAAGAATGGGATATTGGAGAGCCATTAACTTTGGATGTATGTAAGACACACGCTGAAAACCACCACCAACCTTTCTCTGAATTATTATATCACGGTTTGGACCTATGTTGTCGGTACTTGGAACCATGATGCCAGCAACTTCGTCTGAAGCAGAAATATGATTTCTCTTCCACTCTGCGAACGACAGACTTTAAGCTCAACTCTCAAATCTACTAACTCATGGTTTTCAAAGCGATCACGTGCCATCCTAAAGCGTTGCAGTAATTCGTTAGTTTCATCTAACATTTCAATAAGACCCTGAACAACTTGTGCATCAACACTTTGCTGATCAACACTATTAACCCATCGAAGCCTATTATTAACTTCATTAGCAGAATCATATATGTAAAGTTGAAAGAATTTTGGCAATTCACCATCATACGGTATTAATAACCCAAACACGTGGTGGTTTTGACCATTTAAACGGTAAACATACAGACCTCGACCACTGTTTATAAAACGCTCAACATTACCACCAGAAGATGTAAATGCAAACATTGCATTGTACAACCTTATATTTCTATGAAAAGCCGGGCCGCTTACTTCGTCATTGTACAACTCTAGTAAATACTGTGGAGTGGGAGGAGCCTCGGGAAGTTTAACATCACCCTTTCTGCAGCACAATGAAAAAAGTGGAGTACCCTTGGTCACGTTTTTATTTACTCGTTCCTCTTTCCACATTAGTGTATTGCACTTTGAACATTTGGCGGAAGGACCCCCAAGGCTAGCATATTCATCGGGAATTTGATATTTTGATCCTACTTTTCCATGCTGAACATCATTTGCAGTTCTAAGGCATCCGTCTTCTATAAATCAAAAGAAATTGACACTCTATGAATAAAATTACATAGCTAAAACAATCAATTAGTCTAAAATTACATACCATTTTCAGAATCACTGTCCATTTCTTCATCATCGGTGGAACTATCTGTTATAGTTTATAGTTTAATAGTGTAAATAATATGTATTGTATTTTTGTAGACAGGGCATAATTTATTAATTTGTGGAAATAGCATATACGATCCGAGCATTGAACTTCTGAATCAAAATCTTCATCAGTATCCGTAAAGTCTCTAATCCTGGATGTCTCTGTAATTGACACAAAACCGGGAAAACAAATTAGCATATCAAGATTATATGGTGTACCTCAACTTTGAATGTGATATGTGTACCTATTTGATCATCATACAAATCACTGTTTTCCTCTTCAGTAACATTAAAGTCTTGTTCAGTTAACTTCCGTGTTGAGGTGCAAACCTTAAATTTAGATTTGGCCGCAGAAGGCTTTCGTTTAAATGGCAAAGTTGATCTAATCTTTGTTATATTAGACCGGGGAGAATCCGAAGCCGGAGGAGTCGATTGGTAATGGTTCTACATTGAGGTTTTTTGGTGTTTCAGACCTGCAAAAATGATTAATTTTTAATGACATTGAGTACAACATGTATAAATTCTTAAATTGTACCATTTGTGAAATAGAATGGTACCTATTTCATCCACATCAATTGAATTATTTTCATCCTCATCAACATTTGAGTAGTCTTGAAATAACGTGCGACTGGAACCACTAACCCCAACTTTAGATTTGCATTTAAGTTGTTTTCTTTTTAAAGGCAGACTTGATCCTTTTGTTGTTACATTACTTTGTGGACAACCGGAAGCAGGATCAAGAGATTGAGTTGGGGTAAGTACAATCAACTTTTCCTTTTTTTTTTGATGTGTTTTGATTGGTTATGTTTGATAGTGGAGTTCTTTGAAAAACTTGTCCAGAAAGTGGAGTGCTTACTTGGGAACTACTTGTTCGAGTACTGCCTTCAAATTTGAAAAAACAAATGATGAAATAACAATTGCAAAGTATATGTAAAAGAATGTCATAATAAATACAACATTACTTGATAACGAATTAACAAACACAGGCAGAAAAGATGAGCCTTTAATGCGATAGTAATTACACAAACAAAATTTATTACAGAATAGTCTCATAAATATACATAGACCTTACTTAATCTCGTATAAGGAGATAAATGAGAGCCATTAGCTGCAAAGTGAGTATTATTCTCCTTGTTAATCTGTCGTCTACGGTCTTTCTTCCTGTACTCTGATAATCATTGAATAACAAAGTTAAGAACTGAAGTAAACGAAGAAGAGGGTGCAGATTTACTTACCCAATCAATCATACCTCCGATAATATCGGAGTTGAACAAACGTCACGATTCATTGATTCCATCACCCTAAACAACAACAAAAGTTAGTAACATAGATGTCATATAAAAGTGAAGAAGAGATGCAGTATAAACATTACCTCTTCCATTAAAATTAAACGAAAGGTTTGAAATATGAGAAAAGAAGGTAATGTTTAAGGAAGAGAAATAAGAACAGAAATAAGAAAATTAAGATTAGGTTGAGAGTGATTAAAGTTGCAAATTCAAAATTTGAAAAAGGGAAAGTAAAATTATTTCGGATACCAAGGCAAAAAGTTTGTGTTTTGGAAAAAGAAAGTAAATAATGTTGGATTGAGAATCGGTTACTTTGAACAAGTAGTTGGATTGAGATCTGTTCGAATCTACAAATAATGTTCGAAATTGATGAAATCAAACATGAGAAATTGTTCATTATATTTATCGAGAACAAGACTTTGCAAACGTGAAAAAAATCTCAATCCAACTACTTGTTCAACTTTTGGTCTTCGTGGTAATTTGTGTTTCCAATTCATTAGAAAAGTAGCGAGGTTAGTTTGTTTCGGCAATTATTAGTTAAAAGTGAAATATTTTTTCTGTGCTTTACGAACTCATTAGTCATAAATAATATTTTTAAATTTTTGGAAAAGAGCTCTTACCTATTGTAAATGGTTTTCTTAACTCTAATTTCTCTGTTCAAACTGTCCACAGCTTTTGGTTTCATTTAACAATTGTATTTTTACCCATTTGCGAAAAAAGAAGTTTAAAATAAAGAAATACTCGACTCAAACTACAGTTATCTGCAATGCAATAATGCATGCACTGATGAACACATAACATTCATCCGATATAGAAACTTATTTACCAAAGTCAAGATTCAGCAGATTCCATTAATTACCTTCATAGTTCATCCCCTTGACATAAGTAAATAGTTAAGTTCTTGTCAAACAAACTGCAAACAGGGAGGGAGACGCACCACACACTTGCATATTAATAGGTTGACATGCTAAAGTAGTTATTAGCAGTCTTGATACAGTCTTAATCTCCACTGATTTCTTGGAGCATAATCAACATGTGGATACACACTGAACAATGAACACAAAATGGAATGATATTACTACCATTGTTCTGACAGATGACCTCAACTCAGAGCACATCCGTCCATTTGTATTCCACTACATATTATAATTATGCAGCTTCTTTAGTACAAATGTTGCCATATTAGTGAAACAGACAAGACAATGGAAATTATCATATTATTCATTATTAGACTTCATATCGAAAATCTGAATACATATCCAGAACAAGACTCTGCAAACAAAAACAAGAATTCTCCAAGCAGACAGAGGGTATATATCCAATAATGGTGTCAAATAATGTGACAGATACACTGATTTTTCTCCACACACCTGCTTATCCTTTTTCCTGCATGTTATACGTGGTTTTAAGGTTTCATTCTTTACATAAAGTTTTAATACTAATACTACGTCATAATTATGTGTAATCATGACACTACTAGAAAAAGAGGTCAAATTCAACCGGTTAAATTCAACCGGAGATAAATTCAACCGAATCCTATTAAATATGCAGTCAATGTCGTCTAAGCTTTGACCGAGACCCATTTTCAACCGAATAAATTCAACCGGTGTTAAATTCAACCGGCATTAAATTCAACTGAACAAAATCAACCGAAAATAAATTCAACCATATCCAGTTGGATTTCAATATGCTTAAATTTGGTCGGCGCCAAAATTCCCGCTAAAAAGTTAAATACAACCGGATAATTTCAACCGTCGTTAAATTCAACCATATCCGGTTGAATAATAAAAAGGCTCTTTTGCTGAGCGCGGGAAATTTCCCTCCATTTTGTAAATTCAACCAATATCAAAATTCGGTTGAATTTATCCTTGGCGAATTCCCCGCCCACCATTTTCACGTTTTTCCTGATTATAAATACAACCGGAATTCATTGATTTTAACAGTTTAATTATATATATATATATATATATATATATATATATATAAAATATAACAAATAACTAAATATTTATTTAATAAAATTGGTATAAAGGCATCCAAGATGTATACTTTAAAATTTGTAGCAACCAATGCTAAATATTTTAGAAAAACATTATAAATTTGTTAAAAACAATATATATATATATATATATTGATTTTACTATTTTAATTTTTATCCAAACTATAAAAAATAAATCAATTTTTTCAAAAAAAAATTGAAATATATGGGCAATACACTTTCATTTTTATTTCAACAAATATTAGTAAAATTTGTGCTTTATCAACCGAAAATGGTTGAATCTGATGCTAAATTCAACCGGACTGCTAAATGTAACAACCTTATATATAACCGGAAGCTTGCGGTTGAATATAATATAAACTCAACCGTTTGCCGTTGAATTTATATTAAATTCAACCGAATTTTGACGGTTGAATTTAGCCGCTTTTGTTGTAGTGTGAATTAAGTAGCTAGGAAAGTAATAAAAACTTGAAACAGTTAGTAAGATTGTAGATTTAAATTGCCAAATACCGATCCACTGCTAAAATGTTGCAGAATAATTATGTCCTTTTTCATATTGAAGGATTCTGCATTTGAGTTTCAGGCTTTAAAAATTATTTTACAGCTTACAGATATACTTTTGTTTGCTGGAGTTGGATTATCAATGGAGCTCCTTAAGTTTTGGGTGCTAGGATGAGACATGGGAGTACTGACTCCTTTTCTAATGCATCTAAATATCAATTCCACACAAACTTATTTATTACACTCAAAATTCAACTGCAGAGTTCATCTCCCTCAACAGATACATAATCAACTTCTTAAAGAAAAAAATCTAGCTAGCTAGTAGTGGCTACAACATTCGAGGGAAGACACTACACCAAAAATGACCTATTGTAACCCCATAAAAGTGTATTGTTAGACCCTAAAAATGTTACAGTAGATGTTTATGTAACGTTTTGACCAAAATTCGGCGTTACATTTACTGGCGTTGCCTATGGCTTCTATTGTAACACTATGTGTACTTATTGCAACCTTTTTAAAAATATTACAATAACATTTTTTTGTAACACTTTTGTCTGTTTTAGTAACATTTTTAAGGTGTTGCAATAGACTAATGCATCACTTTTTTGCAACATTTATTAAGTTAAAATGTTACAAAGTCAGTTTATTGCAACATTTCTATGCAACATTTTGATACCTTTTGCAATACTTTTTGGTTTTTTTGCAACAATTATCTGCAACATTTTGATGCCTGTTGTAATGTTTTTTGGTTTTTTTAGCAACATTAATCTGCAACTTTTATATCCCTATTGTAATACTTTTAGATTTCATTGTTTAAACCTATTTGCAACACTTTTTATTAGTCCATATTGCAGTGTCCTATTTGAAATTTGAATATACCATTCACAAAAGCATACCAAACCAGAAATCACATTTCAAATGGAAAATCCAACAAAACATATGACAATAAAGCCCAAAGTCGGGTTGTAGCACAATATCATCTTACATCTAGTACTTAAGTCGAAACACATGTCGACTTATCCCACAAAAGTATGCATATACAAAGTTAAAGAACTAATCATCAATCATCACTTTTGTCATCCTCATGATTGTCTTCATGATCCCTGCCTGAGCACACATGTAAAAATCATTAGTCTAGGGTGCATCCTCTTCTGTTACAAACTCAAGCTCGGCCATGACCTCCTCAACTAGCAATGTAATGTTTCTTTTTCTTCTTTCCGCTGTTAAAGAGATTTGCGATTTCAGCAACCTCTTCTTCCTGTCATCAAAATAAATAAAACATAAATAACATATGCGATCCTAGTCCTAAACAATAATAAAATCTATGTTCTCTATGCGATCCTAGAACGTCATCATTGCCACTATCATGTTGTATAAATAGTATGCATTCCCATTCATAGGCAACATAATTACATATGTTAAGTTGTCATCTTTGCATATGAACCTTATTTGAATTCATTCATCATGCTTTCATGACTGTAATTGTAATAAAGTTTATCAGTTTGTTTAAAGAAAAGATAGAAAGATGGTCTGAAATTTTGTTTCTGATTCTGTCAAAAAGCTGAAAAAAATGCATCTCTCTAGTCTCTAATGTTGACCATTAACCTGGGATATTAATGAATTGAAAGTAAAACTTCTCTGCCTTCAACTTAATTATAATTGTCAAACAGTAAACACATAACTGAGCAAAGAGTAATGTTGAGGACCAGAACCATTAGACTACTACTGGCACAATTATTATGCACACTGCTTGCAAATGTCTTACTGATGTTATATTATCTCACTCTTCAGTTGTTTAGCAACAAATGAAATCACTCTTTTTGCCAGTAATCTACATGGTACTACATTAATTACAAATGTAGATCATTCATGCTTTCCACCTGATTCTAACACATTCTTGTTTTACCAAAGTGACCTTTTGGTTATATTAAAAACTGTGGTATCTGGTCCATAAAACTTTGTTATTTCCTTATTCACTCAGATGTTAGTTGAAATCATGAAAATTGGATCTAGATATA